>JAEOAD010000154.1:3602500-4202500 GCA_036365145.1 Orientallactaga sibirica
AATGAATATGTTTACTACTAAGGAGATTAAAGCACATGGATCCCAGCTTTGTGGCAGCTTGAACTACAGAGTAAGTTCAAGGCTAGCCAGGGAAACATAGTGAGACACTGTCTCCAAACAAAATGACAAGAGGAATGGAGGTAGGTATAGCTTAGGGTTAGAGCCTATGAGTGTATATGAGGCCCTATCTTAGATCCCCAGTATTCTTCCCACATATAAGTTAACTGCCAACTATGTTATGTAAGGCTCCTATAGCAGAAAGGAGAGAACCAAAGTTGGCTTCTATAGGGAGACATAAATTAAAGTGAGGTACTTGATCTTTTTCCTCATGCCTCATGTGATAGATAGCCTGAGATTTTAATAATAATTCCCAGTGATAGCAGGCTTGCCGACACAAACTGTGTTTACACAAGAAAAACAAGATAGATGTTTTAGACTTCTTGAAGCACCCCCTCAGCAGCTTTTCTCTGCTTCTTTGAGCTTACTTGTGGCAGATACAGACTTATTAATATCTCTTTCCAACTCCAACTCCCCAACAAAAATTTCAAATGTGACATCCAGAATATTTTATAAGTAGTTACAAACCTTACATTTCTATGATGACATAAATGTCTATGAGTAAAGAGGCATTCACTGTTTTGGTACATATTTTTGGATTTTTTGTTCTTTATATTTTTATTTATTTATTTGTGATAGAAGGAGAGCGAGAGAGAGAGAGAGAGAGAGAGAAGAAAGAGAGGGAGAAAAGGGTGTGCCAGGGAGTCTAAACACTGCAAATGAACTCCAGACGCATGCCAAGTGTTATGCATAGGCCAGGAGACAGAGACATCATACAATAAACAAGCAAATGAGATTAAAATTATAGATATGAATTCCTATATAAGAAACAAGAGAGCTCTGATGAAAACAAAATAAATTATGTTCTTAAACCAGGAGGAAAGCATATCTGATTAGATGACTTCCCGGCAGTCTTGACATTGTTAAGGAGTCAGGTACACCAAGTCTGAGGTAGAGTCTACAAGGCAGCATAAACCCTGAAGAGGGAACTTCCAGTAGGATACAGTGCAGAATGGGCAAGGTAACTGGTGCTTGAGGAGATATGACAGAGGCAAGATGGTGCTTAGTGGTTAGAATCACTTAAGTCAGAGTCAGTAGATTTCACTTAAAGTTAAAATAAACTCTTTTACCTTAAGATGAGGTTCAGACTAGATATGTCCAAACATCAGTCCATGGACCACATGAATTCCAGCGTAATTCAACATATTTGTAGATGACAACATAATACCACAATGTCAAAAGGTTGGACACACATAACATTGATAATCTATTTTCTTTGATAGCTATGAGCAATAGTTTGGAGGGCAGCATGAGTAATGCCAGTGAGTCCAGATAAGAAATTCTCCATAGGAAGAATTAATTCTTCAAAACTGGCTCTAGACTTGAGAGGAGGGGAATGGTTATGTCAGAAATATATTTTAGAGTTAGAACAATTGAGAGTTTCAGACAAATTGTCAGTAATGGGAATCAAGAGTGACCCTTAGTTTTTTTTTTTTTTTTTTTTTTTTTTTTTTTTTTAATGTGTGAAGCTTCATACAGGAGAGTAATGTTTGCTGTGAGAAAACTCAGGAACTGATGAATCTGTATGATCCCATATGTTGAGTCACATAGACACAAGATATTTATGAAATATCCTTCCAATTTTATTCTCACTAGGAAGTTGACTAGAATAGTCTCAGGTCATTGGAAGACATGAAGGGTAACTACCTGATGTTTATCTTTGGATAGCCTTGGTTTCATTGGTTATGAAATCTGCTCAATGGAGAGGACCCCATAATTGGAACTAGAAACGAAGTCAGAACCCTATGGATACCAAGATAATTCATTCCAGTGAGAAGCTCCCACTACTCTTTGTCCAAAAGTGAGGCTACACCCATCAAAATCTCTCTAAAATTAGCAATGCCTTATCCCTGTTAACCTATCCTGATCTTACTCTCTGTTAGAGAATCTGGTTTTATTTTCACAAAGCAGCAAGAACCAAGGACAACCAGAATCTATTAACAAGACGATAATAGATATCTGACTCCCTGGCAAGAGATGAACCACCCCTCACACAGCAGCCAGGACCCAGGTGAATCCACAGAGGAACTGATAAGATGAGCAACTGTGCTGCTTCCACAGCAAGCCTGATAACCTGGGACAGGGCAATGGAGACAGACACTGAGGGTATTCAAAATGAATGAGAAATCCAGAATATGATGATAACACTAAAATAGAATTAAAGCACACCCACCAGAAGGAATAAAACATTTTGCATTTAAATATCAATATTTATAATGCATTTATTTATTTTCCTTGTACCATTAGTATAAGTTTATGGTAGAAACTTAGATGTCAACTTAGAAATAAGTTAGGGAGGTTAAATTTTCAAAAGAAGGAAAAATTCTTGCCAACATGTCATAAATTATACTTATTGCAGTATCCCTAAAACATTTCACAAAATTTCATATTGTGTTCCCTGCCTAAAAATTCATGGAATTTTCCTTTCTATTCATTTTAAATACTGTGTATTGAAGCCAGGTGTGGTAGCACATACCTTTAATCCCAGCACTTAGAAGGCAGAGGTAGGAAGATCACTGAATGTTTGAAGCCACCCTGAGTCCACATAGTGAATTCCAGGTCAGCTTGGGCTAGAGCGAAACTCTACCTCGAAAAACCAAAAATAGGGCTAGAAAGATGATTTAGCAGTTAAAGTGTTTACCTGCAAAGCCAAAGGACCTCAGTTCGATTCTCCAGGACCCACATAAGCAAGATGCACAAGGTGGCACATGCATCTGGAGTTCATTTGCAGTGGCTGGAGGCCATGGAGCACACATTCTCTCTCTCTCTCTCTCTCTCTCTCTCTCTCTCTCTGCCTCTTTTGCTCTCTCACTCTCTCAAATTAATTAATTAATTAATTCATAACATAAATAAATTTGTTGAAAAATAGTGTGCATCATTTCAAAATTTTTGCCACACCCCCAAATCTATTCCCATAAGGTGTTTGTTTTTCTTTATGTATGTGTCATTGTTTGAAAGTCTATTGCAATTCATTGCAATATATTTTATAAAATATCAAACTTGTCACTCTCTCTAAAGAACAATCTGATATGGAAAGTTATTATAAGATTTTAATATGCTTTATTTCCTACTGTAGACAGTGGAGATGCCTTAAGTGTCTCGGATCCTGTCTGCGTATTTCTGTACTTTAGTTTTTTCTAAATGATTACATAATATTGCTTGTACATGCTAATGAACTATCCTTACATGTGAAATATTTAAAATAAATCAAGTGGGCTAATAATATATGTCTACTGCCCATTCATTCTATGTTTTCCAGAAATATGTTGTAAGTCTATACAGTGTAATCATAATAATTTCAAACTGGAAGTACCATGTACAAAATAACATCTAAAGCATTTAGTTTCAGAAATAAATGGCATGCCATTCTAGAGTGCAGTGGTTATGCTGTATGTGGAAGACAGAGTTTTACACCACTCCACTTGCTTCTAGTCTTTGCATTCTTTCCAGCCCTTTATGTTCTGTGATGTTTCTTGAGGTTGGTGAGTGTGACAGAGAAGACACTAATTCTATAGCATAGGCTGACTTTTGAATGTGGCAATTTTCCTGCCTCAGGTTCATGAACAATGAATCTTGGGTTTAAGATTGTGTGGCTTTTATCTGTTCATTGCTGGGACAAAGCACCCAACCCAATGCCATATGTATGTATATGTATATATATGTGTGTGTGTGTGTGTGTGTGTGTGTGTGTGTGATTTATTTTTGGTTGCAGTTTTCAGGGGAAGTTTCCTCATGGCAAGAGAAGACAGTGTGGCATCACAAGTCTACACATAAGAAAGGAGGAAGGAGAAAGAGTGAGCTGGCTGAGTGTGGTAAGCAAAGCTAGGGAATAACACCCTAAGACCCACCCCAAGTCACACCTTCTCCAGAAAGGCCCCACTTCCCAAAGGCTCCACCAGTTGCATGTTAAGTATGAGTCTTAATCACAAATGCATGACCCTATGGGTGACACTGCACATCTAAACCAACACTGCTGACATACTTTCAATTCCCTCACTGAAATCAAGGCCACGATCCCAACAATCCCAAGGCAGGATGTGATGATTTGCATCTGGGTACTGGTCAGAACAGATTGGAGAAAATTATAGGAGCAGATCTTCCTTCGGGATATATTTTTAAAATGTGTGGGTTTTTTTTCATAAAATGTTTAGAATGAGACCTAAACGCAATGTTTGTTTGGATATAAAAGTTCTATAGAAATGAAATAAATGCAAACAAACCCATGAGCATATAATAGACAAGTTTGGCACCTTTTTTTCTATTTCATTACTCTTCATCAAACAGCAACACAAGTTTCACACCTATACTGCACCACTCTCCTCTGTCCATCGAAAATACTGGAATTCACAAAAGCTTCCAGTTCAAGTGAGCGGAATGTTTCACCATGTTCCAAGTCAGTGACTGTCACCATTTTCTGGAGCATGGTTTGCAGGATGGGTTGTATCCTCTAAAGAGGACTGGCTATTTGATTAGCAGATCTTACAGGAGGAAATGAAGAGGCAAGACACATGGAAATGGTTATCCAAACACAGAAAATAAACAAAAAGAAAAGCTTTAATTGAGAAAATAGACGGAATCTCCCCTAAGTGAGTTGTCTACACAATGGTCACACAGCAAGAAGCATGTCCTTGGGGGGTTTTCATTTTTTTTTTTTTTTACAAAGTAACATCTCATTTTCTGTTTCCTTTTTTCCCAAGCATCTGTCACTTTCAGTATCAACAATTTTGATGGGTAAAAATGGGGAATAAGTTAGAGAATACAGTGCTGCATTTGGTAATTTTTTTATTTTGATTTTATTATTTCTTTATGAAACCTCAAACTTATATGATGACTAGGGTACTAAACAGACACTCCTGTCTAGAGGCAGAGACTTACAAAGAAAATATATATTCTCTGCACAAGGAACTAATTTAATAAACAGCCTTTCCCTGTTAGGTGGTGATTAAAGTAAATTGCCAGCCTAAACTTTTCTGTGCAGAATTTCAAATGTCAACACATTATATTATGATTCCCCTTAATTTCTCACAAAGAAAATGCAAAATGAATTGATTATGCTGGAGTAAGTGGGAAAATGATGAGTTTCTCTAGAAGAGTGTACAATGGGGAGAGATTGGGCAGGGCGATTATATTGAGGAATTTGAATAGCTGGCCATTAGCAAGAGCATCCCCATTACTCTGCTGACAATTATGTCTCTCCTAGTATGACTTCCCAGTGGAATAATAGAATATTCCCAGTGAAGGAGATAATGAAAAATACTACTCAAGTGGTACATGCATGTCAGCAGTAAAATGCACTATATCTTTTCTTCCTGGCTTTTGCTTTGCTATATCCGTCCCCCAACCCATCCACCCCCAGCCCTAGACGCGTGTACCTTGTCACTGTAATTTCACACACCTATGCAATATGGATGAATTTGTGTTTGACTGTTCTGTGCTGTGTACAGGCAGGTACTGAAAAAATGTATCTTTCAAATGGAGATGACAATGGCATATCATTCTTCCAATATAATTATCTTCTGTGTTTAGAAAGCCCAGTGTTTTGCTCAGTAGATTTTGTTAGCTTTTATGGAAATGACTTTCAAAACCCACTCTAGTGCAAACTGAAGGCTTTGAATGGGATCTTTCAAGGATAAAAGTCTTCTAGCTGTATTTTCTTCTAATTAATTCATCATTTTGCATATACATTTCATGGTAGCAATCAAGTGAAATTAAGCAAACAAAATGGGATAAAAAATTATACCAAACAGTAATATCCTTCATTCTCAACATTTTCATCTAACTTTTTTCTCTTTTGAACCTTTCATAAAACCTTTCCTGTGGTATTGCCACCTTATCACAATGTGGCATTTTCATTGCTCTTATTTTCAGTTTCAGAGGAATCTTGCTGGTTTCTTTATGTCTTTGTAAAGCCATTATTTTACAGAAAACACAATTTACATTCCCATCTTTTGCTGTGTCAATGTGTTTTAAATTCTTTAAACTTGTGTGTGAGTTTCATTATTTTAAAATTATATGTAAGAAGAAAATTCCAGACAAATAACTAATATCTGTATCCTGCAGAGGGCAGTGAAATGTTACCACAGTTTTACCCTACCTAGGGGTTAAAGTGAGAACTGTTCACTTTCCCCCTGTTTTCATTTAGTGGAAAAAGAACAAAGGGGTATCTAAATTACCCAAGGATGCCACTTATTCCAATTGAAATTATATTTATAGTTTGAATCAGAGATAGGTGTACTTCATTTTATTAGTATTTTCTACTGAAAATGTTTACCTGAGAATTTACTCAGAATCCATGGAGCTGCAATGTGTATTGACACATGATTATGCCTAAAACTATGGAAAATGTGAATGTGGATTGGTTAAGTGTTAAGATTCACACTCCATTATGGCCAATATATCCAAAGTTGAAGGACTGGCCCACATAACCAATGATAATGCTACTCTAACAAGAACATGGACTTCTTCTACTATGAAAGTATTTTTTTTTAATAGTGAAAATCAGAGAAATAGTTTTATTCCAGAACAGTCTTCAGGGTTTTGACATAAGGTTTGAGTTTAAATATAAGACAAGTGGCATCCATAGCTAAGAAGAACTGATTAAGGAGTATCTCTCCCATTGTCTCAACTCCAGTTTCACTAAAAGGTCCTCAAATCCTCTCTGAGGAAAGTTCCTCTTCTGGCTGACACTGGGTTTCACCCTTTTATTAAGAACGCATTTTGTATGACATCGGCATGTATTGGTACCATCTTTTCCCTTGTCCCTGCCCCCATTCCACTGGTGTTCTCCTCAGTAGTGTTGCTGGTATCCCCCATGTGGTTGTTGGTTATGTGATGTGAAAGTAACAGTTATTGGGTGGGCAATGCCTAAGTGTATGATGTCTCAACCTATGGCTCTTGCACTCTTTCTGCCCCCTCTTTGGCAAAAATCTTACTGTGAATGTTTTAATTGGCAAATGCTCCCTTAGAGGAGTTTGTAACACACACACACACACACACACACACACACACACACACACACAAAACAAACAAACAAACAAACAAACAAACAAAAACTAAAACCAAATTAAACAAAAGCATTAGTAAATAGCCATTTATGCATGTCTTCTTTTAAAAAATAATTGAATCATGAATGATCATTACTTTAAATAAATATAATAGTTTAATTAAATGCATTGCTTATCACTAAACTAGACATCATTTAAATTTAATCTAAGGCCAAGTGTGTATACTTTGTTCCCTAAGTCACTTATTAAGGGTTTTATTTACTTTGTGATAGCCTTATATAGAGTGCTGTTGCACTCAATACCCAAGAAAAAGAACATGTCATACAGGAATGTTTTCTGGAGTCTCTATGGTTAAAGTATTGTCCTTAGTCTTGATTAAAATTCAAATGCCACTTCAGGATTGATTTGCACTCAGTTGTAGATGCTATTCCTTCTGGGTGTGCGGTGACTTCTTCCTTAGTTTCACTCTGGAACGATCTCCTTTATCACAGTCCAGTTTAAATTCTCTTTCCTTTCAATTTCCAAAGTGCTCCATTTACTTTTTGAGAAGCCAGTATCCAAACCCACATGGCAATAATTTCAACTATTTGATGCTAAATTTCCAAGTTTCTTCTCCATGTATGTGATTTTCTTTCTCATGTTCATCTAGCACATTTCATTTTATTTTACTTTGCATTTCACATTGTACTTCATTTTGAAGGGTTTTTGTAACTATTCATTTTAAGTCTATTTCTAGAATCTCAGACTCCAGCTTTTTTTTTTTTTTCTTCCAGTATGAACTGGGCACCTATGGTCTTTGCCAGAGTGACTGCTGCTACAGTCAGCTGAGTGGAAAGCCTCCCTGAAAAGTTCTTCCTCATTCTATGCTCAGCTCATTGTAAACCCATTAAAATTTTATTAGAGTAATCAACTTAATAATGGCTTTTGTCTCTATATACATTTATACATTATTTTTACACATACCCTTTTCCAAGCTTTTGGATTAAACTTTTACAATTAATTTCAACAATATTTATTCTCTTACTTATTATGTACTACCTATGACATCAGCTGTCACTACACCAGGTTAGTTCCCTGTTCTGCTTTAAGGATTAGACCAAGGGTGTTCTCTGTCTCTGGTTCTCAGTATGGTACCTGAAGCCAAATGGTGTGTACACAAGCTTTGACATGGAAATGCCATGTTACTTTTCCTAGAGCATCTATCACCAGATTGGATTGGTTCACTATTCAAGAGCTGACTTAGGAGAGGCCAAAATCTGATGGTTTGTAGAGTCAGAAAGTTGAACCAGAAAGGCTGAGCTCAGGAAGCAGCAGAAAGGACTTGTTGAGTGGATCACTGACAGTCATCTTGGCTGAGACAGGATCAGATGTACACAAGTTTCAGTTTGGCCTGGATGGAAAGAATGGCATCACCTTGTTACCTCTTTGGGCTTCTGTCTCTAACTAACTGCAATTAAAAAATAAAATAAAATAAAAACTACATTTCTCTTGTTTCTCTTTCATTAGCTCTAAATCCAGTATCTTTGAAGTGAACTTTTACTTACTGGATAATCTATCTAAGATAGTACTTGATAAATATTACAATATTTATTTCTTTCTCCTTATTGTTATTATATTATGTAACTTATATTTTTGTAAAAACATTTTAAAAATTATTTTATTTATTAACATATTTTGGTGCTCTTGTGGTATCAAATGAATACTTTATAATTTTGTTGTAAAAATACCCAGAATAAATTGTTACTAGATCAGAGAAAATTAGTAAAATGACAGCTATACAGGTGATACATTGATCAATAAAAGAAAATTGTTCTCTTCAATAGCATTAATACTTTTCTGTTGTTTATTTGTAAGTAATGCTAAAATAAAAGATAGAAATAAGAATGTGGTGTGATCAAGCCTATGGGATGGCATACAGAATTTGTGAACAATGAACAATCCAAGGTTAGAAAAAAGTTAAGAGATATTGAGCAGCCATAGCTACTCAGCCCCAACTAAAGAAAAGGTAGTATATTCAAATGTGGAATATTCTGTGTGATAAGGCTGTAGTCTCTGTTATATGCATGGGTTTCAGAAAATATAAAAGAATTAAATCACAATATTTTCAAAAATGTACAAGTTTCTTAATTCTTAAAAAACTTATAAAATCCTAAACCAAAGAAGAAATAACCATAAATTTGGAAATAATTTAAAATAAGGGTAAGAATATATATAAAGATCAGGATATGTTGAGGAATTTCAAATTTTGTGATGAAATTAAACTGGTGATTAAAATGGCAAAAGAAACAAAAGGGTTGAAATTAATGGTGTGAGAAAAAAGAACAGAGTAAACTAAATCCAGAGGAAATAAAACACAAAGATTAACTAGAAAAGAACAAAAATAAGTAATACAGAAAACAGATTTTAAAAACCAAGAATATGGGTAAAATAAGTGTCAATCTCTATTAGAAAAAAAAAAAAAGAAAACATAAATTATTGAAAGACAGAACAAATATAGAGTCTATACACATTAAAAGCCTAGTATACATTATAACTAGAAATATCTACAATGTTCAATAAGTGGATTAATATTTTGAAAGTCATCAATTACCTAAATAAACCAAAATTGAAAATTTGAATGTAAAAAAACAAAAATAGTTTGTTAAAAGCATTTTCAGTAACAAAACCCACTTTCCTCTGATTGATTAATTCTAACCATCCCCACACACATGCACACACACAAAGAAAGAGAGGGAGCAAGAGAGAGAGGGAGACCAATTATGAATTCTAAGAAACAGCTTTTATGGGAGAGGAGGTACTAGACTCCTAGTCAGGTTGCGAGGCTGGCAAAACTTTGATATCAGAGTAAAAGTGTAAACCCATGTTAGAAAAAAATGTATACAACAAAAATATAATATAATCATGTTTTCCATAAACATGATAAAATTTGTTTTACAAAGGTCAAAGTCATGTATCCATTCAAAATATGCTGTCACTACTACTACTGATAATATAATAATGAAAAAAATAACTAATATGGTCAGGTTTTTCTCATAAGAATGCAAAGCTAGTTTAACACTTGAAAGTCAAGGAATGTAATTCAACACATTAAAAGTATAATTAAGTATACTATTATGATCATTTCAATAGACGCAAAAAGTTATTTAGCAAAATTTACCATATATTCATGGTGATATTTCTTAGCAAGCTAGAAATAGAACTAAACTCCACACTAAATTCACTAAAGAGAACACTCACGTCACTTCTATGGACCATCAGATATAAGTATTTAAAATTGCATTCTTCTTCAAATTTGGAAAAAGACAATGATCACCGTTATCATATCTAACTTATTTAGCATTGTATCTCAGGTAAAAGTAAATAAAAGGGGAACATGATCTAAATACACACACACACACACACACACACACACACACCATATATATGTCTTTGAACAGAAATGGAATGTTTATCTGTATTGACCAGCATATGGATTTTGCCAATGTAGTATGATTTCAGAAGGAAAGGTATTTTAAAATGAATTGCATTTCTATATGCTTTAGTATGAATAGTAAAATGGTTTTTTTTTATAATTTTATTTATTAATTTAAGAAAGACAGAAAGAGAGAGAGAGAGAGAGAGGTAGATAGAGTCAGAGAAAGGGCACCCCAGGGCCTCTAGCCACTGCAAGGGAACGCCAGGTGTATGCACCACCATGTGCATCTGGCTTACTTGGGTTCTTAGGAATCAAACCTGGGTCATTAGGCTTCATATGCAAGTGCATAACTGAATAGCATCTTGAGGCTTGGACAATAGGGAGGGTAGGGATTGGGGAAAGCGATAGAATTGGTGGAACACAAAATAGAACCTAAATTGAACTGGTACCATAGAATCCTATATTCTGGAAGTCAGACTAAAAGGTGGAACCTTCAAGAGGACCTTATGGGGAGCACCTGAATCAAAGGGCCCTGCAGATGGTGAGATGAAACCTAACCTCAAATTTCTCCTGTTTCTCTTTCTTCTCTGTCTTTTTCTTTTTTCTTTTCCCTTAGCACTGGCCTGTAATTTTCTGTACTAGGATGAGGTCTACATCTGCAATGAGGTGTTGATCAGAAAGACCAACTAAATCTTCCAAAACAAATAAGAGAGACTTCTATCAGAGCACTTGATTACCCACCAGAGGTTAATGGTAAGACCCTACTGCTGAAGACACCAAATGCTGTTGGCACAGAACATAGAGAAACCTGGTTGGAATCTGGAGGAGAGCCAGTTCCCAGAAATTAGACCATCTAGTGCTGGAAGGCACTACATGAGCTTCCAGGGGAAAGTGGCCAATATCTGTCCACACAACTCAAAGTCTAAGTGACTCAGAAGCAAACAACTTGATGTGATGCTCACCAAAGTGCAATAGTGACACACAGCTTTGGTGGGTAACCAACTTCTCTTGGATTGGCTAACAGATCTGCTCAGTGGAAAGGAAACCATATCTGGAATTGGGAAACAAGTAAGAGTCATATCCAGATAATGATTCTGTTCTATTTTCAAGCTCCCACTAATCTTACACTATAAGATAGTCTACACCCTTTTAATTTTCTCTAAATTAGTAATGATTATCCTATGTAACTGGTGCTGACTTCATTCTTCGTGGAGAATCTACTTCTCTTTTGCAGATGGGAACTGGACCTGAGGAGATAAAAACCCAGTGTATTCCACCCTGGCCCCAGCTGAAACCACAGAGGAATTGGGGAAATGAGCTAGAAAGCTGCTTTCTCACTGAATCTGACATCAGCACAAGGGTGAAGGAGATAGACACTGAGGACACTCAGCAGCTACCAAAGCAGAGATCCAGAGGCTCCTGAGTGCCCATCACTGAAGTATTCTTAAAATGCTCTTAGCATGGCTCAGGGAATTTTGCAGAAGATGAGACAGAAAGATTGTGGGAGCCACAAGTTGGGACATTGCCTCTCTCCCCACATAATGCATCACCCACAATCCCCACTAGGTTGGCCCCAACAAGGAAGGCCTCTTCAGAAAAGGGACATGGAGGTGGGAAAGGATGGTACTAGCATGCATTGTTTATATAAAAGACATGTCCATATCTAATAAAAAAAATAAAAAAAAATAAATTCTCATGAAATTAGATATGCATTAAACTACTGATTTAATCATTGTACTTCTAGACATTTACCTAATAGAGCAGTAGATACAGACATGCAGGCACACACACACACACACACACACACACACACACACACACACACACACACACTCTGAGCAGCCTTATCACATTGGAACAGCTTAAATGTTCCCTGACTATACAATAGCTAAATTAAGTAGTATCATTACATAATGCATTCTTGTTTGTCAGTACAAAACCAGAAACTCCCAATATACACAAAAATGGATACATTCAAGTTATTATGCTGTAGTGAGTAAAAGAGTAAATTTATAGTGAAAAATGACCAGGCCAGTGATCTCAGACAGATGATCAAGGACATCACAACAATAATGAAACATCTGGTAATTTGCATTCTTGAAGCCGTCTAATGAAAAGGATGGTGAAACTTCTCTGTGCTGTTCATAACTCTGTCTAATCAACGTTTTAAAAAAAATCAAAAAAACATAAACCCCATAGCTGGATAGATTGCTCAGTGGTTAAGGTGCTTATTTACAAAACCTAAAGAACAGGGTTCAATTCCCCAGTACCTATTGGGGTCCCCCCTAGGGTCAGCCCAGGAGGGACGGTAGTGTCTCTGCCGATTTGGGGGGGGTGAGAAGTGCGGAATCATGACACAGACTCCAGGAATTGGGTGAAAGCAGGCAGAGGGCGAACTGCAGCAAACTCATTTATTAAAAGAAGTGTAAGGGTTTTTAAGGGGCTTGGCTGGCCAATCATTGTATGGGGTGGTCCCCTTTTTGTAACCAATAACAACCTGTCTCTGGACAGATCATCTCGTAGCAGGTTTCTCATGAGCATGGGACTGTAGCTGTTGTCACGCCTGTCCTGCACAGGACACCATGTTCACAGAAGCCACTTCCAGGTTTCTTCTTACATGCAATCTGGCTAGGGCCCAACATGCATTGTGCCATACATATCCTTCTTTTTTTGTATTTATTATTGGCAACCCTGGCACGTTTGTTTTTTTTGCCAAGCCATTGTTGAACCCAGGCCCCAAGGGATCATCACATGCAACAGTGCCTGTCTTAGGTTGCCCTATCTCATGGAGACTTACCCGTCATTGGCTACCCGCCATCCTAGTGAGAAAACCAGAGGGGTGTGGCCTGGTTTCTTTTGACACGCAGTCTGGCTAGGGCCAGACCTGCATTGGGCCATACAAGTACCCATGTAAAGTCAGATGCACAAAGAAGCATATGCACCTGGAGTTTGTTTGCAGTGGCTGGAGGCCCTGACATGCCTATGATCTCTATCTGTCTCTCTTCTTTCTATCTCTCCGTGCTTGCAAATAAATAAAAAAAATATAAACCCCAATGAACTTACATTCTACAAATCATCAAATTAGTAATCAAAAGCAAGAAAAATCTGGGAAATTGCCACAACTGAGAGTAGCTTAAGAAAGCTAGACACTATAATGTAGTGTCTGCGACATGTATGAAAAATGAGAAAATCACAATTTAAACCAGCTTTGCTGAACAATACATTAGAATTGTTGATTCATTACAACAGGTGTGCCATACTGATGGAGATGTAATAATTGCAGATTTTTCAGTGTTTTCTCAATATTTTTTCTTTACAAGTGGACATTGATTTTGGCTGTTTGGCTTAATGAAGCCTTGCCTAGCAAGTACATGGTAATAGATTTGGTCCTTGGCTCTGAAAAAAATAAAATAGCAATGAGGATTATAGATTAATGTGACAGTGAATGAAAATTCTACCAACATGAATTTCTATTGTGTATGGCTCAATTTATATTTAGTACAGACCTTCACCAACATATGATGAAATGAGTATTCCAAGTAGTCATTTCCACATGCGTCTTGAGGGAATGGGCATAGATTGACCCCAGATAAGAAATTCCTATGCAGAGAAATATATTCATTATCTTGATGGGCTATGAGTGAATGGATGTGGTCATTTTCACAAAACCCATTGACTTGTACACTTTAATTCTTTGTATTTAATTATATGCAATGAAAGTTACAGCAATGGAATAATGAAGTATTCTAAAATCTTCTCTCTATTCTGTCTCACTTTCTCTGATTGAGTTGTTCTCCAAAGAACAGGCATTCTTTGCAGCTCTTTGCTTCTGAGATCTTTGTACAATGGGAGTACAAAGACTTATTGTCACTGTGAGATATGACTCACTGCCAATTGAACTTTTAAATAGGGAATGTAACTCCAAAATCTCACCTACCTTTGTTTCTTGATCTGAATACATAAAGACATTCTTCCTCTTCCATCCTCTATATTAAATTTTGGAAAAGGACTGAACTTTTCCTATAGTTTGGAAAAAAGTTTCTTATTTCTTTCATTCCACATATCAAATTATTTGCCCAGTATTATTTATATTTTCATATTATCCTTAGATTTGCTGTCATTTTTCTTCATAAGGCACTACTCTTGGCCTGAACTCCCAACCTCTATCTTTTTAGTTTCAGGGATAATTATTCATACTGTATAATTTCTACTTTTAGATGTATCTATGTGTCTGTCTTAATGGGACAAATTTAAAAAAAAAAAAGATTAAAAAGTTGAGAAGAGGAAAGAGCAGAATTTGTAAGGGAATGTGAGGAATGTAGACATGATAGGACATCAATGGAATTACTTGGACAATCCAACAGAACCAAGAGCCAGGTGAGTGCCTCACTATTTTCATTAATTATACATTTCTACACTTTCTCCCTAAGGTTTTTAATCTCTTCTAATGTGAATACTATTTGGAGACATTAAGGAATTCTCATGTAGGTTTATGGTAAAGGAAACATGGTAGGGAACTTAGGACAGTATTCTGATAAAATTTCCAGGAACCTCTCAGCTCCTTGTTTTCCCATGTTTTATTTCCCTTATATTCTAGATACATGTTTTAGTGTATTAGAAAGATTTTTGAGAAACAAAACATCCCCCAGCTTATGTGTTTGTAAGCCAATGTTAATTGTATGGCTTTGAGCAGAGTTTGTTATATGGGAATTAGTTTTACACCATTCACATGAAGGGTGCATTTCATACATAAATGACATAGTAACTCACTGAGAACTGGTCTCCAATAACCATGCATTCAAAAAATTCTGAAAACAATAACTTCTCTTTACTGATTCCAAGTGCATATTATTCTTTCCATGAGAAAGTATCACAGAGGCCTTTGGATATAATTTTTTGGAGATGTGTAAAAGGCCATTTAATAGACAGGCTCAGATAATGGAATGTCCAGCAACTGAAAAGAGCAAATGAGTGTGGAAAGTATTAATGGTCCTGTGTTAAATGATGTTGGTTCTGGGAAAAGACACTTAACTATGGAGAGATGGCTGCATGAAAGGGAAGGGAATAAAAGGGGAAAGCATTTTAGCAAAACAGAGTGATTATTGGGGGATCAAACTCAATGTGAAGTCTATCAATACTGATGGAGTGGAATGGGTCAGTATGGAAGTACAAACAGGGGCAGATCAAAGAAACCAAGGACATGGGTGCCATGGGGAGCAAAAGCCTCTGTAATAGGGACTTGGGGACCACTGCACCATACAAGACGAAAACAGAACTATGCCTTAGAGAAAATTATTTCATCTACACTGGCTGGCCTGTTCCTGCAGTGGATGTAATGAAGCCACTATGTCAAATTACAATGACGTAGAACAAGAAAACAATAAGCTATTGAAGAGATCTGAAATAATGCTAATCCTCCCTTTCTTGGAAAGATAGCAGTAAGTACCAGAAATTGGACTACACAATATTGGAACTTACTTGTGTCCAAATACATGATTTCTGTTAGCCTGTCTAGCATACTTCCAGATGAGAATCAGCTGAGAGTGAATCTCTCAGCTAGCAAGAAAGTATACAAATGCACCCCATTACCCAGGGGTCACATTCCACCCCAAAGACTCAACTGCATGAATTTCACTGAACTTGTCTATCTTCTTGGCTGTTACCAATTTGAGCTCCTATGGATAAATATAAAAGACCAATGAAGGACTGTCCTTCAATTAATATTACCTTATAGTTGAGGGGGATTTAAAACAACAAAATGAATAACATTTTATGATTATAGTCACATTGACTTGGCTCCAACAGCTGTGACATTAATGTTCATACAGCATCTAACTCAGCCCACATATTTGTTACCTAGGTAATTCACATGCAAAGAGGAAGTGTAAAATCTACTCAAGCTGCCTGGGAGAAGCTGTAAGTAAAATTATTTCTCCTATGTTTTGATTGGGGTATTTAACCTGCTTTGGGAAAATGTCTCTCTTGCTTATTTCTGCAGTCTTTCTTACCAAAGAGGCTTGAAATAATAACCAGAGGGGATTGTACCACAAACTCCATTTTCCAAGGCTTTTCTAACTCGCTCACAAAATTGCATCCGGTCACATAGTTGCAACTATAGTGCTCTTTCGATCTTGTTCGTTATGACCAGATGTATTTAAATTTTGTTCAGCTGCTTTTGAAGGTAGAAGGAAAATGACATTTTCTGATTTTTCAAATGAATTTTGGCTATCCTAGAAATCTAAAGGGAGTTTTATTTTAAAATTAAACATGAACTTTTAGGTTCAATGAGGCCAGACTTTTGATCCAGGGGCTACTGTCAATGGGCATTTCTATTAAGAAGCAAACAGAAAATAAAACCCCGTGGAAATCTTTCCGTTAGAACGGATCTTATAATACAGTTCCATTCAAGGCCTTATGCTAATAGTCAACCAGAGGTGAATTCTGGGAGCTCTGTGGAGAAGCATTCTCACTCTGTGGAACGTCAGAGTGGGAATTTAAGCCCAGACACAATTTTGGTTAGAAATTGAAAGATGGGCCCAATAAGGGGATTTTTATGGACCATAGAAGAATTATATAGATGGAGAAATATATCAAGTTTAAGTTCAACCAAAAGGCTGACAAGGGCATCTTCAGAGAATGGTCATATATTTTATGAAAGTCATATAGCCACGCAAACTTTAAAGAGGGGTCTGGAGACCTGAATGTGTTGATATGTGCACAGGAACTGAAGGTTTCTCTTATCATGGAAAATCCTCACTGCATGGGGCTAGGAGACATCATTTATTCTTTATGTACTAAAGGGATACTGAACTGGACTCTGGTGCACTTAGTAAGGAGAGGAAGAGAACCCCATGAGGAAAGGAAAATGAGTATGAGCTGGACCCTTCAGAGAATCACAAGACCAAGACCAGAAAGACTGGATAATGAACACTCTCCTGCTCAAAATCAGGGTGTGGTGGTTTTTTATTATAAATGTCCCCTAATAGCCTCAGGTTTTTTTTTTTTTTTTTTTTTTTTCAAGGTAGGGTCTCACTCTAGTGCAGGCTGACCTGGAATTCACTCTGTAGTCTCAGGGTGGCCTTGAACACATGGTGATCTGCCTACCTCTGCCTCCGGAGTGCTGGGATTAAAGGTGTATGCTATCATACCCGGCTAGCCTCAGGTATTGTTGAGTAAGATTAAGTTTCCTACTTAAGTCTCCACTAAGTGAAGCCCTGCTGGAGTTGACTGTGTCACTGGGGGTGGATCTGGAGGCCAGTCCTAATTTGTTCAGAGTTAGCTCATGTTTGCTGGTACTGGCTGTAGCCTTTCTGCTTTGGATGTTTGATGCAGTGGATTATCTTTCTGATATGGATTTATGGTAAAGTATAATGAAGTGATCCATGAAGAAATTTCCCCTGGAATCTGTAAGCCTGAAATATACCCTTTCCTCCTATAATTGGCTGCTGGTCATGTATCTTTCCCAGCAATGAGAAGGCAACTGCAACAAAGGCTACTGCTTTGATTTTTAAATACTTTAAAGGTTAAAGAGTTATTCATGAATGCAAAGAAGACTAAAATTTTGCTTTCTGCATCTGGATTTACTTAACTAGGGAGATCAAATTTTAACACTAGGGAAAGAGAAGTAAAAAATTATTTCAATCAAGATGATCTAGGGCCAGAGAGATGGCTCAGTAGTTAAGGCACATATTATATGCAAAGCTTCATGATCCAGTTTGACTTTTCCTATACCCATGTACAGCCAGGTGCACAAACTGGCACATGTATCTGAAGCTCCTTTGCAGTGGCTGGAGATCCAGGCACATCCATTCTCTCTCTCTTTCCCTATCAATCTCTCACTACCTCCCTCCCTTTCTCTCTTTCATAAATAAATAAAATATTTTTAAAGAATATCTAATATTTAATCCTTTCTGGTTATTAGAGAAAGAAAGCAAAAATAGCATGCATTTATACTCTTATTCTGGGTGAGGAACAGAAGGACTGATAAAGGTTGCTGGTAGAAGAAAGATAACTCTAGGGAATACAGGCAAACAGGAGACACCAGCTACAGACTGAAGGTCCCAGTCTCAAATTTTAGTCACAGTGTGTTCCTGCAAGGTTGCTTGCCTGAAGGCATCAAAGTTAGGACAGTGTGCATAGGGTTATTATTTCTTGTGTTTAAAATTAAAGTGATATTGGAAAATCAACTAGTAGAAAATTATGAAATGCAAGGTTGTGACAGTGTTGGACATATTATCTCCTGTCTCTCATTGTCCTGTACTATCACTTGAGTGGGATCAGAAAATGCATAAGAAGTATTAATATCAACAGCAACAATTTATTTTCTTCAGCCCCCCCCTCCCTTGCTAATAGCAAGGCCAGTGAGATTGCAATGATGCTGGCTGGGGATAGAAAGTGTTCAAGGAAGTTCCTTGACACTAGATGACCTTGATGAGGATGAACATCTTATTTCACATATTTTCTTCTGTGCACTCTCTGGGACACAGACATGATGGCTGGAGATCCATCAGCCATGGTATAAAAATTAAAGCAATTAAAAATGGAAGTCATGGGCTGGAGAGATGGCTTAGCGGTTAAGGCGCCTGCCTGCTAAGCCTAAGAACGTCAGTTCCAATCTCCAGGTTCCACGTTTAGCCAGATGCAAAGTGACACAAGGGCGCAATGCCGCACTTGACCACAAGGGGGTGCACACATCTGGATTTTGTTCGCAGCAGCTAAGAGGCTGCTGGCGCACCCATCTCTGTCTTCCTCTCCCTCTCTGTCTCTCTCTGTGCCATGTGAGAGGATTAAAAAAAAAGTAGAAAGCCAGATGGAGTCTCCATAATTCATGATTCTTCAGCTTTGATTCTGAGAGGTATGAAGAGCATCTCATGAACACAATATCAAAATTAACTACAGAAATCTAAAAGAAATACAACTTTTGTTAATTATATTTTCTGTAGTTAATAATTTCTTTTAAATGACATAAAATATGCTTAAAAATATGTTTCCACTAGTTCTAATAAAAAAAGAGATGCCCAACAAAATTTTAGTGACTCCATATAGAATGAACCTGTAGGAAGGCCAAAATTATGTTTATAATCCCTGTCATTTTTTTTCTCCCTCAGTGTGAATAATGTGCTGATTGGCTATGGTGCACTTGCCTTTCATCTTTATCACATAATTTATGGCAAAGAAAAATGTTTCATACTAAACAAGTGGTGATTATTTTAATTCTTTAATACACTAGTAAATTGAAATATAAATTATTGGTTATAATAGTATTATATTTTAGTGATATTCAACTACAAATGAATGACTAAATGAACACCGATACACAGAATTATTAAGAAGCCAAAATACATCAGAGCAAGGTTTCTTAAACTAGGGCAAATTATTTGAAGGATGAGATAATTTTTTAAAAATAGACTTAAACATTTGTAACTATGTTCAGATATGGTCACTATTAAACATCAGCAAAACAGAAAAACAATGACCTCTACTTTCTACCTATCAGATATCAAGAATTTGATCAGGAGGTGGAGAAGTATGTGTTTAAATTTTTGTTGATGGGTGTGGCATTTACAAACATTTTTTTTTCCTATAATTTGACCTCTCCCAGCATAGAATAAAACATTTGTACTGACTTGGTAATTCCTTGTACATAGATTTATTGAAGAGTCTACTTTCAAGTACATGCAAGGATTTGGGTATTACGTTTAAAAGCACACTATTGTTTTTCTATTGAAGATTTATCCACACTTGTGTATCATTCATAATATATTTTCTATGTGTTATGAAATACTAATAAGACTAAAAACATGTGGACTTTGTGATACATTAGGTAATGAAAATGGACAGATTTTGTGAACATATCCTTTTATATCTGCATGTGTTTTAGTATACAACACAGTAATATATGTTTGAGTTTCTCATCTTTCAAGGGTTACACACTGGAACTTTTCCCATGAGCCAGATATTTAGTAAATTTTGTTAACTGGAAATGTGTATGAGACTTATTCAATAGAATTTACCCCCACTATGGGAGAAGAAAATTAAAGTTATCTTTTTCCCTGACACCATTCTATCATTTGCCTATGGGACCCATTGCAAAGCATTGCTTAATACCTGTGCTATGAATTCAGGCTATAGAAGTCAGTCCTCATGTTATGGGGAGATGAACTCTAGTTGCTCTGATGAATACTTTATCTAGTTCATGAGAAAATTAAATTCTCCTTGCCCTTGGGCAGATCAGCTCAGACCTATGAGAGGTTGTGTATTTTCTTCAGCCAAAACACCAGCAAGGTTATTGCTCATTAAATTATCCACTCTGTAGTCCAGCATTGTTATTTGATTTTAAAACATCCTACAGTAAGGAATCCTACAGACCTATTATCACTATATTTAAGGCTATTGCCTTTAATTTCTTAAAAATTTTCCAGCCCTTATTCACGTCCCCAGTCCCATTCTCCTGTGCTGAATCAAAGTATGATAGAATAGAGCAGCAACGTGCTTTCCTTCCTTCCTGCTGTCAGCTTGTATGTGTTACTTTGCCATGGGGCTAATGATCTTGTATTTCATTACATTGAGTGCTCTCTCACACTGTCCCTAGTTTCTTGTTTTTGTTCAAGACATCTATCTTTTGGAAGATAACTTTATGTCTCAGTTCTGGACCTACTCTGGGTTAAATAGTTCATGACAATGACAAATATCTAAGCAGATGGGTGACCTTGAAGAATGACTGACATTTTAATTTTGCTTGGATGAGGTCTAAAATGCCAAGAGGCACAAATTTGATCTCGAAGTTTCACACAAGTCTCACAATAGGTTTTTTTTTTTTTTTTTAATAGACATGTTTTTAAGAAATAAAAGGGCATAGTAGGGGAGAAAAGGGGGAAATAGATTTTAAAAGAAGATAGCATTGATTTTGAAATATGGTACAGATATTAACTAACTATTATTTGGGCAATTTACATAAACTATTTTAGTTTTAGCTCACTTCATAAAATAGGTAGAATCATGTATACCCCCTCAAATGTTAACTCTACCGCATAAAAGGTATTTAGGGTATTGGATAGTATTATTAATATAGAGTCCATTGTTCTTCATTATTATGAGTTCATATTGTGCCAGTAGAAAATTGTGGTAAATAAAGAAAATCTAACCTTATAAGCAATAATAATGTTTGTATGATAGTAACTTATCTAATACTAATTATAAAACAAAATTTGCTTGATCAAATATTTGTTCCAACTTAAACTCAGGTTTTCCAAAAGCAGTTAAATAAATACTCACAAGTGAGTAAGAAAATAAAAGCAAAACAAAGCGTGACCTTCTGGATGAATTCTCTGGTACTTAAGAAAGAATGAGAGTAGGACTTTGTTTGGATCAATGCTTGAAGAGCTAGGAAAACTTTTTTCATCAGATAAGTTGGATATGGAACAAGAATCACTTTGCTATTTTTATCATTTGTAATTTATTAACAGCAGTTCCAATGACTCCTTCACCACTTTTGTATTGTGTTCATGAATATAACTAAATATGTACACCTGATTAATCTATTTTACATTCTTTTACTAGTTCCTAATTTGAAGTTTTGTTAGGGAGAGGCTTAGTCTTGGTAGTGTGGTAATAAATATCAAATAAATCTCTACTGAAGCAAGCAAATGGAAAAGTCTAGAAAACAACTATCCCTGACCTACAGCATTTCATAATTTTTATGGTGTAACTACTTCTACCCTGTTTTATTTCAGTCTGTCTATATGACAATATTAAAGTGAGGATGAGCCAGAAGACATTGACCTGCTGGTGGTTAGAATAGGAAATGTCCCCTCACTTCCAGCATAACCTCATGTACTTGTGATTTACCTTCTTACTTGATCCCAAGATGGTAGAGCCTTTGGGATGTGGGACTTGTCTGGAGGAGGTGTGTCTCTAGGGTTAAACTTTGAGGTTTGTTCGTGTAGTCCTACTGGGTGTTCATTAGCTTGCTCACTCTTGCTGTTACTTCCCAAATTGCATGTGACAAGATGTGATGGCCAGCCTCTGCTCTGCCATGCTTTCCTCACCATGATGAACTTCCCCTTGAAACTGCCAACTGAAGTAAACCCTTCATACCCACATGATGCTTTTGTTTGAGTGCTTTATCTCAGCACTGAGAAGGTAACTGTGACATCTGTCAGTTTATAGTGCTCCCACAGGTGGGCACACTGCATAAGAGACATAAGAATACTGAGAAGAGAAAATCAGCAAAGTAATTACAGAAAGTTACATACTAAGTAATTATTGCCTAAATTTATAGAAAAGTATATATCATTTTATTTATCTAACATAAAGTTAATATTGGTCATGTCAAAAATTAGCTTTCTACATTTCTTCCTAAAATATTTTTATTTATTCATTTGAAAGAATAGAGAAATAGAGACAAGAGAGACAAAGAGAATGGGCATGCCAGGGCATCCAGCTGCTGCAAAGGAACTCCAGACGCATGTGCCACTTTGTGCACATGGCTTTATGTGGGTATTGGGAAATCAAACCCGGGTTGTTAGGCTTTGTAGGCAAGTGCCTTAGCTGCTGAGCCATATCTCTCAAGCCCAAACTTTCCACATTTATGAACATTTCAGTTAACTCTTATGAGCAGATATCAGCTGAATATTAAGTTATTAGCAACTACTTCTGATTTTATTTAATAAAACACTGTCATCTAGGCATGATGGTTATTACCTATAACCTCAATATTTCCAGAGGCAGAGGTAGAACAACTGTGAATTCAAGGCTAACCTAAGCTACATAGTGAGGCTCATATTCAAACAAAGCAAAACACCAAAAGCCTGTCATTGGAAGATGCAGAATAACTTTGTTCCAGTAGCTGGAAAGTTTTTCTCACCTTGGAAAGGCTGATTAAACTTGTGGAGGTCATGCTTATAACTACAGAGAACAACAACAACAACAACAACAACAAAAAGTGATAACTTACATAGATTTGTGTTGATGACTTGTAATCATGTTTCTCCTTGATCATATTGATTAGTATTTTCATATACCTTTTATTATAAATGACTGTGTCTAAACATATGTCTGCATTGTTCAATCAGTGATTCATAAAATGTAAAATGTTATTTTTACATGTTAATCTATCATAAAACTTAAAAAGCAAGAGTTATAGAAATGAGAACTCTCCATCAATGAATTAGAAATCTTTCCATGAATTTTCAACAGATAGTTGTAATTACTAAAAGGAATTCTGATTGTTTTCAAGCCCTGTAAATTGTCAGGAAAATGATGGTAATTAGGACCAGGGCCAACATGATCAAGTTCTGTGTGATAAATTATTTGTTATAAATGCCTAATTCTGAGGGCATTGCCTTACCTGTCATTAAAACCTGCACAGGTACAGATGGGCATTTTGAAGAACAAACACAGACCATAAAACATTCAAGCTCTTAGTGTCAGATCTAAAGGCAAGAATAAAATTAACATATCATTTGCATGTCAGTCATAAAACAGTGTTGGTCTGAAGTAAATCAAAGGAATAATACAGATATTACCATAAAAGTTTGTTTGGGCAAAATGTAAGTAGATGCATACTTGGTTTGATCAAGTTGATAATACATTAAAGTTTCCTCCTAAATGAAACAGACATACTCCCATAGATGTTCTGTTTATAAGTAGAACAAAACCTTCTAAGGTCATGAACATTATAAAGAATGAGGCCCTTTGGAAAGAACACCAAGGTAGGGGAAGCTAAAAGTTGTTACTTTTATTTTTAAAACTGTATTTATTTATTTGTGCCTGTGTGTGGGCATAGCAGTGTCTTTTGCCTCTGTAGGTGAATGCCTGTCCAGCTTTACATAGATGGCTGGGGGACTGGATCAGAGCCAGCTTAGCCAGCTCTCTAACCCTGGATTGGATTTCTGATCCAATATACACAAGGTCATTTCTAAATATACATAAATAAGAATATCAGTAAGTAATACATTATAAAGAAGCCGAGGACAGGTACACACTTAAAAAAAAATCACATTTCCATGTTTTATTTTCTGACTTTTGTTTTTATACACAGTTCAGAGATAGAATGTGTTGATTGACAGGCTGGACTTCCAAGACCCTGACTACATGTTAATGTATATATCAATTCCTACTAAATTGTATCTATGGCCATTTATACAAGTATCTACACATTTGTTGAAGGGGAAAGCTAAAGCATTTTCAACACTGATGCTCAAAAGTTATAGTTTACCATTAATATTCTTGTGGATGAAGCCTTATTCTGACCCACTAGCTCAAAAAGTATTGTATCAAATTTGAATTAACCAAAGCTGGATCCCTGGGATCATGAACATGCCTACTTGTTATCCTTAAAGGTACTAATGAAATACACATGGTGTTTTGGAAGACAAACAGTGTTAGTTCATTAGCTTTGGGATGAAAGGAGTCATAAGAGTGAAATTCACATGAAAAGCTCCAATGGTGTGCCTATCTAGGGCAAGATGGCAAGTCAACATTAAAATCCCATCTTTGGAAGAAAGATTAGTGTCACCATTAATGTTTGAAATATGCCAAGATGTGGTCCCTAGGTCTCTGTAGTTGTACATGCTCACTTTTGTAAAAGCTAGAGACATTCAAGAGGACAATAAGATATAAACCTAAACTTATTAATGTCTTCTCAAAAGTGCTGCTGCATTGATATGGTATTTTTCATACATACTCACATACACACTCAGTATGTTGTTTTAAACAGTGGAATTGAGTCTTTACATCCTTGTCAAGGAGAATTTGATACATTGGACATTTCTATGGTATAGGGAGTAGTTTGTTTATTTCTCTAAATTCCACTAATATATTTCATTTTTAATTATTTCTATTTTTCATTATAAATTCTACTAACAAAAAAGCTAAACAAAAATATGTGAAGGCAAATAGCTCAATAGCAATAGCTTCCTAATTCCTGGTTCAGTGGGATGGGGGGGTATCCAAAAACTCTATGTGCTTAGTTTGTTATTTTCTAAAGTAAAAGAATGGAGAGGACAAGCTAGATATAAACTGACAATGGGGAGGGTGAGAAACTTTTGCAAGACCAGAGGGTTCAGGAGAATGTGGAGAATTTTAGATATATGAGGATTACAACACAGATGCCCAGTCATCCTATCTCACTGACCCTAACCCAGTCAGGGCCTTTTGGACAGATCAGTTTTACATGAGATGCAAAATTCCCTTTCTCTAGAGAACTGTTACTGTTCTGCATAAGACCAGGGCCTGGTTCTCACCATCAATTTGCTGGGCATGAAAACCCTTTTATATCTTGTCAGGAAAGTTCTCTGAATTTCACACTAAGCCCTAAAGGTATAATTCATCACTTTCCACTTTTCATTAATTTCTACTGAATTGGCTATTGCCAAATGACTTGCTATTGTTCTTAGAGTGGTTATCATCTCCCAAATTCTCCAAGGCACAATTCATCTCCCTGGGTGGTATGTTTTCCATATGATACCATGATATTCCATTTTATAACAGGCACAAGACATGACCACTGAGTTGCTGTGATGGAGCTACTGGTGGTAAACATGCATCAGCAGTCACATGGGGATGTTCTACCATAAAGCTAAATACAGCTGCATTGAATTCAGTTCTCATAAATGCCCTCAGCTAATAGGGAAGTCTGAAGATGGGTTGAATCACTTAAGACAAAGTCTTAATCTCCCCCACTGACCAACCATTGTATGCAGCATATCCTTGCAAAAGAATTACAAGTTATATAAGATGGTTGATTATGGTCAAGAGACATTTCTGGAAAAGGAGATCTCAAGCTAAATGTCATCAGCCACCACCTCTTCAGTAGCAGGGACAGAAAATCCTGAAAGTAAAAGTGAGGAGAAAAAGCTGGTTAGTGTAACACAGTATCTCGTAGCAGAATAACTATGGAAGAAAGAGGTGAAGTATTTTCTTTGTGGACCCATAGCATACCAAAGATCAAAACAAAAAAGGGACACAGCTTTCTCTTTCTATTTCTTTCCCCCCTCTCTCTCTCTCTCTCACTTACACACACACACTTACACACATATACACAAATCAACTCAAAAGGAAAAAAAAAAGATGCATACATAAAATGCTCTGAAAAAATGATTATTTAAAAATATTTAGCCTGCCTCTTCCTTGTGCAAGCACCTTACCCCTAGTTGGCAAATATGACCTATGATGAGACATGAAGGACACTTAAGGTACAAAATATAAAAGGGTATATTTACACACAACAAATTGTAACTAAATTTTGTAAATAGCTCTCACTCTACTGGACCATTGAGAAGACCTTCATGTTCAACTATTTTTATCCCACTTTTTACTTTTTCAAATCCAGAGTCCAGGAAGCCCTCAGCCAAATGACACTTTCCAGAGAAGATGGAAGAGAGCCTTACTGTTACTTTGATTAAACTGTACAGTTAATGTTTCAAAGATCATGTTATACTACCATCATAAGTAAGTAACGTTCCTCTTCAACTACTTGTCATCTGCTTCCCTTTCTAGGGCTTCCAGTATTCACTCAAGATAACTTTCTGAGAACACTGCTAGAGTCAGAGAAGCAGAAAAATGATGGGTATCTTCATATATATTGAAAATGCTAAAACATTATATAAATTTTTTCTTTAAACCTTCCTTGTAGAAAGCAACTTTCTTCCATACTTTCTCCAAGACACTCTCTTCCTCTCTCTTTCTCTCTTTCTCTCTCTCTCTCTCTCTCTCTCTCACACACACACACATACACAAACAGCATGAATCTTTGAAAATAGACTGTTGGAATGAAGTTTCATTTTCACACATATAGTACTTCAGTGGTTTAAATCAAGGATTACTGTAAATAAAATAAAAAGAGGGTAACAAATGACAACATAGACAACTGATTTCAATGTTGACTGCATAATAAAATGCATTAACTATAGACATCATGTATTAACAGCAGCCTATATATCTTCACTTAAATTTCTAATAAAATACAGCATATAAGTTAAAGATATGTGCCATCAAAAAAAAACTCATTAAAATTATTGACATGAGCTCTTCTAGTCCATTACATTACATGCAAAGGCTTATTGGTCATATTAAAGATAAGCTACTGCTTATTGCATTCTAAGTCCAAAAACCTATCACATGCCTAATGCGAACAGAGAGGATGAAGTTCAAGTGGCAATCACACAGGCCAAACTTTCTCAGTGAAAACTAAATGAGAACCTCTGAAGTGCATGTGTTGCTAGTGGTGTCCTGATACCCATGGAAAGAAGTGGAGGTTTCAGGGTCAAGCACTCTAGGGTCTATCTCTGGTCCCTTGATAGTGAGAATTGGTGATTTATGCTAAATTTAAACTTCTCAAATGGTGTAAGCAGAGGTATGCCAGTGTGAATATATAAACCAGGAAAGTAAACAGAAATCAGTTTCCTGGGGCTTTCAATTTTCAGCATAAAAATTTAAGAAAGTAAACTGAGAAATAATTTTAAACATTTTTGATATTATAACAAAAATCAATATAGTATGGAATAAAATGCAAGATATGCATGAATTTCTGAGATAAAACAGGAAACTTCAAAGAAATTTCACACTTGATATGGACTAGTTTGGTTTGGATAGCAGAGCCCAGGGCACACACTTCATTTCCTCTGTGCTGATAGGGGAAAAATTCACCGAAAACATTGAAGAAATATTTCCCTCAAATAGGTTGTTTGCTAAATTTTTTTGATTCTATTGGCATTTAGAGGGAGTTGGGGGTGTTAAATTTTGCTTTGTGATAAATTGTCAAAATACACGTATAATAATTCAGGTTGAGGTGGTCCTGGATACCTGATATAAGATGTCACATGTTAACATGTCTCCAAATGGATAGAAATGTATATCGTCACCTTGGTGTAAGCAAAGCTATCACTATGAAACCAATAGCACCTCTATCTCACAGGGACCTGCGTGACATGGTGAGGGATGGCATGGTAAGGGAAAGCTTTGGGATAGCAGACTCAGGGAAGGGTTTGTAAGCTATCAGTTGGAACAAGTAGTGTTCTTTGTCACTGAAGGCACCACTCCCTTAAAAATATATTATTTTATTTTAAAAAATAAACATTTTTTTATTTGCACGTGTGTATGTGTGTCAGTATTTTTGTACTTGTGTATGTATGTGGGTGCATCAGGACCCCTTTACACTGCAAACAGACTCCAAATGCTTTCACCACTTTTTGCATCTCATTTATTTAGGCAGCTTGGGAATTGAAACCAGGCCAACAGCATTTTCAAATAAGAACCTTTAATCAATGATCCACCTTCTTAGCTCCTAAATCCCTAAATTCACAAATATGTTACTTTCTCTGAAATTGTCTTCTCCCCCTTTCTCTGTGTGTGTGTGGTGTCTGTCTATCTCCTCCTCCTCCTCCTCTCCCTCTAGGAGACAAAAGATGAAATCCTGGTAATAGCCACAATGTTTGTCTATTTCACATATTCACACATTCAATGTTCAGAGCATAGGTCACCATTCAATCATGTTGGCATGACCTAGACCTTTTGTAGTTATAACATACTTAGCTGCATAGAAAAAGTGCTGCTTTGTATTCTTCTAAATTAAAGTGTGGTCTTGTCAGCAGAAGTATTCAATGTGCCTGGGAGGTTGTTGACAAAACAGAGTCAGTCACAATCTGCTCTCTTCTCAATCAGAATTTGTATCTGCACATTCCTCATGGATTACTATGTGATTACAGAAAACATTTAAGAGTACAAAGTCCTCTATAACTTTCTTTAATTTGAACCGATAGAAATGATTGTTTGAGAGACAGTAAAATTAAGAAGGGTAGCTGCAAACATGTCAGGATTGAGGTAAGCATAAATAAAGGATGTTCATACTGGTGCTGAAACTCCAGATGTACAGTGGATGCCCTTATGCCTTGTCTTTGTGGCTAAAGCCCCAACCATACAATAAAAATGCATGTTTAAATAAGAAATTAAAACTATCACTTCAATTAATGGGAAATTTTCCTACAAATGGCAAGATTTCCTGCTCGTTAAGATTCTGTTTCCCCTAGCTTTACCAGTACTTTAGACAGAATCGAGTAACATCTTGCTATTGAATTTCAGATATAGAATTATTTAAACTCACACTTACATTGGCAATTGATGCCCAGTATTACAGACATCAGTTCATTGAATTCCTGTATTTAATGCCATGTAAAGTGGGCTTCACTTTCTCTGATACAGAGGAGATAAATTAACTTTAGGAAAACTTCATGACATGGCCACATCACATAAAACATACTTGATTTTATTAATGTTTACTATCCACTTCACTTTATTGTCAACCTTTGAGTCTTTACCAGAGACACCATTTAAAAATCAAGAAGTTAGCTGGAGAGAAGGCACTTGCCTATGAAGCCTAAGGACCCATATTCAACCTCTGATCTCTCCCATGTAAACCAGACACTCAAAGGTGAGGCAAATGCAAGGTCACATATATCCACTAGGTGGGGCAAGTGCCTGGAATTTGATTTCAGTGGCTGAGTCTCTGGCATGACATTTCTCTCTCTCCTTTTCTCTCCCTCTTTTAAAAATAAAATAAAGAAAGGAGTGCTACATACATACTAGAGCCACCTTTTATTGAACTTGCACAGAGACTCAGTCAGATTTAGTACCTCCCTTTAGGCATTATTATCATTTTAGAGTTAACCGGAAAAGGATATGATCATTTCAATTCCATGGATCGGGATAGTAGGACCAGATCAACAGTGAGAACTTCTTGTCCACAGTACTGTGTGTGTTTAAAAATTGAACATTTTTGTGTTCCCTTGAGACTATAAGCAGAGATGTTTTCTATGCATAATATATATGAATATATACAAACACATGTGCACACACACACACACACACACACACACACACACACACTGCTCTCTATTAGGAAACTGGTGACTGTACAAATCCATACAGTGAAATGAATGCATGTGCACACATGTATACAGAAGCTTCACAATGGCGATCTGTTCAATACTGGGTAAAATTACAAATGAAACATGCATAAAAAATAAGACTTCATTTTGTTTTTTAACTAACATAAGGCATCTATGTGTGATGCCAATCTGGGGGAGTGGAATGCATGAAAAATCAATAAAGTATTTTTCAATACTAGATTCATTGTAAGTTTCAACAACCTTCAGGTCTTTTCTGTGAGACATATTAGACATGGAGCATTCTCTCTCTAGTTCACCTTCTAGGATAAGTCATTGGTTGAGGAGATTGTTACTCCTGTGATCCTTGGAATCAGATATGGGAAGACGTTCCTATCCTCTCTTTGTGTAGGGAGCACATTTCTTTTGAAAAGCATAATGCTTTTCATGCCAGGAAAACCTAAAGTCACCACTGCGTTGTTGAACGTGGGTTGCACCTTGTCATCAGTGGCCCAACAACCTGCATTGTCGGCTCACTGTCACCATAAGACTAGACAACTTTGTGCAGTCTGTGGAATACATGTATATTATGATCACATGAAATGTTGGAAAATCAACATTAAAACAATAGACAGAATCACATATTAAATTTAAGATGGTTCTTGTGGTGGTATTAATCAGATATCGCTTAAAACTCATGTATTTTGAATGCTTGGCTCCAAGTTGGTGACAGTTTGGGAGGTGGGAGCCTTGCTGGAGGAGGCACTTTGCTGAGGGAAGGCTTAGGGGTATTATGGCCAGTTTTCCCCTTTGTCAGAATTCAGCTCATTTCTTGTGCTATTTTTTCACTTGCTGTGGCAAGAAGCAATGTCCACCTTCTACATACGTCATTCTTCCCAAGTCATCATGCAGCTTCCCCTTGGGACTGTAAGAGAAAATAAAACCTTTCCTCCCATCAGCTGCTTTTGGTCATGTGCTGTATTCCAACAATGTGAAGGTCACTATAAATGTTTGATTATCCTTTAAAGAAAAACTTGTCAAAAACTTAAAAAAAAAATCTGGTAAACATAGAAACCATGCTTGGCTTTTCTAATAAAACTGTTCTGAAGATGACCCACCTAAAGCATTAAGAGTGCCACACAGTAAGTGCTCAGTAAATATATAATAATGGCTTAACAATTATCAGTTGCATTCATAGGCTAACTACCCTTAGCCAAAAGCTTTTCATCAAGAATGAATGATCTTCAGTATAACACAGTGGTGTTGAAATGGAAAGTGGGCTGATGTAGGTTTATGAGCATGGAAATGATAGGTAAATACTTCACTCTACTCAAATTTGAAAATATTACCTCCCGAGCCTTCATGGGCTACTTACCCCAGGGACTTTGAGTGTATTTGAATGTCCTTCATCACCTGGGAGAGTTCCACTTTGAGGATAGGGGCCTGTCATCACTTTGAGTGGATCTGCAGCCAGGCAGTTGATTGGGTTCAGTAAATATCCTTCATAGGATTTTTCTAAGAAGTCATTAACTGTGCACATTTGCAAGGTGAGTCTGTCCATTCTTCCACAAGGGTATGCCACCATAGCCATGGTCATTTATCTCACAGTGCAAAGAGTGAAGAGGAAATGAAAGAGTGCTAACCAACACCAAAAAAGGATCAAAGTGACAAATGGGTTATGGGATGGTGATGATGATGTGTGTGTGTGTGTGTGTGTGTGTGTGTGAAATAATATGAGTGTGTGGTGGCATCATTGATTCAATTTTATTTACATAATTAGATTCAAGAAAAATCAAGCAATAATAGATTTGAGTTTATTTCCTAACACGTGTGTGCAGTTTTTGGTAGCATTTTTCTTGACTTTAACATTACACTGTCAGATGCCTTTTTCAGAGCACCATTTCATTTCATATTTAACTCATAGCTTTATAAGTGTCTCTTCTAATTTATAAAAAACTGATTACTACAAAGCTGTTTCCATTTACCATTTTATCTTGTATATTTTTCCTTTTACCCTTTATTGTTCAATGAAATTAGCTAGCAATCTGTCTATTTAGTAAAACTTTTAAAAGCAGAATAGGGGTTGATTTATTCATCAGTTTTATTTATCTGTTCTTCTCTTCAAAGTATTCTTTCTTTCCTCATGCTACTTTGAGCTGTTTTCTAAGCTGGAAATCTTTGTCACAGTTTTTATTTTCACATTTATTGGTGGAAGGATTTGATGCGACAAGTGTTCCTGTGACCTGAGTGCAGTCCAGGAGCTTTGAGGTTTCTTTTTGTTGATTGTGGTTTCACCTTGCATTCCTCTTTTTGCTGAAGAGTTAACAGGAAACTAAATTTCCATATTGAAAGAACTTTATTCCTATCATTCTGGTTGATAAGTTTCTTTTCTTATTACATTTTGATCAGATTAGCTTTTATTCATATAACTTATTAAAATATCATTTGTTCATTTGTTTCTATAACCCTATTTATGGCCTATTATGTAGAAAAAAGAATTGCATTGGCTATTTTCAAGATGTAAGTTTGAAAACACAATCTTGTTAATTGCTTGATTTTTAAATTAATTAATTAATTTAAGAGAGAGAAGCAGACAGAATGAATGGGCATGTCAGGGCCTCTAGATACTGCAAATGAATGAACTCCAGATGCATGCACCACCTTGAGCATCTGGCTTTGTATGGGTACTGAGGAATTGAACCTGGGTCCTTGGGCTTTTTACAAATGTGCCTTAACCACTAAGCAATCTCTCCAGTCCATTGGTTGCTTGTTTTGAATTTAGTTTTTGAGACAAGAACATCATGTAGCCCAGGCTTTCCTCAAACTTTATATTCTAGAAGTTAACCTTGGACTCCTTACTCTATCACATCCCTTTCTTGTGCATTGGTATCACAGGCATGAGCCATCACACCTGGCTTGTGTGATACTAACTCAGAGCCTCCTGCATGCAGGTGAGCACTCTCACAAGCTTGCTGCATCCCCAGCTTATGTCATCTCTGGTATGCTTTTATTCTTATTGTTTGGGTGACCTTAATTATTCCACCAAGATGAAGAAAAGCTTCCTAAAGCCGGCCTGGATCAATTGATATGAACCTGCCTCTCTAAGTGGTCATTGCTATGTTTGGAAGCTAATTACACATATTGTTCATTTCTTATGAAGGATTGGATAGATACAAAATATTTTATTTTCATGTGTTTAATGATTTTGTTGAATTCTTCTATGGATGATATCAAAATTGTTATTTTTTAAATATCACCACACACCTTTTTCTAGTCCCTTATTTTCATTGTTACTAAATATCTTTTATTTAGGCATCTTTTTCTTGTCAAGCATGTAAGGCTTTCCTGATGAACCTCTTGTAAGCTTTTATACTCTGTTAGAATTTTGAACCCCCTCACAATTATTGATATGACCAAAATTTTTAATCAATTATAATATCTCATTACACATTGTTATAGTAACTGTTCTTTCATTATGTCATATATATATATTTTCTTGAACTCTTTGAATGTATTTAGAAAGATTTGCACTTTATAATCTAGTGCTAACCATTGCAATTCTACCTGACCAGTATCTCTTGCTGTCTTTTTTCTTACTTTATTTTCAGTCTGATTATCAATTTTTCTTAGTATCCTTTAATGCCCAGTTCCTGCTCATACAAAATGACATTATTCTTTTTAATTTATCTCCCATTTTTTTACATTATTTAATTATCTCATTCCGATTTGGTCACAGCATAGAGGCTTTTTAATCACATATAACAAATGTACATTCATATTTCGCCATCATTTTAAGTCTTTAAAGGGATTTTTACATTTGACAGTGTAATCCATTAATTACCCTTCATTATTTTTAGACTCAATTGTTTTGAGGGCAGCCTATATTTCAGGAGATTCTGAAAAGAAGGCTGAGTGACACAGGTCCTTCTACTTTTGGAAGATTGACACTCTGTCCATAGCTTTGGGATATATTTCTTTATAAAATTATAATATCCCACTAAGATTAAAAAAAAAAAAAAAACTATTCCATTTTTTTGTGTTGGTCTTGCTTTCTAAGCTAGTTTTAACAAGTTTGATATGAACCTAATTCTTTTTCCAATGCAAACTCTTTTATCTTTTTGTTTAGAGTTTGTGAGGATTTTATTTCTAAAATCTCATACTTCTGAAGGATTGACTTCAGAGTTGATTATTCGAGTTTCCTCTTCTTTCATGAATCAGTATGGATTTTTATCTATGTATTTTGATTTCTAGAAAAATTTCTTGAAGTAGTTTTAGATATTATTTCTGTTCCATTATTTTAGTTGTTTTTCTTTAGGGAACTTATTGAATTTAAATATCAGTCTACTCTTCACTTTATAGTTCATTTTACCTTCCTTATTAATATAATTTTAACTCCCTTAGTTGTTCTTCTGATTTTTAGAGTGCATTTTATTTCATTTTCAATTGAATATTGTCTTTGACTGCTTGTGAATTTTTCCTTATCCTAATTTGTTTTCTCAAAATTCTCCAAGGAGTCAAATTGGCTAAACTTTTTTTTTTATTTCCACATATTTTCTGTTATTTTCTCATTAATCATTATTAGTTTATTTTAATATTTTTAATTTTTTATTTAATTATGAAGAGAGAGAGAAATGTGAGGGAATGGGCATCATGCCAGGGCCTTAAGCCACTGTACCCTGTACTCTGGTAACATGTAATGATATATATATATATGTATATATATATATAGCTATTTTGAGACTTTATACTGAGCTAGTCTTTGGGAGCAGAAAGATAAACTCATACTATGGTTTTGTCACCCACTTCTTGTCCTTAGTAAGACTTAGCTAGAATATCCCTGAGTGAAAGAATGACTGATTTCATGTTCTGGGAGTTGATAATTTTTCCTTTTTCTCAGAGTCATTTTGACATATGTAAGGCTGTTAGCATAGTAGTGAATATTTACTTTGCCTCTTTAGGTGGCTAATGTTTGTGGGAATCCTTGTAGGCAGTAAGTCTACAATGCCTTTGGTTGGTCACTATTGGAAGGTTGATAAGTCTGTGGATACCAGCCCTGATGTGCACTACTATTATTTTTCTACACCCTGATCACAAGAACAAACTTCTCCTACATTTCTTGACTTTAATGTGTGAAACAAGCTATTGAATTATTGGCCATTGCATCTGGTGTTTATTTCAAAGATTTTTAGTTCAATGTTGTCGGTTAGATTATTTCATTAGTTATAATTTTGTAAGAATTGTACATTTTAAGTTTTTTAAAGTATTTAAATTAAAATTATTTTTATTTCTTTGAGAGAGAGAGAAAGAGAGAAAGAGAGAAAGAGAGAGGCAAGTGAGAGAAAATGGGCATTCCAACCTGAAGCCACTGCAAATGAATTCCAGACACATGTGTCACTTTGTGTATCTGGCTTATGTGGGTACTGGGAATCAAACCTGGGTTCTTGGGCTTCACAGGCTATGCCTTAACTTCTAAGCCATCCCTTCATCTCAATTTTCAGTTTTAAAATACAGGTTTATTATTATTATATTATGTTAATAATGTATATATTATGTTAATAATATATAATACTATATTACAGTATTTTTCTAGAATTTCAGTATTTTTATGCTAAGATCATGGTCACTGGAGCTTTTTATAAAATATAGAAAATAGGGCTGGAGAGATGGCTTAGCAGATAAGGCTCCTGACTCCTAAACCTAAGAACACTGGTTCCAATCTCCACCAGTTTCAATCTCCAGGTCCCACATTTAGCCAGATGCAAAGTGATGCAAGGACGCAATGCCACACTTGACCACAAGGGGATGCACACATCTGGATTTCATTTGCAGCAGCTGAGAGGCTGCTGGCATGCCCATCTCTGTCTTCCTTTCCCTCTCTCTCTCTCTCTGTCTCTCTCCAAATAAATAAATAAATAAATAAATAAATAAATAAATAAATAAATAAAATATAGAAAATATAGCAAATTTTTAAATTTTTCAATATTTCTAAGTAATTTAAAGTATTTGCTCATATGTATTATGGATTATTATATAGAATGATTTTAGTGACATTTGGGATTTTGCTTTTATCTTAAATCCCATGAATGTGCCATGTGTATCTGGCTATAGTATGTAGCAGGGAACTGATCCCAGACAACCAAGTTTAGCAAACAAGTTCCTTGAACCAATGAGTTATCTTTCCATCCACTGTGTCAAACTTTTAGGCAGCTGTTATTAGTGACATAGCTTGTACTATCTAGGTGGATTATAAATAATAGATAGATAGAAAGATAGATAGATAGATAGATAGAAAGATAGATAGATAGATAGATAGATAGATAGATAGATAGATAGATAGAAACATAGATAGGAAGGAAGGAAGGAAGGAAGGAAGGAAGGAAGGAAGGAAGGAAGGAAGGAAGGAAGGAAGGAAGGAAGGAAGGAAGGAAAGAAGGAAGAGAGAGAGACAGAGAGGAGGGGAAAAGAAAGAAAGGTAACCAAGAGTGAGTATAAAGAGATAGGTAAGAACAGATATAAAGGAAGGGTGAAAGGACACACATGAAAGAAGAACTGAAGGGGGGATGGGAGAAAGGAAATAGGGAACTGAGAGGAATGGAGAGAAAAGGTAGGATGAGAATCCACTAAAACATTTTTTCAGTTTTTGTCTCTTTTTAAATTTATTTTTAGTTTTTAAACTTTTTATTGACAACCTCCATACAAATAGACAACAAAACATAATAATACTCACTTCTCACCCCCCGTCTTTTCCCCTTCCAATATTCCCACTCTACTGAGTCTCTCCTTTCCAAATATTTTATATTCCATATTGATGTCATAATTTTCCCTCCTATTATTCAGGTCAGCCACTGTGAGTTTATATATACCACAGCACTTGGTGTCTGGAAGACAATATTCCAATGCACTCCACCCTTCTTTTGGCTCTTCCATCACTTCTGCAATGATCCCTGAGCCTTGGAGGATGTGTTAGAGATGTTTCATTTAGTGCTGAACACTCCACTGTCACTTCTTCTCAGCACAAGTTGTCACTGCCAGTGAAAAGAGATGGTTATCTAACCAAAAGGAAGAAGAGCATAATATACGCACATAAACGTTAAGCATTTAGAGGGCAGTTTGGTGGGCATAATATATCCATTTATCCAGAGTACAGTAGTAGTATCCCCACTGGGGCTTGTGATCTCCCCAGCCCCAGGCTTTTGTTGGTTTCTCCCATAACAGACATGGCACCATTGCACCATTTGGTGTATTTGGCCAGGCTTCCTAACCATAAAATTTGCAGGGTCTACTGTTGGTTAAGATTATTGATGGCTTTCCTTCCCCAACAGGCTGCACATAGCTTTTCCCAGCAACATGACAGCAAGTCAATAGGGAGGAGGCTTCTAACTCAGCTTGCTTGGTTTCTAAGTGACCTACGGCTCAAGCATGTGGAGTCTTACCATTTAGATCTGGTGGGCAACCAAGAGCTTTGACAATAGCCTGTAATGTTTATAAAATTTGTTTTTGAAAATTCCAAGAATGATAATACTTAAATATTTGCGTGCCAACTAATAAAAGCAAAGTGAGAAATAAAAGAACGTATAACTGACATCTTTCTTCAGCCACAAATTTCTCTTATTTAATTTTTTCATTAATATTTACATTTGTACTTCTTTGTTTATTTCTTTGTTTTGTTTGCTTGTAGAGGTAAGGTCTTGTTCTAGCCCAGGCTGACCTGGAATTCACAATGTAATATCAGGGTGGCCTCAAACTCATGGCAATCCTCCTACCTCTGCCTCCCAAGTGCTTGGATTAAAGGCATGAGCCACCACGTCCTGCTACATTTGTACTTTAAATAGTAATATTCTTTATGCAACATTTCTTTCCTTGCATGCACTACTTTTATAATTTCTACATCCACAGATGTATTGCTTTTGCATTGTAGCCTGTAACATGGGGGGCTTGAGCCCACTGAGAAATTCACGCAATGCTCCCTGCTCACTTCTCGGCTCCAGATTCCAACTATCTCTGGTTTGACCAAGACTCTTAAGTTCACATAAGGAAAACATCCTCAGTTTTGTGCATGTTGAAAACAACTAGTCAGTTGATGGAATAATTGATTCACATCTGATCTAGATATGAAATATGCAGGTCACTCACTCTATCTTTGAGCAAACTATAGGTGTCCTGCTGTCCTCAGCCACTGACTGTTGCTATGGGGAAGGAACAGCTTGTTGCTCTTTTCCTCTTCTCACAGGAGAGTTGGTTTTTTCTCCTAGTTAAGTATTTTTTTATTACAAAAAAAAAAACTTTTTAAGAAAAGCACCTTCACTATGAAGTCAGATTTAATCATTGTATATAATAGTATGGGGCAATAGGTAGAAATAATTTCTTTTTTTATCATTTCTTTTTTTTATATTATTTTAATTTTACATTCATAATGGTGACTCCAATATCCTCCTCCCTGTCCTCCCTCTTCCAAAGGGTCCCTCATCAATGGGAAATGTGGGTCATGCATTGTGGGGGTAATTCAAGGGTTATGGGGGATAGGCCAAGTCTCTGTGCATAATGCCCCAACTTGTGGCTCTAACATTCTTTCTGCCCCGTCTTGTGTGAATTTCCCTGGACCACATTGGGGTCATTTTAGTACTACTTCAGTGATGAGGTTTTGGGAGCCTCTGTGTCTCTGGATGTCTGGCTTAGTAGGAGTTGGATGTTCTCTGTGTTTATCTCATGCAGCCTTTTTCTGGTGTCTTGATCACCAAGAACTCTGTACTCTTGCCCTTCCCCCACATTACTCTATGGTTTCAGCTGGGGCCCTGGTGAGGTGTGATTGGTTGGTCCTTCCTTCAGTTTCGTTGTCCATCTGAAAAAGATAAGTAAATTCTCCAATGGAGAGATAAGTTAGTACTAGATATATGGGATGGCCATAGATATTTTAGAGAGAATTTTATATGTGTAGGCCCTCTTCTCACCCACATTTGGTAGTGTCTTGATCTTGGAGACTGAGCCCATTTTTATACATGGTTTTGACTTATTTTCCAGTTCCAGCAATGAATTCCATTCCAGTGAGTGGATCTGTTAGCCAACTCAAGAGCAGTTAGAAATAATTTCTTTTTATAAATATGAAATGAATGCTGTATCTTGACATATTTGATTTGTATGATTTTTTTCTTTAAGGACTCTGATTACATGTAAGATAAATACTTCCATGTCATGTTTTTATCCTTTTAAATACTTTCATTTTCTACTTTATTTTGCTGTTTCATTCTATGTGTTATTGACTATTGACATCATTAAATGTTATCCATGCTCATTTCTACTTCAACTACATTTCTTTTTTAACTATTTTCTTTATTATTTCATCTAATAATTGACCTCAAAGTCTTGCCATATAATAACTTTTTAAAGATATTTATTTATTTATTCATTTATTTATTTATTTGAGGCAGAGAAAGGGAGAGATAGAGTGTGAGAATGGGCACACCAGGGCCTCTAGCCCCTGCAAACAAACTCCAAACACATGGACCATCATGAGCACTGGCAGATGTGGGACCTGGAGAATCAAACCTGGGTCCATAGGCTTCATAGGCATGCACCTTAATGGCTAAGCCATCTCACCAGCCCCAATAACTTTTTTGTTTTTTTATGTTTTATTCAAACATTCTAACCCAAGACTTGGAATTTATTCCATACTCATGGTGATCTTTCTACCTCAACTTTGATGTTGCAGGGATTATAGAAATAAGCCACAACACCCAGGTATCACTATTTTGATGTATGTATGTGTATACAATTGCTTCACAGCACAAGTGAACAAATTATCTTCCTTCCTTGATGATGAGGTATGTGTTCTACATGCTCATTTACATCTTGGAAGTATGTTTTTTTGAGTTTTCATTATTTTTGCCTTATGTCTTTCTGTGATTATTGTAAATTTATTTTTAGTAATTTTACATGAGGAGGTGAATTTATCCTGTGCTAAATACTTTCATTTAATTTTTGTGCAATGATTCCAATATTTTTTTTTCTGAAGTGCTACTTTTTTTTTTTTTTTTTTTTTTTTTGCTTATATGTGTTGGTGTAATGTGGTAAGTGGGGTGTATGCACATATGTGTACCTTGTGGTGTCCCATGCCTTCCCCTGTAGGCAGGGTGTACCTGCCTACAAAGCTGAATGCAGGGTGTCTGCCTCCATAGCCCTTCAATCAGTTCAGTTAGTGTTTTGAGCCATGGTGTCATACTCATCCCAGAGGTCATCATGTTTTGAAAACATTGATGGTTTCATGGCCTCTGCTGTCCAGTTGTTTTTGTGGGTTCTGGAGACTTAAACTTGGATGGGTATCAGGTCCCTTAAGGCTCTCATGATCTGACATGCTATTTTTTTTTATTTTTGTTTTTATTTTTATTTAATCATTTGAGAGCAACAGACAGAGAGAAATAGGCAGAGAGAGGGGGGGGAGAGAGAGAGAATGGGTACACCAGGGCCTTCAGCTACTGCAAATGAAATCCAGATGCTTGTGCCAACTTGTGCATCAGGCTGATGTGGGTACTGGGGAATGGATACATGAACCGGAGTCATTAGGCGTCACAAACAAACACTTAACCACTAAGCCATCTCTCCAGCCCCTGACATGCTATTTTTACTAACATTTGGGGTCTGGAGTGATGGCTCATTGGTTAAAGGCACTTGTTTGCAAATCCTGATGGCCCAGGTTCAATTATCTAATACCCACATAAAGCCAGTTGAACAAAGTGGTGCATATGGCTGGAGTTTTTGTCAGAGGCCCTGGTGATCCCATTCTCCTACACACTCTGTCTTTCTTCTTTCTTCTTCTTTTCTTTCTTTCTTTCTTTCTTTCTTTCTTTCTTTCTTTCTTTCTTTCTTTCTTTTTCTTTCTTTCTTCTTTCTTTCTTTCTTTCTTCTTTCTTTCTTTCCTCTCTCTCTCTCTCTCACACTCTCTGTCTCTCTCTTTCTCAAATAAATAAATAAAAACATTTTAAAAATAAATGAAATTTGCAGTTTTGCATATAAGTGCATGCTTAGACAATTGCTCAGGCATGAATCCAGGCTGGTAAAGATGATGGAAGTCTTTTTGAAGTTATTTGTTTGCTTTTTTGCTTGTAAGGTTTCTCTTTGCCTCAGCACCACACAAAAAAAGTCTTATACAAATATAACTCTTTGTGTGTTTCCTCAATTACCTTCCTCATACTTGTTGCATAGCTAATTCTTTGATGTGTGCACCACAAGATAACACTGAAATCTACCCTGTTTTCTTTAATTATCAACTCACACTTTAAAATGTTAGTTATTACTTCATCATTAAATTAATAAATTGATAAACTCACTTCCCCTGAAGGAGTTTATAATTTATCTGGTATTACAACACAAATAAATAAAAGTAAATTAAACACCTAATAAATATAATGCAATGTTGTAGGAAACAGAATTCAGTGACATAAAAATCTGCCTGTCATCTAATGCCCTAAACAGAACATGAGACAAGATTTAGAACCATGAATAAAGAAAAATAATAAGATGCAAATGATAATTCATTAGAAAGTCATTTTCTATGACATATATACTGATGGTGTCTAACATCAAGATAGCATGTGATTTTAGTTTCAGGTGGATTTTTTTTAAATAACTTGTATTTATTTATTTACTTATTTATTTGCAATCAGAGAAAGAAAGAGAAAATGGGCACACAAGGGCCTCTAGCTTTCACAAATGAACTCAGATGCATGCATCACCTTGGGCATCTGGCTTTACATGGTTACTGGGGAATCAAACCCAGGTCAACAGACTTTGAAGACAAGCACCTTAACCACTGAGCAATCTCTCCAGCTCTTAGGTAGATATTTTTGCATCAATTTACATTTACACTTAGTGATCCCTTTCGTTGATTTCTATGCTCATCATTGCTTATTTAACATTTTCTTCCTTAGGATTATTAGTATGCCCTACTCACTCTTTTTGACTTTGGTTATAGATGATAAAACATCAATGACTATAGTAATTAGTCCTAAAAATTAATAATTTCTACTTAACACAATCCTCCCTAAAGAACTTGAGGGTTGTTGGTTTCTAGCATCTGATGTTTCTGATAGGGTCTGACATCAGCTAAGTTACTTTATTGAGAATACTTTTTATATATTTTCATTCTCTAGGGGTCCTCATAAAGTGTTCTCATTAGCTGTACAATTTTGAAATTTCACATTATATATTTAAAAAATTTTAAATTATGTTTTCCATTTGGTGAGCTCTTTCTTTCTAGAAATTTATATCATTATTCTATACTGGGATTTTTTTTTTCTATTTGATGTTTTTGCACAGTTTATTTTTTCCCTCCCATTATTCCATTATCACTTACTTTCCAGAACATTGTTTGTATGTAATCAAAATGCACACATGATTTCATGTATCTGTTTTCTTATGCTCTTGAAGAATAGAGGAAACTCATTAATTCCACCTTGTCTCTAAACTGTGTTTTCACTCCTTAAGCATTGGAAAAGTCCACTATTTAACTTTTCCACTGAAGAAGTAAATGTTCAGATTCTAAGTATTCAAGCTGGATTATTTTAAATAGTCAGAATGCCCTCTCATGAGTTGTGGTGGGTGTGTACAATATTTACTGTAATATCTTGCTTGTTCTATTTGCTAATTCTGTTAGTACAATGTTCTGTTTGCAGAGCTTCCTGCCTCTCTTCCATGGGTGTTGCTCTCCCCAGATTCCTGGTTATGCTCAGTGGTGTGTTTGTCTTTGTATTTGCAATCCTCTGTTACCTTTCTGGTAATGTTATATCTGTTTGCTCAGACTCCATGGGCTGCGGGCAAAATCATATCACTATGGTTTGTATTGATGTAGAGTTACAATCAAAGGGAGGTGGGATTTGGGCTTCTTGGATTGTTGGCTGCATTATTCTCTATTTCATTTCCCCTGAGTTTTAGCAGCCTTTCCAGCCATCCCCTTGCTTTTCACTCAAAGCCCTCATATTATGCTTTCTTGAACCCAGACAACAGTGTAATTCAACGCTGGATGAAAGGTTTGAGGGAGATGTGAGAGGCAGATGTGTCTAGATGTGCCATTTGAACATTCACCTAATTTCATTGTTCCTTATGTACCACTCTTGAAATTACTATTTTATGGGACTCATACTTCTTGGCTGTGTCCAGTCAGATACAGGCTTTGTTCATGTTTATTATTTTTTTATTCAGTGTGAATGTTGATTCATGTTATTTGCAACCTCTTACAACAGTTCAGCTTGGGATTTTTTTTTTTTTTTTGACCTTATAACAGCATGAAAGCATATGTATATAGTATAAATCATGCTTTGAACTCTTACATTTACCCAAGTTAGCATTTGACTATCTTCTTGTGAGTCCTCGCTGTTCCTGAGGATCACTGGCCATCGACCTCCTGGGCAAAAGAGGAGCTGAGGGAAAGCAGCATCTTGGAGCAGGTGAGTGTGATAGGCAATGAACCACCCGGGAGACCATCTGATGGACAGCACTCATTTATTCAAAAAGGGAATGGGTTTATAAACACTTGAGAAAGGTTGGGAAGGCACATACAGATCATAAGGTGATTGGATACATATGTTTATGGGTCTCAATGTAATTGGGTGGTGTAGGAAGGCAGAAGTTGTGAGGGAGAAGATGCAAGGGGGAAAACAGAAGTGGAGGGAAAAGCTATGTGACTTCAGCCACATCTTGGGTGGCTACAGCCACAGGGAGACTCTTTAAAAGCTACGTGAGGGTCTCTTGGGCAGCTACCCGCAAGGTCAGGAACTGTGGGGAGCAGGAAAAAGCCTGATTATGGAATGGTCAGATGCTTTTGGGATCAAGTGGGGAGGGCCTCACCAGTTCTGCCCACTCTGGGAGAAGATAGGGCACACTACAACCTTGCCCAAAGGCAGGGAGAGCCAGTCAACTTTGCCAGGGTGGGTTCCTGACGATAAGGCCAGCTGCAACCCCACCCCAAGGCCCCCAGCCATATCCAACAACCCAGGCCAGCTTCCTCACAGTCCCAGTCCATTTTTAGCAATGTCCAACATCTTCTCACATGATATAACATTGAACTCCAGCACACAGACAACCAGTGTGGTGACCATGAGAACAAATATCAAATAAACAACACTGTTCTGTGTAGCTATGCCAAGATGTTCTGGGTAGATATTTAATACATTTTCAACTTAAGATATCTTCAATGTACCTTGGATTTATTGAGATATTGTCCACCTCTGTAAGTAGATAAGGATGTACATTTTATAATAATCACACACTGAGGATGTATGCTATCTGCCTTCTTCATTGTGTAGAGTGGGGCTTAGATGGAGTACTACTCTTGTTTCTGTGAGACAATTTCCAATATGGTCTTATCATATTGCTTTTAATATCATGAATCCATTTAATTGTTGGATTAGAAAATTAACCTTTGCATTATTGATAGATAAATAATTTATAAATAATTCAAAGAAACTCAAATGATTCAAGTATTTTTGCATCCAGAAATGGTGACAAGCTACCATTTTCCTTCTTCATGGCATGAGTCCACCTTAAAATAGAGCCTGAAATCTTATTATGCTCTCACACATAAAAATCAGCAAATCCCAGTCAACTAGCCCTGTTAATAAATCTGAGAAACCCACCATTCACCGGCTGCTTCCACTGCTCCCAGGGTGTCTACAATATAAGAGGGCATAATTCACTCCTCACAAACACTTAATACCGCATTTCCACCATTTACAATCTGATAATATTCAAATACTATTGCTGTATTATGCAGCTCACAATTGCAGATGTGATTCCATAACAGCCTCACACTTTGGCATGCATTATGTAAGTTGCTATAAAATTGCCTGTCTTAAAACTGTTCCTCAATTGCTACCCAGTATCATCGTTTCACACACAGAGCTTCGGGAACATTAAAAATTTAGCTTCTTTCCTATTTAGCAGGTTTAGCAAAAAGAAGCAAAACAGACAAACAGATGTTCCCTCTTCTGAGTCCCCAGGAGGTCTGAGGCAAAATAGAAAGAAAGGAAGACAGCAATGGCACCGAATATACATTTATCCAGATTTTAAAAGGAGAAGAATAGACACTGTTACTGTTTTCTCTGCTCTACATTTACACTGTGTAATGTTCTTCTGCACTGGATGGATTTTCCAAGACGTTTTAAGCTTATGAAAATGAACTTTCTGGGGATTGAGTGATTGTTTAGGTTGTTGCCTTAAGTGCTTGCCTGCAAGATATAATGCCCCAGGATCAATTCCCCAGTGCCTATTTAAAACCAGACACACAAAGTGGTACAAGCATCTGGAATTCATTTGCAGTGGCTGAAAGACTGGGCATGCCCATTCTCTCTCTGTCTCTCTTTCATCTCTATGTCAGTCTATGCTTGCAAAATAAATAAGTTTTGATATTTAAGAAAAAAAAAAAAAGAAAATGAACTTGCTGATCTCACAATTATTAACTTGTCTCTCACATCGTTTTCTGGAAGGTATTCTATCAGTGACATTAGGTACTGTCTCAGAGACTAAAGAGTCCAGGACTATCCCACTTCCATTGGCAATTTTCCTTGATTCCAAGACCTTTAACACCAGACACACATAGTGATGGGTCAACTTGATTGGATCTAGAATCAACTAAGAGTTATGTTGCTCTGAGGACATCTCCAGGCAATAACCTCAGAAGACTCCCCACTCCCAAAATTGGCAGCACTTTTTTTTGGCAGCCCAGACATCAAATGTCCCAGAAAGAAGCAATCAATGTTTCTTGCTTACCAGCCTTTTGCTTCTTACTGGTGGGTGTGTCCATCATATTGCTACTGAAGATCAGGCCAAAGCCATCCTTCACTGACATTACAATCCAGCTGCTTTGGCCTTCCAACATGGACTGGAAACCAACCACTGTTTGAGAGTCTCCCAGGCCCTCTGTGCTAGGTTGTAACTACTGAGGCTTTGTGGACTGAGCAACTGCTGTGTTCTTAGTATTCTCAGCATTCAATTGGTCATTGTTGGACTACCCAGACTCTATTGTGTATTGTAAGCTGCTCTACTATACTCCCTAGCATGTATGAGTGAGTGAGTGAGTGTAGTGTGTGTGTGTACATTCTGTTGGTTTGTTCCTCTAGAAAACCCTGTCTAATACACCTTACATTCCAATGCTCAGAATATACAGTGAAACACAAATACACCCTACGGCAAAGAGGTATAAGGCCTCTCATTCACATAAATGGTAAAATATATCAAACATTTTTTTTTTCAATTATGAGATTTGATAGAAGGGGATAAAATTCAAGAATCCTTTGTTCAAGTTAGGAAAGTCAAACAGCCAGCTAGAAATGGATTACAGTAAGAATCCTGAAGATATCTTTTTTTCAATTAAGGCATTTTCCTAGGAAGATGGTAAGTACTTAGATGGAGTAGTGGGTTTCTAGAACTGGCTGTATTTCCAAGGAACAAGATGGTACTGGCCAAGTTGCATAAACTTGGAAATAGGCGATAAGTTTCTTGACTGATAATGTAAGGTAAGGCTTAAAGAACTGCCAGCCCCAGTCATGAAGAAGGTATTGCTGAGGAGCAGGCATAAATATATTACACACTTTCAAGTCTTTGGGCTTAGATCAATGAGAACTTAAAAAGGAAACTTGTGAAGATAGCATAGGCAGATAACACATACAGACAGATGGTGTGCCAATTAGTTATTAAGATTTTTTTTTTCTTTTTCACCCTCTTGCTTGGTTGTCCTTTCCCTTTGAAGACCACAGTGCTATTGCTGCTGACTCTCCACATGTAGGTGTGGTGGAAAAGATGAAAGAAGGCTGAGAAACACACACTCCTTCCCTGAGCAGGCTTGTTGGCCAAGATCTGTCTTTTATGCTCCTGATTTTGATTTATATTCCTGGTTATCAGGAGACCAGTAAATTTGCTATGACACTCACTGACCACGTCCACTACACTTCAGAGAAATTCACCATCCTGTCTATGCTTGTATGCGGGATTTCTCTGGCAGTTTGGGGAAGATTGTCTCAAAGAAAATGTAGCTGTAAGAAGACAGCAAGAAGCCTGCTGCTGCATTCACACCCTTTCTCTGAAGAGCAGGTGAAGGTGGGGGACATGTAGAGAATGAGAAAGAGAATTGAAAACCAAAGCAAACAACAAACACAGCTCGGTGGAGTGAGCATTATATTTTGTCTTGTTACTTTTTATGATTTTACCTGAAATTATCTACTTGAGAGGTTCAAAAAGGTTTTTACAATTGGGTATTTTCCACTTGGGATCTCTCAGTTTGCTGGTACTTTAGTTAAATTCATTAGTTCTAAGATGTGAGAACCATTTAACAATAATTTAATTCATTCCATTTAATCTGAAATTTATTTAGATAAAAAAATACAATTAACCGAGTGCTGGACTCAAGGTACTCATATTCTCAGAGGGTCTGAACTGTGTTTTCAGGTCCATTCTAGATTTAAAATCTTCTCTCATTGGTTCTGAAAAATGGGTGAACCACATGGCTCTGGGACTATAGAGTTTTTTTTTCTGTATACTAAGTGTGCTCTCATATCTGCTCTTTGAGAATTCCCATAGTACTGGGTGCTGACAGACACTGCATGGCTGTGTAAGGTACAGAGTGCAAGCATCATGTGGTAGGAAACAGATGGAATAGAGACTCATGTCCTTGACTGTCTTCTGCATATTCACTTTGGGGTTAAAAACTCTTGTTTTAAGTTGGAAACAATTAGGAAATGAGTTATTCCATTGCAAATACAAAGTAAAAGCCAAACTAGTATAGACAGAAAGAAATGTTAAAGCCTAGTATCTTTCATAGTGTCCACATTTGTACTACCATGAGTATGTCATCTCAGAGCACTGTATGAAATGACACAACTAAGGTTTATAAGGTGTCAGAAGCTGAAAGCAATATTTCATTTAAAATGTTTTGACTTTCAATATTTAAAAAAATTAAGATGGGCATGGTGTCATATGTTTAGGATCTTAGATTAAAGATATTGTGGCAGGAGGTTTGCTCTAAGTTTGTGGCAGGTCTGGGCTATATAGTAAGTATGATGCCAAACTGGACATTTATTAAACATTGTCTCACAAATTTTATTTAATTCAAATTATATGAAGATAACTGTCTGTCGAACTGAAAAATAAAAATAATATAAATTTTACATTTTTTCAACCTTTTGAGTATAAATAGAATAACAGTCTATCTCAAAATATTCCATGGAAAGAAATGAAGGGTACTCAGACAAATGAGTAGAGGGAGGGAGGGGCAGAGTCAGAACAGTTCTTGATACTCCAAGGGCAGATTCAAATGAAAGGTTGAACAATCATTTGCTGAATCTAATAAAAATTAATGACAGTATTTTCATTGTCCGTACACTTATCAATCCATTTAATAAATAAGTGGCTGCAAGGGAAATGCATTAGGTACTAAGGAGACATGAGAGAACTAGATAGATCCAGGAGGTTGACCCCTGTCTTCATGTGCTATATAATTACACAGAGAACGAAGCCAGTGAACAAGTAATTTCAATCACAGTGAGAGTTATGAAAGGGCAAAGGGGCAAACTAACTTAATCAAAAAGACAGAGAAACACCTTAATACATGTCCTTTATAAAATGACCTTTAACCTGAAAATAAATGTCCAAATGGTAGGAGTATATGAGACATTGGTCAGAAATTCAGACCGGTCTGAGCACCTGATGGTGGCTACAACTACAGCTAAAGGGAAATGGCATTCATCTGTGGGTAGAGATACCTTGGAACTGTGGACGTTCACATGGAGGATTAGAGGCCAGAATGCACACATGGAAGATAAACACATTTCTGCACAATCTGTCTGTCTGAGCATTAAGAGGGTTAGGAACCATTACTGACCTGACTTTCCCAGGACTACCATGACTTTGAGAGGCTTAGGTGTGCACAGTGAAATTTGCTAGGCATGCCCTGGCTTTGTGGAACTATTATTATTATTATTATTATTATTATTATTTATTATTATTATTATTTGTGGGTTGTTTTTTTTGGGGTACTGTCTCACTTTAGCCCAGGTTGTCCTGGAACTTTCCCTGTGGTTCCAGGCTGGCCTCAGACTCACAACAATCCTCATACCTCTGTTTCCCAAGTGCTGGGTTTAAAGGCCTGTGCCACTACACCCTATGGAACTTGTATTATGAAGGACATAAATGGACTTACCATTATAAAAAAGATAATGTATATGATATTCACTTTATTAATCAAAATGTAAAACTCTTTAAAGAACTGAAAAATAAAACTATCCAGTCTTAGTCAAGATGGCAGCTGTGTCTGGGCTGGTGCAGAGACCCCTGCAGCAGGTGTCCAGTCTGCTGGGGAGGTGTTTCCACCATTCTGCATCTGCAGGTGACAGTTCATGATGCTATTAACCAAGGTATGAATGAGGAACTAGAAAGAGACAAAAAGGTGTTTCTCCTTGGGGAAGAAGTTGCCAGGTCTGATGGTGCATACAAGGTTTGTTGAGGCCTGTGGAAGAAATATATAGGCAAGAGGATGATAGATACCCCATGTCAGAGAAAGGCTTTGCTGGGATGGCTGTATGTGTGGCTATGGCTGGGTTGTGGCCCATTTGTGAATATATGACCTTCAACTTCTCCATGCCAGCCATTGACTCGGCTTATATAAACTCGGCTGCCAAGACTTAACACATGTCTAACGGCTCCCAGGCCATGCCCATCTTATTCAGGGGGCTCAATGGCCCCTTAGCAGGTGTAGCTGTCCAGTACTCCCAGTGTTTTGCTGCATGGTATGGGCACTGCCCAGGCTTGAAATTGGTCAGTCCCTGGAATTCAGAGAAGGCAAAAGGACTTATTAAGTCAGCTATTCACAATAACAATTTATTGGTAATGCTGGAGTTGATGTATGGAGTTGAATTTGAACTTTCTACGGAAGTACTGTCAAAAAATTTTGTGGTTCCTATTGGAAAAGCTAAAATGGAAAGGCAAGGTACACAGATAACCATAATTTACTGTTCGAGACCAGTGGGCCATTGCTTAGAACCTGCAACTCTACTGTCTAAAGACCGGATTGAATGTGAGGTGGTAAATATGCACACCATCAGACCAATGGACATTGAAACCATAGAAACCAGAGTCAAGAACATAAACCATCTTGTAACTGTGGAAGGAGGCTGGCCAATATTCGTAGTAGGACCTGAAATTTGTGCCAGGATAATAATTCAACTTCCTGGATGCTCGGCTGTTACTGTCATGGGTGCAGGCATCCCATGTCTTAAGCAAAGGTCCTAGAAGACAACTAAGTCCCTCAGGTCAAGTACATCATCTTTGCAATAAAGAAGTCAATAAATATTGAATTCCAATTTGAATATCATCAAGTCATTTTAATTTACTTAAAATACTTGCTGGGGCTTCACCTGAATTGCACTACAAGGCCTTACAATTAATAAAGTGAGCTCTATGTTAACAACTGGTGTTCTGTCCTGGTGAGAAGTTTAAATGTTTGAGTGGGAAACTCCTCTCGCCTGTCCCAGACTCCATGCTTTCATCTGTTACAGTTACCCAGTTCTTTGAATAAGATTAACATAAAGATGTACTCATATCAGAGGGACAAGATACAAATGTGGCAGAATCCTGATGAAAGATATATCCAAAAACATAACTTATATGTATAAAAAAGCATATAATCTACATTTGCTGTTATATTGTTTTGCTAAGGAATAAAAGGGATTCCCAATGAAAAAAAAGGGGGGGGTTGAAGCAGGAACCACTCAAGTTTTCTAAAACTTGGCACAACAGAATCAAACATGAGGAACATCTGTCTTGCTGTTTCATCCCACCATGAAGTCTGCACTGAAACAGGAGTAGGAGAGACCCAAATACGTGAGGAATTTGTTCAAAGGTATGCACAGTGGCCCAGGGCGACCTCTTGGAAGATGAGGGGTGCTAATACAAAGGTGAGACTGGTTCTTATTTTCAAGTTGGATATCTGACAAGGTATTCACATTGATAATTTACCTACTCTGGGAATATAGAAGCAAAACTGGCATGAGGAACCTGAAAGAGAAAAAAAGGTAATCATTGTTCACTCTGTTGACTTCACCAATAGGAGTTGGGTGGGTGGACACCGTGGACTCTATACAAAGTGGGCTGAGGTATGATACCCAGAGTCTATTCAACAGAAGCTCCCAGTAACTGAATATGTGTAAGTTGCAGAGTTTCTCCCCAGTAAGACAAAGAAGCAATGTCCTCTTTGCTTTATTCTTTTGTTCTTGAGAAGCCAGTGCATATACGAGAGACACAACTACAGTCCTGGGAATGAGGCCCACCTGCTCTGAAGCTGGTCAGAGGAATTAGTCCTTTACAATCAAATGAAACATGGATCTCCTCTCAGGCACTCACCAATTTTTAAAAAAATATTTTATTTTTTTTATTTATTTATTTGAGAGAGAGAGATACAGAAATAGGGAGCAGAGAGAGAGAGAGAGAGAGAGAGAGAGAGGATGAGAATGCCAGGGCTTCCAGCCACTGAAATGAACTCCAGATGTGTGTGTCCCTTGTGCATCTGGCTCACGTGGGTACTGGGGAGTTGAACCTGGGTCCTTTGGCTTTGCAGGCAAGCACCTTATCCATTAAGCCATCTCTCCAGCCTACCAATTTTAATCTGGGAAATAGCTGTAAAGTTAAGGGTCTCCTATAATGTTGATCTGGAACAAGAGAAAGCTGCGGTTGAGCATAACACAGTATGAAGTGGTGTTTCAAAGAAATAAAACCATATCACCTTCCACCCCACAGAAGCAAGGTTCTTTGGTAAACAGGCCAGATTTAATTGTTTGTGACTGCTCTCTGGGTCTCCTGTCCAGACTCCATCTTACCTCCTGCTGGCCTCTTGTTGGAACTCTGAAGTCAATTATGTGTCTCAAGATTGGTGAGTTTTGAGTACATCTTCCCTGTGTAGGATTTGGGACCACTGGAAAAAAAGCAATCTTCTGAAGGAATAAAAGCAAATGTTCAGACATATAACTCAGCCCAGAATGAAGACAGTATTCTGTAATAAATGTGGAACAAAATTTGTTCTATCTGTTATTTGAGAATATCTTTTTATTTATTTATTTAAGAAAAAGAGAGAGAAAGATACAGTTAGAGAAAGAGAGAATGGGCATACCAGGACCTTCAGCCACTACCTTGTGCATGTGGCTTACATGGGTCCTGGGGAATCTAACCTGGGTCATTTGGCTTTGCAGACAAACACCTTAACTGATAAGCTATCTCTCCAGTCCAGATTTTTGTTTTTCACTTTAAAATAACCCAAGTCTCCTTATCTCACTCCAATCCCCATGAATAAGATCATGTTGTCAGGTCATGCCAAGATTTTGCCTCTAGAGAAAAATAAACTAAACTAAAATAAGGTGAACTAAAGTAAAAATAGAAAGACCCTACTTATAATTTATAGTAATTGCTTTCTCCCTTGACCCCACCTCCATGTACAGAAGCTATAGAATCCACGCAGGTATAATGGGCATACCAAATACAAGGGGATGACTATGCAGAAATGAAAATAAGATCAATAAGGAGGAGGGATATCTGTGTTTAAGGAGGGAGGTCTGGCTTGGTGACTGAATCCATGGACACAAATAATGTTGAGTGAGAAGCATTTGTGAGGTGAATTAGAAGGCTAGATCTGTTTCTAAGGAAATTTAACAATGAGTTGCACTTTGGAGTTATTTTCTTAAACTTTATTTTTATATTGAAAACTTCCATAAGTATAGATAAGACACCATGATCATAAGCCCTTCCCACCATCCCAACTGCCCCCACCTCCTTCCTCCATTGAATCCTTTCTTCCTTCCAATTAGTCTCTCTTCTATTTGGATGTTATCATATTTTCTCTTTATTATGCAGGTCTTGTGTAGATTGATCAACCACTGTGATGTCTTTGTGTCTGGAAGACAATATTATAACACTCCTCCCCTTCTACCACTTCTTCCACAAAGGTCCCTGAGCATCTTTATGAAAACTTCAATTTCCTCACTTTATTTGTATTTCTTGAATAAGTAGGTAAAGAGTGTATTATTTCTCCCTTTTAGATTAGGAAATGGAGAAAGAGAATGTTTAAATCCTAGCAGTACACCCATAAGGAGCAATCAGACATCATTTTTCTTAGGTCTGTGTTTTGTCCAATACAGTCCAGACAATGTACAATTCCTTCCCTACATACAACAGAGATTTTTTTAACTTCCATTTTCTTGGTAATAACATATACCACGTGAATGAGGAGAAATAATTCTAATAAGATGAATTGGGAAAAGAGACCACTTTAAAACTTTTTAGTTGGGTGTGGTGGTACACACCTTTAACTCCAGCACTCAGGAGGTTGAAGTAGGATTGTTGTGAGTTCAAGACCAGTCAGTTTAAGGCTATAGGGTGTGTTCCAGGTAAGTCTGAGGTAGAGTGAGACCCTACCTTGAAAAAAAAAAAAAAATAAAGAAAAAGTTTGTTCATGGGCTGGACAGAATTCTCAGTGGTTAAAGGTGCTTGTTCTCAAAATTTAAAGTCAGGGTTTGATTCCCTAGTATCTGCAAAACTCCAGATACACAAAGTGACACATGCACATGGAGTTAATCTGCAATGGCAAGGGGCCCTGGTGCAATAGTCTTTCTTTTCTCTCATTCTCATTCCCCTCTCTGCTTACAAATAAATAAATAAATAAGTGATTAAGACAAATTAAATTCAAGATATAGGGAGGAAGAGATAGTTTAAATGGCCAAAGGTGTTTTTTCTGCAAGCCTTCTGACAAGAGTCCAGAGCTCCAGAATCTATGTTCAGTGGATGACAATGAAATCTGTGTCTCTCATCCCAATGCACCTATAATAATAAAAGGTGGACTCAGGAGACTCCCAAAGCTCATAGTATCAGCTAGTCTGGCCATCCCTGTGCAAAACCTATGCAAGATCCAGGTTTAAAGCAGATGGAAGTAGAGGGTTCCAATGTTGTCCTATGGTCTCCACTGGTGCCGACACCAGTGAAAGACATTTGTACATACGTACATAGTCACACATCATCACTGTATACCTAAATACTAAAAATAATAAAAGTGAAAAGCCCATAACTAATGGCAAAATCAAATATTCTGTTATTATGTATTTAAACTAAATAGAATCATTTCTTTGTTTGGGTATGTATGCTAAGTGAGGAATTCATTTTATTTTAAGTGTCTGATCCATGAGCATGGAGGTTTTGTGATCTTCTCATGTCCTTCTCAGTTTTTTTTTTTTCCTTCAGTGTTCTTTTCTTTTCTTTTCTTTTCTTTTCTTTTATTTTCTTTTCTTTTCTCTTCTTTTCTTTGTATAGGTCTTTCACTTCCCTTGTTAGTGATATTCCAAGCTATTTATTTATTTATTTATGGCTATTGAAGACAGGATAACATCATTTATCTCTTTCTCCATATGTTTGTCTTTGGCATATAGGCAGGTTACTGACTTTTGTCTATCAATTTTGTATCTTGCCAATTTGCTGAAAGAATTTGTCACATTTTGAAGTTTGGGGTGGATTCATTTGGATCACTTATAAATAAAAATCATGTCATATGAAAACAGGGCTAGTTTGAATTCTTCCTTACCAATTTGTATCCATTTTATTTGCTTCTTTTTTAGTAGTGTTTAAGTATTTAAGTACTATGTTAAAAAGCAATGGTAAGAGTTGGCACCCCTGTCTTGTTCTAGATCCTAATGGTAATGCTTCTAGTTTTTACCCATTTAGTGTGATCTGGGCCTTAGATGCATCATAAATAGTCTTTATTATGCTGAAATATGTTACCTCCATCCTTAGTCTCTCTAGTGTTTTAATTATGAAGGGATATTGTATTTTGTCAAAGGCCTTTTCTGCATCTGTTAAAATATTCTTGTGATTCATGTGTTTAAGTTTGTTTATGTGGTGAATTATGTTTATCAAGTTCCATATGTTGAACCATCCCTGCATCCCTGGGATGAAACTTACTTCATCAAGGTATCCATTCTCATGAACCAAGAATGCTGGAAGCCTCTGAATGCTTTCTTCCATCTCCTGTCCTCTCTTAAATGTAGATGTGCCATGGGGTTGAATATGACCTCTAATAACCTGGACTCTGATTTATTTATAGTATTCTATTGTGTTCTAATATCAGAAGTATTGCTATGGTCCTATCCTTTCAGCCACAGTGAAAGTCAGGTGACATGAATTTATACTTAGTTTTGTGGAAGAACCCTGTGTTCACATTGAACTTCTGATTTCTTTTCAGTGTTAAAAGTAAAATAGCTTTTGCCTCTATCAACTATCAGATTTTGAAAATACCTTGAGATCATTTGAAGCTAGAGCTCTGGTGGGGTAGAGGAGTCACCATCTGCTCTGTCTGACATGCTACTGTCCTATATTTTGCAATATGTAAAACACTCAGTCCCTTGTACCCAGGCTCTTTCACAGTGAAAGTATCAAACACTTCTACTATTAGTAGCATTTCAAACAGAAATGAGTATTTTGTGACTCTCAACTGCAAGATCAGTGGTTTTATGCTCCTGCCCCTGTGTTGTTGCTTATATTTGCCTCTCCAAGCTTGATGCGTTGCCATTAATGTTCATTATGCTAGTGGTTTTTTTTTGTTTCTTTGTAATGATATTGTCTATTGAAGACAGATTCTATTCCTTGACACACTTTCTTGGTCTTAATAAACACTTCAATAATCCTACCTCTCATTTGTGGTTTTTAGTGCAAAATAAAGAACCTGTTGATAAAATAGTTTGTAGGAAATTGGATAAAGGGCAGGAGAAGGTGACATACACAGAGAGCATTCAAGAGGCGGAAGGCATTCAGAAAGGAATACATCTTATGAAATATTACTTAGATATCAATTTAGTTAAAATGATATATATGCTCAGAAGTTCTTTGGTCTTTCTCTCCTAGACCATGTATAATGTTCGAGCTTACTGCACAAATTTTAATGAAATATCCTATTACCAAAGTCAACTTTCTGGAAGACAGAAACTTGTAAATTGCTCCGTACCTAGAGTTTTACAATTAAGAGACTCACATAACCTTTTTTGACCTTTCCAAAGAGCTGTCAGCATCATTGTTTATAATGCTTTGTATAAGGCAGTGGATCTCTAAAGGCTGAACCTGTGCCTCTCTCCTCCCCCAATCCCTGTAACTCAGATCCTGGTTATAATGAGAACGCCTTGAAACTGCTGGTCTGTGCCATTGTTGTGTCTGGCCCATTAAATCCTGAGCTCATGAAAGAAAGAAGTTCCATCTAGTCTTTCCTAGGTCAGGGCATACACTTCCCTAAGAAAAGTGCTGGCTACAAAGATGTGATTGATTGAGTGATTTGAAGTGCTTATACAAACATGTGAACTGCTTAGAGATATATTGTACCTGTGGTCTGAAGCAACAGCAATGAAACTTGCTATCTGGCAGCCTGAACCCTATCTCAGATTTTGCTCTCTTGGAGGGACAATGATGGGCTTCATAGAGATGGAGGTGACTTTCTTACTAAAGTTCAGATTATTTGTGTTTAAACAAAGGGACAAAGTGATTAATTTTCTAAGTGTGCACTAATTATTGGTAGGTTTTTCCCTCCCTAAGTTTCATCACCAATATTGAAATGATCTTAAGGCACTGTGTAAGACATAAGAGGAAATAGAAGGTCAGGTCCCTAGACAAAATATTGAGGATTCCTCAAGGTCACTTGTCACTTATTGCCATGAGGGCAAAGATTCTCACTCTGCTCCTTAATGGGCAAAAGAAACCAAAATCATACAGGAAGACTTGAAGACATAACATGTTGTATGCATAAGTATGAATATGATATGAAATATGTGTAGTAATATGTAAATTGTCTCTGGAAAACCATGTTTTTAACTTCATTTTATTTTCTTTATTTTTGACAATTCCATACATGTATAAAGCATATTTTTTTTTTTTTTTTTTTTTTTTTTTGGTTCTGGTTCATAGCAACTATTTCTCAGGAAAAGGAGGTGATTTGCAATTCTAATTTTGAATATAATTCATGACACAAAGTTATGGCATGAACTCTTAATGGAGTAAATGTTGATCTTAATTCTTCATGAACTGGGTTGGTCACAGGTCAGAACTTTGAGGACAAATACCTTCTTTAAATTTCCACTTAGTCTATATTTGCATCTGAATAAACGAGTCTTTTAATCATTAAAGAGTACTTTATTGAAACCTTATTTTCTAAAAAAAGTTATTACCATGTTCTTTGTATTTCAGTGGTTATTTATAGCACATTCTGTATCCATAAAAATTGACAACATCACATTTTATATTCGGTGCCAATGAAGATGCATGGATCTATGACTCCATGATTCTCACCCCAATTCTATCATGCATGTTTGAAGCACCTGGATGTGAAGCACCTGTGGCACATACATGTGCACACACATATTGTCTGTGGGAACTGAACACTGGTATTTAAATTAGCTCCCAATAGGATTCTAATTTGCAGCTGGGGTTGCAACCCACTGGTTTATAGCATGTAGTAATCTGCAGTTTTGCTGAGGCACAAAATTGAATCACTTGTGCTTGGAGGGAGAAATTTAGCTGGGGAAGGAGGCTAGAGTGCTACTCAGCTTGTCCACCTCCACACAGCCTGATCTCACTCAATTGTGTCCTGTACACTCCCTGACTCTTATGAAGCAAACAACAAATTCCAAGAAAGCAAACAAACAAAAGCCAGCCAAGAAAATACTTCCCCTTCTTTGTGAAAATTGGCGGAACAGAAACAAACCACCATTCATGTCTCAGACATAAGTGAAAAACTTGTGAAGAATTCTAAGACAGCCAAGTAGGAGGATTATTTCAGTAGATTCTTATTAAGCAAACTTACAGTACCTATTTCACCCCTTATGTGTAGTGTGGAAGCTTCTATGGCTAAAATTCATATTTTAAATAGGATGGTTTGTCTTACCAGCAAGATGTTTGGATTTTATTAGCTTCATGGAGTCCAGGAGAAATTATTTCAGAAGTCAAGGCTGGCTATAAGATAACTCAATAATACCTTAACAATTACAGAAGGACCATGTTATATCACCATGAGTATACCCACATGTATGTGCATTATTCAAAATGCAAGAAAGCAGGTGAAATCATCTCATTTGTATTGATCCAATTCCTGCAAAGACTGCAAAGACACCACCATGATAGCCAGTCATTTTATCCCCATCCAAAATTAGAGATTTGTCTCATATGTCTCATCTTTATTTAGCATTGTCAGCACGTGGCACCTTGAGACACTGCTCATGGACTCTAAAGTATGGATCTGTACTATTTAGTAGAGATTAGTAAGGTAGAATTTTGGAGGTATCAAAAGATATTTATTAGAGATGCTATTGTTATAATATACAAAATGAGGATTGTGAACTGTTTTCATAAGCTTTAATTTGCCTCCTTCTTGCTCATCCCTTTTTAATGGATCAAAGTCCTTTATTGTATAAACTGAAGGGCTTTAAGTCCATATTTACTTAGGTTTCCTTCCAATCTCTGTGTCCTCTTTCCTCTTCTTATCCACTTACTGCTTTTGATCTTTGAACACTGGAGAAATGATTGAAGTAAAAAGATATGATCCAGTGTTAATGATTCCTTATGTTTCTATATTCTAAGCATAATTTTATGCAATAAAGGTTTATACTTCTCAAAAAGCCAAGTTAGTAGACAGGAGAATGCAATAGCATCAACCTGTTCATAGACACATTTCTTTATTTGAAGCCTTCTTTCCATGTTCATGGATTTAAGGATGAAATATAATTATCTTACTATATTCAATATGATGGGAAATGACACCAGGGAAATTTTTTTCTCTTAAAAAAACTTACTTGGATAAATGCACAACAATATATTCAAAGCCAATTATAGTCATTCTTATGCCTCTCTTCCAAATTCATAGCCAATTCTTCAAGTCCACAAACCAGGAAAACAGTGAAGAACTTTGCTCCATGAAGCTCAGAGGTTATGCCTTGGAAGCCCTCCACTGAAGAAACTATAATGAAGACATGTCCTTAGCCTCTTCAAAATGTATGTGTCTGAAATAGAGAACAGAAGTAACAGTAATTGTTTTCCAAAATAGTCAGCACAGTGCTGCTATCCACAACACAGCTGCCTTTTGTTTCTGCTTTACTTCCCTTGAATATTCATGTCATTTTCCTTTTCTTTTTTTTAGATAGAGCAAGAGAGAGGTGCTTGTCTCACCTTTGTGCATCTAGCTTAAGTGGCATCTGGAGAGTCCAGTATGGGTCCTTAGATTTCATGGGCAAGCACTGTAATGGCTAAGCCATCTCTCCAGGCCTCCTGTTACTTTTCTATAGCTAAAGACCAAGGGAACTGTACACATCCTAACCTTCCTCCCCCTCCCCGTATATCGCTAACTTTATTATTGGCAGACCTCTATAGAACTTCCTGTTAGTGGAAAGTTGGGGTAGTGTAGATCTTGAGACTAATTATCTTGGGTTATCCATTCACTGCTTACCTCTGTGTTTAACCTAACATAGTTATGGCTATGAGCTAATACCTTTTGGAATACATTAATTTAATGGATAACTAACTTCCACCAATTCACAAGCTAAGAATGCCATCAGACAGCAGCTGAATCTTACAGCAGAGCCTCTTCATACTTTGTTATAAGCTATAGGTCTGATCTTCTTTTGTTATATAACCATGGAAGCCTCATAAAATCATGTCCATGTTGGAACAAGGCCCCGGAGACAATCTGTAATTGTGTGCTTGGGCCAAAGTCATTCATATTTAGCTCTAGAGTAAAGTATCTCCTGTTTTTTTTTTTTTTTTTTTTTTTGTTTTTTTGAGGACAAAGCTGTTTTTGGGCTCACAGTGATAATTCCCATTGTTGGCCTTGTTTATCAAAATAGAACATGTATAAAACTTATGTCTGTGGCTGGAGAGATGGCTTAGCAGTTAAGATGTTTGCCTGCAAAGGCAATGGATCCCAGTTCAATTCTCTAGGACCCACATAAGCCAGATGAACAAGGGGCACATGCATCTGGAGTTCATTTGCAGTGGCTAGAAGCCCTGACATGCCCATTCTCTCTTTATCTTTCTCTCTCTCTCTCTCCCTCTGCCATTCCCCCTTTCTCTGTGTCTTTCTCTCTCAAATAAATACATAAAATGTTTTATTTATAAAAAATATAAAACTTAGTCTGAATTGTAAACTTAAGTATCCCAAATGCAAAGCTATGATCATTTTCTTCCTAAGTGGATTGCTGTAGTTACATTGTGGTCAAGGCTTATCTCTCAGTAAAATTCTGTTAGGTAAATAAATCATGTCTGATCTTTAATTTTTTTTTTCATAGTGACTTCTGTGTGTTTTGTATATAATGTAAGATTCATTGATATTAATGAATAACTCTACAAAATTGATTAAGGAATGGATTATGGGATTTTATAGAAAATATTAACATTAAAATGTGCTATTCTTGTTAAATTTTTACATAAAATTTTTGAGTGTTGATAAGGTATCACATTTTTTAATTCATCTTTTATTATGGACATGCTTATTATGGACACATTATATGTTGATATCATCCCTTCCCTCATGCTTCATCTATGTTTCCACTCTGTTGTTCCTTCCCCTTCCTCTTTTTCTCATTCACTTCTGCCTTTTCTTTCTCCTCTTCCATGAATTATGCTTCTATGCTTTACTATGTTACAAAGACAACTAAAATTCACACCTATAGGGAAGTAATTACACTCATTACAAAATTATAAAAATTACACTGATCATAAAACTTGAGATGCACAACTTTGTTATCGCCCAGTTTAAGTTGAGTAGACAGTCAAGCTTAATGTTGTTCACTGGTATAATGTGTGCAAAGAGCTGGTTTTGAACACCAGTGGTACATGCATGCACAAACACACACACACACACACTGAAGGGAGGAGGGAAAGAAAGAGAAAGGAAGCAGAAGGAAAGAAGGAAGGAAGGGAGGAAGGGAGGAGGAAGGGAGAGAGGGAGGAAGAAAAGAGGAAGGAAAGAAGGAAGGAAGGAAGGAAGGAAGGAAGGAAGGAAGGAAGGAAGGAAGGAAGGAAGGAAGGGAAAGTGCTTGTCAGGTGTAGCACAGGCATCTGGAATGATACATAGATAAATAGAAAGATGATGGATGATAGATGATAGATAGATTTATAGATAGAATCAGATGATTTTATTATAAAAAAGGAAGAAAATATATTTTAGACTAATATATTTCCTTTTTCCTTGTCTGGATCCCATTCTCTCATACAAGAACAAGTGAGAAGGATAAAATATCCTGCAATGATATTCAGTTACGTTATTTTAATGTACTTTCATTACATATGGCCATCGAAGAAGGAAGAAAATGAGCTGTGGGGATCTGTAATGGCTTGATAAAGGTTATATTTTGCAGTAAATGGCATAGAAAATACTGGTTTCCAGAGACCTGACCTCCAACCCTGCCTTACCACAGAAGCATCCAATGCCCCTGACACTGTCATGAATACTTATGTGGTATTGATGATAAACCAGCAGTGGGCTACTAAATTTACATTTTTAAAAGACACTATGTTTTTTACCCAAATGGAAAGGTGAGCATTACCCAGGAAACACAGACATTAATGAAGTGAACCCTTTTATTGGGTTTGCATTTAACAGCCTAAAAAGTTATATTCTTGGCTTGTCCTACTAAATTCGGCATCTAGCTTCTCTAGTCTTAAGAACAGTGTAAAGATTCCAGGTCCAAACTGGATAAACACATTGAGAAGCCAGGTAAGAAAGAAGGAAGGAGGGAAGAAGACAGGAGAAGGGAAGGACAAAGAGGGAGGAAGGAAGCATATAATATGCTTATACTATTCCCATTCTACTGTAAGACTCATGGAGAAAAAAAAAATGTATTCAGTATAAAACTGTTCTGTTGGCTGGAGAGATTGCTGAGTGGTTGAAGGTGCTTGTTTACCAAGCCCGAAAGCCCAATGACTGGGGTTAGATTCACCAGAACCCACTTAAAGCTAGATGCACAAAGTGATACATGGAGTTCATTTGCAGTGGCAGGAGGCCCTGATATGCTCATACTCACTCTCTTTCAGTTTGCATATTTATCTCTCTTTCAAATAAATGAAATACAATAAAGATATTTTAAAAAAATATTTATAAAACTGTTGTGTGGCCACTCCCTAGAAACAGAAAATACTAAAAATTTCCAATTTATGTTATTAAGTGATGGGTCTTGGAGGAGTTCAAAGAGAATTCTGTAAGGGAAGTGAAAGATCAGAATGTCACCCAGTTGCATGAACTATGTGGGCTATTCAATATGGTGCAGGAGGGAAGGGCTCACTAACATGCCCACTCTTATTCTCGCATTTGCATATTGTACTTGTCCTCTTTGAAGTCCACAATCTCTATTTTTCTAAATACGTATGCCATTTAAACTTAACAATGTCCTTTTTATTTAATAGCCATCTCTTTAACTAGAAAATCTTTGAAGACTAAGAATTTGTAATGAGTTCATTCATTAAGGGAAGGTTGTTTGGCTTAGACTCAGTTCTTAATCAGTTTATAGAATGGACTGTGCTCAAGGAAGGAAAAGAACCAAGATAGTTCACCAAGTGAACAATAGGAGAACAAGTATGGCAGAATGCCACCCTATGGAGGTGTAGCATTCCTGCTGAAAGATCAGTGAGTTCTAACTGCCTGATTTTACTCTGTGGTGCTCGCTCATGGAGTACCATGATGTCTACATTTGCCTGCATGGAAAGAAACCATTCTCTGTCTACTTTGGACATATGTATTTAAATATATTGCTTCCTGATGTGTTCTAGAGTTAAAACACAATATTAGCACAACCAAAGGAAATTCAAACAAACAAAAACATTGGGCATCATTTTCCTCAAAGGAAAAAAAAAAAAAAAATGTCAAGATGCAATCATAGCTTTAAAGTGATAAATTGTGTACATTTTTCCCTTTTCTTTGCCTGTAGGAAACTATTTAATTTTCTCATAGTTTTCTGTTGATATTACTTCTTACACATGGAATTTTCTCATACTTTTCTAATTTTCCAAATGTAAAATAATAAATGCAGAGAATTTGGAAATACTGGTTTTCTACATTTGATGTCACATTTCTTTATGAAACCTAACATTCTTCTTGATAGTCTCAAATCATGACACTATATTATAGAACACAATTCATCTGTGGGTAGCTAGAATCAAATACACAATGCAAATATACATGTGCATGTGTACAGAAGACACATGTATAATAACATCTGTACCATGCAGAGATATCTAGTATGCTTCTTGATTAGTTACTGTGACAAAAGACCATCAAAAATCAAACAGTAAATTCATTGGGTATTCACTGTTCTACAGCCTGGGCATGTGAAGAAGCAAAAGCTATTAGAATACTAAAACTTGTACTTTCTGACTGTGTGTTGTTCTCATTCTTTCCACTTTCTCCCAGGGTTCACAGTGGACTTGCTTTACTTAGCTTCTTGTCAGTGGGGTAAAGTAACATATCTGGTTCTTTCTGAAAGGATCTCACAGGAAGTGAAGTGTCTGAGTGCCTATTTTTAGACCTTGCAGATATTTCCTCTGCCCCTTCATAATAACTTTGGTAATTTCTCACATAGTAACTGATCATTTAGGCAAGGTTCAGAGGAAAGGATGTAGTATCAGAGAGGAGCCTGTTCTCAGAGAGTAGAAATAGATCATCATTCTGAAACACCAGATTTTGTAACTAGGACATATCTAAATATCTTCTAACTGACAGTCCTAAACAGCAACTTAACATTGATAAATAGCAAAGCAATTATATTATAATAAATATTTGACATAACTATAAATAATTATGTTTGAATTAAACATAAATTGCACTCCCCAAGTTTCTGGGCAAGTGATTTCATGTAAAAGATTATATATTCTTTATTTATCAAAACCAAATCTATCAGCTGTATTAATTCTCTAGGGCTGCTAGTACAAATTACCACAAAATGAGTGACTTTAGCTAACAGAAAAATTATTCTATCATCTTTCTGGAAGGCACATATCCCAGGCTTCCAAGCAAGGCATTACTTCTCTGAAATTCTGGAAAGATGCTTTTCTTGCCATGTCATGCTTTCTCTTGTCTCCTTATATCATAGACACTCTTTGTCTTATAACTATATCCCAACAATCTCCACAACACTCTCTTTTCCTTATTTCATTTTATGGCCTATACATAACTATATATTATGAAATTTAGGGCCCACAACATTCTGAAGCTCTATGTCTTCATGTATTTGGGGGAGATAATGCTCCTACACAATGTAATAGCACTAGTCTAAATATATTAAAGTTTTAAATGTTCTTCATGTGGTTATGAATCCAATGTCACACATGCAACAAAACTAAGTAATCACCCTTAGCTTCTTCTCAGTTTTATTGTTAATATTTTATATTGCTTAGAAAAAAAATGGTTGATTCACATAAAAGAATATTCACCTTGCTTTTCCATAGATATATACAAAATGAATACTTCCAAATCATTAAACTGATTGTATATTTTAAATTATTGCTTATTAAATAGCAACTAGTTTTCCAAGAATAAATGCACAAAATTACTTTTTTTTTTTTTTAATTCTGCCATTGTCTTCATAATTGGCATGTCTGGAACTGAAATGCAAAGCTGCATGTTCTGTCTCATTTTTCATTTTTCCTGTATGTCATTTTTTTTCTTCTATAGCAACAAGCAAGTAATGTAAATCCCTGTTTAGAGAATGACCAAACTCTACTGCACACACACCAATATTAAATGGGGTAATGTATCTACTCAGTATTGATAATGATAAATAGCAAACTAGCAACCTGAATCCAGTTTGAGAAATTAACAACTATGTGGCTTTGTGTTATTAACACAGGCACAGTTTTGAAAATGATTAATATACATTATGCAGCCCTCCTAGGGCATCCTTTGCCTGAAATTAATTTCAAGGATTAAGGTTACCAAACAGGCTTTATTATGGATAGCTTTAAGTGGACTTGGGTTAAGGTACCATGTTGTCTGAGAAAGATAAGTCTTTAAGAAATTAATGTCTTCACTAATTTAGTTCATTTGAGTAAATCTATTAGGACATTGAGACATAATAATGAGCTATGACAATAAGGAAGTTGAGAACACCAGGTTCTTTTTGGTCATCATAAATTTGAAAGTTAGAACTTTCACTTTTAGAGAGATAATAGTTTAGAGACAAAGGATCTTAGTCAGAACACCTGAAAGGAGGGGCTCTGGGTCCCTGAATGAGATTTCACTTTCATTGCAGTTTTCTGAGATTCTTCTTAAAAGCTTCATAAGTCTCTGGTTCCTGAGTTCTTATTTATTGTCTAAAGTAGCACCATGTTATACTCTTATTTATCATGGCACATAAGAGTATTTGATGAATTATTTTCTCTTTTAAATTCATGCAGAGCACAATGATAGAGACATAATGTATCTGCATACATATACAAGGTAGTTTGAATTTAATGCATTTCATATCATTAAAGTTTACATTTCATATATTATACTTCATTTTAGAATACACTTGCATACATCCATATCTGTATAGATATATGCATGCACACACACAAAATCCCATTATGTAGATCAATTTACATGATCACAATGCTCATATCCATAAAGCAGTGAACTTCCCAAATCAGATGCATGCATAAAAGCATTGATGCATAAAATTTCCATCTTGCAAGTACAGAGAAAGTTCTAGTAGCATTTAGTGCCATGACAGGTCACTTAGGTTACAACTAGCTATATAGGACATGCTAATAAGGTTTAACCTTCTTTGTCTATTGCTGGAGAGAAGGAAAGAGGGGAGGGGTGAGACCTTATCTTTGAAGATATCAAAGAAAATTAAAAATAACCACTTTTCCTTTTGATCCCTGTGTCTGAATGTTTCTGAGCTGCATAAATGAGGTATGCACAAAAGGAATGTATTTTTAGGAAGATGATATGAAGTCTTAATCCATTTGCCACTGATCATTGCATAAGTAAAATTGGCAAACTAGAGCTTGATGGAGTGTGTGTAGAGACTTATTTCCATCTCCACACTTAATATGACTCTCCATCTAAAGTAAACTCCACTGGGATTAATACTTAAAGTGGAAAGCTAAAAACTCAAAGTGCTATATGACAACATTGAAGTGAAAATTTATTGCACTTGTCATTTCTGTTAATTATTGTCATTTCAGCTAATTACTAACTATTCCTGCTGGTTATTAGATGTGTCGTTTCCCCTTCAAGCTGCTGTCCCACATGAGCTCTGCACAATCTCAGACACTGGCTTTACTGAGCACCCTCGGGCAGCGGGTCAGTGGCAGCCCCATGGTTTCTGCACACCAGCAGGACAATTCTTATGCTGTTGAAGGACAGAATGATTAGTGAAGAAGCACCAGTAACACTGCCCTTGATGAGGGTGAAAGAGGAGAAAACATTGTGTTATAAAATAACACAAAGCCCAAATAGAATTGGCTAGAGGCTACAGGTAATCTATGAGGAGTTTGTGTACAGCTTAACCAAACTCCACCAATATCATGAATTCAGCAATATTCCTTCCCCCAGGGATTTTCAATCTATGCTAGACAATAGAGAGATGTTGGCTGAGGGTATCTGAGGGACAGCAGATGGAGGCTGACTTTCTGTAAAGAACTTACTCATTCTGAATATTATCAGCGGATGTGGGAGCACTGTGCCTATGGAGGAGTTTGAATGTATTTATTTTCTCCTCAGGGACTCCTAAAGCACAAGTATATGATGGTTATAGAGAGATGAGTCAAAGACATGAATGAATAAGGTGGGGTTCAGGTATCATAAGAAACAAAACAAAGAAATTCAGACACTGTATTTAAAAATAAATGTCAATAATCTTAAGTGCCTCTGAGCTAATAATACAGAGTCTTGATCTTGTTTTTAAAGGTTTGATTGGGAATCATAGCCAGGTTCCCTACTTAAGGAAAGCTATACTAATTAGGAAGAGTATTCATGGCCACTATACCAGGCAGCTTAATAAATGCCCTCTTGTGATAATTTTATTTTACAAAGATTAAAAATAAAACAAAAAAAAAAATGAAAGATTTTTTGGAATCTATTTGGTAGAAGTAGCCAAATTATCAAATAACTTACTTTTGATGCAATGGTTTATTCAAAGTCATCAAAAACCTTATTATACATTTGCTTCTTTTTGCCACTTAAACCTACAAATTTACCCTTTCTCCAAAGTCTTTGTCTGAGATCATAACTCAGTCATTTTCAAATCAACCTCATCGCCTGACAGGTCCATGCAGAATCGAGAGTACTATTCCCTTTTCCACATTGTCTGTCATACTGTGTGAAAGAAGTGAAGGAAGAGCCATAGAGTGTGCAGCATCTGGCACAGTCTAAGAAACATGTAGGTGGCCTAAATGTATGCATGGATTTTCTAGGCCCTGAAAGAAACTTCTCAGAGGGACAGAATTATTGCAGTGAAATAGGGAAGCTCGGTCTGAAGTCAAATCAGCTTTTAAGGAGCTAAACTTCGATGCTTTACAAGTGAAAAAAGATCATATAAAAATCAAAGGAATATATGTTGCATCAGGAACTAAATTTATGATGAAATAAAGAGTTTATAACTGGATTAGAACTTACTGTAGCTATAATAATGCACAGACTTTCTATTCTGTTCGCCATAACAACCAACAATGCGAATGATGCAGGCACACTCTCTCAAAGATACTTAGAGGATACTATGTAGGTCTCCTTTTTATTCGTTTCAAGAAACAAGTACAAGCATGATTAAAAATGGTAGAAATTCTTCTCTGGTTACAGCATCTGTGGCAACTGGGTGTTTGTCACCTGTCCAGGGCTCCTCCCACAAGTTGGAGATATTTGTTTCCATCTTCCTACCAAAAGCCACCTGTAAGACATCAAAGTTTTCCTGGAACATCTTTAGGATAGCTTGAGAGGGTAATATAAAGTAATGTACTTCAGGACAGGGTGCATGCATGTTCTATCACAATCCATCACATTTTGTTTGACATTGCTTCATTTATGGATTATTGTGAAAACACAGGAAAAAATGTGAAAAGATAACACTGTAAAGCTACCAGAATGAAATTGGTAGGAGGAACCCATTTCTCACTGTTCCCAAGTACCTCAGCACTCAAAATTCCAGTATTGTTTAAACCTCCTTTCTATATAAGAAAGCTAATCAAATGACACTCAGGAAAATTGACTCAGGTTTTCAATCTGGCTTCAGATCTCTAGTGTACTTATTTCAAATGGCATTTGTTATTCTCTGCATATCCTTAGAAACATGCCCTGTCAGGAAATGCCATACTACTTCAAACTATGTTTTCTCCCACCTCAATAACTTTTTATGTATTCCCTTTTTACATTTTATTACAGCATAACATCTAAAAATGAAATAAAGATTATAGGCAACGCTTCAGGACCTAGAGTTCTATGCCTTGCCCTGAATGTAAAACCATGTTGATAGAAACCACTGTTACACCTCTGTAAATTTCTAAGATCTCCCCACTGACCATCACTGTAATTATTTCAGCTTGAAAATGAAAGGTTTGATCAGCAGAGAGGTTACTTTTTATGTCTATCTTTACTTATATGCATTTCCTCTTGATATTAGATTCTGGAGATTAATTCTGTATTTATTTGTAATACTTATAAAACAGAAAGTAAAAGGAACACAGTCGCTGTAAAGCTTTTAAACTATAAAACTCATTGTCATGATTTTAATTAAATTAAGAGCACTTAGACTACTGCTTCTGAAATTAAGTAACCTGGTGAATAGGAGTGGATAGATGAAATAAGTGAGAGAAGAAGGAAGTGAGAGAACAGGAAAGAGACAAATCTCAAAGTATGAATTTAATTTTCTAGACAGAGTAATTTTACCTGAAATTCCCAGCATTATACAAAGTTGCTATGGTCAACTAGAATTAAAGCCATTGGATTTCTGATAACTTTAAAGAAAAAAAAATCATTAAAGTTTCCCAATGTCATCTCACACCCTCTCTACCCTAGAGTTTCTGCTATGACTTTTCAGAGCAGCCCCCGTGCTCTGTCCTGTGTAAAGCTGCAGTGGGATGAGTCCTTCCCTCAACCACCTGAATTACTTCCCTTGAAGCCACCTGTGCTAGTTTGAATAGATGGCCCCCAATATATTCGGTGTTTTAGTAGTTTATAATTTGCATCTGCAGCCACCTTGCTGGAGGCAGTGTCACTGGGCAGATCTTAAGGTGTGGTGGTAGGTTTATGATTTCAATCTAAAGATATGCAAAATGTGCCTAGTTGTAGTTCCTGAGGTATGCTGTGGCTTTTGGCTGTGGCTTTGCTCTCTGTGTTTGGTTCTGTGAAGAGCATGCCAGCTTCTTCTGCCATTATGGAACTTCCCCAGGATCTGTAAGCTTCAATAAATAATATTCCTTTCTACATAACCGTGCCTTGTCTGTAAGTTCATCTCAGCCAACCTGAAGCTGTCTGCTACACCACCCAATGACTTATCTTTCTGCATACTTCATGGGAACTTATGAGAAAGACAGGCAAGCTGGATTTGATGATGGAATCAGGGAGGAAGTGCCTGTGGGGGAGAATGCAGAATCCTGCCAATGGTATATTACTTTGTTTTCTTCCTCTATCCACCATAGGCGAGACTTTGATACTCGTAGGTCAGACTTAAATACTCCTAGGAATCTTTTCCTGCACCAAATTCATTGAGAAATATTTCTTCTTTTTAAGAATGTGCCAAGATATATTAGGTTAAATTACTTTTATTTTTTTATTATTTTATTATTGACAACTTCTATACTTATATACAAAAAAACATATTTCCCTCCCCTCCCCCAATCCCCTTCAGAACTCTATTCTCCATCATATCCCATCCCTTTCTCCATTAGTCTCTCTTTTAATTTGATATCAACATCATTTTCTTCTATTATGAGTGTCTTGCAAAAGTATTGCTAGGCACTGCAAGGTCATGAATATTGATGCCAATTTCTGTCTGGACAGTTGCATTGTAAGGAGTAGTACCCTTCCTTTGGCTCTTACATTCTTTCCGTCCCCTCTTCCTCAACTGACCCTGAGCCTTGGAAGATGTGACAAAGATGTTTCAGTGCTGGACACTCCTCCATGCCTTCTTCTCAGCACTGTGTTGCCTTTTGGGTCATCCCAGTCGTCATCACCATCTGAAAAGAGAAGCTTCTCTAACCAGAAGTGAGAGTAGCATTAATATGTGAAAATGAACATTAAGTGTAGTGCTTTTAGGGCAGCTTAGTGGGAATGATATATACATTTAGCCAGACAAGAGCAGGCTTTATACCCCTAAGGCTCATGACCTCCCCGGCCATAGACTTTTGCTTAGTTTTTTCAGTATCAGGCATGTATTCATTTCCGTAGAGAGGGTCTTCATTCCAATTAGGGAGCAGTTGGTTTCCCCAAGCACAGACATGACATAAAATTCTTTTTTATTAATAACAAAACTAATGACTGATGGGAAACCAGGACAACAAGAAGAAAATACTGAAGAAAAAAAGAGAGCATCAAGACTAGGTTAATCTATGAATTAATAAATTTATCCAGAAATTGCTTTTCTACAATAGTGGAAAAGGAACTGTTAAGCTCTTATACTTTTCCCAGATCTTCAAGGTCAAGTTTTCTCCTTTTTTTTTTTTTTCTTCAGTTTTTTCATTGTTTTTTTCCTGTTTTCTGGATTTAGTTCCTTCTCATTCTCTGAGTTTCTCTGCTTCTGTTCATATCTATGTTTTTTTCCTCTCATCTACTTTCTTTTCTTTTTTCTTTTTTTTTTCTTTTTTTTTTGCCTCTTTCTCCATTTCCCCTTTCTTCATTTCAGTGCAATGTAGTGAGCTCCATTAATAGCTACCAACCTCACTTCCATTTTCTGGAAGGAAGACCTCTGTTCTAGTAGAGTTTCATCTAAGAAGACTCCTTGTGCAGCGCTGTGAGGTGCTTTCCTCATACTACTCATCAGAGACCATTCATTCCATCAATGTGAGAACAGCAACCCTGAGCTGTTTGTCACCCTGGCAGAGCTCTCTGTCATACAAATCTGAGGTGAAAGGGCCAAGCAAAGTTTATCAACACCTTCCCTTTGTTTAAAGACAATGTCACTAGAAAGACTCAACTGTATATTTCCAGTGGTTGTGTTTGCCCAGGAAGTGAAATTAGTGTCAAAGGAGATCCTATATACTATAAACATATCTTAAGATGCTTATATTTACACTCCACAATTTAGCTAGTTGGTACTAAAACACAGACCCTGGAGCTAGGAAGAGGTTTCAGTAGGTGAAAGCCCTTGACACCGAAGTATGAGGACCTGAGATGAGATCCCAAGAGCCTCATATATATAGCCATGCAATCACAGATCAGTAACCCCAGGGTGCCTCCCCTGTTACTATCTAAGGATCAGTTTCCTTGTCTCCACTGATAAAAGAATTAGATGAATGGATAACAAAGATATGGTATATCTATACTATGGAATTCTATGTAGCAGTAAGGAAAGATGAAATAATTAAATTTGAAAAAAAATGGTCAAACATGGAACAGATCATCCTCAGTGAGCTCACCTGTGGTAGTTTGAATATATGGCCCCCAATATATTCAATATTTTATTACTTTATAGTTTGCATCTGCAATCACCTTCCTAGAGGCAATGTCACTGGGGCTGGTCTTAAGGTGTGGTGATGGTTTGAGATTCCATTGTAAAGATATGCAAAGTGTGCCCAGTAGGAGTTCCTGATGTGTGCTGGGCTTTTGGGCTGTAGTTTTTCTCAGTGTGCTGTGTAGCTGGTGGCTTTGCTCTCTTGACTGGTCCTGTGAGAGCAGGCCACTTCTCCTGCCATTATGGAACTTCCCTGGATCTGTGAGCTTCAATAAATAATATCCCTTCCTCCATAACTGTGCCTGGTCTGGAAGTTCATCTCAGCGAACCTGAAGTTGTCTGCTACAGTAAAGTGGTACTGAGGAGTGTGGGGTGAGATGAACCTGACCGTGTGGATATTCGTCTTTTGGAACCTTTGTTTTGGAGGAATGGGCATGGACTTGGTGCTTGCAACTGAAGGTGCCTTCTGGAGTGGTAAGCCAAGTTTTATGGACTATTCTGATGAGAGTTTGAGAATGCTAAGTGTAAACTGTATTGAACTTCGAGGCTTGGCTTATGAGCTTTCTAAGGGGAAGTAAAGACTGCAGAGGACTTTGTTGGAACTGGGCTACTGGCATGAGGGGTGGCTGTGTTCCACTATCCAGGCCCAGAAAGTTTGATCAAGGTTAAATTTGTAATGGACTGATGTGCTTGGCTAAAGATATCGGACTGAGATTTTAAGCTAGAAAACCTCAAGCAAGTTAAAATTAGAGGCACTGAGACTGATTTTAGGTTAATGGAGCTGCTATAGTCAAACACATGAGCAATCTTAAGGAAGGTGGAAGGAAGGTGGTCGGACTGCTTTACATTAAAACAATGGAGAGGATGCCTGAGGAAAGACTTAGAAATGCAAACTCTTGGAAAGAGTAGACTGGAGAAGGAACCTGCTTTTCAAGGCTATGATTTATTTTGTCCCTGGATTAAGAATATGGCTGTGTCCTGCACACCTGGTATTGGTTTTGGAAGCATGAAAAATGCATGGAGTGGTCATGAATTGCACACAGTTCCAGGAGCCGCTGCTGAGATGCGTCATGAGACAGGACATGAAGACCCCCAGGAATAGGCTGAAAGAGCCTTTGGAAGATGGACTGTGGTTTGCATGGAGACCTGAAGATGTTTTGGATATACAAGGACTATGCAAGGACTCCCATGTAATGCAGTGTTGGCCTGGGATCAAAGTTTTCCCTGGCGACTCTGTCCAGCTGGAGGGGTGGAATTGGAAAACCTGGAGACTGTCAGTCTCTGGTTATATTGAACTTGAACTGCAGAAGTTTGATGACTGCTGATGATGGTTGAGTTTGCATTGTTCTAGTCTCTCCTTGCTATGCCTTTTACCAGTTAAAAATGTTTACTCTGTGCCTTTACATGTTGAAAGTATTTAACTTGTTTAATTTTACAGGACTCACTATCTTAAGTTGGTCAAGACTATAAGAACCTTTGAAACTGGACTGAGTACAATTTACAATGTGTGATAGTGATAAATCTATTGGGGGCCAGGGGCAGAATGTGGTAGTTTGAATATATGGCCCCCAATATATTCAATATTTTATTACTTTATAGTTTGCATCTGCAATCACCTTCCTAGAGGCAATGTCACTGGGACTGGTTTTAAGGTGTTAATGGTGATGGTTTGAGATTCCATTGTAAAGATATGCAAAGTTTGCCCAGTAGGAGTTCCTGATGTGTGCTGGGCTTTTGGGCTGTAGTTTTGCTCAGTGTGCTGTGTAGCTGGTGGCTTGGCTTTGCTCTCTTGACTGGTCCTGTGAGAGCAGGCCACTTCTCCTGCCATTATGGAACTTCCCTGGATCTGTGAGCTTTAATAAATAATATCCCTTCCTCCATAACTGTGCCTGGTCTGGAAGTTCATCTCAGTGAACCTGAAGCTGTCTGCTACATCACCCAATCACAAAAAGATAATCGTCACATGGTCTCATTTATCTGTTGCTCCTAACCTGAATCCACCCGAGATGCTGCCAAGCCTAATAAGTACTCTGAGGACCAGACAATAGGGAGGGTGGGATGGAGGGAGGGTGATGGTGGGAGGGAGTGAGAGGGTGGGAGGGAGGATAAGGGTGGGGGAATACAAATAGGGACCCCAAAGGAAACAATAGCATAAAACTCTATATTCTGAACAACAAGCTAATACATTGATCCTTCAGCAGGCCTGCAGAGGGAACACCTGAACCACGGGCAACTGGAGAAAACACCATGAAGACCAACCTTAATTTTCTCCTGCTTTACTCTCTCTTCTCTCTCCCTCTCTATCTCTCATTCTATCCATTGCCTCTTTATACTCACTTTCTCTTTTATATTATCTATCTTTTTCTCCCCTCACCTTCCCTAGGCACTGACTTATAACTCCCAGTACCAGCACGGGGTTAACTTTCACAATGAGCTGTAGATCTGAGACACCTAAAAGGTTTCCCAAAAAAGACAGATTTCTGTCAGAGTTCTTGATGAACCACCAAAGGTTAATGGTAAAAACCTACTGTCGAAGACAGCATACACGTGTGAGTCCAAACATGGAGAGACCTGGCCAGAATCTGGAAGAGGGTCAGTCCCCAGACAGTTAGCTAGTCTAGTGCCAGAGGGTGCTACACGAGCAACTGGGGGAAAAGGTCCGACATTGGTCCAAATAACTTGCAGTCTAAGATACCCAGCAAGAAACAACCTGACATAATGCTCAAACAAGTGCAGTAGTGGCACACAGCCATAGTGGGCAACCAGCGGCTCTTGATTTGGCTAATTGATCCACTCCAGTGGAATGGAACTCATTGCTGGAACTGGGAAATAAGTCAAAACCATATACAAAAAAATGAGCACAGTCTCCAACCAAGATACCATCAAATGTGAGCTACAATTGAGCCTACCCATATAAAATTCCCTCCAAGATATCTATGGCCATCCCATCTATCTAGTACTCACTTCTCTCTCCCTTGGAGAATTTGCTTATTTTTTCCAGATGGACAATGAACCTGAAGGGAGGATCAGCCAATCACACCTCACCAGGGCTTCAGCTGAAACCACAGAGTAATGTGGAGGAAGGGCAAGAGTTTAGCGCTCTTGGGGATCACGACACTAGAAAAAGGTTGAAGGAGATAAACACGGAGAACATCTAACTCCCACTAAGTCAGATATCCAGAGACACAGAGGCTCCCAAAACCTCATCACTGAAGTAGAACTAAAATGACCCCAATGTGGCTCAGGCAAATTTGCGGAAGAGAGGGTGGAAAGAATGTTAGAACCACAAATTGGGACATTATACACAGAGACTTGGCCTATCTCCCATAGCTCCTGACTACCCCCACAATTGTGAACCACATTCCCCATTGATGAGGGTCCCTATGGAAGAGGGAGGACAGGAAGGAGGATAATGGAGTCACCACTATGAATGTAAAACCAGAATAAAATACATAAGAATAAATAAAATTTTGAAAAAAGACAGGAAACATTTGAAAGTCAAGTAGAATGACATTTATTTAAAGTAAAAGTAACAGGCCAACAGACTCCTGGGAGGACAGGATCCAGAGCTGGAATTCAAACTTTCATAGACTGAGGGAGGCTTCCCCATCATGTCCTGATTGATCATCTTAAACAGAGATAACGGTGTAGAATGGTCCACAATGCTTCTTGAATTGTGCAGATTGCAGGCATGTCTGGGCATGTCCAGGCAAGCCTTGCAAGCAGGAAAGCTGGTGGAAAATTCACTCCTGCATCTTTTGTTCTCAGAGAACAGGGGAAGAGAGACAACTTATCCCCCATATTGGAACACACTAGTAAAAGAAAATAGCTGTTTCCCTATGGTCTTTTCTTCCTTCTTTATCCATGTAGCAAAGGAAACTACCTAATTTTTATGTCTCAACCTCAAGATTGGAGGTGGAGACAGGGGAATCCATTGAATCTGTGGCACCAGCTAGTCTGGAAAAGGAAGTGGTCAATACTTTTAGACTCTGCCTCAAACAAGGTGAGATGCAAAGACCAACACTGCAGGTGGCTCATACATATGCATGCTCATGTTCACACACATGAACATGCACACAGAGAGATACATATAGGACAAGGAAAATCCACAGAACTTTCCTGATCTGAGCACCATTCAGTTTGGAACCCATCAGATCAGGGATGTGAGGCATATTATGTTAATTTAATTTCTACACATTATTCACTGTTCATACATGTTAATTAGGCCAAGTCCTTTCTCATTGTATCCTCTCAACTCTAGCCTAGCCCCAGGCAGTTCAACTTGGATGTCATTTGGCCTATGGACTGGGGCAGCATCTGTGTTAATCCTCCTTCATCTGCTTTGCTCTATCCCTGACTTCTGGTAAGGGCTCCCATGGGCTATGCCTTCTCCTCCTGGCTGGTATCAACACAAAGAGGAATGTGGAGTCTGTCTCTCTGAGTTGAGTGACCATGTTCTGACCTTTTGCTGGGCTTTTTATACCCATTTTTTCTTCGATCACTCAAGTGGCCCGTAGCCACCTTAGGGTTATCTCATTCACATATCAGCCTTGGTCTCTGGTTGTGGACCAAGTTGTCATGGTGTTGTTGTCATTGCTAAGTGAGTGCCTCTATTTTTTTGCTTAGTATTACTAGTGCTCCTCACATCCTAACCCCTGATTCACCAAGACTATGATAGGGTAAAGGATCATCATAATTCAAAGGAAAAAAAAGGTCAAAACATAACTCACTGCAAATCAATTAAAAGCAAAATTTAAAAACACAGCAAACAATCACATTATAACAACAATTCAAAGCAACTCAATGTATTATACAAGGGAGTTTCAGCAGTCTATATTGAATAAAAGACTGTTGGTACAATTTCCAAGTCAAATAACCAGAAAGTTGAAACAAACAAAACTTAGTAAAAGGTCGTCCCATTGCTCTGAGGCAACACTCCTCCAAATGTTTAACAAGAATTGTTGGGTTTTTATCAATAGGTTCTACAGATCTCCAAGAGAAATTTACCATTTTGGCAATAGAATCAGGGTCATGTCTAATCATCTCTTGGATCTTGGCAGGATACACATAATGTCTGTTACAGAGGTACAAGACTACCAAAACTCCAACCATCATAAGAGACACTTTTAAAGCCACTAGCTAATATGTATTGCCAAATTATGGTGAAGAATATGGCACAAAAATGTAGCAAAGAGCTGGGCATGGCGGCACACACCTTTAATCCCAGCACTCGGAAGGCAGAGGTAGGAGGAACGCCATGAGTTCAAGGCCACCCTGAGACTAGAGAGTGAATTCCAGGTGAGCCTGGGCTAGAGCAAGACCCTACCTTGAAAAACCAAACAAAAAAATGTAGCAAAGTATGATTCATTTTGTTGATGCCTGATACCAATAACTACTGACCATCTCCATTTAGCCAAGGGGGGGGAAGACAGGGAGAAGGCTAATGATGGTAGCATCATGGATATATACACATTATATAGATAACTAATAAAAAATAAAATAAAGTAGCAAGTAGATGGGGGAGTGTATCTCATCAATCAATGCAATATACATCTAGTCTCATAATCCAAGCAATGTTTCCAACATTCTCTAAAATCTGTCTCCCAAATGGACAGGACAAATCTGAATCTGGAAAGATATTTCTTATTAGACATGTCCCAACAGGGGTTTTATGGACCGACTCTTTTTATTTTACCTTTATTACTTATTTATTTATTTTATCAATGGCACATAGAGAAGTTGCTTAGACCAGTGAAGAGGGTTCCAAGTCCAAATACATGTTGTATTCCAGTGTGTCAACCTTCTAAGTGTGTCTAAAAAGGTACAACATCTGATATCTTGAACATTAGAGATCCAAGCCAGAGTGTCAGTCTGTAAAACATGCACCAAATGAGACACATGATCAACCTGTTTGTCATATTTGTGGAAGTATTTTTAGATAGTATTGTCCATGTTGGTAAACTGCCTCTTGTTATGCAGGAGGGGGTCTGTTAACTTTTGTATAAAGGTATCTGCCTCCTGTAGTACCTGGAGTCATTGAATTGGTTAGCTTCATATATTGTGGAGCCAAAAACATGGCATCGTGGTATTGTTATTGTGGAAAAACAAGTCATGGAATTGGTTGAGAAGTTGGCAGTCACTTCATATGTGTTACAAGCCAAATGACATCCTTCAGGTAACTGCCATAAGGATGTTGAGTATTCCCAAGATATAACATTGTAACATTGAAAAAGTAAGTGGTTAGGTTAAATGGCATAGTTCCACAAATTGAGAATGCAGAGTTACCTAGATCATTCCTGGTGTCATAAGAGGTGGCCAACAAGACTCCTGAAATCTGCAATTCAGTAAGCAGAGGGTTGGTAGCTACTTAGGTATTGCCTCAAGATGCAAAGTATCATCCAAAGGATCATACTGGGATTCTTTAGAAATGTTTGCCCAGATGTATGATTGTATAGGTTGGATGAATGTGTTACCCAGCTTCCATGATAATGGTAATGTCAGGTATGCAGGTACTGCTCTGTCCAAAATGGCCTGTAGGTAATTGATTTCACATATACCATTTTCAAAGTATAACGTTTTACAGCCATCTAGAATGGATTGAATGTTGGTGTTTCCACATCCATGTCAGTAGCAAACAAAGTGTTCAATTCTATTTCCAGCCTATTCATAAGTAATTGAAATTGTATGCATCGATGCATGGATCTGGTGTCTTTAATTAGTGTCAATAACTTGTCCAGGGAATCATAAATAGAGTTTACATATGACTTCATAGATTCCTGAAATAGTAATACCTCGTTCTGCATTCAGGTGACTAAAGCATGAGTAGCCTGCAGAGCATCTGACAATGCTGTAATTGCTTGTGCCTGTTCCTGTGACAGGTGCTTAATATGCTAGATATCTGCTTATATGGGTGCCATCATGGCAGATGCCATGCTAGTGCCTAAAGCTGTGCCCGGTATGAAAGCTCCAGCTGCCAAGAATTGAAGTGACTTCCTTTCTGACCATCTATTAGTAGAAGAGTAGGCAAACACTGGAAGAGGTTGTTCTGGGAACAGTCCCTTTGGTGGCACCCAGTCCTTTAATTAAATTAAAGGTCACTGTAATGGTTTGGATATGAAGTTGAACTATAGGTCTTGCTGGAATTGATAGGTCAGAAAACTGCATTAGTGCCTCTATGACTTTAGGTTGGTCTAGCAAGTCAGCTGCTTGTAAGATTGCTGGCTTGTAATGGACTGTAAAGAATTTATGTCACTGGTTGAATCCACCTCTATCTAGGATGCAAGGAGCATCACTATCATCTTTGATATAAAAAGTTTTAAATAATATTGGGAAAGTCCATATCAAGTCAAATTCATACCTGGTGTCTCTCAACACATATGGGAAGGAAGTACTGATGAAAGGTAAATAAATGAGTCACTAAATCCATGATCCCCCATTTATACAATCTAGGCAGGGGAAAATTCATGTAGAAATAGTACAAGTGGTCATGGTGATGTTTGAAGGAAATACGTCAAGATCCAAACTGCATCCTAGCCAAGTACCACCAGTGCAGCCTTCTTCTGTCAGCTTGTTTAATCGAGTATTGCATCTGTAGTTTGCCCAATCAGTCAAGCCTTCGGAATGACCATCAAGTGACATCTAGTCTGGGAAAGGTGTATTCAATTGCAGATGTGTTATAATTCATACTACTGCAACTCCTGCATGATTTACAATATATCATCCGCTTGTGCATATGCACATCCGAAGGTACAGGGTAAGGTGCAGATGAATTTTCTGCTTTAATGTTAATGGTATCACATAAAGTTCTAACTGTCTGCTGGAAGAGACCTGCATCTGTGATGCTTCCAGTCAGTTGTGCTCAAGCCGGATCAAAGAAGAACATGGGGTACTCATAAAGGGAGGGAGGAGGGTTTACAACCTTACATAACATTGTAGGTTTTGTTGATTCTGTTGTGAAAAATATAGGTATAGCCAAGTTGGCAAAGTATAATCACTTCTGTTGTTTGTCATCATGTACAAACAGGTAGGTGGCCTTATATGTTATGTTGCCATAACATTATAGGTGTGGTTATATCACTGTGAACATCCAATCAACTGGTGTCCCATTCAAATGGAACCAGTGGGGGCTGATAAAAGTAGCTGTCATATCATTTGGAAATAAAGAGTAGCAATTACCTTTGGACATAATCATCACACTATGTGCAATCTACAAGTATTTCATAGTAAAAGGTAAGGTTTCTGGATGCTGCACACACAGGACTCCAGTATACACCTGGGTTTTGGTAGACTTATACAACCTATACATAAGGTATCATATTCAAGGCATTTATAATTTATCTGAGGATCAATATCGTAAGTGGAATAAAGTTGTGTTATTGAGTCAGTAAGGATAATTGGGCATTTATAATGTTGGGTACCCAAGGTCAGTATCTTATGCCAATCTGGTATTGGTAAGAAACTGTCATTAGTAACATCCATATCTATTACCTGTAAGTTCTATCACTCCAACATGCCAAAATATGGCAAATTGGGAAAGCCAGCTAACTTAAAATAGTATAATTGGTCGAGTTCAACCTTGGGTACAATCCAAACAGTTCCTTGGGGCAAGGAACCCCATATGGTGATGGGATTGGTGCACACTTAAAACTGTTAATTGGCTCTTTCCCAATGGGAAAGCCAAGGATAAGCCGAAGAATTAGGCGGTGGATCGTCCATTGTTGTATTGTCTGTGCTGTCATTATAATCATAAAAATCATCAGCAGGGTCAAGCATCAGTGTAGCCCCTGGTGCAAAGAAAGCTGACAAAAAAATTGTCTCTGCCTGGTATTTGCATGTGAAGGCTTGATACATATCTTCATTGTCCCATTCAAAAGTGTATCTGCAGATGTCCCCATTGTAGTGAACTTCTGTGATCATCTGGTGTGGACATCAATCTTGCGCATATGCATGACATAAATTGCAGAAGCTGATGTGACTTGTCGCCAGAGTTCAATACTGTGGCAATGTAATAGATTTTCATCATGAATATTCCTTTGTTCTCTATCTTTTACAGAAGCTCTCTCTATCAGGGTATGCTGGGCAGTTGCCTTTCTATACTGTTCACTGTAAGAATAGTATATGTGGCAGCCCACATGTTGGCACAAGGTGTATTTAGCCCAAAAGCAGTGTCTTGCATATGTAACATTGAAGTCAATATGGTAATGGTTCCAATATTGTGGGACCAAATCCTCAGGATCTTGTAACTCTGGATGGGATACAGTTGATATTACTGGTGGTGCCACTGTGGTGGTGATCATGTTGGCGATAGTGTCACTGCCAACAGCCCACTTACCATGAGTAATAATAACAATAATGTAATAGGCCACCACCTTCATCCTCTTGGGTATCTTGTTCCACAGGCTCCATGTGTCATTGTGTAAGGTGTCTATAATACAGACAGTGTAACTGGTTACCCATGTATGGGTCCACTGAGTGGTCTCATTATATTTCCTGCTGCCACAGAAGTAATACTGCCCCAGCAGTGGGATCACTATTATCAGTGTACATACACTCTACACCTAAGACCCAGCTAATTAGTCCCATTGTTTTCATGTTGAATGCCATCTAATTATATCTTTTAATTTTGTCATGTATAGATCTCCCTTTCTTCCTGTTGTCCAAACTGCATCACTATCACTGGGCACTATGACTTCCTATGGGGAGGGAGATTTGTCATCATTGTACCACATGACCTTGTGTGGTAATAAAAATGCAGACTTATTTATTTTGGGTAGGTCAATGACCCCATATCCACATACTTCATCCAAGGGGCTGGCTCTGTGCTGTCTATAACTGGAATTTAACTCAAAACAGGCTATTTCCAATTCCTTCTTAAAAGGGGTTTTAACTAATGTCTGGAGTTAATTTTTTAAAGTCTGTTAAAAAGTTTTACATTTCCTTCTACTGTTGGGTTATATGGTAAATGAAAATCCCAGAGTGTATCCATTATGTGTGCCCATTTTTGCACTACACTACCTATAAAATGATATCCCTGATCTGAAATAATTAGCATGGTTGTCCCATACTGTGCAATCCAAGTCCATAATGTATAAATGGTTGTGACCTGATTTGACTTGTCACATGCCTTGGTGCTTCCCAGATCTGTACATACATTTACTGTAGTACATGCATATTATGGAAAGAAGATAAAGGGCCAAAGAAATCAATCTGAATAGCATAATTAAATCTTTCAGGCTTGGAGATATCATTGGGTGGATTACAGCTAATGCTCAACTTGGTTCCAGGACAGACCTTGCACCAGGCAATTATTATTTTGCACTCCTGCTAAGTCACCAGTAGATTTTGGCATTGCATCCAGGTAAACATGGCATGTGTTCCCAACTGTCCTAAAGTCCTATGCAGCTTTGTTAACTCCTCTCTACTAATTGTTGCCTCATTTTCCTATACTATCTTCCATTGCCTAGGGTGTTTAAATGTCATACACAGGTCTCTACAATCTACAATCTATTATAGGGCTTTATTTGTAATCCTTAAGGTTATAATTTGAGCTAACTTGTCTATTTTATTGTTATGAATACTAGTGGCATCTTGCCTACCCATGTGTGTCCACATGCATTATAAGGACTTTTGTACCTCCTGCTACTTTGCTAATCTCTGCAATCTTCCTTAGACCAAATAGTAGGTATACCATTGATCTTCCAATCAGTTTGCTTCCACTTAGCCAACCAATGGTCTATTCCATTGACCAGGCACCATGAAGCACAGTAAATGTGGATTAACCTCCTTCCTTTCTTCCTTTGCTGACTGTTGCAATGCCAGAAAGGCTGAAAGTACTTCTGCATGCTCTCTGGATTTTTCCACCCCCTCATCTGTCAGGATATACCCCTCAAATGGTCTCCAGGCTGTGGATTTCCATTGCAGCTTGCCCCCCATGTTCATGGATGATCTGTCCATGAACCATGCATTCACCTGTGTAGGGTTCCGCTCAGTTGTCCCCCATGTTTGGATAGATGCCGCTTTTGGGGGATGAACGTTTACAGAGAATGATGGTCTTGGTATAAGAGGTAGCTGTGCTATCTCCTCTATCCAGCCAAGGATTCTCCCCTTTGTTGACTCCGTGTGTTCCTTAATAAATTCTTGAAGGTACCATTTACATTGTAATACCTTTGGTTCTGTTTTCATTACAGCCAGGGCTTTACCTGGCATGCACACCTATTCTAGTAAGGGAACTTTGGGATCTGATTATAAGACATTGATCCCAAATATTGGGGTAAAACATTCTTAATGCCTCATACAGGGTCCATGCTAATTTTTCAAAGAAAGGATACCTATTCTCTGAAAATGGAAACCTTTTGCAATAGAATGCCACTGGTGATCTAATTCCCTGTGGGCTTTTTTTTTTTTTTTTTGTGTGTGTGTGTGTGTGTGTGTGTGAAAATGCTACCATAATGGTAAAAACAAAACAAAACAGTATATTCATACATATATCATCACCAGGGTGTATGATATATAGTTGACAAAACTCAGAAATGCTTGATGAAAAGCTTGTTGTTGCTTTTCTCCCCATTGGAAGTCTGCAGCCTTCCTGGTGACATCATATAGTGGTTTCAATATTAATTGTAAATACGGCATATGGCGACACCAATATCCAAGCAATTCAATTAGGTGTTGCATTTGTGTCTTATTCTCAGATGGCTTTAAATTAGCTATTTTATTAATAACACTTGAAGGGACCTTAGGTCCTTCACTTGTCCAAATTATTCCCAAGAATTTACTGTTAGTTCACCTTTTTGTCATTAATAGTCCATCCATCTACTTCACTAGAGTATCTAATACTTCCTGCACTCCCTCCTTAGTATGGCCAGAAGCAATTATGTCATCCACATAAGATAGCATAAGGATATCAGGTGAATGTTCCACCTTATCCAGGCTCCACTGCAGACTGACATGTGCAGCAATTTAAGCTGTTGCGATATCTCTGTGGGACTCCAGTAAACTGGTACTGTTTTTTTTTTTTTTTTTTGCCATGTGAATGTAGTGTACTCTCTACTATTAGGATGCAGAGGAATACAAAGTAGCATGTCTGACAAATCCCCCATTGCAAAATATTGAACATTAAAATTCCTAATTTTGTTAAAAAGTTCCTCCATTTCAGGTATATTTCCAGACATGGCTGGTATTTTTGTGTTTTGTGTTTCTGTAGTCCACTGTGAACCTGTATTTCCCATTAGACTTCCTCACCAGCCATCCTGGTCTGTTATGTGAATAGGATTGGGTACATTCAATAATACCTTCCTCTAGGAAGGTTATTTCATCATGTCCACCTTCAATGGGGACTGTTTAGTAAAAGATGGAGGAAACTTTGATAGTTCTACTGGTGTCAGGTGGACAGTACTCAAGAGCACAATGACCCCCATCAACCGCTTATATAGTATCCATTGAGGAAAGATTGTATTTATCATATCTATCCCTCATATATCTGTCGGAGCTGTCATAAAGACAGCATCACAAGGTATAGTGGTATCAAACACCTTAAAATTTATCCTCTCTGTGGCAGCTCGCTGGCTACTTTGGAAGATGCCTTCAATTTCTATTTCCTTTCTAGTTCCATGGGCTAGAAGGCTAGTCATTATTGTAACTTGGTATCCTGTGTTCACCAGAAATGTAAAGCAGTGAAGACTGCCTCTTATCTCTCAGCATAGCTGTGCATAGGGGTGTAGGTCCCATGTGGTCTCCTGGGGTACCCCATGATGGGTCTCATGTCTATGGTCCTTGCCTGTTGAGCCTGTCTGATAACATAGGCCTCTCCTCCTTTTGGGGTAATGGTCCCCAAATGGCCTGATGTTCTTGAAAACCCCTGGGGAACATCATGTCCCCATGGCCCCCATTTTTTTTTCTCTCTTGTGCATTTACAGGGCCCTGGATTGTACCAGGGCCATCTACGTGGTTTGGGTGCCATTTGTGTCATTAAATTGCACTCTTGAACCGTAAAGGAGGCTTTCGCCTGAGTAGGCTTAGCAGTTAAAGTCACCACCTTATTAGTTTCTGGAACTCTTGTTTGTTTAAAGAATTCAATAGCTGTGGCTATAGTCTGGCATGTAGCCAGGGCTGAAGACAGGGTCACTGTCACATGCTGAGGTGCCACTATTTTCTTCATTCCTGTCATGAATGGTGCCACTTGTGGATAATTATCCCCATGTCATAAATCTTGTATGAAATCCCTAACTTGTGACATAGCTCCATAGCTTCCTGCATGGCCCTCACTGCCCCTCAGCCTCAAAGGCTGCAAAACCTAAATTGGGGAAGACATGGACTCACGCAAAGGCTACCCAAGCAAATAATAAATGTTGATCCCTGGTGTGCTCCTCATGGACTTTAGTAAATATGTGGATTTTCCACTATGCTGGCCAGGCTACGTATTTCATCTGACGTCAGAATTAACATGTCACTGCCTTTCCCCAAATTCTAGTTACATAAGTAACATCTTGTTCTGCCCTTTGAGCAGACTCTTGTCTATATGTTTGTAGTTCAACTCTAGTTAATGTTCTTGTTTCCACTATTTTTTGTATTTCCATTCCTAGATGCTCTACAGGCTTTTTGGGGGGCGGGTGGTATTTACCACCTTCTGGGTTGAAATTGGTAGACTAGCAGTGGTGTTTTTGTCCCTTTCCTATTCTTCAGTGGCATCCTTCAAGAATGGTTTAGTTTTACATCTCTCTAACACTTTTCTGGCCAGTCTGTTTCCTTTCATTCTGTCTTCTTCAATATCATTTATAATTTTACACAAAATACTAAGTATTTCCTTTTTCTCAGCTCAAGCTGATTGGTTCTACAACTTCTGGCTTGTGGAGCAGAATTTCTATCATAGTCCTCTTCTCATACCTAGGTAATTTTTCTTGAACTATTTTTGTTTGTTTGTTTGTTTGTTTGTTTGTTTGTTTGTTTGTTTTTCTCCATGTTGACTGTGGCTTAAGCTCCTTCCTCTCTGTAAACTTCGCTTCCACCATTCATTGAGGTGGTACCCATTTTGTGACAAGACTAAATAAGAACTTCACAAACTTCTTTCTGAAGTAGGAGCTACAGGAATTTCTACTGTGTGTTTCTGAGGTCAGAGTTTCCAATTTTTTTCAGCCAATCTAAATAATAATCTTTTTGTTGTCTTTGTTGTTTTGGAGAGGGAGAGGAAGACAGATAGAGATGGGCGCGCCAGCAGCCTCTCAGCTGCTGAGATTGAAATCCAGGTGTGTGCGCAGCCTTGTGGTCAAGTGCAGCATTGCACCCTTGTGTCACTGCATCTGGCTAAACGTGGGACCTGGATATTGGAACCGCTGGAGATTGGAACCAGTGTTCTTAGGCTTAGGAGGCAGGCGCCTTAAACCACTAAGCCATCTCTCCAGCCCCTGAATAATCTTTTTGAAAACCAATTTCCCATACGGTGGTTGTTTGTGCCTGAGTTCTGTGGGCCTGCTCCAGGTACGCAGTCTTAGGATAGTTAAGCCCATGCCCTCATGGTGTCTATGTATTTCCGTGGGTGGCACTCACACACTTTGCTTGTGTGACCCTTGAGTGACCCACACGTCTCCATACAGATCCCAGAACCCGATCTTAGGACTACAGTGATGTTTCTGGATAACTGATGCTTGTATCTTCAGAGGGTTTCAACAGAGGGGAAACAAGTAACCCCTTCAGGAAACTGCCTGTCACCAGGGTAGTAGTTTGCCTTATGCCAATTGCACCATGAGCAGTGTATAATTTAGTTACACCTTTAATTTGTATCCTGCAGACTATGCCAGCTGTTGCAAGTGCTGAATTAAGTAGTCAAGAGGCAGATTATGTTAATTTGATTGCCACACTTTATTCATTCTTCACACATGAGAATTAGGCCAAGTCCTTTCTTCTTTGATCCTCTGGAGTCTAGCCTAGCCTCAAGGCATCTCATGTTGCTAATCAACTTGGCCTTGGGTGGTGTCTGGGGCACTCCTCCTCCATCTGCTAAACTCCTGCCTGACTTTGGCCAAGGGCTCCATGGGCTGCTGCTTCTTCTCACAGCAAGCGTCAACACAAAAATACATGTGGAATCTGTCTCTGAGTTGAATGACCATGTTCTTAGCTTTTGCTAGAGTTTTTATATCCATTTTTTCCTCAGTCACTCTAGCTGCCAATAGGCCCCTTATGGTTAGCTCATTCCCATATTGGCGCACAGCTGATAGCTGATTGTGGCTCCCTGTTGCCATGGGGTTGTCATCCCTGTTAGGTGAGTGCTTCCATTTTTTGCTTACTATTACTAGTGCTCCTAACAAGCCATCAGAAAGAAAGAAGTAAATGCATACCTAAGTGTAGGTTTGGCTGGAGGCTGCCTTGGCACAGACTCTTCCTGTCCACTCCTTAGGCTTAGATCCACTTCAGATATCCAAGTCCCTCTCACCTTGCTTGAAATCCCCATTGTCAAATTTATATAAATGGGAACTTTGGAAACACCATTAATTACCTGTGAGAATGCTAAACGGAAGCAGTCCAACAGAATGCCTAAGCTTAAAATTGAGAGAGTTTAGGGGTAACAGGATCCTAGAGTGAATGAATAGCTCTGTCCTTGACTAAATATGGGAATTGACCTTAGGCCTGTAGCAGAAAATTAATTACACTTCACTGTATGTCAGAAATAACAGAAGTGACTGGCCTTTCTTTATCCATACCACCACCCCAAAATCCTTCCACTTCCATCCTAGAAGACCTGTCCTTGAGATCTAAGATTTTTGTGAAGATTGTCCATTTCCAGAAATCTTGACCCAAAACACTGACAGCAGGACCAGACTGGCTAAAGGATCCATCCTTCCATGGGACTCATAACAAACCACAACCTGAATCTTGAGATGGCCTTCTCAAAACACCTCTTGATCTCCTGGGCAAGAACCTTTCCATGCTTCCTTCTCTTACATTCTGGGGCTTAAGTATCCCTTCTCTTCTCCCTCCTAAAGCTCTAACCTATAATAAAATATTTCTGAAACTTATCCTTTTGTCACTTGATTTTATCCCTTGAATTCATAAGACAAGAATCAAAAGATATCTCAAAATTATTGGTACTTAGTGTATTATATTCGTGAAAAACCTCATATCCCCATATTAATATGACTGTGGCTCTGCATAGTCATTCTTTGTTTTAGGAAACTATGATTGTTTCAGCAAAGGTCTGAGTTTGAAAATCATATAAGATCAAAGGACAAGAGCATCTTAGAAAGGAGAGAAAGTGCCATGGCAATTGCCAGCGTGAAATTCAGGGAGCACCTGCCACACTCTCTGTTTTCTCTGTGCTTTAGTTAATTTCAGGTTTAAGAATTGTTTTTGATATGCATATTGTTGCTCCTTGTTTGAGTAAATTTGTTGAAACATTCATGAAGGGCAAGATTTTTAATAGAAATGTGCCAATTTTTTTTTCAATTACAGACAAACTGAGGTGTTTGCTGATCCATGAATAATGTGAATATTCAGTTGTGGAGAATTAACTGAGTAACATTTTTTTAATTTTATTTTTACCCTCTCTGTTAAATGCCAATCTGTAAGGAGAATTATGAGAAATGCTTTAGTGAGAGCTCACTCACAAATGACTGATTTGAATAAAATTGAAGGTTTGAGGCTTTTTCAAGATACAAAACAAAAACAAAACACATGTGAGGCAATGAAAGAAATGACTCAGTAAGTTGAAACAATCAATATGGGTGCCTTGAGATCAGAGCAGGGTAGGTGGGGAGGTACACTGTTTATGTAATGCTGGATCTCACTGGTGGGTCAAAATACTCAACTAGAAGTAGCTTATGGAAAGACAAAGGTTTAATTCACCTTAAATTTCAAGGAGAAGGTTCATTATGGAAATGAAGGCATGACAGACCAGAGCAAGAGGGAGGAAACATTGAAAAATAGTCCTAAGTAAGGCCAGGCTAAAAACCTTAGGGCTGGCCCCCACTGACACACTTCCTCCAGCAAGGTTTCATTACTTTCCTCAATAGCCCCACCAGATGTGGGTTTAATATTCAAACACATGAGTTGGTGGGGGAAATTTCACATTCAAACTACCATAAGTGGCGTGAATATGTTTTAGGTCAATGCACTTGGGAATTCTGCTAGAAACAACAAAGAAGTAAGGTTGTCCTTGGAATCAGCTTGAGAAATATTACTAGAACAGTCTGGCCTAGAGGTGGTTAGGGTGGAATGACAAGGAAACATCAGGAACAGACAAGTATAAATTGGAAAATGTACTCATTTCTTCCTCTTGTCTTCTCCACAGCCCAACAGTGTGGGCAAACAGTCCAGGTGCAATGACTTGGAATGAATGAACATAGGAAATGGATCAAAGAAAGATGGATTATTAGTTGTTTATGCAAACTGGAAAGGTCAATTTCAAATAACCAGATCCCAATCAATTAGTTCATAGTTCACAAGCAGAATTCCTTTCTAAACAAGTAAGCAAAAAATTTGCTATGGTACTAGGCTACAAAGTCAAAGTTGAGTTAATAGTATACCTTAATTTTTCTTTTCTTAGGATGAGAAAGATCATGATCATTAAGGAGAAATTTGGTTATGAGCTATGAGACTTGTATGATATTGATTTTACTCTTACTTATGGATTCCCTTACCCTTAAAAATGGATGAATGGAGTCTGGAATGAAACACAAATACAGACTTGACCCAAGTGCAAAATTGGAAGATCTGAAAGGTAATGGATAATCACACAATTGGTTTCATTCCCCTTTATGGAACCTGGGGAGATAAAGAAAGCCACATGAGTGGTATTTCTTCCAAATTCCTATCAAACAAAGACAGTCCACTCACAATCCCTTAAGCCTTGGAATCTCCATGTATTTCATTAACTAGAAAATGATTATTCAGTTAAGCTTGATTACCATGGTCTGTATCTTTGCTTACAGTTCTTCCTCACAGCCACATCACTCTCTAGGTTGAGGCTCTCTTTGAGAATGGTGACATTGAAATGAAGGTTACTCAAATCTGCAGCTGGTAGAGTTTTGACTATTGCACCCTGCTTCTCTCTCCATACTTCATCACTGGTTCCATTACTAAGAGTTGATGGTAGAACCTGCGAGTGGTGCTTTTCCTTGTATTCCCAGAATGGCTTCCTATGACATACAGTTGACAGTATCAGACAAGAGCGTTTTTATCTTACCTCAGGCCTTTCATGAAGCAACATCAGATTTTCAAGTATTTCTTTGAAGAAAGAGTTTGAAGAAAGCACGTTGGTACTAGAAAACATTTCAGAATAAATGGAGATCAGGTCAAGATCACACAATGGTTGAGTACAGATAAAGCTAGGAAGACTAGGTTCATATTCAGATTATTCTTGGTGATACACAGACTTTGAATAGAAATCCAAGATTCAGTCAGATACCAGGACAGTGAGAAAGAATGAGAGAGTGAGGCGGAGAAAGATAGAGACAGAGAGGATTATTCTATCATAGAATTTTAATATTGTTGCAGTTAACTTCTCAATGCTAGCACAAAGCACCAGACCAAACATAATTGATAGGAGGAAAAGATTTATTTTGGCTTAAAGACTCAGGGGAAACTCCATATTACAGGGAAAACAATGGCATGAGCAGAGGCTGGACTTGTCCACTGCCACAGAAGATGGCAAATGGTGGCAGAAGGGTGAACCAAATATTGGCAAGGAGAAGCTGTCTACACTACCCATGAGCCCACCCTCAATAACTCACCTCTTTCCATTCCCAAATATTGGTCAGATTGAGACCTAGCAGTCCTAACAAAACTAGGAATAGAATAAAACCAAAAAACATATCTTGTTATATTATTTTTATTGTATTTATTATGAGAAAGAGAGAGAGGGAGAGAACTGGTGTACTAAGGCCTCCAGCCACAGCAATAAAACTCCAGACATGTGTGCCACCTCACGTGCATGTGTGACCTTGCACTCTTGCACCACCTTGTGCATCTGACTTATGTGGGAAGTGGAGAATCAAACATGGGTCCTCAGGATTTGCAGGCCAGCTCCTTAACTGATATTCCATCATTCCAGCCCTATCTTGTTATATTGTATGTCAAGAATTCTAGAAGCTTTGAAGTTAGTAATTTTAGGCTAATCATGGAGATGGATAACCTTCATTCCATTTGCCTTTATGTCAACTTTTTAATTATGTTTGCCCTATAGTTACATTAGTAATGTATATTTAAAGACTATAAGAGAAGAGGACATAGCTGTTTATCCCTTAATAAAAAATTTACCAAAGACCACACTTATCCCCAAGTATTGTCTGCCTTTCAAGTTTTATTCTCTGGAAATAAAGAAAGCCCAGTGTCCCAAAATATATGGCACTTGGTATCATGGTAAAGTATAGCTCTGTTAACAAGAAAGAAGTCCTTGGGAAAAAATGCCAAAACAATCTTGAAACTGCCTATGCAGCCAATCAGAGTCTCAGGTTTGTACTTTGCAGATACTCATGGCTTTGCTCTGCTGCCCATGTTATTCTTCTGTTAATTGATGCTAGGATAAAAGAGGACATAGACTGGCAGTGGTGTGTATAAGTTTGTGGATACAGGAGGGGAACTGAAAGGAGTGGAAAAATCCAATAAAAGTTTTAAATTCATGACTAGGTTACGGAACAGGATTCTTAATCATTTATAACACTTGGTTGCTTCTTATACCTGATGGCAAGTCTACCATTTAAATAGCCATAGGTGTACTGACCCAGATTAGGGAAAAAAATGAGAATAAAGGATCAGGCTGTAATTCAGACTCAAATAAGCAATGAATAATTTTCATTACTTTAAGCCCAGTGTCACTGTGTTACACACTACTGTGATTACAGAGAATACTGGCAAGACATCAAGCTGGAGCTTGACACTTACCCATTATGATGACAAATTCCTTTTGTCATCTTGACCATATCAAGAAAGAAACACACCTCTAGGGAAGGACTGTGAAGGTATTTCTAGGAAGGATAAACTATAATATGGTGTGAGGTAATTCTCCCAGGATTCTGGTGGCAAACTACATATAAAGAGGTTTCAGGGGCTGGAGAGATGGCTTAGTGGTTAAAGTACTTGCTTGTGAAGCCTAAAGACTTAGCTTTGGTTCCCCAGAACGCATGTAAGCCAGGTAAACATGGTGGCACATGAGGCAGGAGTTTGTTTGTAGTGGATAGAGGCCCTGTTCTGCTTGCTCGCTCTCTCTCTTTCTCATAAATAAATAAATAAATAAATAAATAAATAAATAAATAGGTTTCAAGAATATGATGTTTTCAATCAAATTTCACCCATAATTTCAGATGTTTTGAATGCTTGTTACCCAGCTAGTGACAGTTTTGGAGGTGATACTTTACTGGAGTTGACATGTTACTGGGAGCTGGCTTAGGCATGTTATAACCAGCTCCTCATTTCCAGTACTCAACTTACTCTCTTGCTACTATCTTCCACCTGCTGTGCCAAAGAGTGTTATTCAGCCTCTGCTCATTCCATGTTTTCCCTTGACAGCATGAAGTGTCCACTTGAGACTAGAAGCCAAAATAAATCATTTCCATCAACTGCTTTTGGTCAGATGTTTTCTAAGCAACTAGAAAGTAACTACAGCAGAAAATAGGTGCTAGATGAATGGAATTATTGCTGCATAAAACTGACTATGTGGCTATGGTTATTTGGAAATGATTTATAGGATAAATGTGGAAGGATTTTGTTTTTTCGAGGTAGGGTTTCACTCTGGTCCAGGCTGACCTGGAACCAACTATGTAGTCCAAGGGTGGCCTTGAACTCACGGCAATCCTCCTACCTCTGCCTCCCAAGTGCCGGGATTAAAGGTGAGGGGCCATGCCTAGCATAAGAAATGTTATGAAGTGCTGTAAGTAGAACTTAATGGACCATTTTAGTAAAAGTTAAAAGACATAAATGCAGAAAGAACTATAGATTGAGAGACTTAGTTTAAGAGTGTAAGAAAAAAAGATTTGTCCAGACAAGGCTGGAGGCAATTTGTATAAGAGACTGCATTGTGTCCATGTCCTTAGATCTTGACCATGACTGAGTTTAGAAGAAATGGACTGGTATTGTCAAAATAATATGGCACAGAAAGAAATGAAAGTTTGGGGCCAGGAGTTATAGATTGATTCAGCTGCAGTTGGCTGAGAGATTACGATACTTGAAATTGGGCCAGCTGTTCTGCATTGGGACAGTAGGAAGACTGTTGAAGGAGGTTTTTTACACTGGATTAACAACGTTCATAGCCTATTTGTTTTTACATAAGTGTAATAAAAGAGGAAAGAGGGGTTTATGTGATTTAGAACATTTTTTTTTGGGGGGGGGGGTTGACCACTGGGTGATGTGAGGCAGGGTTGTTGGATTCCCTTTCTTGGAAACCCAACGTACCCAGAAGGATAAACCATGGGTCATGGGAAGTTGAAACCTCAGGAGTTTTGGAGGTACCAAGACTATTAGAGAGTTAAGGAGAGCTGCTGGCTCAGTATGGAATTTTCCCCAATACAGCTGAAGGGGTGGAAATTGGAACCCTAGTGACTTCATTACTATTTACAAGTGCTGCACATAGTTATAGAGGATTTGATGTTTTGCTCTTCTTGTTTTGTATCATGCATTGGTACAATCTTTCTGTGCTATAGAAGAATATTGGTAATGATAAAATCTATGGAGACTTTTAAAATTAGACTGAATGAACTTTTACATCTTGAGATGGTCATAAGTCTATGGGGTCCAGAGGAAGAATGTGGTTTTTTAAATCAGATGTAGCCCATATACTCTTGTATTTTGAATGCGTGGTCCCCAGTTGATGGCATTTTAAGAGGTGGGCCTCTGCTGGAGGATGTTGTATTAATGGAAATGAATGTAGGGTTTTTTGTTTGGTGTTTGTTTTTAATAGCCAGCTCTGCCTTGCCAGAGATCAGCTCACTCTCTTGTCACTGTCTTCCACCTACTGAAGGAAAGTGTGATGTCTCACTTCTGCTCAAGCCATGCTTTCCTGTGTTATCAAGATGCTTCCCTCGAGACTGTTAACTGAAATAAGCCTTTTCTTCCCATCAGCTGCTTTTTATCCAGAGTTTTGTCCCAACAATGTAAAGGCAATTACAATAAGGATGAAGCGGTCTTTTATCTTGGCTGTCCTTGCTCCTTGTGGGTGATGGGGTCTACCTCATTGCTACCAACCTTCACTGATATCAGATCTCTAAGACATAAATGCAGAAAGAACTATAGATTCAGAGACTTAGTTTAAGAGTGTAAGAAAAAAAGATTTGTCCAGACAAGGCTGGAGGCAATTTGTATAAGAGACTGCATTGTGTCCATGTCCTTAGATCTTGACCATGACTGAGTTTAGAAGAAATGGACTGGTATTGTCAAAATAATATGGCACAGAAAGAAATGAAAGTTTGGGGCCAGGAGTTATAGATTGATTCAGCTGCAGTTGTCTGAGAGATTACGATACTTGAAATTGGGCCAGCTGTTCTGCATTGGGACAGTAGGAAGACTGTTGAAGGAGGTTTTTTACACTGGATTAACAACGTTCATAGCCTATTTGTTTTTACATAAGTGTAATAAAAGAGGAAAGAGGGGTTTATGTGATTTAGAACATTTTTTTTGGGGGGGGGTTGACCACTGGGTGATGTGAGGCAGGGTTGTTGGATTGCCTTTCTTGGAAACCCAACGTACCCAGAAGGATAAACCATGGGTCATGGGCAGTTGAAACCTCAGGAGTTTTGGAGGTACCAAGACTATTAGAGAGTTAAGGAGAGCTGCTGGCTCAGTATGTAATTTTCCCCAATACAGCTGAAGGGGTGGAAATTGGAACCCTAGTGACTTCATTACTATTTACAAGTGCTGCACATAGTTATAGAGGATTTGATGTTTTGCTCTTCTTGTTTTGTATCATGCATTGGTACAATCTTTCTGTGCTATAGAAGAATATTGGTAATGATAAAATCTATGGAGACTTTTAAAATTAGACTGAATGAACTTTTACATCTTGAGATGGTCATAAGTCTATGGGGTCCAGAGGAAGAATGTGGTGTTTTAAATCAGATGTAGCCCATATACTCTTGTATTTTGAATGCGTGGTCCCCAGTTGATGGCAATTTTAAGAGGTGGGCCTCTGCTGGAGGATGTTGTATTAATGGAAATGAATGTAGGGTTTTTGTTTGGTGTTTGTTTTTAATAGCCAGCTCTGCCTTGCCAGAGATCAGCTCACTCTCTTGTCACTGTCTTCCACCTACTGAAGGAAAGTGTGATGTCTCACTTCTGCTCAAGCCATGCTTTCCTGTGTTATCAAGATGCTTCCCTCGAGACTGTTAACTGAAATAAGCCTTTTCTTCCCATCAGCTGCTTTTTATCCAGAGTTTTGTCCCAACAATGTAAAGGCAATTACAATAAGGATGAAGCGGTCTTTTATCTTGGCTGTCCTTGCTCCTTGTGGGTGATGGGGTCTACCTCATTGCTACCAACCTTCACTGATATCAGATCTCTTATTCTGAATCCTTTCTATATAGACTGAAAACCACAGCTCTATAGGAAGCCTCCAAGTGGTCTGTTTCACAGTGGTATTCTTGTAGCGTGAGCAGCTACCAGATATTTAGATTTTCCAGTTTTCAGACAGCCATTAATGAACTTCCAGCATGTCAATCATATAAGTCAATCAAATAAATCCTCTCTAGATAATACTGAATAAATGTTCACTGTATTTCTTATGTTCCACTAGAGAACTCCAATTTACCCACATTACTTCAAGCTAAGGAACCATAATAGTGTTTCAGTGGAAACTGGAGAGGGATGTCATAGTGACCACTGGTATCACACAGGTAAACTTCAATATGATTCAAGTTCTGTGCTTGTTCCCTGAATGTATTTATATGGAAATGCTGAATGAATCTCCTCTATTTTGTCATTCATTTGTTCTTTAATCTCTGTTCTTATTTAAAGTAGCCACAAAAGTTTCTGTGCCTTCTTAAGCTCTCCTTATTTCTCTCTCTCTCTTTTTTTTTTTTTTTTTTTTTTTTTGCAAGGTAGGGTCTCACTCTGGTCCAGGCTGACCTGGAATTAATCTCTCTCTCTCTCTCTTTTTAATAGTTTAGTTTAGTTTAGTTTAGTTTTGGAGAGAGACACAGAGAGAGAGAGAGAGAGAGAGAGAGGAGGGAGAGGAAGACAGAGATGGGCGCACCAGCAGTGTCTCAGGGGCTGAGAATGAAATCCAGATGCATGTGCTCCCTTGTGGTCAAGTGCGGCATTGCACCCTTGCATCACTTTGCATCTGGCTAAACGTGGGACCTGGAATTTGGAACCACTGGAGATTGGAACCAGCATTCTTAGGCTTAGGAGGCAGGCGCCTTAACCCCTAAACCATCTCTCCAGCCCCTCCTTATTTCTCTTTTTATCCTCATAGAAAAACACCTTTTTCTCGTATACTTTTTCTTCTTCCTTTATCCAAGTCCTAATTGACTTTCAGAGTACACTGTAAAGAGTGTAGGTCCATCACAGTTTAGTCTGTATCTTAGTTCCTGGCAATATCAAAATACTCTGCAATAAACAGAGATCTTGTTTGGTGGGTTTGATTAGATAGATAAACAGCCTAGATAAATAATTCCCAACCTCCACTCATAAAACATCCTTTTACTGCTTTCTAGCATGTTTTCAGGCCTTGAATTTTTTATGTTTCTGCTTTAACACTTCACAATACCTCCATGAAAAAATAATGTCTTTTCTCTTTTGTTAAAAGGAATATCCTCCCAAGAAGCTATCTCTCAAGATGTGTTTAAATCCCAAGAGGGTGAGTGTTTTACATTTTTAAAAAGTGCTTTACTGTATATTGCCTGGTTAGATACTCCCACAGATCATGAGAACAGATAGGAAGGTAAAACTACTACAGAAATATATTTTTTTAAATATCACAAACTAATTAAGGACAAAGTTAATCTCCCTTAACATTTGTAATACTGACACCTGTAACTTCGGTTCAGCCTAGTTTTAGATGAAGCGGGTACACAGATAGTGAGAAAATGTAATAAATTTACTCCTATAACTTTCACTGCCTTTACTTTCAAGGGAAAACATATTCACTGAGTCACTCCATGAAAGCTGAAATCGCTTCCCCTGGGTGACAGACACACCTTATCTCTCTCTACAGCCACAGCTATGGGTTTTGTTCCTTTAGTCCATTTTTCTCAAATGTGTGACAGGGCAGGAATCAGCACTCACTCCAAAATAATTATGGATGTCCTTCATTGTATTTATCCAGCCTTCTTTCTTTCTTTTCCTCACTTCCTATGTCTTTATAGCCCCTCTCTCCCTTCCTTTTTTCCTTACCTCAACTCTCTTTCTCATTCTCTTTATTATATTTCTTTAATTTCCTTACTTGTACCCACCCAAGACCTCCCTGAATTCACTTTATCTTTGTTTTCATTCCTCTAGTCCTATAATGGAATGACAATTATTAGAAAATATAATTCACCATGTCTCACGCTATTATTTATAATCTACTCAAGCATTTTCTTCACATTCTTAATATCCCCAGTGTCAGAGAGAATTACAGCTAGGAAGTTGACTGTGGGCTTCTGTATAGCAACAGTAGACAAGAACAGGGCATCATTTGCAGAGAAAATTTCAATAGTGTGATGAAGTTTTCAGGTGTTTTTTCAGAATGGTTCTATATTTTATTATGCATTTAAAACTAGTTTTGAAAACAAAACATACATTTTATGATTAACTTTATTTTCTTTACTCCAAAGAAATGGGGAATAGATTTTCTCAGTATAAAAGTTTAAAAGAGGGAACATCTCTCTATGAGTTTAAAAAGAAAGCAAGTAGTGGTACCTGGTTTTAATCTGTCATCCAGCTCTGAGAAGGAGAGGCTACATGGTTGCCACTTTCTTTTCATAGCTACTTCACATGCTTCCTTTCTATATACACATGTGCACACCTATGGATATGCATACACAAACACGATATGTTAAGGAGAGCTTTTTGAGGATAAACAATAAAAATTTAGATCTGTACAAACTCATATCTTAACAATCAAACTCATTTATATTCCAGACATCTAGGTACAGCTTCTGATACTTTCTTTCCCTCTTTTTCTCTTTCCATCTGTCTTTTCCTTCTGCTACCCTCATTTTCTTTCTATATTTCTTTTTCCTTCCTACTTTACTGTCTTTTCTTCACCATTTGTCCTTCAATTATCTCTCCTTTTATTTCCTTCTTGCTATCTTTCTCTTCCTCCTCCATTTCTCCTTTCTTCTCTTTCTGCCTTCCTACTTTCCTTCCTTTTTCTCTTCCTTCCTTCTTTTCTTACTTCATTCATTCCTCCCAATCATATGATTCAGTAAATTACTTGGAGTCAAGACAAACTTAGTAAGAAAAGAACAAAAGATAAAGGTAAGATAGAGAAAAGCAAACAAAGCTCCCAAGGCTCGTAATATGATATCACATTCCTTAGTTTTAAGAGACAACCAGTACTAAATGATATTAACACCTTGTTTCTTGCCTGATGCAACATACTTTTACATACATACACAGAGAGCAAAGAGAGAGAGAGAGAGAGGTAAGACACACACACACACACACACACACAAACATGCTCACACACAGTGCCCTCACATATCTTTCTGTGCCATCAGCCCCAGCAACTTTGCCCCTTCCTGGTCACTGCAAACATTCATTTACCCTCCTGAGCTCCTTTGTGAATGAGCTGAGGGTAGACAGCAGTTGTCTGAGCTTATGTTGTCCTCCTGAAAAGACTCCTCTTTTCTTGGAACAAACATACATATGACTGCCATTTTGAGAATTTCAGTGCTAATCATTATAGGAAATAGACATATGTAACAATAATGATCTGGAAACTATTATAACATTTTAGAATTTTCTGTATGATCAAGCACTCCAGTGTGCATTTTACAAAAATCCTCTGAAATTCATCCAGCCGTGCAACTATGTGATATTCTTGCATACCATTTATATAAAATAGGTCACAGTTCCAGCAGAATAATTTAACTTTCTAATGTATATTTCCTTACTATTAAACTCTATAGCTAAATCAATAATCAATCAGTGTGGCCTTTAGGACTTTTTTTTTTTTTTTTTGCCTTTTAAATTCTTACTAAGAACACTATATATTACTATACAAAACAGAAAATAGAATATAAAAGTATTCATTAACTTTGTGAAACACAATCTAATTATACAGGGAGGCAAAAATATCAGTTATATTTGATAAATAGCCATCAACAATGCTCAGTAGTGACCAACTAAGAGATGTTTTAATTCTTATGACTGACAAACACAATATTAAAACAGAGGTGATTCATTAAAACAGTAGTAATGTGTTCTTCATGAAAACTAAGTGGTTTCACCAAAATGTCATCAGAATCTATTCCTTTCTGAAGCCCCAAAGGGACAAAGGATCTTAAATAACTCTCCCTGATCTTAGTGGCAGGTGGCAGTCTTTAGCAGTCCTTGGTTTATAAGTGTGGCAGCACAATGTCTTTCTTCACATGTTGTTCTCTGTTGTACGTATATTTTTCCTAGTTATTTTGGATTTAGCATCCACCCTAATCAATGTAAACCACCCCAATCAATGTAACCTCACCTTAAATAATTATATCTGGAAACAGCTTATTTTCAAATGTTGTCATATGCTGAGATTAGACATGTATATAAATTTTCTGAAGAACCCCCAACAGATGATGTCAGGGGTCCTTCTGTTTATTTAAAAGGCAAACTGAATCAAAATAGTGTTCTTTAATATTCCATTTTCTATCTACTTTGTGATTATTTTGATTTTCTAGATAGACTATGTCATCTTATGTACATGTACAGTATGTACAGCTTACAACTGGCTACTTAGGTGATGGCTACTAAAACAGTCTGCTGCTCTCTCGTGAAAATTAGCCAAGGATCAAGATGGGAGTTTCTGCAAACAATTTTCTTTCTTCATTTGCTTTAAAGTTCTAGACTCACCTAACTACACAGAACACTTCCAAGATGAACTTCAGAATGCTAAATGTCTCTTGTCAAAATTGACCTGCAAAGCTTTTATTAGAGAACTACAAATTACAAGCACACACACACACACACACACACACACACACAATTTTATTTTTTTGAATCAGGGTCTAATCATAATTCAGACTTACCTAGCAGTCACTCAGCAGCCCATACTGGCCAGGAGCTCATGGTGATCCTCTCTAATGCTGGAATTAAAGGCTTGAACAACCATACCCAACTCAGAGCTAGGAATATTAATTGAAAGTAGTTGGTGAACTATTCTACTTGGTGATAAATCATGAAGGCATAGACACCAAAATACATACAAGCACCAGGAAAACCAAGATACAGAGCCCCTCTCCCAATAATGTTACCATTATAAGATTTTAAGTTAGTAAACAAAAAATTATTACTATTTAAATTACACAGTCTTATGCCTGCTCAGAAAACAGAATGACATGCTCTCTATCCTTTTATATTATAGATTCCTTTCGCAGTTCAAAGGTGTTGGTTAATCTAGTTAAATTCTGTTTCAATTTTTTTCCTTCTCTCTGCACTGGTAATTCAAGTTTTTCCATAATAAAAGTAATTGTACAAATATAGTAAAAAGATAGCTGAGATGAGCAGTTAAGAACATTGACTCAGTAGCCAGATGGATTGAATGGGTATCTAAGATGCTGTGAAAATTAGAGAAATTATATAGAGGAAGTGGTTTGCATTGCATAGCCATGCCCAACTAGATAATGTGGTAAGTGCTAGGAATTCTATTAGTGTCGATTTAATGGGATAGCATCTAATTTAGTTGGAGATAGTTGGATAGATCTGTCTTAAAACAGCTGCTTACATATTTGTTTTAATGTTCTATTGTCCATCACAAGAGAAATAAAAAATGTATATGATAGTGGATATTCTCCCAACCTGCATGATTACCAATGGTCCTTTGACTATTTGAATTAAACCATTTACAGCTAAAATACATATGATACCAAGACTAATATATTACAAAAGACCCAAAATAACTTGAATTTCAATAAAATTCAAAGTCCAGGACTAATGCATTATAGCTATGGCTCAGGAAATGGGGCTACATGGTATATCTGAACTAAAACTTGCTTTAAGTGTTTAATGAAGACAATTACAGTGTAGTGATGATGAACAATAGAGGTTCTTTAACATAACCTTTGTCACTCAAGTTACTTCCCTGTGTATTAGCTTCAGTTGCCTTGATCGTAATTCCTTAGAGAATGAAAGTACAACAGAGTTATCTTCCTTTTAATTCTTCTTTATCACTAAACCAGCAGAAGAGTGTACTGACAAAATATAGGGGTATCCAAGAAGGTGAAATAGCAAGTAGCTGAGTTATTTTTGTGCAGTATTCATACTCTTTTGAAAAGAACCTCATGTATATAAATATATGAACTGTGCATATAAATCATGTGATATTGGTGATGTGATTCCATATGCAATATAGCTGTGCTTACATTTGGATTTAAAATGGGAATTGCACAATGTAAAGATAAGCATTTAAAATCATGACAATGTTTTAAAGTTAAATTTTGAAGAATGTCATTACAAAATAAATAAAAAAAGAAACAAAAGCAGCCAATCACAAGACTACTTTTTTCAATACGATATTTTAATGTCTTTAAAATGGACAGTTTCCTAGTTTTTGAACTGAGTGGGATCTTGAAGTTTCATTTACCATTGAACCCTAGTGATTGCATAGCCAGTTCATCTGGATTAGTCATTATTTTCAGGTATGTGCAGTGGCTGTCAGGTTGCAAATCACTACTGAGACCAGAAATACTGAACACAATGACAGTTTGCATCAGGAAACTGTACTTTAAGAGTTAAATGCAATTCCCATTCTTTAATTTATTACTAAAAATAAGAATATATTTTAAATTGTACCCATATTGGCCTCTGGGGAATGCTGAGTGAATTATTTTACATTTTGTTCAGCTTTTCCTTGAGGAAGACAATCGCAACACAGCATTTGCTCCATCTCTTTCTAGGTAGAACCAGTCTGCCCTTCTCTGGAAACATCCACAATCCCAGGCACACCCGTGACAGAACTGTCCTCACGTGAACTGGGATTACCCATAGTGCCTCAACCCCCCCCCCCCAACAGTGCTTCTGTGTAGAACTTCTCACAAAATATAACACAGTCATTTCCTCACGAGTCAATGACTGAGGAGCCTATGGAATTAAACAGGCTGTGTATCTAGTGATATAATTACCAAGGGGGCTCGGTTTCTGAGGAATGGTGCTCTATTCTGGATCTGACAGCTTCTATGTTTTCACCAGGAGAAAGCAGTGATGTGTCAGTTATGCTGCTCCGTTGTCTTCATCTTACAGGAATGGGGCCATTTGACGCCACTACTTCAATTTATTATTTCGAGATAAATCATAGTTCTTATAACTGAAAGTGAGCAGGAAGGCATTGGACACAATTGCTAAAGGTAAGAACAGCCCAAATCTGTCTTCAACTGATGCAGTCTCTGCTTTATTTAGACATCTTAAATCCCGAATCATTCATACAGTCCTCTCCTGAGCAGGAAAGACTCTCACCCCATATATTGCACTGCGCAATTGACTCTCTGCCTTGTGGGGATGCGGGGACCTCACTCCCCTCCTGAGTATCATGTATCATCTGGTGCCATGGGCGGTGACAGTACAACATTGTTGGACCAATGGACTGATCCAATATAGCAAATACTTTACTCCTGTTTGGTACAAATGAATAACCTCATATAGTTCTGCACACATCCAACAAAATGATGAAAGAGAAGGGGAAAAAATGGAATTTCCTGATCATTGCATTCCACTTTATTTCCCTGTTTTAACTTTGTAAGTGAATTCAATGTCTGTAGAAGGCAATTGATGGCTCTGAAAGAGAATGAAAGAAAAATGTTAAAGCCCAAAACCACAATCTGAACATTGGTAGGCTTAGTTCTTTTTGCTTGTGGAAATGCTCAGCTGGGTTCCTCACCTCCCAGCCTTCAAGGACAATTTCAGCATTTCATCCCTCCTCGGCACAGTGCAGCAAGCTTAGAATGACTGCTGATCTTTATTCATCAGTGATGCGAGAAAAGTGGCTGAAGAAGACCAGGAGAATTGCCTAGTGGAGGAAAACAGCTCTGTCTGCTTGGCTGCAAACCTCTCCAGCTGTCTCCTAGGCCATCTAAGAGAGGAGAATTCCCATGATCATTTTAGGCTAAGGGACTTCCTGCATATACCAGACATTAAGTTTCCAACTTCTAGCTTTTCAGACCATTTCATTTGTTCCATGTACATTTTTGTGTGTCCAGCCTATTGCTCAGTCATTGCTATAGCACTCCTAGGCATATAGCCAGATGACTCTTCTCACTACCTTAGAGGTAATTGCATAACCATGTATATTGCTGCTCTATTCACAATAGCTAGGAAATGGAACCAGCCTAGATGTCCCTCCACAGATGAATGGATAACAAAGATGTGGTACATTTACACAATGGAGTTCTATTCAGTGGTAAAGAAAAATGAAATTATGAAATTTGCAGGGAAATGGATGGATCTGGAAAGGATTATACCAAGTAAGGCACCCCAGGCTCAGAAAGCCAAATGTCACATGTTCTCTCTCATATGTGGACCCTAGCTACAAATGTATGGACTTGTGTGTGAACTGGAACCAAAAATAGGTACCAGAAACCAGTAAGCTGGTAAAAGGCTATAAGGGAGGAAGGAAAGGGAAAGACTTAAATGTATAGTATTGCACATATGTAAGTAGAAAAACAGATTACAGGGAGGGGAATGGCCTAAGCAAGGCCATGGGAAGAGAATACGTAAAAGAAGGGCAGGAGGAGGGTCATTCTAAAGTCAAGATATTGTGAATAAGACTTATGTAAACCTACTTTTTTGAATAATGGCACATCTAGAAGCTGTAGACTGTTACTAGAAAATTTTCAGTGCCTGGGATGGGATACCTTCCATTGAGTTGTTGGCCAAGGAGGTCCCGGTAGCCTCCAAAACATTAAAGGCTTTTGCCAAAGCCCTTGGTTTCCCTTGAGAAACAGATAGTAAGACCCTATTGCTGAAGACATCTCTTGCCTGAGAGGCAAGGTCACTGAGAAAGCAAGCTGGTGTGGAGCAGAAAACCTTCTCCCTGTAGACCAGCCAACTGAAAGCTGGAAAAAGCTGCACTGCATGTAGCCATACAGGAGAGAGAAGACATCAGCAGTGGAAACAGTGGACACTGAATATTCAAGTTTGGCCATATAGGCCCAATGACTGAACGGGTGCAATAGTGGCATGTCTACTCTTGGGGTAACCAACTGCTCCATATTTGTACTGAAGGCCCTCTCTTCGGGAGGGAATACATATCTGGTACTGAAAAACCTAAGCAAAAGTCTATGGCAGGTGAGGTCATGAGCCTTAGGGGTATAAAGCCTGCTCTTGTCTGACTAAATGTATATATTATTCCCACAAAGCTGCCCTGGGGGCACTACACTTAATGTTCATATTCACATATTAATGCTACTCTCACTTCTGGTTAGAGAAGCTTCTCTTTTCAGATGGCGATGACCACTGGGATGACCCAAAAGGCAACATAGTGCTGAGAAGAAGGGATAGAGGAATGTCCAGCACTGAAATACCTCTGTCACACCCTCCAAGGCTCAGGGACCATTGAGGAAGAGGGGCAGATAGAATGGAAGAGCCAAAGGTAGGGTATGACTTCTTACAATGCAACTGCCCAGACAGAGATTGTCTTCAATATCCATGACCTTGCAGTGCCTAGCAATACCTTCGCAACACCCTCAAAATGGAAGAAAAAGATGATGACATCAAATTAAAAGAGAGACTAATGGAGAGAGGGAGGGGATATGATGGAGATTGGAGTTCTAAAGTGGAATGGGGGAGGGGAGGGGAATATCATGTTTTTTGTATGTAAGTATAGAAGGTGTCAATAAAAAATAATTAAAAAAAGAGTTTCCAAATAACTTATATTTTACTCATTTGACATAATGTTACTTGGCTCTTTAATTTTGTTTTGTATGAAAATTTTTTCTATTAAATATGTTAAAGGTAAGTCTAGAATTCATCACCTAGAAGGTATTTTGTAGTGCTTCTACTTAATTCATAATTAGTGTTTATTAATAAAATTTGCCAACATCCTTAACATATTCTGTGTCATCTGTTTAAAAATGTGTATTTGCTCCCATGAGCTTAAATAATTTCCCCCCACATTTACATATTACATATTCAATTTTAGGATAACAAGGATATCTGTTGATTATTGCATTTTAATATTTGCACACTGACTATAGGAAGTCAACGTTTATTTTTCAAGTGTTAGTTCCATTAAGTCTTTCCCTGTTTTGTGAGCAATTCTTTTCCTTGTCTTTTCTCCCTGTAGCAATAAAGGCCAGACAATCTAATTCCCACTTGATGAGGCCTGAGTGGAGAAGGGAGAAAGGATGATAACTTCCCATTGTCATCCAATCAGCCACATGAGCTGCAGAAACACGCAAGAGAGAGCAGACTAAGCAAGCCGAAGACCCAGTGAGCATAAGAAATGTTGGCCACACAAGAAACATGACTATGAAAAAGGCCTAAGTATAATTGAATGTGAACATTCTACATAAATCCAGATGAGACTCAAGCTGTGACCTAGAGGTGAAGTCTCCTTTGGCTGTAACCAAAGCTTTATACTCTAAAGGGATTAAGTCTCTGTAAAACTCTTCCTTTCTTTGCATTCATGTTTCACACATTGTACTGCTCACATTAAAAAGAGGGGCTATGCCAGCAAAGTGGTGTTGGCTTCCTTCTGTTTTCTTTGCTCCCAATAGCTGGTATTGGCTTTCCTGCAGACAGTAGACAGCCCTGGCCCCTTGTGACTACGTTTGTAAACAGAAACACTGTGTTAGAGTTAGCAAACTTCCAAATAGAAATTCCCTCTGTATGGAGGAATTACACAGCAGTCTACACAAATGGGAGGTTGAGGCTATCGAGCTCAAATCATCTTTCCTAGGGCACTGTAGCAGATAGCCTCAGGTTCACTGAGATGAACTTCCAGACCAGGCAAAATTATGAACAAAGGTATTTATTGAAGCTTACAGATCCAGGAGAAGTTCCATAATGGCAGAAGAAGCTGGCCTGCTTTCACAGGACCAAACACAGAGAGGAAAGCCAAAAGCCAAAAGCCACACAGTACAGCACACCTCAGTAACTCTAGCTAGGCACATTTTGCATATCTTTAGATTGAAATCTCAAAACTACCACCACACCTTAAGGTCCACCCAGTGACATTGCCTCCAGCCAGGGGCTAAAGAATGAAGAAGCAAACTATAAACTAATACAACACTGAATATATTGGGGACCATCTATTCAAACTATCATAGGCACATAGTAATTATTGGACAAAGTTAATAATACTTGCAAAAATGTTATTGTAGAATAAACCTCAATCTTATTTTTCTTTGTGCATTGCAAAGAATACAATATTAGTGGAGAACAAAAATGATGAAAGACATCTGGGCAAGACTTAGTCCTGATTGCTTTTTCTTTATTTTCCTTCCTTCTTTTCTATGTGTCTATTTCATATGTGTAAGCACATGTGCACTCAGATGTACACTTATGAGTGTGGGTACATGTTCAGATAGGTGCACATGAGGGTGAGGTTGCATATGAAGGCCATAGCACAAACTTTAGTGTTGTTCTTCAGATACTCCATGCACCTTTTCTGAGACAGGGTCTTTCACTAGTCTGGACTTACCATGTTGCCAAGACTGGCTGGCCAGTGAGATGTAGTGACTTACCTATCTTACTTCTTCAGTGTTGGGATTATAAACATTCCATCATGCCTGGGATTTTTACATGAGTTCTAAAAATCAAAATTGTGTTCCCATGCTTTGAAAGGAAAGCACTTTAACAGCTGAGCTATCTGCTCACCTCATGACTGCTTTTATATGAGCCTCAGAATTGAGTTTAAACCCAACTTCTGAGAAAGGATTGCTTGTAGCATTCACTTTTTTTATTCCTCTTTCTTACAATACAGGTGGCAATGGTCACAGAACACAAACCTATTTAGATCAGCAGCTTCCACCACAAACAGTGTCTTCTTAGTTCAGAGGTTGAAAGAATTAAAATTGGAGTAGGAGAAAGAAGGACATTTATCCAGCAGGCAATATTTATAGCTAGGCAAAGGCTTTTTTTCACCCCCTCTACAAGATTTAGGAGGAAAAATGAATATGAGCAATGATTCTCAAAGTGGCAAGATGTGTGTAGGGTTTAAGAAATACACCTTTCTAATTCATAGGCAATTTATGTGTGTGTGCCTAAATATCCAATTAGCAAGCATAGATGCCATTTTACATTAAAATATAAGGGTTTTACAACTACAAACCAGCTGTGCCCATAAATTCTACCAATCCTTTTGCGGAGATCTACCAAAAATTGGAGCTGAATATTACTAAGTCTATTATCCACAGCACTCAAACAATCAAAGATTGATTGGTATATTTTGTCTAACCAATTATTTTACTAAAAGAAGAGGAAAATACTGAGATCAGAGAACTCAATGGAAACATGTGCTTTCTGACCCATAAAATATCTATCTATACTCAAATAAATGAAAGGATTCAAAGAAGAAAACAAACTCCTGAAAGAGAGCACAGAAAACCAGCTTAATGAAATAAAAAGGCCATTACAGAACATGAGTAAGGAAATAGAAATAAAAAAAAAAAAAAAAAAAAAAAAAGGCTAAAGGCCTAGCTCTGAAGAACACCATCAGTGAAGTAAAAACCTCTGGGGAAAGTCTCACCAGTAGAATGGATGATGGAGAGAACAGAATATTTAAACTAGAAGACCAGGTGGCGGGCCTGATACAGTCCAACAAAGAGAAAGAGAAGCTAATAGAAAGGTATGAATGGGAATTCCAAAATATCCAGGACACTATGAAAAGATCAAACATAAGAAGTCAGAGGAAGAGATTGAGTAAAGGAACGGTGGAGGAAGGGCTAATCAAAATCTAAGAGGATATAAAAAAGTCATATGGAAACCTACTTTTTTGGACAATGGAACACTCAGAAGCCATAGATTGTTACTAGAAAATTTTCAGTGCCAGGAATGGGATACATTCCAGTGAGTTGTTGGGCAGGGAGTTCACAGATACCCCCAAAACATTATAAGCCATTGCCGAGGTCCTTAGTTTCCCACCAGGAATAGATGGTAAGACCCTATTGCTGAAGACTCCACATACTTTGGTGGTAAGTTCACTGAGAAAACCTGCTGGAGCTGAGCTGAAAGCTTCCTCCATGAGGACCAGGTGACAAAAAGCTAGAAAAAGCTACTCTGCATGCAGGTCAATGGGAGAGAGAAAACACCAGTGAAGGTACTCAACAGTGAACACTGCAAGGTTTAAATTTGGACAGCTAGGCCAAATGAGCCAACGGGTGAAATAGTGGCATGTCTGTTATGGGGGAAACCAACTGCTCTCTAATTGGACTGGAGGCCTGCTCCATGGGAGGGAACACATCCCTGATACTGAGAACATATGACAGGGGTAGTCATGAGCCCTAAGGGTGTAATTTCTGCTGGTGTCTCCCTAAATGTATATACTATGCTCACCAAACTGCCCAGTAAGCACTTCTCCTAATGTCCACAACCATATATTTATGCTACTCTCACTTTTGGTTAGAGAAGCTTCTATTTTCAGATGATGGCAACGTTGGGATGATTCAGAAGGCACCATGGTGCTGAGAAGAAGTGACAGAGAAGTGCTCAGCACTGAAACATCTCAAACCTACCTTCCAAGGCTCAGGGTCCATTGTGGAAGAGGGGGCGGAAAGAATGTAAAAGGCAAAGGAAGAGTGGGAATCCTTACAACGTGCTCCTCCAGACACAATATGGCCTGGATATCCATGACCTCACAGTGCCTGACACTACCTACACAAGACCATCATAATAGGAGGAAAAGATCATGACATCAAACTGATAAGAGAGACTAGTTGAGAGGGAGAGGGGATTTGATGGAGAATGAAGTTTCAAAGGGGAAAGTGGGGGGGAGGGAAATATCATAGGATATTGTCTATAATTAAGGAAGTTGTCAACAAAAATAAATACATAAATTAATTAAAAAAAGAATTCAGAATATAGTAGAAGGAGAAGAATTTCAAACTAGAGGCTTAGTAGGTATTTTCAACAAAATCATAAAAGAAAAATTTCCCCAAATTGGGAAAGACATACCAATGCAGATACAAGAAGCTTTTAGAACACTAAACAGATAAATCCTGGAAAGAACCTCTCCTTGTCATATTATGATTAAACTACTAAACATGCAAACCAAAGAAAATATATGGAAAGCAGTTAGAGGAAAAAACAAGTGACCTTCAAGGGGAAGCCTATCAGAGTCACAGCAGATTACTCAACACAAACTTTAAAAGCCAGAGGGCTTGGAAGGATGTATTCCAAGTTATGAAAGATAAAACCTGTCAACCAAGATTACTTTATCGTGCAAAGCTATCTATCCAAATTGATGGAGAAATAAGGACATTCCACAACAAAAAAACAGGTTATAGGAATTTATGACTAACCCAGCTCTACAGAAAATACTTGAAGGAATTCTTCATGCTGAAGAGAAAGCAAACCACACACAGCGCAAAATGGGAAAAATTAAACCACACTCAAATAACAGTTAAAACAAGTGGGTAAAGGGAAAAGAGGAAGACTACAAAACAAAAACAATGATGAGAATAAATGCATATCTTTCAATAATAACTCTTAATATCAATGGCCTCAATGCCCCAACCAAAAGACACAGGCTTGCAGACTGGATTAAAAGACAGGATCCTGCCATTTGTTGCCTCCAGGAAACTCACTTCTCAGTAAAACATAGAAACCTTCTTGGGGGAAAGGATAGAAATCGGTATTTCAAACAAATGGGCCTAGGAAGCAAGCAGGCATTGCTATCCTAATTTCTGACAGGATAGACTTCAAACCAACATTAGTGAGGAAAGATAAAAAAGGTCACTTTATACTGATTAAAGGAACACTCCAATAGGAGGACATTACAATCCTAAACATTTATGCACCTAACATGGGGGTTCTAATTTCATCAAAGAAACACTATTACACTTAAGGTCAGAGATAACACAAAACAAAATTGTAGTGGGTGAATTCAATACCCCACTCTCATCACTTGACAGGTCATCTCAGCAAAAAATAAATAGAGAAACATCTGGATTAAATGATGACATAGAACAAATGGACCTAACAGATATATACAGAACATTCTATCCAAATGCTGCAGGATATACATTTCCTCAGCAGCATATGGAACATTCTTTAAAATAGACCATATATTAGGACACAAAGTAAATCTTAACAAATACAGGAAAATTGTAATAATCCCTTGTATGCTATCTGACCACCATGGTATTAAACTGCAAGTCAGCAACAAGAAAAGTTACAGAGCCTACAGAAATTCATGGAGACTAAACAGTACACTATTGAATGATGAATGGGTCATTGAAGAAATTAAAAAGGAAATAAATAAATTCATAGAATCAAAAGATGATGAGAATACAATGTACCAAAACCTTTGGGATACAATGAAGGCCTAAGTCCTAAGAGTGAAGTTTATTGCTCTAAGTGCCTATATTAAGAAATTAGAGAGTTCACAAGTAAACAATTTAATGCTTCACCTTAAAGCCTTGGAAAGAGAAGAACAAGGCAAACCAAAAATCACTAGACAGGATGAAATAATAAAGATTAGGGCAGAAATTAATGAAGTAGAAACCAAAACAACAATCCAAAGAATCAATGAAACAAAGAGTTGGTTCTTTGAAAGGATAAAAAGATTGATAAACCATTAGCAAATCTGACCAGAAGAAAGAGAGAAGAGACCAAAATTAAAATTAGAGATGAAAAAGGCACCACTATGACAGATACCAAAGAAATTCCGAAAATCATACAGCCATACTTTAAGAATACATATGCTTCTAAGTTTCACAATCTGAAAGAAATGGATGATTTCCTTGATTCATATGACCTACCAAAATTAAACCAAGCTGAAATAAACCATTTAAATATACCTATAACAAATACGGGGAGTCAAGCAGTTATAAAAAGTCTCCCAACAAACCTAAGTCCAGGCCCAGATGGATTCACTGCTGGAAGACTAACACCACTGCTTCTCAAACTTTTCCATAAAATAGAAAAGGGGGGAATTCTACTGAACTCCCCTTAAGAAGCCAGCATCACAGTGATACCAAAACCGGACAAATACAGAACAAAAAAAGAAAATTTCAGTCAAGTTCCCTCATGAACATATATGCAAAAGTTCTCAACAAAATATGGGCAAACAGAATACAAAAATATATCATAAATATTATTTATGCTGACCAAGTTGGCTTTATCCCAGAGATGCAGGGATGGTTCAACCTATGCAAATCGATAAATGTAATACACCATTTAAGTGGTCTGAAGGACAAAAATCACATTATCATCTCAATAGATGCAGGAAAGGCATTTTTCATAATCCAACATCCCTTCATGGTAAAAGTATTACAGAAAGTGGGAATAGAATGAACATATCTCAACATAAAAAAAGCTATTTATGACACACCTACAGCCAACATAATACTAAATGGGGAAAAACTTGAAGCTTTCCACTAAATTCCAGAACAAGACAAGGGTGTCCACTTTCCCCACTTTTATTTAATATAGTACTGGAAGTCTTAGCTACAGCAATAATGAAGAGACACTCATAAAAGGGATACAATTTGGAAGGGAAGAGATCAAATTATTATTATTTGCATATGATATGATTCTATACATAAAAGACCCTAAAGACTCTACCAGCAAACTGTTAGAGCTGTTAAACACTTTTAGCAATATAACAGAATACAGAATAAGCACACAGAAATCAGTAGCTTTTCTATATACTAACAAGAAACATGCAGAGGATGAAATCAGGAAATCTCTCCCATTCAAAATTGCCTGAAAAAAAAAAAAAAAAAAAGTACCTTGGAATAAACTTAACTAAGGAAGTGATGGATCTCTACAATGAGAACTTTAAAACACTCAAGCAATAATTTGCAGAATATACAAGAAAATGGAAAGATATCCCATGTTCTTGGTTTGGAAGAATCAATATTGTGAACATGATAATCTTACCAAAAGAAATCTATACATTTCATGCAATCCCCATTAAAATTCCAATGGCATTCTTCACAGAAATACAAAAAAAAAAAAAATCCTAAAATTCATCTGGAAGCACAAACGACCTTGAATAGCCAAAACAATATTGGGCAACAAAAATCAGGCTGGTGGTATCATCATACCTGATATTAAGTTATATTACAAAGCCATAGTAACAAAAACAACATGATTCTGTCACAAGGACAGACATGTAGATCAATGGAACAGAATAGAAGACCCAAATATTAATCCAGGCAGCTACAGCAATCTGATTTTTGACAAAAATGCCAAAAATACTCACTGGAGAAAAGATAGCCTCTTCAACAAGTGGTGCTGGGAAAACTGGATATCTGTATGTAGAAGGATGAAAATAGATCCTTGTCTCTCTCCATGTACAAAAATCAAGTCCAAGTGGATCAGAGACCTTAATATCAGACCTGCAACTCTGAAACTGCTAGAGGAAAAGGTAGGAGAATCCCTTCATCATATTTGCATAGGCAATGACTTTTTGAATATAACCCCAATTGCTCAGGAAATAAAAGCACTAATCAACCAATGGGATCTTGTGAAATTACATAGCTTTTGTGCAGCCAAAAACACTGTGAAAAGAGCAAAGACAAAACCTACAGAATGGGAGAAATTCTTTGTGAGCTATATAGCTGACAGAGGATTACTATCCAGAATATATGAAGAACTCAAAAAAAAAAAAAAAAAAAAAAACAGAACAATAAGAAATCAAACATCCCATTTAAAAAATTGGCCATGGAACTAAATAGAGAATTCTCAGAAGAAGAAATACAGATGGCATATAAACATTAAAAACAGTGTTCTACATCCTTAGCCATCAGGGAAATGCAAATTAAAACTACTTTAAGATTCCATCTCCTGCAGAATGGCTACCATCAAGGAAACAAATAACAATAAGTGTTGGCGTGGATGCTGAAAAAGAGGAACAATTCTACACTATTGGTGGGAATGTAACCTGGTCCAGCCATTGTTTAAATCTGTGTTCAGGTTCTTGAGACAGCTGAAAATAGATTTACCATATGATCATGCTATAGCACTCCTAGGCATATATCCGAAGGACTCTTCTCACTACCTTAGAGATACTTGCACAACCATGTTTATTGTTGTTCTATTGACTATAGTTAGGAAATGGAACCAGCCTAAATGTCCATCCACAGATAAATGGATAATAAAGATGTGGTACATTTACACAATGGAGTCCTATTCAGTGGTAAAGAAAATGAAATTATGAAATTTTCTGGGAAATGGAGGGATCTGGAAAGGATTATACTAAGTGAAGTAACCCAGGTTCAGTAAGCCAAACGTCACATGTTCTGTCTCATATATGGAACCTAGTTACAAATGTATAGACTTGTATGTGAGCTGGAACCAAACATTGGTAGCAGAGGCCCATAAGCTACAAAAAGATGATGACATCAAATTAAAAGAGAGTCTAATGGAGAGAGGGAGGGGATATGATGGAGAGTGGAGTTCGGAAGGGGAATGGAGGGAGGGGAGGGAAAAATGGTTTATTGTCTGTAAGTGTAGAAGTTGTTAAAAAAATCTCAAATGAAAAAAATTAAAGTTAAAAAAAAGATTTATCCCATAAAATTTTATTAGTAAATATGAATTGTACAATGTAAAGCAATCTGTTATGACATTTTATACTTATTTTTCAAATTCCCTGTTTCCAGATGCTCTTTATTTTGTTATTCATTATTTATTTTCCTGTCTTAAGTTATCTTTCAATATCAGTTTGCTGATATTATTTTCATTTTGGACTGTTTTATTTTCTCATGCTTTTTCCCTAGGTATGCTCAAGGTAAATTACAGATGTGGTACAAAACGTCCTCTTTTGCTTTCGGCTGGTGTCAAGGCAGCCTTAAGTAGTGGAATACACGTGAATATTATACTTTCAGTCTGAACCCACAGGAAAAGTGATTAAAAATTTAGCCATGTAAAGACTGAGAAGGCTCAGCAGTTAGGTACTTGCCTACCAAGCATAACAACCTAGGTTCAATTCTCCAGTGCCCATGCAATGCTGGATGCACAAAGTAGCACATGCATCTGGCATTTGTTTGCAGTGACTTGAGGCTCATATGTACCCATTCTCTTCTCTCACTCAGACTTTCTCTCTCTCTCACTCACTCTTCCTTTTCTCTCTCTTTGAAATATTCTATTTTTCATTTTAAAAACTTTAACCATGTAAATAAAAGTCATATTAAAGCCATTGATCTGTTTCGTAGCCAATAAGTCCCAACAGTATAAGAATTTCTGTGTTCATTTCAATGGATCTGAACTTAGATTGTTGACTTGTTGAGAGAGCAAAAGAAACCCAACATACGATATAGAATAAGTGACCCTAATAAAGAAATTGAGACCACTTACATATTAATATGTGACCATCAAAGAACAGGATCAAAGTTTCCAGAAAAAGGTGTTCATGTGGACAATCACAAAGACCCTGACAACAGAACAGCTTCACTGTGTACATTGGCATGATGTAAAATTAAGATGTGAAAGAAAGAAGCATCAGAAGTGCAAACCATATGAAAATGTTGTTTTCCACACCTGGAACATTTAAGATTCTTTCAAAGTCAGTGATACAGCTCCCCCAGGCATTCCCAGCACTACACTTCTAGCTTTGAAATTGGCAGGCATAGACTTCATGCCCCACCATGCTGTTAACGTAGTAGTTGTTGTGGTCAGTGGTCTTCAAGTCTTTATCGACTTCATAAATTCCAGGTTGAATACATTTGAGTAGACTGAGCAGATTTTACCTAACACTGAATATAGGGTGGTTCAGATCATCAAAGTTGAAGAGTAAGCCCCAGCACAAGGCTGAGATTAGGCAAGTCTTTTCCCATCTTGACTTGTTGCTCCCTAAATGTGACATTTTGGTAAGAATATTGTGGGAGATCAAACAGGGAAAAGTAAACAAAGATAATACCAAGAGACAAAATAAAATATTTTTATTATCCCTGATATTTGTAAAATCATCTTGACCTGTGTGTAGAATTTTCTCTTTATTGTCCTGTCAATTGCTTTCATCAGTATTTGTAAAGAAATTATATCAACAATATTTCTCCATTTAATAGATGCTTAAACCATCTGAATAAAAATATCCAGAAAAATTAATGGGCATTCAGGCTTTTCTACCATTAGGATGGTAGGGAGGGGACTGGAACTCTGTTGCCTTTTCCTAATGCAGTTCCCCATCAGGTGGCCTGGTATTTAATTGAGCAAGTAATGCTGAAGAGGGGATCCAATTAGCCTCTACATAGGGGAGGACTGCAGGATCATATCCTCACACCAGTGTCTTTAAAGCAGAAGGGAGGCTCTTGATTTGAATGCCTGGCATATATTTTCTTTTTCTTTTGCAGCACTTATTAAAATGTGCCACTGGTACCCTGTGTGCTATTTGAAAGTTTCTAAGAAAGACATTGTTATTTGTTATGTCCAGGAGGTTTTGTGGAAGAATTAATTGCATACTATTGTGTGATGGTAGCTGGCAGTCAGCTGCAACTGCTGGTGTACACCCGCAATGTATTTTATGTGGCTGGGAACATTTACATTAAGGTCAATTAGGTTGCCAAAAATGGAGACTTGTGGCTGAAGGATGTTTAGCAAACTTGTGTTTGGAAGGTGAAATAGTGCATTCCATGTGTTTGACCTGCCAGCTGGTGGGTGATCCTAACCATGCTGGTGGAGCACTATTCAATTCAATTCCTCAAATATTTATTGAGTAAGTAGATTGTGCAGAGTAGGTTGTGCACAGTGATTAGGGGGAAGCAAGGCGGCCAAACATAGGTCCACTCACTATTCAGCTATGATTAATAAGCACCATATGCAGGAGGCTGTTCCCGATGCTCTCTGTGCATTAACCACTGTATGAACTTAGAAGAAATTAGAAATAAAGAGAGAAGAGAGGAGGTGTTACTTGACAGGCAACTCAAGGGACAGAGCAAAGGATTATGGGGGAAGGAGGGAAGAAAGTATGGAGAAAGATCTATACAAAAGTAATGACTACATAATTAGTATCATAGATTCCTTCTTCCTGGATAGCAAACTAAAAGATATAATGTAAAATAAGAGGTGAGGGGGGTATTTCCCAGGCAGAAGGGCACAGAAGAGAGTAGAAAACACCTAATCCTAAAACCATGGGCCCTGTTCTGTCATTCCTAGTGCCAGAACTATGTTATATCCCATAGTGAGCTATTGTTCAGGGAGACCTATGAAGTGCCCCAAACAATGCAAGTTATTGCCAAAGTACTTGTTTCCCCACCATAACTAAACACAAAGGCCATATTGTTAAAGACCACTGTCTGCTGACACAGGATATCGAGGGACCATGCTGGATTGTAGGAGGAAACTAGCTCCCTCATGGATAGCCCTCACAGTGCTGGAAAGTGCTATTCAAGCTACTGAGGGATAATGGACAGCATGAACTAGAAGCAAACTATCAAAAAAAATCAGGGCTGGAGAGATGGCTTAGTAGTCAAGGTGCTTGCCTGAAAAGGCAAAGAAATCCAGTTTGATTCCCCAGGACCCACATAAGCCAGATGCACAAGGTGCAAGCATCTGGGGTTTCTTTGTAGTGGCTGGAGGCCCTGGTGCACCCATTCTCTCTCCCTCTTTCTCTCTCAAATAAATAAAGATAAATGAAAAAGACCAAAATGATCTCTTAGAGCACTCAGCTTTTGTCAGTAGCATTAACTTAATTGAAGAAAACCATATAAGTCTCAAAAGAAATGTAAATGACTGAAGGTGAATCAGAAAATGGAAGATCTCAATATCCAGCTCATTAAGCTTAATGAAGACTTGAACAAATGCAATAATGAATTCAAGGAAGTGTCAAGAAAATGAGACCTCAAACTGCAGTCATACCTCAAAAAAGAGATGTACACAATGTAAAATAATACAACAGAAAACAGAAATCAAATAGAGCTTTTTAAAACCTCTCTAGAACCCCTCAGTAATAGAGTTACTTATGTCAAAGATAGAACCTCTGAGCTGTAAGACAAGAGAGAAGAAATTCACCAGGAGGCCAAAAACCCTGCTAAATTAATAATAAAAAAAAATCATGTGAACATAATATGAGGAAAGTGTGGGATACCCTAAAATTAACAAATATCTGGACCATGGGTACAGAAGGAGAGAAAATCCAGGCCAGAGGCGTAGAGAAAATATTCAACAAAACTGTTGAAGCAAACATCCCCAATCTGTCAAAAGAGAGGCCCATCCAGATAGCAGAAACTCACAGAACACCAAACAGACAGGACCAAAGAAAAAATTCTCCAAGGCACCTCATAGTTAAAACTCTTAATAATGAAAACTGTAAGAGAGTGCTAAAAGCAGCAAGAGAGAAACAACTCACTACATTCAAAGGCAATCCCATCAGAATTACCTTAGATTTAGAAACACTGAAAACTAGAAGGGCCAGGAATAGAACACTTCAAAGTCTAAAAAACTACGGCTTCCAACCCAAGTTTCTGTAGCCAGTGAAACTATCCCACATAATGGTGAAAAGAAAACTTTTCATAAAAAATGTCAACTGTATGATTATATGAACACAAAGCCAAATCTATAGAGAATATTTCAGGGAATATTCCACACAGAAGAGTTAACCAACCAATTTCAAGAGCCTATAAGAAGATCACAATAACCAATATTGGAGCAGTCTCAAAAAAGGACAACATCCAAGAAAGGACCACACCCCATAAAGCACCCCTTCATGACATGGATTATGTCAAACCTCATAGTTATAACCTTAAGTATAATGGTCTTAACTCATCCATAAAAAGACAAATTATCTATCTGCTGTCTTCAAAAAACACACCTTCCCACTAAAGAAAAACACCTCTTCAGAGTAACAGGATGGAAAATGATATTTGAAGCAAATGGAAATAAAAAAACCAGCAGGTATTGCTATATTAGTAGCTGATAAATTGTTTTCAAAATAAAAGTAATCAAAAAAGGACAAAGAAGGCCACTTCTTACTCAAAGGAATGATCCAACATGAGTACATCACAATCATGAATCTATGTGTGCCAAACAGAGGTGCACTACAGTTTATAAAGCAAAACCAACCTGACAACAAAACAGAAATAAACACCAACACCATCAGAGCTGGAGATCTCAATAGTCCGCAATCATCAATAGAGAGATGATCCAAGCAGAAAATCAACACGCATATAATACCTATAATCTATAATAGCATAGAGCATCTAGACTTAAATTATATTTACAGAACTTTCCACCACAATTTTATGGAATACACATTCTTCCCATGGAATCTTCACCAAAATAGATTATATATTAGGCCATAAAGCATGCCTCCACAAATTCAGGAAAATTGAAGTAGCTTCTTGCATCATATCAAATCACAATGCTTTATAGCTAGAAATTAACAACAAGAGGGACATCAGGAACTCCACCAGCTCCTGGAGACTAAACAACACACTTTTATACAATGAATGGGTTGTGGAAGAAATCAAAAAGGAAACTGTAAAATTACCAGAAATGAATAAAAACAAAAACACAACTTACTAAAATTTATGGGACACAATGAAAGCAGTCCTAAGGGGAAAATTCATAGTGCTAAATGTTTTCATAACAAAGATAGAGATCCTAAATTGATAACCTAACTATCAACCTAAAGGCATTGGAAAAACAAGAAGAATCCAACCCTAAGAGCTCCAGATGAAAATAAATAATCAAGATTATATCAAAAATTAATGAATGAGAAACTAAAAAACAATTTAAAAATTGATGAAATGAAGAGCTGGTACTTTGAAAAAGTAAACAAAATTGATGATAAATCCACGACCAATTTGTTCTAGTGAAAAAAACAGAGCAGTCTCAAATTAATAAAATCAGAAATGAAAAAGAAGTCACAAGAGACATCAATGAAACTGGAAGAATCATCAGGACATACTTCCAAAACCTCTATTCCACCAAATTGGATAATCTGGAAGAAATGGATAAATACCTAGCCACCTACCACCTACCAAAATTAAACTCAGACCAGATTAATCTCCTAAGTAAACCTACCATATCCATCAAGGTTGAAAGGTAATCAAAATGCTCCCTTAATAGAAAAGTACAGGACTGAATGGCTTTTCAGCCAAACTCTATCACACTTTCATTGAATAAGTGAAATCAATTTTTTTCAAAGTGTTACACTTATTGGAGAGCAGAGAATCCTTGCCAACTCCTGTTATGATGCTAGCATCACCCTAATACCAAAATGATTCAATAAGAAAAGAAAACTGTAGGCCTTTATCCCTGATGAATTTAGATGCAAAGATGCAGAACAAAATCCTTACAAACCAAATTCAACAACATATCAAAAGCATTATCCACCTTGATCAAGTAGGCTTTATCCCAGGGATGCAGGGATGGTTCATAAGACAGAAATTGGTCAATGTAATACACCACATAAATAAAATTAATCACTTAATCACAAAACTTAATCACAAAAACCACATGATCAAAAAGCTAGAGAGAATAGGCAGGGGGGTTTTATATCTAAACACAATGAAGTCTATATATATAAAGCACCTAAAGCCCAAATAATACTTCATGGGAAAGATTCAAGGAGTTCCCATTGAGATCAGGAACAAGGCAGGTATGCTCACTCTCACCACTGCTCTTCAACATATCTCTAGAAGTCATAGCCCAAGCAATAAGACAGGAAAAAGAAATAAAAGAGATACAAATTGGAAAGGAAGAAGTCAAGTTAGCCCTATATGCAGATGACATGCTCTTATGCATAAGTGACTGGAAAGTCTCCATTTCAAAACATCTAAAGGTGATTAATTCCTTCAGTAAAGTGGCAGCATACAAAATCAACACATAAAAATCAGAGGCCTTCCTGCATGCAAATGACAAATATGCAGAGAAAGAATTCAGCAAGGCTCTCCCATTTTCAACAGCAACAAAAATTTAAATATCTTGGAAAGATACTAACCTAGGATGTGAATGACTTATATAATGAATATATATACCTCAAGAAAGAAATTGGAGAGAAATTGAGAAGATGGAAACACCTCCCATACTTCTAGATAGGTAGAATTAATATTGTGAAAATGGCAACTCTACCAAAAGCATTTATACATATTTAATGCAAATACCAAGAAAAATTCCAGCATCATTCTTCACAGACATAGAAAAAAATATTTTAAAATTTATATGGGATGGCAGCAGGCCTTGGATTCCAAACATATGCTTAGGGAAAGAAACACTTCTGGAGGTATCCCTATACCTTATATAAAGCTATGTTACAAAGCCATAGCAACAAAAAGAGCATAGTACTGGCATAAAATCAGAAATAGGCACCAATGGACCAGAATTGAAGACCCAGTCCTTAGATCAAGTGGTTACAGGTACTTTGATGTTTGACAAAGGTGCCAATAACATAGACTGGAGTAAAGACAAAATCTTCAACTAATGGTGCTGGACAAATTAGATAACCATATTGAGAAAAATGAAAGTAGATCCACACATTTCACCATACACAAAAATAAAGTCCATATGGATTGAAGACTTCAATATAAGACCTGAAACTCTTCTCCTACTGAAAGAAAACTATAGGATTAACTCTCCATGATATAGGAGTGGGGAAAGACTTCCTAAACTAAACCCCAGTAGCCTGGGAAATTAAACAATCATTCAACTGATGGGATCTCATTAAGCTAAAAGCTTTTGTATAGAAAAACATACCATAATCAGAAACAATAGGTTACCCACTGAATGGAAGAAAATTTTCATCAGCTATACCACTGACAAAAGCCTAATATCTAGAATCTATAAAGAACTCAATAAACTAAGCATTAAAAAATAAGACAATCCACTCCAAATATCAGACAGAGAGCTGAATAGGGAGTTCTCAGAAGAGGAAATACAAATGGCTAACACACACTTAAAAATATTCAACATCTCTAACCATTAGGGAAATGCAAATTAAAACAACTGTGAGATTCCACTTTACTCCAGTAAGCATGATAATCATTAAAAAAAAAAAAAAATCAAACAACAAATGTTGGTGAGGATGTGGGGAAAGAGAAAACCTAATCCATTGTTGGTGGAAATATAAGCCTGTACAAACACTGCCAAAATCACTAGAGGTTTCAGAAAAGGATGAATATAGAGTCACCAACAGACCCAGTTATTCCCTTACTGGACATTTATACTGAATGTTCCATGTTTCCCTACAGAGATATTTGCTGAAACATATTTATTGCTGCTCAATTCATTATAAAAACTGGAATAAATACAGGTGCTCATCATTGGGTGAATGCATAACAAAGCTGTGGAACATTTACACTATGTATTCTACTCAGCAGTAAGAAAAACGATAATGAATGAAATTTGTAGAAAAATGGACAGACATGGAAGAGATCATACTCACCAAACTCACACAATCGCAGAAAGACAACGCAGCATGATCTCACTTATGTACAATTCCTAGCCTGGACCAGCTTGAGTTTTTGACATACCTGATAGGCAAATCAATGCACCCAACAATAGGTATGGAAGTGTTGGGGGGAGGAGAGGGTGGGGAAAAACAAACACAAAACTAAATCCCAAATGAACTGGTACCACAGAAACCTTAACCTTGGAAATGGACTAAAAGATATAATCCTCAACAAAAGGAACTGTGGAGCATCTGAAAAGATGCAGAGTGATTTAGCTCACCTTCTCAGTTCAATATGGTGGCTCCAGTCTTTGTACATTGCATCCTGTGATTCATTCATCTTTGAGGTACTTAGGTACGCTCAAGATACTGTTATACATTGGTCCAAACAACTTGCAGTTCTAAGATACCCAGCAGGAAACAATCTGACGTAATGCTCATACAAGTGCAGTAGTGGCAAACAGCCATGGTGGGTAACCAACTGCTCTTGATTTGGCTAATAAATCCACTCAGTGGAATGGAACTCATTGCTGGAACTGGGAAATAAGTCAAAGCCATGTACAAAAATTGAGCTCAGTCTCCAAGATTTAGATGCCACCAAATGTGGGCTAGAAGAGAGCCAATGCATATAAAATTCCCCCCAAAACATATATGGTTATCCCTTCTATCTAGTACTAACTTCTCTCTCCGTTGGAGAATTTGCTTATCTTTTTTCAGGTGGACAATGAACCTGAAAGGAGGATCAGCTAACCACACCTCACCAGCTGAAACCATAGAACAACGCAGGGGAAGGGCAAGAATACAGCGTTCAAGGCGATCACAACACCAGAAAAAGACTGAAGGAGATAAACACAGAGAACATCCAACTCCAACTAAGCCAGATATCCAGAGACACAGAGGGTCCCAAAACCTCATCAAGGAAGCAGAACTAAAATGACCCCAATGTGGCTCAGGGAAACTCACGGAAGAGGGGACGGAAAGATTGTCAGAGTCACAAGTTGCGGCATTATGCACAGAGACTGGGGCCTATCCACCAGAACTCTTGAGTAAACTCACAATGCATGACCCACAGTCCCCATTGATGAGGGTCCCTTTGAAAGTGGGAGGACGGGGAGGAGGACAATGGAACCAATACTATGAATGTAAAAACAGAATAATATAAATAAAAAAATATATTTATTTTTTAAAAAATATACTGTTATATATTTTTTCTGTACTTGATATTGCATATAGGGATTTCCACAGTCTATGCAATTGCTCCATCAAGGAGATATATCCCTAGACATCTTTGTGTTTATTTTTATTTTTGAGGCAATATCTCATTAGTTTCCCAAACTGACCTTGAACTAATCATATTCTCCTGTATCAGCTTTCACAGTACCTATGATCACAGACCTGTGCCAACAGACCAGGCTAGTCTCCTGCAATGTAAAATTGTACTTTCAAAGCAAGAAACCTTATAATATATCATTTGTCATCTGATAATGTAAATATTCAAATGATATTAACAACACAAAAGGTCGAGATGAAAAATGATTAATTTTTAAAGATGATTGTGTAGTTAATCATAACCCAAGTTCTGGAAATATTCTAGGTTACATCCTGGTTGAGCCATCTGTTAGATGCATGTTCAAGTTGCTTAATCAGTCTGAGTCACCAGTTTTTCATCTATAAAATGGGGATAACAAAACACAATTCACAGTGTTCCTATAATGATTACGTGCAGTTATGCTTGGAATATGGAATGTGTATAAGAAACCTAACACTTGCTATTACAACATGATTCTTGTACGCAATGGCTGAAGGGTGACCAGACACAATGAACAGAACTGAGATAAGGTCGAAGTGAAATTATCAAAGGAGGCAACTTTCATATGCTCTTCCTAACTAATGTCACTATTGCTTTCCTTGCATAAGAGCCATAGAAAGATGTATCTATTGAAATGTGTTCTTATGATAAAGAATGCCTCTGTTCCTTCATCCCTATAGATGAGTGTTGATGAGCTTTGGGTCAGTTTCAGCAGAAGTTTTGTCCCTTCTCACAGAAGGCTCCTCATACAGAAGACTGCAGAAACTCCGTATCACAGTCCATCCAATGGTTAAGTCTTGTGCCACTCCAGTACTGGAAGATTGGAAGAAAATGGAGGCAGCCCCCTGCCTTGAGTTCCCACTTCAAGATGGCACACAGAATCTTGCCATGTAACCCAAAGCATTTCCCTGACATATTATAATCCAGGAAGAAGAAAGTCAGAGTTCAATACTAATTTGCAGCTGCAACATTTATCTTAACACACCAAAGGTCAGTATTTCTTAGGACTCTGCAGAAGGACCAGCACTAATTTCATATGAGATGGGTGCCCCCAAGAGGACAGCAGGGAAGATCTGGAGAAATGTCATAACTGAAAAGCTATTCCTCACATGTAGGAAGTAGGAGGCAAAACAGCTATGGAAATAATGATGATAGACCAAACTGCATCCCCTTCACAAAGAACTTTCTCCCCGCTGCAATGTCAACATGCTGAGGTTCAGAAGACCAGCTTGGGAACAACTCACCTCCTGTCCTTTGAACTGGAGACTCTTTGTTACACTTTAAGTTTCATATTTCAGCAATTTGAATTTATTTCTTCTGGTGCAGAAGCACCATTGTTTCATTCTTTCTCTAGTCCTGAGACGTGGGGATTCTCCTGGCATTTCAATGCCCATGTTAGTTTTGGGTAAAGAGTGGAACATGTTTGAGCAGAGGTAATATTGTCTCTCATATTCCAGTTCAATCCTTCTAATAATATGGTTGTAAATTAAAACTGCAATTTGGGGATGCAGCCATATAGCTATAAATGCATAAGATTTGGATTCACACAAAACTATGTCTAAGATGTTAATTTTCTATAGAACAACAAATTTCAAAACATCTTGAAGATAGAAAATGACTCAAGTAAAGTAAGTAGATTTCTATATCATACATTTTTTTCCTGAGCACTTAGTATGTCGTAATGTCCTGAGAATTCACCTATTTATTTTATTTCTATAGTTGTCGTCAAAGTTGTTTCTTTCAGAAAATGGCTTCTATAGTATAACATGTATAAATTATTTCTTATCCAGCTTGGTCATTGGATTGAAGTTCAAAAAATGAAAAGACATTCTGCCTTATATGGTCAGCCTGAATCTGAATTCAAGACAGTGATTCTAATTATTTCCATTATATTCTAACAACACAAAATGTGATATTGGTATCAGTGCATTCTTATATCGGGAGTATTTCCATTTCATTAAATTCTTTCTTTAAAATTTAAATATGCTCACTTTGACCTCAGCATCAGCTCTATACTTCTGTATCCTGAGATGTTCTCTGTGTTTTTTTTTTTTTTTTTTTCTTGTGCAATGTTTAGGTTTACAACTAGGTTTACAGATGTTTGTCAGGCATGTCCAAACATAGATAGTTTTTCACATTATTAACTGAGGGGGAATTATGTTTATGGAATTACCTAGTTTTATGAACTCACAATATTTTATGTAGCTATAAGAATTCTTTAGGATTCTTTTATAGTGGAATGTACCTTATTTCACTGAAATACTTCTGTTCTCATGGCTTTTCCTATATGATATTCTGGACCATTAAGCACACCCTATTAGTGTCTTATCTTGGGTCCATTGAAAGCAGATGTAAGAAGAAATAAAAATGAGAAATTTGAGGAAAATAGGCAAGGGAAAATGCGAACATGGCGTTGTGCATTGTGACGCACCCTTTTCTTTACAAAATACTATCATCTTTTATGCTGTTCTATTTTTCTACATCTATCAACATATATTGCTTAATTTGTTAGGGTTCTAGGGTTATAAATCATATTTCAAGATGTTCTACTTCATTTTCAATCTCAGATATCAGATTCTCAGAATTTCTCTAACTTATTCGTAGGCACTTGGTTTGATACTTTTCTGAAATGTCTGTCACATTTTTCTTAAATCATTCATTGTATTCTATGTCTTCTAGAAACTCTTTCTTGGGACATTTGTGATGTTATTATTAGATTATAGAACCCTTATTTGGGCAAAAATATCATTGAAAAAATGTGTGAATTTCCCACAATAACTAGAAGATGACTTTTGGCATTGCATATCTTCAGCACAAATGTGACAAAACATTGATTTTTAAATGCTGCTTGCAGTTTCTTTCAATATGCACACATATAGGTTTCTCTATTTTATTTATTTATTTATTTTTGTTGTTGTTTGAGGTAAGGTCTTACTCTAGCCCAAGCTGACCTGGAATTCACTCCGTATTCTCAGTGTGGCCTCGAACTCACAGCAAGCCTTCTGCCTCTGCCTTCTAAATGCTGGGATTAAAGTTGTATGCTACCACACCCGGCCCCCAGATTTCTCTATTTTTAATCCTGATTTTTCCCATTGTTTCTTATAAGGATCAATCCTTGCAGATACAAGACTGCTAAATAATATGCCCGTAATAAAATGCTTTTCTAATATCATTTAATTCTTTTTTATTTTTGTTAGTTCTTTTTTTTTTTTTGCTGCAAGTAATAAGGAACAAGGTGATATCATTACAAGTACAATAGACCCATGTTTCTCATCTTTGCACCAATACTAATTAGCTAAACAACCTTGAGAAAAGCATCTTACTTTCTAAGACCTTCATTTTCTTATCTTTAAAATGAGCTATAGTGCTTTCTATATGAGCTACCACACAGGACTGTTTGAAAGAACAAACATTATCATGTAAATACATTTTGGAGGTGCAGAGCACCATATAATTGGGAACACTATCACAAATAGAAAATAATAGTGTCTCTGCGTAGGGCAGGACTTAGAAAGTATGCAGTCAGGTTTTCTTAATGATAGTGATGGTGGTACTGGATAACAGAAGGTTATAAACTTATTCAAAGTCACAGAAGTAGCTGAGGACACAGACGATGGCAACAAGAAAACTCAAAGGTTAAATCTCCCCATTTCGCCCCACTTGTACTTCAACTGAAATTACACTGCACCTCTGCTCTTCACCTAAAAACTCTTGTGATTCCTAGAGGATTTCCACTCTTTCATTCCCTATTTACTCTTTCTATGGCTTACTATAGCTATTTTCTGGTTCCTTACGCTGATTAGAGCCAGTCAGCGGCCATTGTGTAAACTGGTTTTACACGGGACCTTCAGTTTATGTTCTGATCCACTCCCTTAGTGACCATGAGTACATGTTGGCTGTCATCTTCCTATGGTGGCATCTTTCTCTTTTGTTTTGGGTATGCTGATTTATTGCCCTCTTGTAAGAGTTTTTCTTTACATTTTTTATATTTTATTGGAACTTTGATATATGAACATACTGCAAATTTGTCATATTCCCATCAGATAGTACTCTTGGTCCCATCTACCCACCCCCATTCAACTGGAAGGCTCATGAATATACCAGTAGGTTCCTGTGGGGAGTACAGTGCCTCACAGGAAATCTTCTAACAATGTGGTTTTTGTATTCTTTCTTCTCCTTCTTCCTCAATGTTCCCTGAGCCTTAGAGGGCATTCAATTCCAGAAAGAGGATTACTCCAAGTTATTTATGCTTTTTAACAGCAGAGGTGACATTTGTACCCTGAAATTGCCACTGCCCTATCTGGCCAGTGATTCACCTACCCAATTCTGTGTATCGTTTGCCTTCTTACCAGTGAAATAGTCTAAGAGCTGGAAGACGGGTTCTAATTTATCTTAATTGTACACTCACAATTATGCTATTTTAGACAGTAAAATTAAGTCCAGACCTTATCAACAAAATGTAAGTTCCTGACTCATTTATTTCCACTTTTTAATGCATAATAATAACTTTTGTCATTTATCATCATTATGTAATAATTATTTTCAAAAAGAGGGAAATCAAAATGCTTTATTCTTTAACACAACCCAACTTTGTATTTTTCTCATTTGTGAAGGTGTTATATTATTAATTTTTAACCTTATGTATCTATTATTTACTTTGACAGCTTTAAAAAAATCAGAAAAAAACAACCACTTTCCATTGCAATGGTCAAATGAAACTCATATGGTCCAAATGGAGTGACAAACGGTTTGATGAGTGGACTTGAGGCAGCAGGACAGGCATCATATATCTTGTTGTTTATTTGCCTCCCTCAGTCCTCCAATAACTTTTCTCAATTGTGCGTTGCATCATCTTTTTCCTCAAAATATCCTCTTTAGGCTTTTATATTTATAGGTCCTGCTTTCCTTTCATTCCTTTTACCTCCCTTCTCCCCATTTTCCTTCTTCCCCCAATTATTCTACAGAGGTTTGTTGTTGTTGTTGTTGTTGTTTTGTTTTGTTTTTTAATTGTGTTTTGCCTCTGATAGCTCTATGTATTTGAATGCAGCCATTCACCATCTCCTCTGGAGGAGTACAGTAAAGTGAAAAACCATTATCACAAAACTGTCCCTTAAAGTTCTGTCACATCCCAGCCAGTTTCATGAAGAAATGCTGAAAATATTTGTTTTGTTTGTTTTTGCTTTAGGGATTGCTAAGGGCAATAGGCAGACCTGAAAGGGGTAGTGAATCAGGAGCTACTGTGACATGTCTTATTTGTTTCTGGGGGTGGGGGTGTTTTCTCTGGGCTACAATACAGAGATTTTTTTTTTTTTCAGAACTGTTTTCTGCTATTCCACACCAGCTTATAAAAATGGTGCCGATTTTCATGCTTGAAATCTTAAAACACCTCTCTAAACTTCTGATAATTATCTCCCAGTATAATTCTCAAAGGCAGGGTATTAAGTAGCAAGTGATTCAAAGGTCAGTAATGGAGGTAAGAAGTAGGTAGAAGAGAGGGAAAAAAGAAGAGATAGGGCAATATAGAAGGATGCTATAGAGTGTTTTTGAGCCAGTAACTTTAAGAAGCCTATGATGAAAAAGAGAACGTATGGGAACTGACCACGGGGATCATTTAAATGGTCTAATTCTCAAAGGAAAGTTCAGTGTGCTGGGGTTCCTCTCCATCGAGGACATTGACAGTTCTATTTAAGGAGGTCCATTCTAAAGAGCTGGTTTACAGTCAGAAAGACTGAACATCCCAGGGATAAGTGACATGGACAATGACTAAAAATGTGTGCACTTATTTTTTTTAGAAGTTCATTTAATATTTTTTTTAGAGAAACTGAGAGAGAGAGAGAGAGAGTTGGTGCACCAGAGTCTTAGCAACTGCAATTGAACTCCAGTCTCTTGTGCCACCTAGTGGGCATGTGTGACCTTGCCCTTGCCTCACCATTTTGCATCTGGCTAAGGTAGGATATGGAGAATAGAACATGGGTCCTTAGTCTTCACAGGCAACTGCTAAGCCCTGTTTAGACTTATTTTGAAAGGAAGAGGAAGATGATTAACTTCTGTTTATCTCTAATCTGGAATTCCTTAGGGTCCTCCAAGTATCCAAGCTGAGTGCTAATCCATCAACAGGACTGGACTAGAGATCAAGAGGCAGATCTGGGCTAGAAGGCACAATTGGTTATGCCTTTAAAAAACATGACTGTCATGTCCACATTACAGCCGCCTTGTGGTGGTTATAAAATTGTAAAAGTTCTGAAATTATACATAATATGTACCATATATATATGTCCATTCCATATTGGTATAGGTGTGTGTACACATGTATTTGAGGATGTGTTTGCCCATTTATGTACACATGTGTGGAGGCCAGAGAGAGATGTCAGGCTCTTCATCATTCACTCTCTACCTCATTATTTTATCTTTCCTTGAACCTAGAGTTCACAGATTCAGTAGATTAGCTCAACAGTGAGCTCCAGAGAGTCTCTGTTTCCACCTCCTCAGCAATGATATTATAGTCACATGCCACAGTGCCTAACATTTCATCTCTGTTCTGAATATTTTGAATTCAGATTCTTATGCATGCTCAGCAAGCTCTGTACCTAACAATCTGTTTCCTCACTCTCTACCCACCAAAATATATGTAAAAAATATTTATTTGGGAAAGATGGGGGAAAATATGAATATGGGCATATTTGGACCTCTTGCCACTGTAAACAAATTCTAGACTCTGCCATTTTGTGCACCTAGCTTTATGTGCATACTTGGGAATTGAACCCAGGCTGTCAGGTCCCAAGCAAGTGCTTTTAACTGCATATCCATTTCCCAAGACAAAACAAAGTACATTTTTTAAAGGCAGCTCTTAATCTCCAAAGTTTAGGTCTAGTAATATAGAACTGACAATTTTCAGGGCAGCTAATGGACAAGGCATAGGGACATAAAACCAGAACGTGACTTGCAGTTAGCGAATGTGGTATGATTAGGGAGCAACTTCTGAAGGGAACAATTTAGGAAAGTAAATAGTAAAAAGAAGACACGAAAGTCAGATAAACCAGTGCAACACATTATATTTAATGGAAATACAATTCTTTATCCATACCAAGATGTTGCAATGCAATCTTCCAATTGAAAAATAACCTACATATTCATGACCTTGCAATACCTGGCACTATCTATACAAGATCTTCATAAGAGGAGGAAAAGAGGGAAACATCAAAATAAAAGAGAGACTAATTGAGAGGGTAAAGTTATATAATGGAGGGTGAATTTGTGAGGAGGAAAGTAGAGGTGGGGAGGGAATTAACAATATTTATTTTCTATAAATATGGAAATTTTCAAAAAAAATTAAAAAATAGTTTTACAAGAAATCCCAGTTTTGTAAACTGTACAGATATTTTTCTATGGCTCTAGTAGGTTACTTTAAAAAAAAAATCTTTAGTGTTGAGCCATGAATATCCCTTTTAACCCATAGGCTGCTTACTGATTGATTAAAACAAAATAATTGCCCATCTCTTCTTTTGGCAGCATACAATCAAGAAAGACATCTAAATAAATTATTAGCTATGTACCATGCAACAGACATGGACCAAACACTGAAGGTAGGGTACACATATTATTTTTCCTGGTAAAATATTTGTCAGAAGCAACTTGAGGGCAGATGTGTTTATGTTGTCTCATGGTTTCAGGGTATGTCAGTACATCATGGCAAGAAAGGCTCTGAAGCAGAAGGGGCTCCCTCACTGTTGATAAACAATGAGGCTGGTGACATCCTGATAGTCAATGGGTAGAATGGGACTGGAACAATTGCTGAATGATGAATTCAGAGGCCTGTATTCAGTGAAAGCTTGTAAAAGCTCCAGACCCTTAAACATATGAAGCAGTGAGGAACAGTTCCTATTCAAATCATAACAGATGTTTTAAGATATAAGGAAAAAAGTAAATATGAGTTCAAGGCAATAGGAACATGTATGTACTTGATAGAATTCTTATTGGATTAATGTTGTCTTTCATTCACTCTTCCATTTGTTCTCTATTTTTTTTTTTCTTTTTTTTTTTTTTAGAGAGAGTGAGACAGAGAGAATTGGCATGGCAGGGCCTCAACCATTCAATCAAACTCCAGATGTTGTGCCACCTAGTGTGCATGTGTGACCTTGCACTTGTGTCACCTTTGTGCATCTGGCTTATGTGGGATCTGGAAAGAATTTGAACATGGATCCTTAGGCTTCATAGGCAAGTGCCTTAACTGCTAAGCCATCTCTCCACCCTCTCTTTTTTTTTTTTTTTTTTTTAATTGCTTATAACCAACCCAATCTCAAAACTTGATTACATAAGGTGTCTTCAAATTCACTTGTTGGGCTTTATTTACTTTTTTTCTCCATTTTTTTCTCTCTCTCTTTGAAAGATGTGTGAGATCTCTTTCTAAGGAGCCGTAAACAAATAATGTTGGAGGACATAATTGTTCTTTGTTTATCCCCTAAAACCCTTGAAGCATGATTTGAAAACAAGTATTTGTCTTCCCATTGTTTGCTCCCCCAAAGAACACATCGAGAATCATAACTTAAAACATAACCATAAGTCTATATGGCTTATAAATGCTGAGTCAGCACTTCCCTGTTATGTTGTATTTGGACATCTATTCTTTTATCTCTTTGAAGCAATTTCTTGATAAACTGCAGCAGGAAATATCACTCAAGGCATTTTGACACGCCTAATTTAATATAGCTCTTTTAATGTCACTATTTCTACACACACACACACACACACACACACACACACACATATATATATATATATTTTACAGAACAGTTTTTGGCTCCATATAAATATAAACCCATTATTTTGCATATGTATTATTACCCACTGACTATAAGACTAGGAAAATACTTTCATAATTAGTCTTTCCTGGATTCTATATTCAACACAGTTTTTATTCCGAGGGTAAAGTTTCCATAGGTACTCTCATTTAAAAATATATCTTGATTAGGGCTAAAGAGATGGCTTAGCAGTTAAGGCGCCTGCCTGCTAAGCCTAAGAACCTGGTTCCAATCTCCAGGTCCCACGTTTAGCCAGATGCAAAGTGACGCAAGGGCACAATGCCGCACTTGACCACAAGGGGGCACACACATCTGGATTTCATTCGCAGCAGCTGAGAGGCTGCTGGCGTGCCCATCTCTATCTGTCTCCCTCTCCCGCTCTGTCTCTCTCTTTGTCTCACTCCAAAAATAAATAAAGTAATAAAAAAATTAAAACATATATCTTGATTAATCAAAATTCTCATTATTTCTGTTTCCCACTATAAAGCTACCCAAATAGGTCTATTTAATTATCATTAACACTATTGTAAGGAGCCAATTATGCTTGAATACACCATTGCTCATCGTGGTATATATGGTTCCATTAAAGTTCAGTGAAAAGGGAGGACATCTGAATCTTCATTGTCAGTACAAAGGACACATGAATACGTATTTCATAAGCCCTTGTCTGTGAACAGGGCACAGTCTTACAATCACAAGATAATGAATATCACTTGGCTGACCATGAGTGCTAATTTTCTAGAAGCATCCCCAACTTCTGCTCTTTCTTTCTCCTAGCCACCTAGCTCACCAGTCCAATCTAGAATGGCAATATATGTTTCATCTCTTTTGTGTCATTGGCTCCAATCTTCCTTCAGATCTAGGTTCAAGGACATACCTGTCTAAAATGATACATGAGAACAAACCTTAACAAAATTACTACCGTCCAACAGGGAGGCAATTCAAAGCCATTTCTGGTAGCTAGTTCTGCAGAGAATATTATAAGCTCCTTTAATTTGTCTTAGAATTCACAATCTCCATATGTTGTATGTTTCTTATTAATTCTAACATAATCCCACACAGATGTTACCAGATAATTTATAAGTTTTGGACTATATAGTAAAATGGGCTAACACTACATAACATCTTTTGTTTAGTAAAAAGAGAAATGACCCATTGTACTTCACCAGAGCCCAGCTGAAACCATAGAGGATTTGAGGAAATAAGAAAGAGTTCTGCTTTCTCTGTAAAACTGATAACAGCACAAGGGTAAAGGAGATAGACACTGAGTACACTCAACTCCTAACAAACCAGAGATCCAGAGGCTCCTAAGTGCCCATCACTGAAGTAGACTTAAAACGAACCCAACATGGCTCAGGAAATTTCACAGAAGAGGGGCCACAAGTTGGGACATTATGCACAGAGACATTGACTCTTCCCCATAACTGATGGCTGCCCCCACAATGCATGACCCTCAATACCCATAGGGATGACCACCATCCCCAATGACACAATGGGGAGGTTCCCTTTGATGGGGGCAGGGATGAGGGAAAGGACGAAACGAACATGTGTTGTTTACATACTGAGTATGTCTATAACTAATAAAAAATAAAGATTAAGAAAATATATATGTATATATGTAAAGAAAACACATGCCATGCATGAGCAGTAGTAGCAAGTAGTAATAATAACGGGACCCAAAGGAAGACACAGCCTCCTCCTGAGTGACATAACACTACATAATATAGTAGGATATAATCTCACATTTTTCAACAGAGGCCCAGTGGCCAGAATTCCTAGAATAATAGTCTGAAGTAGTCCCTAAACTGGCATGAAATAAATCTTAGTGTTCCATCCTGGGAAAGATGTTGGTATAATGTGGCAACTTTTACATGAATCTTGGCTTTAGAGGAACCTAAACAGAGGATTCTGTAAATGTCAAAACCCACTTCTAAGATTTCTATATAGCCCTGTATCACTTCTCTTCAACTATGCCACAGTAAGTGGGTTTTGAAATAACTTCAGTGAGGTTCCTGTTTCCAAGTTAAGGAACAGATATATTTTGTATGGGTTGAATTATCCTTCTTTTGGTTTTTATTGCTATAGCAAAACAGATACAGAGATTATGGGGATTATCTATTAAGAACATTCATAAGAGATTTAATCTAATTATTCAAACAATGTCTCAAGATTCATGTATTGCCACAGAGAAAGAAGGAGTTGATACCACATTTTTCTCTTTCCCTCCCATCCCTCCTCTCTCTCTCTCTCTTTATTTTTCAAGGTAGGATCTTGCTGTATCCCAGGTTGACCTGGAATTCACTATGTAGTCTCAGGGTGGCCTTGAACTCAAGGCAATCCTCCCACCTCTGCCTCCTGAGTGCTAGGATTAAAGGCATGCTCCACCACACCTGGTCACATTTTAGAAGATAATCCTTCTGGAAATACTTAGTGAATCTTGTTTGGATAAAGCTCTCTCTGTGTTGGTTGCCAATGATGATACTTTTTTTTTTTTTAAATCTGTTTTTACCAACAAACTAATATTTGCTAATGATTATTTTAAGAATGACGAAGTGACCCAACAGGTATTTCTATTGAAGAGCCTTTTCAGTACATGTGTGTATTATATACATATGCATATGTATGTATTCACACACACACACACACACACACACACACACACACACACACACACATATATATATATATATATATATATATATATATATATATATATATATATGTAAATGCATGAGTGGATATATATATTATATATAAGTGTATCCTATACATGCATTCTTTACTCTTAAAGAGAGGAAATAAATAATTTTTACATTTGAAAGATATTGCTATGTTGCCTCAAGGTGTTTGTAACTTCAGTAATCTTTTGAAAGTTAAAGGGAGTTACTGGGACTTCATTTAGAAAAATAAATTGAAGGTGAACAAACCTGTGTAAAATTCTCCTTGGGATAGACCAGAATGTGGCTAAAGATAAAACTGACTTTCCCTTGAAGAATTGTAAAATGTTCCAAGGAAGCAGATCTTTAGGCAATAAATTAGAAGGTGATCTAGGATGAGTGTGGCAGGCAATAATGATTTTGTGGAAAGAATGGGGGTTCAGTCGTGCAGAAGGACAAGAGACAATGCTATACTGTTGGAAAGTTTTCAGTGGATTATGTGGAGGAAGGCAAAAGCAGATAGAAAACTTAGCCAAGGTCTACATATATGGCTTTCTGGTTAAAGGAAATTTAATCACTGCCAGATGCTGGAGGGGTTTTATTCATGGCTTTAGAGTGTAAGATTCAAATGTACAGGATGGGGAAGAGTTGAAAACAATTGGACATTAATTTTTGAGGCTCACTTCCTGAAATGTTTCTAAGAATTTGGATAGGAAATTATAGGCATAGAAAACAGGACAGTTAAAACATCATCAGAAATGTGTGACCTGGTACAGTTGACTCAAATTGGATTTGAAACTTTGCTTCATACAATGTTCACAAATACTTCATGATTTCAGGTTAAGAGTACCACCAACTTAAATTTTGTGTCCTTTATTATCTTAAAGAAAAGCAGGGAGTATATCTATGACATTCTACCTTTCTAAATTATATCAAAGTCTTCCCAAAGCACAAGATCATCATTTATAAAATCTGATTTGGTCCATCTGTTACTGAACTTCTCACTTTCCTGAAGGGGACTAACACATTTCTTCCTCTCTCTCTCTCTCTCTCTCTCTCTCTCTCTTTCTCTCTCTAGCTGTCAATTTTGCCACTCATTTCCCCAGTTGCAACTTGGAGAAATTTTCAAATTCTTCAACCTTTTTAATGTTTCTAAACCATCGAAAAAAATTTAGGATGGGAGGCTTGAAAAGACTTCTCATCGCTTCCATATTTCTTTCAAGTTTGGTATAAATTATTCATTTGCATTCTCAAAACTACATCATATCATTCTCAAGACTTGACAAGAAATTTGCTCTCTATGTAGGTTGAACTAATATCTTTTAATGAGCATTGACTTGATTGGAAAGTGGGACTTTAATTTTATTCCTTCCTCAAGGAAGCACATTTTACCCTTCCCCTAGCCCATGCCTTCTGCCCTGCCTATAATGTCCATTTGAGGAGGCAAACACTCCCATTAGCAGTCCCCTTGGGTGTCAGGTATCTGGAATCTTGCAATTTTCTGCCAACAACAACAACAAAAATCCCAGATTCCCTTAAAAGAACAGAGGTGGCCTAAGTTTTGCCACTGAGAAAAGAGCCACTGTGCTCACCATCAGAAGTGAGGGATGAAGAAGCAACAGATTGATTCAAGGGGTAAAGGTTAAGTTAGACGTTCAGGTTTTTAGAATGTCACATAAATCTCAATGGCGACTGGTTTCATCTTTGTGACATCCTATTGTCATTGTCATCCATGTCCCAATATGGGCCCATGGCCATTTTCTTTTTGTCCACTCTGGGTGTCTCCCATGCGAAGGATGCTGCTTGGATAGATAGATATAGTGAAGTCAATCAGAAAGGACAAGAAGTGCTGTCTTCCAGGTCTCCTGGCCATGCCAGGCTTCACGGCCTTAAGAAAAATGTCTTCCTCTGATTTCCTCTTCTCTAAGCATGGATAACATTTTCTGACAGATATCACTCCACATGGTGTGCTCCCTGATTTGTTTGACTTATGGGTTTCCCTCCCCCTTATTTTTTATTTTTAATTTTTTTTTTTTGAAACCAAGATGAAAGTGACTCAGAAGATTCTTTATAAAGTGAATATCTAGTACACAAATAGGCTGCTGATATTGCATGTGTATGTATATACATGAGGTGGCCTTGGAGTGTTAATCATGTTAGAGGCAGTGTGCTGCAGGGAAAACCCCAGAGACCAATGGGTTGAGATTATTGTACTTGTGGCTTAAAACACAAAGGAGTCACCATGACCTTTTCAAAGAAAAAAGCACACACAGGTAGAACAGTATGGCTCACCACAAGTCATTTCATGTTCTTTCATATTTAATCAAACATATTGTCTTTATTACTCACTTGCTTCAAAATTCAGACTCATCAATTGTTGCCTCAGATTGTTATATCTTTTTACAAATCTATTGTATATTCATTTTTAGTGTTGAACAACTTGTTATATCCCATTTATATTTCAAATTAATAGTTATATATAAAGAATTTGCTGGGCGTGGTGGTGCACACCTTTAATCCCAGCACTTGGGAGGCAGAGGTAGGAGGATCGTTGTGAGTTTGAGACCACCCTGAGACTACATAGTGAATTCCAGGTCAGCCTGAGCTAGAGTGAACCCCCCCCCCAAAAAAAAAGAATTTATTGGATTCAGGTTCAGCTTCTTGACCACTATACTTACTACTTGTTACTTTATACAAGGATAAAGTATTCATAAGAAGAAATTTGGAGAATAGTATGGTGGAACACACCTCTTATCCCAGCACTTCGGAGGTGGAAGTAGGAGGATGAGAAGGTCAATTTCACATTGTAAATTCCCACCTTATCTGATTTATTCGTGTTGGAGAGCTTAAAAGTAAAGATTTTGATGTTAGGGGTCTCCACAACACACATTTTCAAAAATATCAAATAGCATATATAATTAAGAAAACTGGATGATACCAGAAACCCATTCTAAAGATGAGCACTAGTTCACAGCATTCCCTCTGGATTTCCAGAACAAGTCACAAATGCATGCTTTGGTGTTTTCAGAGCACGCAGTTGATGCTTGGGTCTTAGGCTGAATATTTCAGCATTTCCCTTCCTTCATTATTTGTTAATACATGCTCTTAAAAGCAGGGCTGGTCCATGGTAGGATATGGAGACATACAGGGGCACATTGCTTCTCACATTAATAGCATTCTAGGATCTTGCACATACACAAGCAACCCTCAGTGTCAGCAGCATATTCACATACAAGGCTTTCACTTTATAGAGCCCCTTTACATTCAGTTTTATCTGAGTTTCAAATGAAAAATAAGAGGTAAGAAAGTAAATGTAGGGAGGCTGTGAAGATGGCTCAGTAGCAAAAGGGCTTGCTTTCAAAACCCTGCTGTCCTGGGTTCAATTTTCAAGCTATATACATAACCTGGAGCAAAAAAAAAAAAATGCTGAAAGTGTCCAGTGGAAAGAGGTCCTGGTGCCCCCCATGAACAAATAAATCAATAATTTTTAAAAGTTAAGAAAGGAAGGAAAATCTTCAGGTCAAACAAACCAAGAGTACCCTATGAAATAACGTTTGTCAAGAACCATGCATACCTAGAGAAGAGGAAGCTATTTTTCCTAAAAACGAAAGCTGGATTGGCAATATTGGCATTGTACACAGCACTCCTTGTCATGTCTGTTTTACTTGGCTATGGGTTCAAGCAAAGCCTATTCCATGGAAAAGACCCACAGCAGACATAAACACGGTGACCATGGGACCCAAAAATCAAGGATGACCGTAGAATGGGGGAAGGACAGTAAGATAGTTCACTAAATGTATTTATGTTTTGCCTTATTTAAATTAAAATCCATCTCCAAAGATTGAGGATTATCATTCAATTTCAGTGAGTTCCTTGACTATTATTCTAAAAAAAAAAAACAAATACCTAAAGCAAACAGTGTATCAGTTGGGTCTTTTGCTCAGGGGTGACTATGATAGTGACATTAGAGGAAGACAAATACCTTTTAGATAGGGCTCAGTGCAATGGATTTTTATTTGAGAGATAGATGTTATTATTATCTTTCTCTGTCTTCCTTTCTTCCTTCCTTCCTTCCTCCCTCCCTTCCTTCCTTCCTTCCTTCCTTCCTTCCTTCCTTCCTTCCTTCCTTCCTTCCTTCCTTCCTCCCTTCCTGCCTCTCCTTCTCTCTATCTCTCTTCCTCTCTCCTTCTGTCTCTATGTGTTTTAGAAATTGAGAAATAGGTATGAAAATTATAGACTGGAAGTGGATGAATGCTAAAGAAATAGAATAACAAGTGCTGAGGTAGTTAGTGGGCTTCATCCATTGAATTACTTTGGATTAAGGAATAAAATTTGAAGACAAAGGTCATATCCATGTACTTGCCCATGTTATCATATCAACATAATTAATGGATACAATACTTGGATGGTAGCTAGAGATTTGAATCCATGCCTCGCATGCTCAGTCCTCAATAACTCAAAGAAAAAAAGAAAGAAAGAAAGAAAGAAAGAAAGAAAGAAAGAAAAAGAAAGAAAGAAAGAAAGAAAGAAAGAAAGAAAGAAAGAAAAAAAGAAAGAGTATAGAGAAAAAGAGGTTGTGTGTCACAGAACTAATAAATAAAAAATGTAATCATTGGAATGGGTAATTTTCTAGCTGAATGTTTTGAGGAAGAGGAGAGGTTGGGATGTGGAATCCAGACTTTCTTACAAGGCAGGATAAAAGAGATGCAATAGTAGAAGAAACTGTATCATCTTCTTTTGGATATTTAATGTTTTTAATAATTTTTCCATTTAATTGACCTGTATCTTTCCTCAAAAAGAACATGTGCTACAAAAAAACTCCTGCAAAGAATCATATGCTTGTTATCAATATTTCAGAGATAACCTTATGCATCTTAAACTGGGCCTTCACTAACTGTCTGTTGAGGAACCAACCTACCCAGTAAATTAATATTTGGGCAAAGTTTAAAAACTCTGGGAGTCATTGGAAAAGGAATTTTGGGCTAATTTATATTTGAAAACCTGAGTACAGTTTGCCAAAGGCATTATAAGTTATCCTAACATTTGAAAACCCCAATAAAGATTTCCAAAGGCATTTTGTAAAGTTCTCAAGCTCATATCATAAAAGTAAAGTACAAGTATTGGTCATTTAATTCCTCCAATTTCCTGTAAAAGAAGTGTGGAAAAGAGCTGACGGACCTCCAGGAGGAACACCTGAGGAGTGCTTGCAGCTAGAGAATGACTTTGTAATTGTTTAATCTTGAGGCATGAAATGACCTCAGAAAGGGGTAACTGAGAAGAATTGTAGTTCATGAAACTGCCAAATAGTATGAAAGGGAGCTAGGGATTTATAACATATATATGTATATGTATATACATATATATGAAACATTAAAAATAAACTCATTCGACAGTTGCTGGTTAATGCATTTTTTGTTTCAGCCATTTAATATGTATTTGCTAAGTTTAGAATATTGAACACAAGTATACCTATACGCATATATACAAATGCATCCTCACAAACTAGAAGAGATTATAGTACCCTTGATGAGATCTGAATGATGTGTGGTTCTTAAATAAATAAATAAATAAATAAATAAATAAATAAAAGATAATTTTGAAAGTTTGTGAAAGTCTACATCAACCTTTAAAAACTTCAGATGAGTGGAAGTCAAGGTGCTTGACAAAAGAATTTCCTCACACTGTTTCAAGTTCGCACCAAGATTAATTTGTGGAATTCAGAGCAAACTCTAAGGTGTGACTACCACTTGAAAGGGACAATATGAGCAAACCATAGAATTCAAAATCAAGTGCTTCCTCGGGGGTTTTGGTAAGGAAATGGTGCAAGGAGGGCCACATGCTAGGGTGAAAGTAGGCTGCCAAAGTTTTTAATCCATGGGAGAAGTGGGTTTTATCCCTTGCCAACACCTGTGAACAATCAGTGTTCATTTAGAAAAGGAAGAAAATTGCCTTGGAGAGGAAGCCTTCCCATCAAAGAGGCTGGCACTGTGCCCAAAAAGAGAGGCTTGTATGACTTGGGAACTGGGCAAAAATCAAAACACTGAGGACAATACAAACATACATGTTGAAATAACCTTCAATCTGGAAATGTGAGCAGACCCATTCTAAGCCAGGCCAGCCCTTCTCCTGAGAATGCTCGGTTATCTAGAAACCAGACGAAGCCACAGTAAATATCCTTCATACTCCAGACATGTCTGATAATGTGAAGATTGTATTTTGCCATTTTGGGAGGTCAGCAAGAGAAATTTTAATGAAGAGATATGGGGCTGGGGAGATGGCTCAGTGGACAATTTTCGTGCTGTAGGAGGAGTTGAGCCCCAGTATCCATGTCAGTGCTCGAAGGGCATGGGGGCCTGAAGACTTGGGAGGCAGAAACAGGACCCTGGGGTGCGGAGTTGTCTAGCTAGACTACCCAAATCAGCAAGCCCTGGACTTAAGAGACCTTGTCTCATTAAACAAGGTGGAGAAAGTTCAAGAAAAACACTTTCCTTCAACCTCTGGCTCCCACATGCAAGCCCCCCCACACACACCCTCACACACACATGCAAAATATATATACATGCACATCAGACACACAAAGAGAGAGATGGATGTGATGCCAAACTCATCTTAGAAAGAACACTGAATTATTAAAGGTCAAACTGAATTTGGTGGGAGAGTTAATGTGTACAAATAGAGTTATGGGAAACAGCTGATGAAACAAGTGTAATTTGTGACCAGCTACCATATGAGATTTAAACAGCAGAGTCACCATATATACAGAAATAAATGTTGACATTTGTTTCTTAAATTTGTGTTCTTTTTATGCATATCTGTGTGCTTGCATGTGTGAAAGCATGAGTGTATGCGTGTGGAGGCCAAAGGTTGCCATTAGATGTCTTTCTTAACGGCTATTCATCTTAATATTTGAGAGTGATTCTCACTGAACTTGGAGTTGTGAGTCAGCTAGACTAGCTATTCAAGAAGCTACTATGGGCTGGAGAGATGGCTTAGCAGTTAAGGCACTTGCCTGCGAAGCCTAAGGACCCAGGTTCGATTCCCCAGGATCCATGTAAGCCAGATGTAAAAGGTTGCACATGAGTCTGGAGTTTGTTTGTGGTGGCGAGAGGCCCGAGTGCCCATTTTCTCTCCCTCTTTCTCTTTCACATAAATATATAAAATATTAAGAAACAAAAAAAAATCATTTGTTTAAAAAAATTAAAGAAGCCACTAGGATTCATCTGTCTCTATCTCCCCAGTGTTGGGAATACAGATATGCTCCTCAATGGAAAAGCTTTATGGGGCTTCTGGGGGTCAAACTCAGGTACTTGTGTTAGGGTTGCAAGCACTTGTTGATGGAGATGTCTCCCCAGGCTCCAATTAATGCTATTCTTAATTCTGACATGTCCATGTATATACTTAAAGGTGTATCTGTCTCTCTGTCTATGTGTGTGTATGTGTGTGTGTGTGTTCCTCCCTCCTTCATCCCACTCTCTCTCTCAGGGATGTGTGAGGTAGGGATGGATGTCTTGTTACAAACACAAGGGCTTTTCTTGGACCAGAGAAACATCTTTCAGCTCCATGGAAATGCCTGTCATCCTTCATTAATAAAAATTAACTGTAAATCTCCCTGCTTCCCACAGGAGGGCCCTTTAAACATTCCATCAGGGGCCTGTGGAGGATGTCTGGCTGTGAGTCAATCAGGAATCAGCAGGAACTGGCAGCAGAATCTATGAGGGTTTTAAAAATACATATCTATATATGTGCTTATGTATTTATTTATATTTTTGGCTATCCCCTCATGTGAATTTGTTTCCTCTCTCCACAGACAGCTGCTTTCCTTCCCTCCTGCCCTCACCCCTTACCTGTCCCTCACCACCTCTGTATCCCAGCTCTGCCATCCCCCAGAGCAGGAGACTATGCAATATCAGTTTCCACATAATGAAATCTGGAGTGACATTAATACAAGTATAATTTTGTAGAAGGGAATGGAACTGGTGAATAGTTTCTAGCTGCTGTGTTGTGATGATAGACATCAGGATGTCACCATCTGTATAATGAGATTTTACCCCCATAAGCTTCAGATTATCAAACGTTCTTCTTAGAGGGCATTGCAAATCCATTTATTTATTTATTTATTTATTTATTTATTTATTTATTTATTTATCTGCAAGTGGGTATTGTTTGTTCATCATGGAAGGTATGGGTAGAGGAGGAATAAAGTATGTGAAAAAGTAAAGAATTCAGTCTCAGAATGTGTCTTTTTCTCTAGACACACCATGAAACAAGTTGAACATTTTAGTCTTGGACAGTAGTATTTCTTTTTCTTTTTTCTTTTCTTTTTTCTTTTTAATTTACTGCCATAGTTCTCTGATTGGAACATATAACACTGATAGTCTAACTTAGGTAAGTATAAAATCCAGGAAGGTCATAGTATGTCTATTATATAGATGTCTGTGCATTTATTCATTTAATTATGATATCAAAGCACAAGAAGGTAGACATTTACAGCCTCAAGTGATAAACACAACCATATGTTTCATACTCACCCAAAGGATGTTCCTACTGCTGTTCTCACCCAAAAGATGCTCCTATTACCTTATTACGCAAAAAAATAAGATCCAGAGGAAACTCAGAGGAAAAATATACATGGTTTGCCCCACATGTGGACTCTTTTACCTAATCCCACACTGCTTCCCAGACACAGGGTCAAGAGAGAGATGAGTGAGACCACACAAGGAAAATCTCAAACATGTCCAGCTGCCCCAAAATACTCCTGTTGGGAATCCTAGTATTTGTATTCAATTGCCATCAATGACCTACAACTTGCTTGATTTCTATTTTCCTCATGCCCACCGAAGGTAATGTCACTTAGAAGATAAAATGATGATAACAGGAAGTAAATATAAAATGAAATCACTTCTATTAGATTCCAAACTGCTTATCTTATTATACAGCTAATCCTTTTATGAATTAAGACTTAGAACTGCATTTTAGATTTTATCTAACCAGCAAATACACATTTGCAATAATCAAGTTCCAAATATTAGTGTTGATTTTATCTTTTGCTGATTACCTTTAAAATACTAAATATATAAAATCATGATTACCCAATATTTCATCACTTCCATTCCCAACTTTTTTTTTTTTTGAAGAGAGACAGAGAGAGACAGAGAGAAAGGGAGAGGAAGAGAGAAAGGGAGAGGACTCCAGCAGCCTCTCAGCTGCATGAATGCCAGATCTTGTGGTCAAGTGCGGCATTGCACCCTTGCGTCACTGCATCTGGCTAAACGTGGGACCTGGAGATCGAACCGGAGTTCTTAGGCTTAGGATGCAGGCGCCTTAACCGCTAAGCCATCTCTCCAGCCCTGTTCCCAACTTTTACAGATAAAGTTGTCTCAATATTTTTTTATTGGGTGTGATTTTTTTAAACTGTAAAGCATGTCACAAAATATAAGTAATAATAAAAGCCAAATTACTAAAATGTAAATTACTTACTACTGTGACAAATATGTTCATTCAGATGTGGGGACACCTCTGAGACTATGATTTCCATCAGTGTAGAATTCTTGCATAATTTCTTGATAGGAAAAGAAAGTGCATAGGTGTCATTAGTGTTGTTGTTTTTCCTGGCAAGCCCAGTGTCCTGACCTGATACTGGCTTGAAGAATGTGAAGTATACTTGGAAGCTACGTGCACCAGGCATTCTACCACCTCCTCAACGAGATCATGCCTTCCTTCATTTTTCTCTCACCACTGCTTGTTTCTCTTTTGTTGGTGACTTGGTTTCTATCCCATATAGTTCTATTCATCTCAAATCCTAAATTCAACTGACCTCCCTACCCCCTGCCCGACCGAGCAAGCGACTAATTGTACTCACATTTGTAGCTGTCACAAAAAAAATCACTAAGCAACTAGAGACTTCATTTATATGTGTTCAGTTACCCCTTCCAACCAGTTCTGAAGCTAAGAGGGGTTATTTGGCATATGTTGGGGGGGGAGGTCATTTTAATGCATCCTTTCTGGCTCTTTCCCCTTGTAACTCTCATGGGGACTTACCCCTGGTCATAGCTTCTCCAGTGAACACCTATGAATATTTGAACCTTTCCCCATAATGTCAGCTAGGAATCTCTGAAAGTGGAAAGTACAAGACACCATCTTTAATCACCATTTTACAACATTTTAAAACAATAAATCTAAATGTTTCATACCTGGACAGATGGCTGCGAGTCACTGGTGTGTGACTCTGACAATGTTTGACCAGTGCTATTCATGTGCTTATCAAATTCAGAATAAACAAACCCAGTGGTATACCTATGTTGATCAATAGGGGGTAAAGAGAAAGGTGGATAACCAGTTTATTTTCTTGACATCTCCCACCTGGGTCTTGGAAAAAAAAAAAAAAAAAAAAAAATCTGCTAAGCCAAGATCAGACTATTTTCTTTAAAAAATATGTCTTTCATGGATCTGAATTCTTTGCATGTAGTTAAGTGCATACAGTTCTTTGACAATTTTGAGATCATTTATGTGAAATGAGACCCTTTAAATTCTCATCTAACTCTTTTCATTATTCCATTTGATCTTATCTCCCAAAGCAACCTAACCTAAATCTACTCAGCTTGTTCTAACTATCAGGAGAGGGGTGACAGGTGTACATCGCTTGCCATTTCCATGGAATGAGCTGAATTTCAGGTCACAAGAGCTTTTAGGAAAAGACCAAATCTCACTTGCCACCTACTCTTTAGTCTCTGAGTTTTAATAATATCTAATATTTTCCTGTTGGGAAAATGCCTTCCAAGACTTGGGAACAAACAATTTATAAGTAATTCACTGTAATGATTTTGACTGCTTGAATCACTTGGTCTTTAATCAAGAACTTTGTATTTAAATACCAAAATGTAAATACACACAATAGACTCTTATACAATAATCTGTCTTCATTATTTCTGTTTTACTTTGATTTACTCTGTGTAGTTTTAAAATGCCTCTAGTTTCATTGACATATTACGTACTTTCACAAAAGATGAACAACTTAGAGCATTCTACCTTCCTCACCCTGGGTGAGCAGTTCCTCCATCATGCAAAATCCAGAGAAGTTTGAGCTTCAGTTATTTAGAGTGTTGTATTTTCAAACTCAAGCTGATATTCTTTGGACAACAGTTGTCAGTAAACACAAGTAGGTGAATGTCAGGATTCAAATGTGTACTGCCTCCCACAGGTTCATGTATTCAAAACTTGGTCCTGAGATGAAGACACTGGTTTGGAACTTAGAGCAGGACATATAGTTGGCAGAGGTGAATCACATTCAGGGTGGGCCTCCAAGATGTATAACCCAACTCTGCTTCCTGTACCATCCCTGCTTGCTACCTGGTTGGTGCCAAATGAGAAACCACTGCAAGCTTCTGCTGTAACAGACTGACCCAATACAGCAGTTCTGTCTTCCCTGCTATCATGGGTTGCTCGCTTTGGATCATGAGCCAGAACAAGCTTCCACACCCTTAAGCTAATTGTGCAAGGTGTTTCCTTATAGAGATGAGAAAAGGAACTGCAACAGTGAGTGAGGAAAAGTTGTGGGGAGCAGTAGCTATACACTATGTAAGAAGATGGACTATGAAGAAGCAAGTGGTATATTTTATCATAAGTGTGAAGGCTAGTAATCAACTTTCCTGCCCTATGACAATAGTGAGTGAAGTCAAAGATCAGAGGAATCAATCATTAGATTGTTGTGAACTTAGGAACATTTTCAAATGTCTGAAGTTAGGAATATTTCAAATCTCTGAAATCGTCTGGGTTTATGAAAAATATATCACCTATAGGAATAATCTATCTGCTTTTTCTTACTGTTGCATAGCTAGATTTCAGGTATAGGGACATTGTCTAATGTGGCATAAACTCATATTCTCACCACTTTATTTAGTCTAAAGTTGCCTCAGCCACTCCTGGTGATGGTTTCTTATGTTTTATTCTTGTTCAGAGAGAAGTCAAAAACCTAGTCATAATAATAACTTCATGTCTTCTATAATACCTATGGGTAAAAATTAAGAAAGACAAAATACTGCTGGCCATGGTGGTGCATGCCTTTAATTCCAGCACTTGGGAGTCAGGGGTAGGAGGATCACTGTGAGTTCAAGGCCAGCCTGAGACCACATAGTGAATTCCAGGTCAGCTGTGCTAGAGCGAGAACCTACCTCCAAAAACAAAACAATAAAAAATAAAAATAAGATAAAAAGGAAGACACAAAACAGCGAATTTAAAAGGAAAAGAGAAAAGAAGGCAATATATAATATTTAAAATAGCTTCCTATAAATTAACAATGATTATTGTAATCCTAAATATTAATGGATTTACATATACTACTCAATACTTCAGGAAAGTTGTAACAAATGAATAAGGCATCAACATGGACTTACCAAGATAGAGATTACTAAAACTTTAAAGCCGGGCTGGAGAGATGGTTTAGCAGTTAAGGATCCTGGTTCAACTCTCCAGGACCCATGTAAGCCAGATGCACAAGGGGCACATGCATCTGGAGTTCATTTGCAGTGGCTGGAGGCCCTGGTGTGCTCATTTTCTCTCTCTCTCTCTCTTTCTCTCTCTCTCTCTCTCAAATAAATAAATAAATAAAATATACTTTAAAAAAAAAAAAAAACACGTTTAAAGTCCTTCCAAATTGTTAGAACCATAGGCTACCACATTCTTAAATCACCTGGGGATCCTGCACAGACAAAATACAGAAATAGATTGGGTTTGCAAGTATTACCAAATCATATGCTATGTACAAAATCCAGCTAGCAATCTGTGTTTGTAAATGAAATATAATGTCCATAGCTGCTTGCAGGTTACCATGGGAGAGTGGAGTAATCATGATATAGGGCCTTTGACCAACATTTCCTCAACATTAGCTTAAAGAACATGAACATGAGACTGTCATGAAAGTGTACTTTAACTAAAGTAAACTGTTCTGTCAACTTATAATATGAAAGCAACTAATAAGGCCTTGTAATTTGACAATTGTGATCATTATTTCTGATGAAGAGAGGACAGAAATTAACATTTTAAATTTCAAGATACCTCATAATTGATAGGGTTTGGAAACTCTCAATTTATAGGCCGAAAATAAAATGCAACATTCTTAAGAGGATAAAAAGTAATTTGGAGCTAATTTAAAGGAAGGAGAAAGTGCTAAAATAAAGACAGTTTATACTCAGAGTGAACATAAGTTCATTTATAAGGAATGGAATGTAAATATTACACATATAGACAAGAAAAAGAATAGAGTAAATAAAGTAAGAAACCACAGACAGGACTGTAATTGTGTACTTTCAAATAATTTTTGGATTATGAGATTAGAAAATTGAATCAGAAAATAGTTATAAACACCCAATTACCCCCTCATCTCTTCACCATAGTAAATAAGCAAATGATGAACAAGAAATAATTGGCAAGAATTATTATAAAATGTATGAGATAGCTGGCTGATGGGATTGTTCAGTGGTTAAAGGCACTAGCTTGCAAAGGCTGATGCTCTGTTTTGGATTTCCCAGTACCCATGTAAAGCCAAATGCACAAAGTGTTCTGGTGTACCCAATACCACCTCCCCACACACATGCTTTTCTAAATAAATAAAACAACAGTTTAATTAAAGAGTCTAAGATCTTGTTTTATTGAAGAGATTATCTTAAGATGGTCCACACTGAGGTGCGATGGGCTGATTCTCTCCTCAGGTTCTGTGTCCATCTGAAGGAGAGAAGCAGATTCTCCAACGGACACATGGCCATGATTTGGCTAGACATATAGAGATGAAGGTACAATTTTGGACAAATAGGATTTATTCCACCAGAAAGTTTCTGAGTATCTACTTAAAAAAAAAACAAAACAAAACAAACAAAAAAAAAAAAACTTGTATTTGGACTTCTAAAGTGGTAACATTCTTTCCCAAATTCCTTTTCATGTTAAGAGCAAGAACCTCTTCCAGAAGCTTCCCACCAGACATGCTTTCCATGGCAAATATCAGAGTTAACACCCTCCTATTTTTGAACATAACATGGGTGAGGACTTGGAACTTGTATTCTAAGATTAATCAAAATCAAAAATTTTGCATGTGTACAAGGAATGGGTGAGGGACCTATGTATTCTATAGAACAAGGTAGGAAGATACTGAGGTGTAAGCATAGAAGAGAGTACATACAGATAAGATACCACTTCCCAGTGTTCTGTAGCTACCATCAATTTGAAAATTTCACAGATGTAGACAGGTGCTATTATGGCATCTATTGGTCTTCCTTGTTTATGGATAAATGAAGCTTTGCAACTATTCACTTTACTTTTATGATGATGAATTTACTTTTTGCCAAATGATATTGCAATAGCTAACAGAGTGCGAGTAGACAAAGGACAACAAGAGGTCTAACAACCGATGAACCTGGGGGAGAGAAAAAAAATCTATGAAAATAATCCTAAAAAGTTGATAGATCAGATTTTGTCAAGAAATTTCCATATATTTTTTATCATATCTCATATATACACATAAGTACATATATGTCAGGAATTTGTTGGGACACTCAGCTCCTTTCAGCCACAAAACTGATGCTATAAATTTGATACCAATGACACTAATTTTACAGACATGGTAACTGAGTCTTAGTGAGATCAACTTAAGCAGCCCATATCAGCCAGAGTTCATAACTGGTCCAAATACAGTTTTAGGTTTAAAAATTCTAAGTATGGATATGAGTAATACTTCCATCTTATTTTTAGTTAAATGTGCAGATATTTTTGCATAAACGTTTTCTTAGCAACTATATGATGACTTTATCACCTCACAATATTTCTGGAAGGGAATTCAGTGTCTCAAATCTATGATTCTTATTATATGTACAGCAGTTATTGATGTTTTATCAATATGTTTTATCTGATGCTACACAGGTAGAACTGCAACACTATTATCCATGATATTTCTTAACTATTCCTCTGTTCACTGATTCATAAGAATGTATTCCTGTCAAATCTGGTGCCCGAGTTAAATACCAGGAGTCTTTCCTCTGCCTCATGTTCCAGCCATGAGCTATTTAAATTCTATGTGGTACCACACACCCCTTTTACTCTTGTCCATCTCCAGTCATCTTCTCTTGCATCATATTTCTTTTATTGAATCATCTCTATCTCTCTTCCCCATCTTTCCTTCTTCACATCATGTCCTTGGCTTTAATACATGTCCTCTGACAACAGCCATCATGATGGGAATTAACTACTTTACTTTTTCAAGTGATCCAGGCTCCCCGAGTCTTGTAGACCATCACAGTTACTCATTCCTTTGCACTGGACAGACTTCTCCCATACCTAGTCTAATTTCCAGATCCAGGACTGACCTAGTAGGAATCTTCTCATGGCTCTATTAATGGATAAAATATTCAATTTTCCTCCTGAACTCCAGAGTGTCTCTGTATTTTAACCCTATCCTGTTTTGTTAATTACTAGTGTGCTCTAGTAAGTGAAGTCATCCTAGGCATATCAATCATGACTTCTTTATTTTTCTGTCATTAGAGACTTCAGCAATGCCAGACACAATCCAGATGCTGTGTAACCACATCAAGCATCATGATAAATAGACAGATGAACAGGGTGAAAGAAATGAGGGAAGGAATGGAAAAAAGTGAAGCAAAATCCATGCCCTCTTAGCAAAGAGAAATTTACAAACAAAAGAGTTAGTTTTGGGAGCCTAGGCAGGGAATCAAAACCAGGTGCTACTGTATGATGGAAATTTATTTTTAGAGAAAATAAATTATAGTGTGTTTTTGAATAGAAAACTGTAAACCTATCACCTCCTGCTATAAATCTGACCCTTGGAGGAATAAATATATCCTGTATTCTCAGTGTTTTTCATTAAATAGTATTCTATTCTTAAAAAGAGCAAAATGATCTAATCTGCAGTTTCAAAGCTTCATACTTTTTGGAAAAAAAAAAAAGAATTATTGAAATTTATGGATTTGGCCATGGCCAAATAGCATTTACATTTTTCAGAGTTAAAATGAAACATAATACATAACTTGCTGGGTGTTGCTTTCAATGACAAATCATCCCTGACGACGAGTGCACATACCACCCCTGATTGCTCTGATGGAGCTCATCTTCATTGCGTGTTCCTCTAATTACATGAAAATTGCATACTTTTATGCATGGACTATTTTGCACAGCTTTAGCAAAAGGTTGTGAAAAGAGGGGGGAAATTAACAGTTTTCCCCATTTCACTATAGTTGGTCATCCTTGGAGTAATCAATCTTGCTTTATGGGACCACTGTTCTCCACTATTGTAACCAAGTTGCAGTGGAGAGGCACTATACACGGGAAAATCAGAGTGGGTGTTGGTGTTTTCCTCTGCCCTGGATAGATAAGATTTAGAATGCCCTTCCTATAAGGGGTTGGTTCTGTGTTTTCTTTGCTCATCATTCTACTTTCTGCCCTGATTTCAGGCTTTTCACCTCAGAAAGAGACATGGTGAGTATTGGTATACAACTGCTCATCATACACATACATATGCAAAACATGTGATAGCTCCTGTGTAAGAATCCCCTCCTCCCCTTTATCTTTCATTCCGGCCACTTTATATTTATGAAAGTATTCACAATGGAAGACACATACTTATCCTCTTTACTCCCATTTCAGTCTCATAATTTTATGGGACATATTTAGAGAAGCCAACCCACATATTTTGTGTGTATGTGTGTGTGCATGCATGTGTGTAATGAACAGTCAGGTGTTTATGCATGTTTTTATGTGTATGAGCACATATGTAGACGCTAGTGGTTAATATCTGGTGTTTTCCTCAAGTCATTTTTCACCTAATTTTCTGAGACAAAGTCTCTCACTGATGATGGAACACATTAATTATGGAAGACTAGCTAGCTGACAAGCCCTAGGGATCCTCCTCTTTCTGCCACCCAGCACTGGGATTACAGGCATATGTTACCATGCTCAGCTTTTACGTGGGTGCTGGGCATGCAGACTGAATTCCCACCATGCTCAAACAGCAAGCACTTTACTGATGGAGTCATCTCCTCAGCTCATGTTTTCAAGATGATGACACTAGAGGATTGACTTCCAGATTTAAGTGATGTGTGTGTGTGTGTGTGTGTGTGTGTGTGTGTGTGTGTGTGTTGAAATATAAACTTGATTCAGAAGTCCTGTCTTCAAGACCCAGCTATTCCCAGGTAGTTTGGCTTCTCTTTAATGAAGACCGAGGAAAATGATTTTCTTTCTGCCTTACCCTAAAACACATAAAAAGACTACATAGGAAACAAACTCTGGAACAGCAAATTATAGGCAATCAATTGAGTAATTCATTTGCCTTTCTTTATTCTGCCCTTTCAGAGAGAGAGAGAGAGAGAGAGAGAGAGAGACGACATTCATATTCACGGGAAGCTTGGCACCATTGTATTTAACTCAAAAGGGATTGTGGAAGGCACATCTCATTCCTGGGAAATAATGACAAATTATGCAATTTTTGTTTTACCCAACTAGATTGAAAATGCCTGGGGAATCGCCAAGCTGCCTGGCAGAGGGAGGCATTTGATGCGTGGGGCTTTGGTGCAGAGGGAGGGATGTTACTTTTTAAACAGGTGTGGGCTTAAAGCTGCACTTACTCTCCCCCCCTTTTTTGGATAGAAACTGCACCTGACCAACTTCAGTAGAACAAAGCTTCCATCTGGATGGAGGGGAGAGTGCTGAATGCCCATGGAGCAATGGGGAATAAGGCTGAGCTTCCCTTTGAAGCACTGGCGTTCTTGTAAACCACCTGGCAAAGTCTTAATTTAAAGATGGACTCAGAGAAGGGGGGGGGATCTTGAGTATGTCTCTTTTCATATTAAATGAGCCTTCCTTTCATCAGACTTATCGAAGTGGGCAATGCCTCATGGGTTAGTTGTGAACCCTTCATTCTGTGAAAACTCAGTATTGCATTCAGGGCCTCCCTTGTTTGGTCCTGGGATACTCTCACATTATTGCCTTGGGCTGGAAGTGATCATTTCTGGGGACAGATACTATAGTGCAAGAGACATGGATGACAATCATGGGATAAATACAAGTAACTTTCTGGAGGTAGAATGCTTCATTATATAATAATAAAGGCACTGAGGGATGGCTGAAACTTCCACACCTAGAAACTATCACATATCGGACTGCATTCGCATCTTTGTTCTGATGAAATCATTTTTCTTAAGGAACTAATTGACATTAAAATAAAACATAAAATAACATTAACTTTAAAAATATTTTACACAAGTATTTATAAGCAGAGATAGATGATAGATATGTAGATGAAGAGAGAGAGAGAGAGAGAGAGAGAGAGAGAGAGAGAGAGAATGGGCATACCAGGGCCTCCTTCCACTGCAAACAAACTCCAGACACATGCTCTACTTTGTGCATCTGGCTTTTTACATAGGTACTGGGGAATTGAACCCAGGCTGTCAGGTTGTGTAAGCAAGCACCTTCAACTGTTGAATTATATCTCTCTACCCTGCAAAACAACACTCTTGCAATGCAAAGTTGGCTACATGAGTGAGAGTAAAGCACAGCAGGAAGAAAACTGTGTATAAACCACCGGTTCCATGTTGGGGTGTTATTTCTAAACAGATTTAAAAAATCAAGAACATGTATGTATTTTTGGCATAGACATTCAAAATGGAGGCAACTGAAGAGTCCTTAATCTTCTACTTGATCTTTGATAAACACAATAATCCTTGGGTATTTCTTACCATGAAAGAGTCTGTGATGTAGGTGTGGAAAATAGCATCATCTGTGAATGTAGTCACACCCTCAGTGAAGTTCAGGGGAGGGGTGGGGAGTGGAATCAGAATTAAATAATCTGAGTCAAAGAAATAAGTAACAAGGTTACTGAAAAAGGAGAATTAACTAGTCTACCAGCAATAAGACCCTGGATTCATTTCCTAGCAACACACACACACACACACACACACACACACACACACACACAGCACAAAATTGGACATAATTTTAAAATGGTATAGTGTAGATAATGTGCTTTTGGTACTGATGATTTAAAGAAGAGAATTTATGAAGAAATAAACGCAGAGTTTCCATGGCAAGACTTTCTCCAGGTCATAATGGCAGGTTTGACAAATTTGATGGAGATATGATTGAGGTCCATTATTATACTGAAAATCAAAGATGAAGCTTGGCATTTGAAGAGGGGAATATATATAAGTATGCCATCTGTTTCCTTTAGGTTCCTCATGCAAATTCAGTCTATTGTTCTACAACATCACTGACCCTAGAAATGAGCAATGTGCAGGCATCACACACACCTTTGATATAAATTTAGAGCTCAGGTACCTGTGTTTGGTGGTAAGCAATTTACAGACTCGCCTGCTCTCTTCCCCCTTAACTGCTCTATAAACACACACACACACACACACACACACACACACAAAGTCCTTCTCCCTTCCTGGGCTGGAGAAATGGTTTAGCAGTTAAGGCATTTGCCTGCAAAGCCAAATGACCCAGGTACAATTCCCCAGGACCCATGTATGCCAGATGCACAAGGTGGCGCATGAGTCTGAAGTTCATTTGCAGTAGCTCTCTCCCTCTCCTTAACCCCTCCTCTCTCTTTCTTTCTGCCTTTCTAAAATAAATAAAATAAAATAAATCTCTCTTCCTATGAAAATTATTTTCAACTGAGTGTCAAATTTGGATACTGGTAAACAAAATGAATTTATATCATGCTGCTATATATCTGACTACAGTAATGAATATGTGGCATTTCTTCCAAGAACATTTATGTTTATAAACCATACACCTAACACCAAGACACCAGACACCATGGAACATCTCTTCAAGGGATGGGCAACTGAAGAGGAATACACTATGACATCCTTGAAATCCTTCAAAATCAGCTCCGTTTCCTCATTGAATTGAGCCCTAACACCAAATAGGACTTCTTCAAACCTACAGATATCCACAGGCCTCAAAATAACATAGCTTGTCAAATTGGGTATTGGGAGTAGAAAGATGGGTGGGGTGGTAGGGCATGTGAAATCCTATTTAGGGAATTATTTATTATTCTAGTTTGTAGTTTATGCTTATAGCATCTGTAATAAATAAACAGGCTTTGGAAGAAGCACGACTTAACAAGGAGTAGATGAGATTGAATGTGACGACTCCAGCCCTGTACAAGAGGCACTGGCCCATTAAATGAATGTGTACAGCCACTTCTTAATGCTTTCCCTAAGTAATCAATTTCTGAAAATACCAAATATTTTTAAACTAGCTCCATCTGACCTTCCTCTCCTGTGTTGCTGGACCAGCCTTTGTTGATTTGCCTACCTTATTCTTAATCAATCAGATTTGACATTTTTCTTTTCTTTTCTTTCTTTCTTTCTTTCTTTTTTTTTTTTTTTTGTGTGTGTGGGGTGGGGGTTCTTTCCCTTAGTTTTTCCTTTTCTTGGTGATATTAACTGGTAGCTGCCTTCCCTTAAGGTCAGGGCCCCATAAAGCAGCTTAATATTTATAGGTTTGAGCATCTTTTTGCCACACCAGCAGAGGAAAGCAAATGGCACTCCAAGGAGCCATGACACTCCACTGCTGCCATATGATTAGATTGCTAGCCAGATTAAAAGACCCTGGGATGCCTAGAGCTTGAACACAGATGGAATGTGGGTAGAGAAGCTGGCATGATGAACTATTTTCTTTTTTTTTTTTTTCTTTTTTTAAACTTTTATTTATTTATTTGCAAGGAGAGAGAGAGAGAGAAAAGAGGCAGACAGAGAGAGAGAATGGGCATGCCAGGGCCTCCAGCCACTGCAAACGAACTCCAGATGCATGTGCCCCTTGTGGCATCTGGCTTACGTGGGTCCTGGAGAATTGAACTGGGGTCCTTTGGTTTCACAGGCAAATGCTTTAATCACTAAGCCATTTCTCCAGCCACTATTTTTTTTTTATTATTATTATTATTTATGTAGATAGTGTGTATACACTCATGCTGGTACCATCATTAGCCTCCTCCCTGTCCTTCCCCCTCTGAAGGGACCCTCCTCATTGGGGAATGTGGGTCTTGCATTGTGGGGGTAGCCATCAGTTATGGGGAACAGGCAATGTCTCTGTGCATAATGTTCCAACTTGTGGATCTTTCCACCCCCTCTTCCATGAATTTCCCTGAGCTAGGTTGGGTTCGTTTGAGGACTATTTCAGTGATGAGGTCTTGGGAACCTCTGTGTTTCTGGATATCTGATTTGGTAGGAATTGAGTGTTCTCTGTGTCTATTTTCTTCACCCTTGTTTTGGTACCAGGTTCACTAAGAAGGCAGCATTCTTGGTCATTTCTCCCATTACTCTATGGTTTCAGCTGGGGGCCTCGTGAGGTGAGATGGGCTGATTCTCTCCTCAGGTTCTGGGTCCATCTGAAAAAGAGAAGAAAATTCTCCAATGGAGAGAGAAGTCAGCACCAGATACATGGGATAACTATTATTATTTTAGAGAGAATTTCATAGGTGTAGGGACTCTTGTATCCCATTATTGGTGGGATATTGATTTTGGAGAGTGGGCTCCTTTTTGGATATGATTCTGACTTGATTCCCAGTTCCATCTATGGGTTCTGTTCCACTGAGTGCATCTGATAGCCAAACCAAGAGCAGTTAGTAACCCACCATGGCTGTGTGTCACTGTTGCACTTGGGTGAGCATCACGTCAGGTTGTTTGCTGCTGAGAAGCTTAGATCACACATTTTTTGGACAGTTGTTGGGTCACTTTACCCAAGTCACTCACGTAGTAGCTTCTGGCACTAGAAAAGCTGTTTGGGGACTGACTCTTCTCCAGATTCTAGCCACATCACTCCATGTTACATACCAACAGCATATGGTGTCTTCAGTGGTAGGGTCTTACCATTAACCTTTGGTGGGTCATCAAGTACTCTGACAGAAATCTGTCTCCTTTTGGTAAATCTTGTAGGTCTCTCTGATCAATAGCTCATTGTGGATGTTAACTGTATTATGGCACTGGGAGTTATAGGCCAGCACAAAGGGAAAAGAAGGAAGAAAAAGATATGTAATATAAAATAGAAGGAGAGAAGAGAGAGAGAAGAGAGAGAGAGAGAGAAGCAGAAGAAGATTAAGGTTAATCTCCATGATGTCCTCCAGGGCCCTGTGAATCAGGTGTTCCCTCTAAGGACCTGATGAAGGTTCCACCTTTTAGTCTGTCTTTCAGGATATAAGATTTTATGGTACCATTTCCATTTGGGTTCAGTTTTGTGTCCCCACCACTCTTACCCTCCCAAACCCAACCCCACCCTCCATATTGTCACAATCTGAACCATTTTCTATCAGACTTGTAAACTGGAGGAGTCAAGCAATAAGGTTAAAAACATCCAATTTCAGTCACTTGCTTTTTACTGGTTTAATTCTCCAGGACATCCAAAGGCCTTTTTTTTTTTTTTTTTTCCAGTTTGTCGGCTTAGATAAGACAGTATTTGTGAAAAGGCTCTATGGATTCTTGTGTACAACTGTGCTGACATTTTGTTGTGACCTCAGGGAAGGTCATCATATTTTTCTTTCTAAAGACTATTGTATCCCTTCCTTTTCTGCCTTCTCATCATTATTTTATTTTAAATGCAATTATACATGAAGACGTGTGTATATACATATATGATATGTGTGTGGATGGGTATACGGAATGCATGTAGAGGTCAGAAGAAGCCTTTGGGGATTGGCACTTGCCTTCTACCTTGTTTAAGACAGTATCTCTTGTTGTTTGCCCTTTTGAATTCTGGATTGGCTGCCCTGTAAGCTTTAGGATCCTCCTGATACTGTCTACTATGGCTGAAGGCACATTGACTCATCATGCTTGTGCAACACTCACTTTTAACCAATAAGCCATCTAGTCAGACACTGATGTATCTTAAGAAGTGAATATTTGGGATGTGAGAGGGTTACCATGGAAGTTCATGACAGTTGAGTTTCATAACAGAAGAAATGAGGAAGAAATGTTATTAAGATTAATTTAGAAGGTTTAGTAAGATTAGAAGTGATGTTGTATTAAAAAATTTAAAAAGCTTTAGATAAGAGAAAAAAAGTTTTTTGACAGATGAAAAGACAAAAATTCAGAGAAAAATCTGAGTCTCAGGGAAGCAAGTTGATAATTACTGAAAAATTCACTGTGATGATGGATGTGCCTGTGGGGTAATGATTGTCAGACAGAGAATCACACATACACTCTGAATTTGTTGTAAGTTCCATAGAAGAAAGGACCAAAATTTTTCTTTCTTCAGCATATACAATGTGAACAAATTTTACAACCATTGGACATTGTTACATCTAAGTATGATTAGTTTTACCTACTATGGATCTAAAAAAATGACCAATGAGATTTTTGATTGCTTAAAAGCTGAAATTGTGTTGCAAAGAATTATTTTAAGTAATAAATACACTAGCAAAAATTTACAGGGGAAAATTCCAAACATGGTTCACATAAAGAATTGACCAGAGATGGTCAAGATGGCATCCATGTAAACACACCTTACCTGGTTTGGAAGGAAAGGCAAGACCTTCAGAGTTCATTAGGGTTTGGCAGGAGAGAATGGAGGACCAAAGAAGGGAATCTTAAGATTCCCATGCTCTTTGGGGGGGCCCACAAGTCCCCCAATTCCCCCTCAAACAGCCACCTTAGCCATGGTCCCAGCCACAGGTTCATCCTGTACTAGCTAAGTGGACCCAAGTCAGCAGGCTAGTATTCCCCCCACACACCAGGTTTCCTCCATTGCAGAGCTCCAAAAGCATTATATAAATTTAACACAATACCAATAATAACCCCAACTTCTTTCTTCACAGAGATAGAAAAAATGATCTCAAAATTCATAAGGAATGGCAGAAGGACTTGGATATCCAAGCATATCCTCAGGAAAAGAAATGTCTCTGGAGGCATCACCGCACCTGATCTAAAGCTATATTACAAAGCCATAGAAACAAAAACAGCATGGTACTGGCATAAAAACAGGAATATAGACCAATGGAACAGAATAGAGGACCCAGACTTTAGGTCAAGTAATTACAGCTACTTGATATTTGACAAAGGCTCTATCAATGTAGACTGGAAAAAAGACAGCATCTTCATCAAATGGTGCTGGACAAACTGGACAACCATACATAGGAAAATGAAACTCAATTTGCACATCTCACCATGCACAAAAATCAAGTCCAAATGGATCAAAGACCTCAATATAAAACCAGAAACACTGATAGTACAGGAAGAAAAAATAGGAGGAACTTTCCATGATATAGGTATGGGAAAAGACTTCCTGAAACCCCAGTAGCTCAGGAAATTAAACAATCACTCAACCACTGGGATCTCATGAAGATGAAAAGTCTTTTTTCACAGACAAATATTCAATAACCAGAGCCAACAGATTACCCACAGAATAGGAGAAAAATTTTGACAGCTATACAACTTACAGAGGCCTAATTTCTAGAATTTACAAAGAACTCCAAAACCTAAACAATAAAAAGTCAAACAACCCGCTCACAAAACGGGGCAGAGAACTGTACAAGGAGTTCAATGAGGAAGAAATACAAGTGGCAAACACACACTTAAGAAAATGTTCAATATCCCTAATCATCAGGGAAATACAAATTAAAACAACTATGATATTCCACCTTACCCCAGTAAGGATAGCTAACATTAAAAAAAAAAAAAAAAAAAAACTAATGAAAACAAATGCTGGTGAGGCTGTGGAGAAATAGGAACCCTCTTTCACTCTTGGTGGGAATGTAAAATGGTACAACCATTATGGAAAGCAATATGGACACTCCTGTAAAAGATGGCTATAGACCTACCAACAGATCGAGTTATTCCCTTACTGGCCATTTACCCTAAAAGCTCCAAGCCTCAGATCAGAGAGATTTGCTCAACCATGTTTATAGCTGCTCAATTCTTAATAGCTAAGAGCTGGAATCAACCCAGATGTCCATCATTAAATTAAATGATAACAAAGATATGGTATATCTACACTATGGAATTCTAAACAGCAGTAAGGAAAAATAAAACAAAGAAATTTGAAGAAAAATGGTCAAACATGGAACAGATCATTCTCAGTGAGCTCACCCAGTCACAGAAAGATAAGTTTCCACATGGTTTCACTCATTTGTGCTTCCTAATCTGAATCTGCCTGAGATGCTTCCATACCTAATAAGCACTTTGAAGACCAGGCAATAGGGAAGGTGGGACGGGAGGGGCGGGTAAGGGTGGGGCAGAGGGTAAGGGTGGGAGGGAAGGTAAGGGTAGGGGACACAAATAGGGACCCAAATAGAAATGGTACCATAAAATCCTATATCCTGAACAACCGGCTAAAACACTGAGCATTTACCAGGCCCTGGAGAGGCTATCATGAAGACTAACCTTAATCTTTTCTTGAAATAGGAGCTAGCTGGTTCTTTATTACAGACAAGTTTTCCCACTTTTGTTTGTAGCATAGGTGAGTGTGTAATATGGTGTGTGTGTGGGGGGGTATCTGTGAGTGAGTATACATGTGCTTATACGATGAACCATGTGCCCCCTCAATTGGGCACTAGGAGGGGGGCATTTGGGTGTGCTGATCCATTCCTTATCTACCCATTCTTCTATGAGCCAGAGTCTCTTACTGATCTTGGAGTTTGTAAGGATTGTTTGCAAGTCCAGGGTATTCTCTAGTCTCTGCTCCACATAGGAATAAGATTTACAGATATGTGTGGTCAAGCTCAGCTATTTATATGGATAATGTGGATCAAACTTCAGCAGTCTGTTCAGGTGTTCTAAGTCCCTCATGCTTGCATAGGAAATGCTCTTAACCTCTGAGCCTTCTCTCTAACCCATTTCCCAACTTTTAATCTATAAGTTCAAAGTATGGGTCAAAAGTCACATCTTTGACCACTTGTTTCATTCAGCTAAGCAAGTATTAACTGAATGTCTGTTATGTCCAGTGATCCTTCTTTCTATGTCTGAGCTTTTATTGTAAATATCTGTTCCTTTGGCTTTACTTCAATGAACACAAGTTACAAGGATTTTTACTGAGCCTCAAGTATGACATGAAAAAGGAAGCATTAAGACTCTATGAGTCAGAGATAGCTAAGGACATTTCAAAAGGACAGCACACTCTGAACTGTGCCAAACAGGTATCAGAAAAGACAGCATATTTTAAGAACGGCGGCCTGCTCAATGATTGTATACCAACAGCAACAGGTAGAATCACGTTTCAAAGAAAAGCAATAATTTTGTTAGATGACAATATCTCTCACTTGAAGCTAAGAATTTGAATTTTCCTCTTAGATAGGAACCATGAACTTTTACTCTTAGTTTGACTGTAAGGAAAAGTTTTCTGAAGCATCATTCAAGGATAGACTCCTTGAGCTTAGCCATACTTGCCTAGTGAAGGGATATGAGTGTGCAGATTCCTGGATAGACAGCACAGGTGGAGAACTCTCTAAGATGGTGAATAGATGGGTGAATAAGACCATGTGGTACTGAGGTGTGAAGGGATGAGTGTCTTTTGGGAAAGCCAAAATTTGTAAATTTTCTGACTATACTAGTCTACCCCAGGAAATTTATAAAGAAAGTAGGTAATTTGAATTCACTCATGCTTGAGAATTTCCTAGATAGTAATGTGAGTTGAATGAATTTCCTTCTCACGCTGTCTTCCCCTGGCACAGATTGTAAGGAGATACACATTATTGGGGCCTGAGAGAGTGTTTCCTTACATTCTATAAAGGGGAGAGGGGAGAGGAAGGTAGGGAAGGCACACTGGTCATGAAGTATAGTCAGAAGAGAGAAATCACAGCAATGAGTCATATAATGCAAGATCGAAGGAGTGAAAAGTATGCATACAGGAAAATAAAGGTATGAAGCAGTGAGGAAAAACTGAGTAAAGGGCCAGAAGTTGTGGCCTGAGAGGAATGTCTGAAGTTCTAGTTTTACAGGTGGAATAAGTTTTGGGTCCTGAAAATTTCCAAGGTGATTTGGGAAATACGTGGATGGCTGAGGTGAAGAACAAGAAACTTTGAGTCCAATGTGTCCAAACAGATGTTAGCAGAGCTTCTGACTTTGTCTCAAATGTATGGTAAGTCTTGGGATGGGAGAAAAGATGGGCCTACTGCCAAGGTCTTTGATGTAGATAGAGGTGAATTTAGATGGTCAAGAAATGACAATGGTCAGAAAATTAAAGAACAATTAAATTGTTATGCATAAGCCTGAAAGGGATCAAGATTATTTTTGTTATTGTTTTTGTTTTATCTTTGCATACAAGAGAAAAGAGGCTCTGAAAGTGGCTTCAGAGAGTGAAGAAAAACCTAGTCCTGATGCTCCATATAGCATGGGTGCAAGAGCTCCAGCCAATCAAGTCACCTGGGAGCCAGGTGATGGCATAGAGAGCATAGGATGGAAGTACCTATGAGATAGTAAGATGGTTGAGATTTATCAGTATACCAGGGATCTGAAGTTCAGGGGTGGGTGGAATTGAGATGGGAGGTAAACAGATCTAATGCAAAGTGAAGGGCGTGGCAGCATGACTAGAAAAATAATGCTGTCCTAAAGAGTCATCAAATGCATACAGTATCAAATCTTTCTCAAGCCTCCTTAAAACTTATGATCACCTAAAACTGTGAAGTAGACTGCAAACCCGAATGCATGAGGAAAAAGGGGACAGCGTTTACAGTCATCTGGTTATCATCAAAGATGACTGCATCACCTTCATGGTTTAGTGAACATCCTCTTTGTACCTTTGATTCCTCATTCTCAACTCAACTTCGCAAAATTATGAAAAGAAAAGGCTCCACCAAAATATCCCTTTCAAAATATAGGGTGATGTCAGCTTGTCCGTTACTACAGGGATAGCAGTCTTTCCTCCATCTGCAATTAGTCACATTGTCCTTTCTTGCTTCCTCCCCTTCTGTGAGACTGATCACATTTTGCTTTCCACCCTCTCCCTTTATTTCCTCCTTTGCCAGTTGCTAAGCACTCCCTTGTTGCTAAGTGGGATATGAGTACTTAATTTACTGCATTCTTTTTTCTCATACCAGATTTTAGAAATTGCAGATCCTGTTTAATCAATGTGTAAATGCAATGCTTTTGATGTATTTTTCCTAAGAGCAATATTTTGATCATTCTTAATGATACTTAATGAAGTCACCGCATGATTTCTGATTGTACCTAATTGAAGCTTGTGACTTGCATTTCAATATTATCATCTTACAGCTTTAGGTCTATGAGATGATTTTTTTTTTTCCCAGGGACCAAAGATATTAGAATACTTGAGGAATTTATGTTTTATTTTAAATAAAAAATATTCTAAAATACATGTATGTGCACATGAATACATGAAATTAACTGAAAATTGAAAGTAAATTTCCAAAATCTGTTTCAAATGCTTATGAAAAAGAGTGACATCTGTATGAAGAAGTTTAACCACTTTCTTTAAGTCTTATGACAGAATCTAATGGCTTTAATGTTAAAAATATGCAAACATTATGCTAAACTTCATTTGAAATCCAGTCTCCAAACAAAGGCTAACCCTTGCAAAAGATAATAAATTGATTATTTATTTTTCTTGAAGTGACTCTAAGAGGACAATCTCAATGATTGAATGCCTAGAAGTGGTGGTACCAAACCTTTAACATGGACCAAACTCATTCCAGCTCTCTTTATTTGCTTTTCTTTTATCACAATGTGTCCATCATGTGCCCTTTCTCCTTAGGGTGCTTTTGTTTGGTACAAGACAGTGGGTAGTAATGGCTTAATCAGACACAATAACCCCTGCTAATATGTTAACTAGCTAATATATGAACCCTCCTAGGATAACACATTAGCTTTGACCCAGATCAGAGAAAAATTATATATGTAAAAAAAAAAAAAAAAAAAAAAAAAAAAACACAGCTCCAGTAGAAACCCTGAAGGAATATTGCCATTACAGTGACTTTAACCTCATAGGATGGCAGCAGGGGAGCCACTTAAGGGCAGATTTTAACATCCTTGGTGTTGTGTGGCAATCTTCATGGTGAGCCAGTGGTAGAAATAAAAAGTAATTGTGGTGCTGACGGAAATCAATTTCACTAGTTACTTCTAATACCTCTCTCAGGGATTTCAATGAATAACCGTAAAGCATATCCAAGCTTAGATTATGCTTGATATCTTTATAAGAGAAGAGAACACACCAAAGTTAAGCAGGGAAAATGCTGCTATTAACTATATTGCATTCCTGCTTTTACTGTAGACTGAGCTTACAAAAATATTTCTAGTTAAGTACTCACTTTTTTAGCCACTTGATGAGAAAGGTAATGTTTCTTCTCATCTTAAAAATAAGGAAATAGAAGCCCACAGGGTTTTAATTAAATAAGATTCGAAGTTTATCAGCTATGAAAGCTATGACAGTCACATTTAAGATTTTGTGTGTATATGTGTCCCTATGTACATGTGAGTGCTTGTGCCTGTGGAGATTAGAGGACATCCTCTGGAGTTGATTTTTAGCAATGTAGTTCATTTTTTGTTGAACTAGGGTCTCGGTCTCTCATTACCCAGAATTGCCTATTTGGATAAACTGACAGACCAGCAAGCCCCAGGTATTGCTCTGTCTGCACCTCTAAAGTACTAGTACTATAAGCATGCATAATAGTGCCTCAATTTTATTTTTTGGCATGGCTCATGGGAATTTGCCTCAGGTTCTCATGCTTATATTGGCAAGTACTTTATTAATTAAACTATTTTCTCAGTCCCTTTTTAAAGACTTTTTAATGTTATGAATGAGGATTCTCTCTCTGTCTCTTAGAGCAGGTTTATATCATTCTACTCCTCAGAGAGGTTTTGAAAAATCAGGAATCACAGAGAATATATGGAAATAACAGAAGATGCACCTGACCTCTGAAGCATTGAATCCAAATCTCATTTACTTTCAGACTTTGAACTTGCAGGCTGCTAGAGAAAAACATTAATTCTTTTGAATAGGAATAGTACTAATGCTAGTCCAAGGACTGTGTGCCTCTTCATTGCTTGGGTGTTCATTTTGTCACTTGGTGAAGGTTCTTGACTGTTCTCAGAACTCAGCCAAGGAACACTGACAGTTTAAGCAGAAGGTTATTTTCCAAAGTAAAACACAAGGCTCCATGAAAAGATTGAAGTGAACTCTCCTCAGTGGGGTAACAGAGCAGTTGCTTCTGCATTGTATATGTTCAATAGTAAACAAATGTTTATGTGTGATGAGAGCTGCATAGTAATATGGGTTAAGGTATAAAGTGACCTCTTTTCCCCCCTCTCTCCCAAATAATGATGGACCAAATCACCCTTTTAGGATGATACTCTAATGAGTTTGGCATTTTGGGATTTCAGACTCTTGGGAGTGCACATGTGTGGCAACTGGGAAAGTGTCCTGATGACTGATTTTCTCATATTGTTGGAAGAATTTAAGTGTAGTTCCAGGGATTTTTAATCATAGGAGAAATATGACCATGAAGAGACATAGTAACCAAGATTTTCCCACTGATGGAAATTGGACATATTGTAGTTTAAAAATTATCTGAATGACACCAAGGGCCTTGGCAATAGCCTTTAATGTTTTGGAGGCTATAGGGACCTCCTTGGCCAACAGCTCACTAGAAGGTATCCCATCCTAGGCACTGAAAATTTCCTAGTAACAATCTATAGCTTCTGGATGTGCCATTAATCAAAAAAGTAGGTTTATATAAGTCTTATTCAGACTATCTTGAATTTTGTTTGACCCTCCCCTTGACCTTCCTTTGAGCATTCTCTTCCCATGGACTCACTTAGGCCTTTCCCCTACCTGTAATCTATTCTTCTACTTACATATGTATTGCTGAAGACAACTCTTGCCTGAGAGGAAATGTCACTGAAAAAGCAAGCTGGTGCTGAGCAGAAAACCTTCTCCCTATAGACCAACCAACTTAATTCTGGAAAAAGTTGCACTACATGCAGCCGTATGGAAGACATCAAGTTTGGCCAGTCAGGCCCAATGACCAAACAGGTGCAATAGTGGCATGTCTGTTCTTGGGGAAAACAACTGCTCCCTAATTGGACTGAAGGCCCTCTCTATAGGATGGAATACATGCCTGGTACTAAAAAAAAACTAATCAAAAGTCTATAGCATGGGAGCTCATGAGCCTTAGGGGTATAAAGCTTGCTCTTGTCTGGTTAAATGTGTATATTATTCCCACCAAACTATCCTAAAAGCACTACACTTAATGTTCATATTCACATATTAATGCTACTCTCATTTCTCATTAGAGAAGCTTATCTTTTCAGATGGCGATGACCACTGGGATGATCCAAAAGTCAACACAGTGCTGAGTAGCAGGGGAGGAGGAGTGTCCAGCACTGAAGCATCTCTGCCACCCTCCATGGCTCAGGGTCCATTGCAGAAGAGGGGGCAGAAAGAATGTAAGAACCAAAGGAAGGTATGACTCCTTACAATACAACTGTCCAGACAGAAATTGGCCTCGATATCCATGACCTTATAGTGCCTAGCAATACCTTCTCAAGATCCTCATAATAGGAGAAAAAGATGATGACATCAAATTAAAAGTGAGGTTAATGGAGAGAGGGAGGGGATTTGATGGAGAATGGAGTTTTGAAGGGGAATGGGGGATGGGGGGCAATATCATGGTTTATTGTCTGTAAGTGTAGAAGTTGTCAATAAAATTTTTTTTTAAAAAATACCTGAATGAGAAATCATTCGTTAATCAAGATGCTCAGAGTGTCAGTATAGAAATATCATGCTGATGCATCCATTACAAAACAAGCAAACTTTGTGCATAAATGAAGCAGATTCAGAGAAGGAAAGGGAACTGGTTTGTCACTTATTTTTATGAATCACATGGTTTGGTCCTACCCATCAAACTAACTGATGGTGATATTTTATTTTTAATATCTCCTTTTTTAAAATGAGACAACTGAGGCTCAGAGAGTTAAGCAAATTATTCAAGTCACCCTGAGAGTACATATTTAAGGCAAGATTTGGACATTTCAGCCAACAAAATCCTCTCTGAGGTTGAGATCTAGCATGAATTAGGTGTTCTTCATTTCTTAAGCAGTCATGTATGAAGAGTTAGTGCACTCATCACTAATATCTGGAACTCCTTCTCTAGTGGGGTGTATTGTTTATTCTTTTATGAACTTGTGAGTAAAGATGAAGAGAGTAGTGTGTTTCACCCGAAGAGATGGTCACATTCATCTTCCCACTGATTAGGTCTGGAGAGTGGGCCCAAGTAGCTACATTTCTGACAAGCATCCAGATCAGTCTACTCATCCATGAACCAATCTTTCAATATGGGGGATGGAGAATGTATGTTTTATAGTAAGAAATTACAAAGAACTATTAGAAGGATGAATACCTCACCCATTTGATACTTAAAATTTGAATGGTTTCATTAACATTTAAAAACTTCACAGGGGAGGGGTTGGAGAGACGGCTTAGGGGTTAAGGCATTTGCCTACAAAGCCAAAGGATCCCAGTTCGATTCTACAGGACCCATGTAAGCCAGATGCATAAGGGGACACATGCATGTGGAGTTCATTTGCAGTGGCTGGAGGCCCTGGCACATCCATTGTCACCGCCCCCCACCCTCTCTCTCTGCCTCTTTCTCTCTCTCAAATAAATAAATAAACAAATAAATAAATAAAATACTTTAAAAAAAATAAAATATCATGGGGCTAGAGAGATGGCTTAGCAGTTAAGGCACTTGCCTTCAAAGCCTAAGAAGCCAGCTTCAATTTCCCAGTACCCACATAAGCCAGATGCACAAGTTGGCACATGCATATCCATATGCAGTGTGTTTACAGTGGCTGGAGGCCCTGACACACCCATTTTCTCTATATATCTGCCTATTTTCCCCACCATCTCTCTATATATATATATATATATATATATATATATATATATATATATATCATCATGGATACTTGTAATACAGGGCTTAAATGTGAAACCTTTTTAGACCTGGTTCCAAAGTTAATTATTATACTCATTATGCATATTTATCCTGAAAAAAATACAAGTAATCCGGGCGTGGTGGCCCACGCCTTTAATCCCAGCACTTGGGAGGCAGAGGTAGGAGGATCACCATGAGTTCAAGGCAACCCTGAGAATACAGAGTGAATTCCAGGTCACCCTGGGTTGAAGTGAGACCCTACCTCAAAAAAAAAAAAAAAAAAAAAAAAAAAAAAAAAAAGGACAGGTAGACTATGTGGATGTTATGAAATCAAGGAACAAAACATCAGAGAAAGCAATAGATCTGCTGTTCCTTTGAAATTACATGATTCAGACTACATACAGAAGTTTGTATGTGGTTTTGGGGTCTCCATGTAGGTATGATATGGACAATATAAAATACATTCACATAGTTAGGAAGATATTTTAAAGGGCCTAAGACATATATAACAGGAGCTATTAAATGTGCAAAGGGTGTTCAGAGTGAAGAAGACTCATAAGGAAGCATCATATTTATAAGAGAGGTAAGAGCACCTGGCTTTGTTTGTTGTATCTCTTGAGGACAAAGTCACTCAGATGTATGGAAGCTATATGAAAGAGTAGCATTGATATTATTGAACGGGAGTCCCATCAAATATCTTCAATAGTTATTCACTTGAGATCCCAGACCAATAAGAGACATAGAGATAAAAGACCTGTAAAAAAAACCCATTCCTTTTTCTCTGTGAAATTGGTTGTCATGCAGAGGTCTACCTGCAATACTGAAATTAAGGATCACCTCAAACTCCAAACAGAATTATATCAATAATTCTATCATTTAGTCACATCTTGAAGGATATAGAGAATGTCTAATTTGTGACCCATTAAAATGTAATAAAAATCTTTCCCTTTTTTCTCTAACATTTTTGTACCCCACAGGGGTTTAAATATGTCTGTATTATTTATTCTCTCATTGCTGTAGCAAAACACTGACAAAAGTGACTTAAGGAAAGATGGATTTACTTTGAGTTATAGTTCAGGGAGACTAAGTCCATCTTTGGGAAGAAGGCATGAAGGCAGAAAGAAGAAGTAGCTGGTCACATTAAATGCTCAGTCACCAATCCAAGAAAAAATAATATTGCTGATCAGCTACATAACTCCTTTGTATGCAGTCTCTGACCCTAGCTGATAGAATGGTGTCATCCACAGTTATGGTGGGTCTTCCCTCCTTAATTATCCTAGTCTAGAAAAGCCCTCACAGACATACCCATGGATTTGTTTGTATGGTGATTCAAAATCTTGTGAAATTGATGAACCATCACAGTGCCCTTAGTCATAAACTACTCTTGGAGATCCTTTACTCCTGCATTCCCCCTTTACTTCTTCTTCCCCCTTCTTCCAGAAGGGAGTAAGACAAGTGGGAAGGTACTTGTCCTTGAAAAAGTCAAATTTTCCTATAGCTGGATTAGAGGAGAAGCAGACCAAGTCCCTAAATCTTCATGCATAAGTTGGGAGTTGAAAGACTAGAAAGTCTTTATTGTGGTTTGTTCACACTGGTCAAAGTCCAGGTTGGACCCCCATGGGTATCTGACCAGGTGGAGGACAGGTGTTGAGGCAATCACTGAGGAGAGACATATGAAGGAAAATTGTCTTGTTTCTTTTAGATTTATGGAACAGAAAGACAATTATCACTACGGAAATAGAATCCCCTCCCTTTCAACTCTACCACCTTATATAAACTGTCAGAGATGGAGGAGGTGAAGGACAAAATAGCAATCTAAAACCCTGTAACTGCCAAATCGCTTTTCTTTCTTTCAGGATCTAACTCACTTTCTTGAAGAAATTGATCATCATTTGATGACCATAGAATTTCTTCCAAGCTATAAAACAGGACCTGCAGAGTTGGTGACAGGTTAAAAAAAATCAATAAATTTGTCAGTCTATTTGCTGAGCACTGACTATGTGCCCAGCCATTTAATTGGTGTACTGGAAGGATAGGAGAGATAGAAAAGGCCTTGTCTTCTAAAATCTGTATCTTGAGTCTGTACTAAGTACAAGTCTGAAATTATTTCTAAGCCTTGAAAATGGCTGTAGTGGTTTTTTTTTTTTTTGTGTGTGTGTGTGTCTGTGGTTTTATGTGAGTGTTTGTATGGGTGCAAGTGTCAGTTTAACAAAGATAGAACCAGTTTAGAATTCTTTTATTAAAGATTTGATGCAAGGCAACAGTACAAGGGTTTGTATAAAAGGAGGTGTGTATGGAAATCTATCTCTGGCTTTTTCAAGTTTTAATCTTTTCTGTAATATAACAATGGCTAATAACAGTTGCCGATTTCTACACCTCAGGCAAGCAGTTTATAATATACCAACACTTTGCGTCTCAGGAGAAGTTGGGATGGGGCCATTTACAATGTTTCAATTGATAGTGGCTGACTCCCTATCTCTAACACAACACATGGACATGATTAACACAACACATGGACATGATGGATACACTTACTATGTTCATATGCTTATTGGCTACTTCACATTGTAAAGAAAATGGCTCATAAAAAATCTATATGTCTTTTTTGTCCTCTCCTCTTTCTCTGTGTCCCCTCCTGTGTTTGGTCACAGTGTGGCTGCACTATGTAAACAAGTGTGCTGGAGCCTATGATGGATGAAAGAGTAAAGGGATAGATAGTGCTGTCATTGTTCTTGATAGTTCTGGGGACAATTCCCTAAACAATGAAAAGTAGACTTTTAAATGGTCCAATGAACAAAAATTGTGTGCCAAATTTAAAAGAAAAATGATGACAATAGAAAACATAATATTCCTGAAGCCTAATTTATTTTGTTCTGTGAGACAGCTCGTGACAGGACACAGGGGATGGATTTAGGAGGTGACATCCTGAGTTCTCATCCTGGAGATCTACCTAGGGTTGGTGTGACTTTGTGAGTAGTGGGGGGGGGTGGGGTGGGCAGATAGGCTGTGTTCATTTATAGACCTACTTCTGATTTCCCCATTCTTTGTTTTAACTTGATTCTCTCAGAAAGGCATTCAGCAAGTAGTTTTCAAACTTCAAGGCTTGGAGTGTACAAAAAAGAAACACCAGTGATACCAGGTTCCTTGAAATACAATTCACCAATGTATCTCTCTCTCTCTCTCTCTTTCTCTTTCTCTCTGTGTGTGTGTCCAAAATCACAAAATATTTAATGAAAAGCATGGAATGAACAGGGAACATTGAAGTACCAGAACACAGGATTTCCCATGTCTGAAGTGGCTCCTGATCAACATTCATATGTGCACTCACACCTTCCTACAATGTAACCCTCACGCTTGTCCTGACTACCATTGGAATGTGTCCTACCACCTTCCCATAGGATATGTAACCCTCACGCCTGTCCCCACACTGCCTTCTTTTCTTTTCTTTTTCTGTCCCTTCCCTCCTTCCTTCCTTCCTTCCTTCCTTCCTTCCTTCCTTCCTTCCTTCCTTCCTTCCTTCCTTCCTTCCTTCCCTCCCTCCCTCCCTCCCTCCCTCCTCTCTCTTTCTTTCTTTCTTTCTTTCTTTCTTTCTTTCTTTCTTTCTTTCTTTCTTTCTCTCTCTCTCTCTCTCTCTCTCTCTCTCTTTCTTTCTTTCTTTCTTTCTTTCTTTCTTTCTGCTTGTGTATGTGTGGGAGATGTGTAGGTGCAAGTATGCATGTTCATATCAAGATGGGTACATACATGTTGGTGGGGGTATGCATGTGTGTGCCTGTGGTGGCCTGACGTCAAATTGGATGTGTTCTTCACTTGCTCTCCACCTTATTCATTGACACACTGTCTTTCACTGAATCTGCAGGTCACTGATTTGGGCTAGCTATACAAGTCTTAAGATTCCCTGTTTCTGCCTCCCCCCTACTAGGATTACAGGTGCTTTCCACAAGGCTCAACATTTTGTTTGGGTTCTGAGGATCTGAACCTAGGTCCTCATTCATTCACAGGAAGCACTTTAGCCAAGGCCCTAAACCCTGTCTTGATGCCTTGCTTTGTCATGAAGACTTGAAGCAATATTTCTAACTTTATGTCAAAGTAAGAAAACTTGAGCACAGTGAATCATAAAAACTGTGGAAGTTGGGCTGGAGAGATGCTTTGGTGGTTAAGGCACTTGCCTGCAAAGCCAAAGGACCTAGGTTTGATTTCCCAGGACCCATGTAAGCCATATGCACAAGGTGGCTCACACATCTGGAGTTTGCAGTGGCTAGATGCCCTGGAACAGCCATTCTCTCTCTCTCTCCCCCTGACCCCTCTCTCTCTCTAATAAATAAATAAAAATAAAATAATTCCTAAAAACTGTGGAAGTCATACAATGAAATGATATGGTAAATTTTTTTGTCGTCACAATCTGTCCTATTATGAAACATGACTTTTTGGTTACAAAATTATGCGCATAAAAGCAAGCTCTGCCCAGGTTTCTATTCTCCCCCAGTTCTGCATAATGGCTTATAAACAAAGGCTTATAAGTTAGAGATTTCTCTTATATGGTCGAGTGCTAGACCACTCCCGTTGACCTAGTTTTTGGAGAGACATTTAGCATGATCCTAGAACACATGTTGGAGTATCCTTTGGTCATAAGTTGATAGAAACTTCCTTTCAAGATCTGTCAGTTTTTGGCAACTATGGAAGCATCAGAAGGAAGTTAGCAAAGCCATATCGTTCCTCACAGTTTTTACACAACTTTTCTGTCCTATTGTCTGGAAGGTGACAACCTATCTCTTACAGTAACTCATCCCAAGATTGACTAGTAGATGCCATCAGTTCACCAGATATGATAGGAAGATTAGTATATTAAGAATAGAACTGAGGGCTGGAGAGATGGCTTAGCAGTTAAGGCTCATGCCTATAAAGCCTAAGGAACCTGGTTCAATTCTCCAGGTCTCACATAAGCCAGATGCACTTGGTGGTACATGTACCTGGAGTTTGTTTGCAGTGGCTAGAGGCCCCAGCATGCCTATTCTCTCTCTCTCTCTGTGTCGTAAATAAATAAATAAATAAATCTTGTAAAATGAATAGAACTGACAGCCTAACATGCTCTACAGACTCATGTATTTAATAAACAATAATTGTATTATTATAATCAGTGAATTATACTATGAGTATTATTAGTTAAAAGGAGATAATCAAATCCTTATTACCAAGCAGAAGCTGAGTAAGATGTTGGGAATTCACAAGTCAGCCCTTCAATGGATACTTTGAAATCTTCAGGCAAAAAATAAGTCAAATAATCCAGTGATTTTTGTGAAGGACCTTCACTGAGCTGTTCTATAGCACCACTAAAAGAACATTTTGGGGGAAAAAAAAATTGATGTGGCTGAGATAAACATCAAAGACATAATGTTGGCTCCATTAACAATGTAGCCATTATTAGTACAACATCTATGTTACCTAATACTTTTGCTTGTCAGAGAATTAAAAATGGGAAACTGTTGTTTTGCTGTGAGTTCACAGGTTTTGTTGTTTCATTGTTTACACTTTTGTCTTAGACTGACAATACATAAAGGGAGGCTGTGACAGCCATCTTCATTTCTGAATTCACAGTATATCATGGAAATTCTAGGGCTATGGATGGAGTGAAAGAAACACTCTGCAATATTGTGACCTTTTGGATAGAATCACAATTTTACTGCAAAATTTTACTGATTAAAATCCAGAGGCAAGAGAGTAGAGCTGAGATTAATGGAGCTATCAGAGCTAAATGGTTGTCTTGTGTGTTATACTTTCATAAGGAAGCTTAATGGTTAGTTTCTGTTATTGACAACATTTAAGCTAAGATAAGCTTGGGATGCAGGTCAGAAGCAAACCTTATCCCAACAGAGTATGCAATGGTAACCCTGTAAAGAGAATAGAACTGAGACATTCTTGGAAAACATTTGATTTTGCATCCCTTTCAACTGAGCCTTGTAGGAGACATTAAACTTACAATTCAGAACAGGAAATATGAAACACAGAGCTGGGAAATAACTTGCAGAAGCAAACCAAAAATAAAACCTCCTTCCTAAGATAGGAAGTCAAATTAATTGGTTGGAACTTGCTTTACTTAGATCAACTGATAAACTTAAGTTTGCAAGTAATGTTTTGGGATGCCATCCTGAGCCAGGGCATACTAATACAGAATCATGTTTAGTTAGTGTGAGAAGCAGCCATGGAGAGGGTTTTTACTCGTGGACTTGAAAATGTTTTCTTTGTCTTGCTGACTTCACCTGGCATGCACTACATGAACATTTCATGTTCCAAAATCCTCATATATTTACTGACCATAGAAGGCCCAAAAAGGACATACTCAGGTAAAATTTGGTGGTAGAGTGTACTTGTACTGCTTGTTACTTCTCAACGCTGGGTTTTCAATAATCAGCAAAGTTATTTGGCAACATCCTGGAAGTTTGGTGCTTATTGGAACTTTTATTGTGAAAAATAATTGGAAGTTACTTGATTTTAGTGCTTGAAACCCAAAACACTAATCTGTTGTGATGTATGAAACTTCTCACATGCAAATACTTATTCAAGTCTCCATCCAATTTTACAATGAGTCATCATACTTCCATTTATATATGATGCTATGGCTTGAATGTGTCCCCCAAAATTCATGTGTGGGAAAGCTACCCAGCACAATATTGAGCGGTGGGGTCATTAAGAGGTGATTGTTACCATGGGAGTATATAAAATTGTACAGGAATTCCAGATGGAAGGAAGAGTTTGGTCCTGTTTCTCTTCTCCCTCTTCTGCCCTCCTCTCTTATATCACATGCAGTCACCTAGATTTTTGACTTCTCAGCCTCCAGAAGTGTAAAAGATACATCATTACACCTTTTAATATTACTAAGTCCTGGATATTTTGTTATACAACTAAAAACAACTAAGATATAAGCTCCATATAAATCATTTTTTGATTTTGTTTTCCATAAGTAATTGTCATATACATTAAAGGAAGAAGTTTTTCTTTTGTTCAGAACTTTATATGTTTTATTTGTTCATTTACAAATTACATTAATGAAGTCAATGTATTTTTTCAATAAGATTCCTTGCTTAAGTGAAGGAATCTACTGCACTATACTGCTTAGTAGAGTTTTTGATATTAGACATTGAAATACATGTTCTCTTATTTTGAAATATGCTAGTTTCATTTCCATACATATTAAAGATGCTACAATGCTTTTTAGTACAAAATGCATGCCAAGAGGTTAGAAGATTCATGAATCCCATTTGAGAATACTACATTGGAAGTTATCAAATATTAGTAGACTGTTTTGTTTATTAGCATTGAGAACAAATTCCATATAGAATACTTGATCTAGGTACCAGGCTTTCTCTAGCCTTTTGATATCTAGCTTCTAAGTCTAGCTTTAGACATTTATGATAGTGGGAAATAGTCTTGCTCCTAGGGAACAATCCTATGGAAAGGCTACTGTTACCAATATCCTACTACTATGATCTTTCCCGATTTTTGACACGCTTCCTATGACTTTATAAGGCAACGTCAGATGAAGAATTTCTCATTTGCAAGCGCTTACATACATAAGTCAATAAACTCATTCGTGTGACGACATGCCTGAGGGCCCCTTAAGGATAATCTTCAAAGATATCTTCTTTGTTTCTGGTGAGTGAAATAATACTTTTTATGTGGGCAAGAATTGCTCATAGTCAGAGATGAAGCACCAACTAAACCATTTCCTCCATAGTTTGGACAACATTCAGTACAGTGTCTGGATAATGAGTTGAAAGTTAAGGACAAAATAGAAAGGGGATGAGACACTTTCCTTGTTGAAATGTATGCTGCACAAAAGCCTTTGGTTTCTTCTCCTTCTTCTTCTTCTTCTTCTTCTTCTTCTTCTTCTTCTTCTTCTTCTTCTTCTTCTTCTTCTTCTTCTTCTTCTTTTTTCCAGTAGGAGAAGAGTTTTGGTCTTATATTGAGATCACTAATCCATTTGGACTTCATTTTTGTGTATGGTGAGATGAGTGGGACTATTTCCATTTTTCTACACGTGATTATCCAATTTGTCCAGCACTATGTGTTGAAGATGCTGTCTTTTCTCCAATCTATTTTATTGTCACCTTTGTCAAAGATCAAGAAGCTCTAATTACTTGACCTAAGATCTGGGTCTTCAATTCTGCTCCATTGGCCTATGTTTCTGTTTTTAATGCCATCACCATACTGTTGTTGTTCATATGGCTTTGTAATATAGCTTAAGATCAGGTATGCTGACAACTCCAGAGATGTTTCTTCTGATAAGGACATGTTTGGATATCCAATGCCTGCTGCCATCCCATATAAATTTTGAGATCATTTTTTTCTATCTCTGTGAATAGTGATGCTGGATTTTTTTTTGTTATTACATTAAATATATATATTGCTTTTGATAGAATTTCCATTTTCACAATATTAATTCTACCTATCTAGGAGCATGGGAGGTCTTTGCACATTCTCAAGTCCCTCTTGATTTCATTCTTGAGGTTTTTTTTTTTTTTTTTTTTTTTTTTTTATTTTTTTTTTTTTTATTTTTATGTTTCATTATATAGGTCTTTCATATCCTTGGTTAGTTTCATTTCCAGGTATTTAATTTTTTTGTTGCCATTGAAGATGTGATAATCTCACTGATTTCTTTCTCTGTACATTTGTCCTTGTATACGAAAAGCTGCTGATTTTTATGTGTTGAGTTTGTATCCTGCCACTTAGGTGAAGGAATTAATCACCTTTAGAAGTTTTGCTATGGAAACTTTCAGATCGCTTATGTATAGGATCATCTCATCTGCAAATAAGGCTAACTTGACTTCTTCTTTTCCAATTTGTATCCCTTTTATTTGCTCGGTCCTCGCACCACCCCACCCCAACCCCAGGCACGGGAACTCCACTGGCAAACTCACCATTGTCCCACTCCCCTGGGTACAGGACCCCACATACCAGCTCCATCCACATCTCCATATCTGGCCCCCAACCACAGGTGTGGGAACCTCATCCTGGGGCATGGGAACTACCAACTTAAAAGCCAAATGCCATCCCCCCTGTGCCACGCCACCCTCCTCCCCACTTCTGTGACCCAGATCCAGGCCAAAAAGTTATTCTTCACCACTTCCTCCCCTTTCCTGCCACCCCACCTGGACCACCACCAATCCTCCCCCATGAATTTCACCTGACCAGCAGTGACCCCATATCTCTATTCTGCCTTGTTATAGGACACTGCCATCTAAACCACTCCCTGCAACATAGTCCCAATGTATCCACTGTCCTACCCCTCAACCCTCAACGTCATGGTACCAGGCATTCCCATACTTCTCCCCTATGCATCCCAGTCTGCTTTGACCCATTGTCCCCTACACCCTGCCCCTCGGGCCACCTGACCATGCACTCCCATGCCCTGAACCACCAAAGAACAAGCCCCTTCATCAGACCCTCAGACTCTCACCAGTCCCTCACAGGCTCCTGTTCTCTGAGCAGGCAGGCCCCACTGTCATCAGAAGCCTAATTGAAACAAACATAAAAGGGAATAATCAGTGAAGACACTTCAAGGTAAACTACAGCTTCCTGCTAAAGTTAATAATATTCCTTCACTGTGATGGGCAGATCACAGCCCAAAAGGAATAACATGGAAAATCAAATGCAAGTAAATCCAACAAGAATGCCCAGTCCCACAATGGCTGTCTCTAACCAAAACATAGAAGAGGTAATAGGATCAGAACCCCAAAATGAAGACATAAGCAATGCGACCCTGGCCAAGAAAATAGCAGAACTTGCAGAAAACCAGCAATTGTATGAATGCTGTTCTCAGGAGATTAGACCTAAAAGAAAAGAACCATGAAGGGCTCCAAATACTGTTAAATGACCTGAAGGAGAGTGAAAAAAGAGAGGACCTCAATAACCACCTGTCTAAGCTCAAGGAAGACCTAAATAAATGCAAGGATGAATTCCAAGAAGCACTAAAAATCAGAAAATGATGTGCAAAGGGAACTATACATAAAAAAGCAGTAGAAAACAAAAACCAAATTGAACAAGCTCAGAACTCTAGAGAAGCTCTCAAGAATAGAGTCAGCCAATTGGAGGATAGAAACTCAGAACTGGAAGACAGAACAGAAGAAGCAGCTCATTAATCCAAAAGTTTCAATAAGTTCAAAAATTTTTGTGAACAGAACATGTGGGAAATGTGGGATACCCTTAAGGGTTCTTTCTCTTGTCTTATTGCTTAGGCTAGTACTTTTACTACTATGTTGAGGAGCAGTGGTGAGAGTATGCACCCTGTATTATTCCCAATCTCAATGGGAACTTCTTAAGTCTTTCCCCATTAAGTATTATTTGGGAATTAGGTTCTTTATATATACCTTTTATTTTGTTGAGATACAAACCCTCCATGCCTATATTTTCCAGTGTTTTGATCATGAAGTTGGGTTGTATTTTGTCAAAGTCCTTCTCTGAATCAATTGAGATGATCATGTGGTTCCATGTTTGTTTATTTATGTGGTGTATTACATTGACAGATTTCTGTATTTTGAAAATCCTTGCATCCCTGAAATGAAGCCTACTTGATCAAGGTGGATAATGTTTTTGATGTGTTGTTGAATTCAGTTTGCAAGGATTTTGTTCAGAATTTTTGCATATAAATCCATCAGGGATATAGGCCTCTAGTTTTCTTTTATTGTTGTATCTGTGTCTCATTTTGTTATTAGGGTAATGCTAGCTTCATAAAAAGAGTTGGGGGAGATACCCTACTCTCCAATTATGCAAAACAGTTTGAGAAAAATTGGTTTTAGTTCTTCAGTTAAGGTTTGATAGAATTGGGCTGAGAAACCATCCAGTCCTGGACCTTTTTTTTTTTTTTTTTTTTTTTTTCAGTGAGGTTTTGATTACCTTTTCAATCTTCATGGATGTGATAGGTATTTTAGGAGATTAATCTGCTCAGATTTTGGCTAGTTATCCATCCTTTTATTCCAGATTATCCAATTTTGTGTAGTAGAGGTTTGGGAAGTATGTCATAGTGATTCTACCAATTTCATTGATGGCTGTTGTGTTCTCTCCCTTTTCATTTCTGAATTTGTTAACTTGAGGCTTCTATTTATTGCTTTTTCTGTTCATTTTTTTTTTATTGACAACTTCTATACTTTCATACAAAAAACACATGATATTTCCATCCCCTCCCCTCATTCCACTTTAGAACTCCAATGTCCATCATATCCCCTCCCTCTCTCAATTAGTCTCACTTTTAATTTGATGTCATCGTCTTTTTCTTCCATTTTGAGGGTCTTGCGAAGGTATTGCTAGGCACTGCAAGGTCATGGCTATATGGCCTACTCACTCCACATGTACACTCTCCTACATCAGAGGATCCATTACTTGGGGACCCTAGGGCTCTTCAATCAGGGTGACACAGCAAGGGGACTGCTTCTACAGCGAGCTTGGAGGGTAAGTATTTTTACTTTTGATCAAGGTCCAGTTCCTTTCTTTGGAAAATCTTTGAAGCATATACTATTGCCTTACCTTTTCTATGTCTCATTCTATTGTTCCTAATCCTGACATGAAACTTTCTCATTCTACATCTCTGTTCACTGAAACATTTATTCAATATGTCAGTTTAACCATAAGTTAATGCTTACCACACATTTGTTACATGTAAACATTCTGCCAAATGTAATTGTGTTTTTAATGTCATTATTCATTTCCAAAGAGGTTCTATTTTGAGGACAATAAAACACATAAGAGGAGTAAATCAATGGTGATGATTACCAAGAAATTTTCCACTGTATTTCTTGACACATGTGATGTAGATGACAAGTCCCCTTCACTTGCCACTTAATATAGTGAAGTGCAAAGAAACTAAGTGAGATCTTGTGGTGATGAAGCAGGCAGTCCAATCCCTTGTTTCTTGATCCCAATTTTTTTTTAAAGTTTTTTATTTTTTTATTTTTAGAGAGACACAGATAGAGACAGAGAGAGAGGGAGAGGAAGACAGAGATGGGTGCGCCAGCAGTCTCTCAGCTGCTGTGAACGAAATCCAGATGTGTGTGCCCCTTGTGGGCAAGTGCGGCATTGCACCCTTGCATCACTTTGCATCTGGCTAAACATGGGACCTGGAGATTGGAACCAGCGTTCTTAGGCTTAGGAGGCAGGCACCTTAACTGCTAAGCCATCTCTCCACCCTGATCCCAACTTTTAATTTAAGTCTGCTTCTGAGAAAATCATGAACAAAAATAAAATCATGCCAAAAAGGTAGCCTGAGCCAGGCGTGGTGGCACACGTCTTTAATCCCAGCACTCGGGAGGCAGAGGTAGGAGGATTGCCATGAGTTCGAGTCCACCCTGAGACTACAGACTGAATTCCAAGTCAGCCTGGGCTAGAGTGAGACCCTACCTCGAAAAACCAAAAAAAAAAGGTAGCCTGTATTAAACTCCAACTAAGGGATTTTCAATAAACACTCTAAATGATCTAAAAAGAGAAATATTACTAAAGTTGACGGACTAAGTTTCTGTGGGAATTGGCTTGTAGGAGAATGACCAATAAGGATGGCCTTTCCTGAGTGTGACCAGTACCATCCAATAGGCTGGGATTCTAGATGGAAAAATTTTTGGAAATGGAGAAAGTCAACTCATGCATTTTAGCTTCTGCTTCCATCACCTGCTGCCAATAAACTTCAACTTCTTCAGCCTTCCAACATGAACTCCACAAGAACAACTCTCCAAGGAACTTCCATACCTTCAGCAGCAGACTGCAACTGTTGAGACTTCCAGTGTCTTGGACTGAGCAGCTACTTTGTTCTCTGGCATCTACTGTGGATATGGCCATTGCAGGACTTCCTAGTCTGCTAAGGTAAAAACCAATCAAATAAATTTCTTAAGTCATTTATAGATACACCCCTCCACACATTCCCACCCCACATATATATGCATATATGTATTATATATAGTATATTTAAATAACACACATATGTATGTATAAAATGTTATATATCATTTATAACATAATATCTATATGTACATATATGCTATTAAATATAGGTGAACATATATAAGTATATAGTAACATATATATATATATATATATATATATATATATATATATAATGATAGATATAGATGTATATAGATAGATAGGTGATAGAATTGTTTCTGCTTCTCTAGAGAAGTTTGGCTATTTCAGAGGGAAGGTAGTATAATTTAAAAAGTTAATGAAATAATGCCTGAGAATTACCTGAGGAAGAAAGAATATTGAAATCTAGCAGCTCTTTGCTCTGTCCAAGCAATGTACTACATGTTCCACCTGAGACCATTTGCTGAACCTTCTCAGTATGAGCTTATTTCTATTGTCAAGAGGACAGAGGTACAGGACTCAGGTCAATGTCTCCTAGCAGAGGAATCATGTTCATTTTCAAAGCCTGCATGTGTGCATTAGTTAATACAGGACGCGATGTATTGCTTTTCCACCTGTCTGCTTAGATGGAAACCATACACAGTAAAGAAACATAACAAAAAGCTATGAAAATAACCTTAGTTGAACATTCTTTCTTTTGTGTACTTAGTCATTTGTCCTTTATTGCTTTAGAAGCAGAGAGTAGTTGGTCAGTTGTCTTTTTGTATCTTCTACCTAGTATATTCTTATCTTATGGAGGGCATTTTTTTCTTTTTTCTAGTAAGATGAATGGGACACAAATCAGTTGTACTTCTCCAGTAAAGATAGAGTAAAAAGGCACATCCTAGGGTCTCATGGTTCCAACTTTGCTCTCTGTTTTTTTCTGCCTTACACACTCCAAGTTGGCCTGCTGGGACATGTCACTATTCTTGACACCTCTCACTCCATGGCTGACTCCTCAATTTATAATTTGAGAAAGAATGGGGCATGGTTTTGGTAAGTCTGAATAAGACAGAACAGAAGATGAGAAGAGAGGAAACTCCAGGCACTGAAGCCATTTGGGTGCTTCAGCGGCCTCTTCAGAAAACTTCAGAAAGCCTCTCTCACACATCCTACAGAAGCCATCTCCCAGTAAGGAGACAGCCCTCAAAGAATTCTGCAGCACAAAGAAAGAGAAATATCAAATATCATATTCCACGTATCTAAGCATTGATTCCTTATTGACTTGGTGGGTTATATGCCCTGCAGAATTTTGTATATAAATTTAAATCAGAGAGAAAGGGAGTGGGGAAATATGGAACCACTGGAGATTTCCAGCAACCACAGATATTTACTATGTTAGATGGTTTAATTTTCAGACTCATTCTCTGCACTAGCAACCTTTAATGTAGTTTCTCTTTCCTATCCTTTTGAAATAGTTACAGGAAAATATTCAGAAGAATGTGTTCGTCATATCCACACCTGAAGACCTTTAATGATGTGACTGTAAGTGGACACTCTATAGCTCCAGGTTTCCCCACCTTTTTATGTGGTATAAGATGGCCAAATTAAGCTAGAGATATCCCTTTATATATGTCATGGTCTCTACTAAAATGAAATTATCTTGATTTCAGTAAAATATAATTGAGGAGCTCTTCTTAAGAAGACAAGTTTGCTCTGGCCTATTGCAAATGGCTCATTTCCCCATCTGCTGGAAGAACAAAGAGCCATCCCTCCCCGGTCTGCACCATGAGAACTGGGCAGAGCTCCTCATGCTATAACCATAGAAGTAGATCCTCCCCACCAGGACTGGTCACCTCCCACTGGAGCATCCATCTCCAAGTGTCTGGGAAACTTCCATACTCAATAACTTTTCAGCCTCTTGGCTAAGGTCAAGTGTAGTAATATTTTTTATTGACAACTTCCTTCATTGTAGACAATATTCCATGGTACTTCCCTCCCTACCCCCACTTTCCCCTTGTAGTACTTTTTTCTTATTGGTTTTATCCAATTTCCATAGACATATTATAGTTGAGGTCTTCTTTTCCTGGCCATTGTTCACATTAAATATGACTCCAAAGATGTCTGTCCAATTTTGGGATGAGGGGCTCAGTTTTTTGTGTGATAGCAATTTACTACCTTATCTAAAGGGGTTTACTGGATTTTAGCATGTTTAGATTCATATTTGCTATAAACCAGGGGGACAAATTCTACATGCAGGTTCAGAAACTGGAAGGCATGGAATCTCTCTCAAAAGTCCGGTTAGTTTAACTGTATATTGTTTCATATGCTTAAACATTTTTGGCTAATACACTTAAGATTTTCCACTATAGAGGTTATCAACGGTCCTAGTAATAAGATTGGATGTAAAATTATTCTCAAGGCTGAGTAGATGGCTCCATGAATAAGAGCACCTGCTGTGTAAGATTGAGGGCATACATTAGATCCTCAGCACCCAATTAAGAAGCCAGGTGTGGACTGGCAGGTTGTCACCCTAGGACCAATGGGAGGTATAGACAGGAGGATGACTGAAGCTCACTACTAAGCTAGTCTGACACCCCCCCCACCAAAAAAAAGGCAGCTCCATGTTCAGTGAGAGATTCTATCTTAGGAAACAAGGCCGAGGGTGCTAGGCAAGCATACATATTGGACATTATGCTCTCTGCTTGTGTGTACATGAAGCGTGTACACATCTGTATGCACACTACACATACACACACACACACAAATAGAAAAAAATAAAATTCTTCTTACCTACTACAGTGGGAACTGCACTAGAATGACTTCAGACTTATACAAAATATCTCTTAAGTGCCCAAGTTCAATCAAACTTCAAGATATTGGAGTAAAAGATATTCCAGGTAAACTGGGGTTCCTTTCCATGGATTCTTAATCTCATTAATATAAGAATTCAGAAACTGTACCAAAGGAAGTTTGGGGACAATTTTATTACCATTTCAGGGAAAAATTACAGGTCAGGCAAGCTATGAATCTTGGCAGGGCTACATGGAGAAGAGAAACAGAGATATAAGTCAGGGTCAGCAGTGAGGGTCTAAGTGCAACTGTATAAAAAGAGAGGGATTTCTTTGAGAGTAAGAATTCCAGAGTATCTGGACAAGCACCATGTGAATCTAAGTTCAGAAACACAGGCACGTTCAGCCATGAAGACCTGCAGGTTACTGGCTCAATGAATGGACTTCTGTGGATATAAGTGCATTGTGCAATTAAGGGGAGATCTGTTTTCCCATCTCTTTAGCAAGTAAGGGGTGGTCTTTAGGCCAAGGAATCAAAAGACTTGGTTGGATTAACTTTAAGGAGGGGGACATCATCTTATGTTTGATGTAACTTAAAATGTCATATCCATCCAGGGCCAGAGTTAAAGTCAATTTCTATTCTTGGAAGAAACTTGCCTTCAACAAAGCTATACTAAAATAGCTCTATCCTTTCCCTTTGTCAGGAAAAGAGGATGTGGGTATAAACCTGATCATGATGGAAGAATGCATCTTCAGTGTCCTCTATGCCTACTTATGCTAAGTACCTGAAGGAAATTGCCAATGTGAACTTTTATATGGTGTGAGAAACATATCATACCTGATATTCTCCTCTGGCCTCCACATGTTTGTACTAGTCTTTTATCTCTGTGTGTGCTTGTCTCACCCTCTCTGCCATCATGCTCTTTATTATAGCCAACACACTACATTGTGCTGAGGGAGACCTCTGACTCTGAGACTGTGCTTATTTGAATACTGAGCCTAGTTAAGATAACTATAGAGTCTTATCAGATGTGCGGGTTTTTCTTTAGAAGAACAAGATACGGAATTGGGTAAGATGTCTCCAGAGCCTCTGGTTCTTTGTCATTTTTTTTTTTTTTTAAGTTGGAGGAGGCAATTCTCAAAGATAGTAACTGGGTGCATCCTTGCACTGTTGGACAGTTGGATTGTTACATAACTTTGGATGATTTGCACATATGAGTTCCATATAACCCAGAAACTTAAGTATATGCACACTCATCATAGTCACATAGGAGAGGCAAATAGGGGTTTTCCTCCAACAGATATTGTCAAAAACAGACTGCTTTCTACTGAGCCTCTGCAAATGTTGGCTTAGGATGGACTTACTTATTTGCTTTGCTACATGGAAGTACCTGAGCACAAATTACTCCCTGATAGGGAGGAGCTAGTTGTCAGCCTACCAAAAAAAAAAAGCAAATACATTAGTCCCTGGGGAGTTATCCTTGCATAACATGCCTCATAGTCATAGGTAGGTGCTGAATTAACATGCCCTGGTCTCCCAAAACTCACATTCCTGTTCAGACTACAGAGTGACATCCCTGGCTTATTGGCATGATGAGACGAAGGCTTTCTCCTTAAGCTAGCTTGTGAGGTTTTTCTCCAGAGTAGATGTTTATAATAAATCTTGAAATTATCTGATGGTTTCATCTAGTTGAAAGACATTTTAGTTGATCAAATTAAACGTGCTTCTAGGTTACAGATATACAGGGTGATCTGGAATCCAGGTCAGTTTAAGGCACTGGAACAAAGTTTGACATCTACACATGCTCAGGGAGAAGTAGTCTAATGACTAGTCCAGGTTCAGCCAGTCATGCATGACTTAAACATAATTCTTAACAGCATCCCATGTGTATCTGATTCTTAACTCATACTCACAAAAAGCCATTTTTAGATCACTGGGTCATTAAAAGAACTATTTGTTCATTCTGTGTAGATTAGCAATTATGGATTGGAATAATGTGGTAAGGTAATCACTATGCTTTGCACAGTCAGTTTATGATAATTACTAAACAATTTACTCATGTAGTAGAACAGTGTATAGGCCCAGAAACTAACAAAAGAATATCTTTATATTATTATAAAGAATATTGTCCACAATACAATGGAGAAGAAATGGAAAAGAAAACAGAAACTTATTGGATAGTACATGTATTGAATTATTCATTAAAAAGATAAAGAAGGAGCTGGAGAGATGGCTCGGCAATTACAGGTGCTTTTTTTGCAGAGCCTAACAGCCTGAATCTGATTCCCCAGTACCCATGTAAAATCAGATGTACAAAGTGGCATATATGTCTGGAGTTTGTTGCAGGAGGCCCTGATATGTCCATACAGTCTCTCTTTCTTTCTCTCTCTCTCTCTCTGTATGTCCGTCTCAAATAAATATATAAATAAAATATTTTTATTTAAAAAGAGAAAGAAATGTTTATTTTATTATGGTAGACATAAATATCTCTTACTGACCACATGAAAAGAAGAAGAGCTGTCACCCTTAAGTTAGGTTCAGTATAATGTTGCTTAGATCCATAAAGTGACAGGCAAAACACTCTTAAAATATACCTCCTGTGGTCATTAACGAAGTGTACAACTGGCAGGCAGACACAGGAGGACTCAGTGATACCACATTGCTCAATCAAAACAAACTCATACATTCCTAAATGTTGATAGTAAGTAAAAAAATTAACACTATGCAAATAGAATTCTAAAGGGAATCTCTCCTGGCTCAGGCAGCTTTTGTTTGCAAGAAACCAGCATTGTAAACTGTGAAGCAAATCCCAAATTGAATTTTCTTGGTCCCCCAAAACACATTCTGGATGTCCTCCTGGTGATAGACCAGGGAAGCCACAGCAGAAACCTCTTAGTTATTCATAAATTCTTTCTTCAGACAAACAAACAAACAAACAAAAAACAGTTGTTTTAAACACAAGAGTAGAGATGAACTCCAGGGCCCAGTATCCATTTTCATGCAAAAGTAGACAGCTCGGTATACAAATAAAACCTAGCTGAGAACTCTGAACAGAGCAGCATAAATACTCATATCTGCTATAAATAAACAAGATCCATTGTTTTATGATTAATGCCCAGCTCATGAATAAGTACACACAATGGAGACAGATATTTAATTTTGTGTTGTAGAACATAATTAGAAATTATTAAATAAAGTCAGAATACAGTAGAGAGTTCTCAGAATGCAAAGACCCTGGATATAATCTGGATGTGTCTGGAGCTAGTTTTGTCCAATATAGGACTTAAAATAATAATAAATAATCAAGAAAAGCAGCAATAACGCTGTTTCATTAAATAGTTGATAGGGGTGTCTCATTCTCTCTCTTGTTTCCTTCTTCCTTCTGGGAGTTTAATGCAGTGTGATAAGATAAATGTCTGCTTTTTAATGATGATCACACCCTATTAACATGTCTCACCCTGTTACCGATAATGCATAAGATTATGAAAGATGAAAAAAACATATAAAGTCCTATTTTCTGCTCCCTGCTGATGCTGTTTGTTTACCTTTAGCATTTCTCTTGCTTAGAGAAACAACAGATAACTTCTAATTTTTTTCATTCCACTGTGTTTTTTCATGCAAATGAATTATCTGCCATTTTATTTATTATTTTTGTAGCACAAGAGCTGCAATTTTGTTTCATTAAGCCAACGGGATTTATCATCACATCTTGTTTTACTCATTAAGGATAGAGCTGGGAAAAGCTAGGAGAAATTGCCAGGGGTCATTGAGGTAGCAGAGAGAATCCATTCATGAGCAGATCTAACCCATCCCAACTCTTACAACCATGCAATTGTCCAAGGTCATAGACTGCATGAATAGTATAACCCAAAGGATAAGCAAGCTCATTTTCTTCTGATTTTAATTGTTATGGACTTCTATAAATCTGCATCAGAAGAGGATGAGAAATTTATATAGACTTTATTTTTATGTTTTAGGAGAAAGTCAAAAGAAGGAGTGAATAGAATGAGTTGTGTGCACAGACCAAACAGAATCATAGCAGTGTGGTTCTTTGCTTTGCTTTGGCATGTAGAACACAAGCTTTTGTCCTTACGGAGTGCATTGTCCTCTGCTCTGACTTTTGAGTAACCTTTCCAGCTGGTTTATCTCCTTCTTACAGACCAAAATGAGAGGGATGCTGAGTCTTTTCATTCTGGCCTTTTCCTCCACTCCCCTGCCAGCCACTTAACTCTTATTTGTTTTGAAAATTAGCCATTTAGCATGGCATCGCCTTTACTGGCTATTTGTTCTGCTGACCTGTGGGGGAAGCTGGAATTGGCTCTGCAAATATACTCTTCTTACTGGACTGTGATTGCAGAATGCCTTTATGGGGCCATTGCTGTAATTACCCCAAATGTTGTGATAAATCCCGGCAGAAACTACTGCTCCGCTGACTGGAGCAAACTTCCTGCATATCTCCCTCCTCTGCCATCCATGTTGTTTCTCATGTATTAGAGGACACACTGAGTGGAGACAAGGACTACACGATCCAAATGGAGAGTGAATGATCTGACAAGAAGCCAACCAGCACTTCAAGCACAGCTAACCACCATCAGAGCATTTCCTTCACAACAAAGGTCACATCCAAACCCCATTCCCCTAGCATAGGAATTAGAGGAACAATTGTCTGATTATGATTGTGGAAAAAAAAGCATTACATTTTATGTTCAGCTATAATTGGTATTTATGACAATTTATGTAAACAGTAATGAAGCCTATGTGATTTTTGTTGGGAAATTGCATTATGACACCAATGATCGTTACTGTTAATTTTCCTGAAGATGATGGCAATCAGCACGCAGAGTTTCATTGTAAATAGGTTAATTTAAAATTCAAACACTGCTGGTATTTCAAAATGAGTTCTGATTTGATTTCTCATAGCTATGCCCTGACTTTTTCCAGGTCAAGTTAAAAATGCAGAGATAACTTACTTCAGACCTAAACCTTTGTGTTTCAGGGTTCTTTCTTGTACATAAATGTGCATGAACAATGTATGTAAATGTATGCCACGCATATGATTTTTGGTCAGTTTTTGCGCTTCAAAGAAAAAGTTCGAAAAAAATATTACTAAGGTAATCGCAAAATAAAGCTATCGCAATTTAAATTACTAGATTTGTTGTCCAAGTGAAGAGTAACACTTCAGCATATTCTATTATTTCTAATGTGCATTTGAAAATTGCCTAATCAAAATTTTAACAAGAAATGAAAACATAAATATATCTCTCTTTATCGACCTTGGGTTTCTGGCTAGTTATTAAGTTAAATTGATATTCTGCCAGTGCATGTTTTGGGCCAGCCCAACCAGTTAATAATTTCTTTTAAGATATGTGCTTCCCAGGATGTAGATCGATTCCTGTCAGCTTGTCCACACTAAGTGAAGGTGTCTAATTTTCACCTTTTGACACTTATAAAAGTAGTAACTTTAGTGTTCTCATGGATATAGTTTTAAGAACAAGTGTCATAGGACAAAGCATTTGAATTGGTTAAAAAAAAAGGAAGAACAATTTTAAATGCCAGTCTTGTTTTAATTTACTTTTTAAAATTACAACACATTTTAAGTCATGTTTAAATAATCACATAATATATTTATATGTTTTTATCAATATAATACTTGAATTTTTGCCATATAATTTAGTAACTTGCAATCTGAACTAGGCAAGACATAAGAAGTCAGATCATCTTTTGATCTGTATGAAGCGAAGACTGCAAGTTCAGACCTTCCTGTCTTTTTAATGTCGGGGTCACCCTAACTGCCTAACAAAGCTACTTGAATCCCTCTCATTTACACACTGTAACTGTATATTATTGTGATAGATTGTGTTGGCAATAGAAATTAACCATGCCTATAAATAGCTTCCTTTCTTCTTTATGTCTCTGTGCTTCTCTTTCTCTTTTAGACCAATTTCTAGTGTGTAAATCAACTTCTCAGAGTTTGTTATTCTGATGAGAGAACATAAGTATAAATATTCAACATACATTATAATTTTGACCATAATTAGCTTAACTTTGAAAACACCATTGTTTTTTTAAAAGTGTTTGTCCTATGACTGTGCTTATCCATATATGTAGTTCATTTAATTAAAATGCCATTTTCAAAATACATATTCAGAGTTTTACCTTGGACCATTTATTTGAGAGAATAGGGATTGAAAGAAACATATTATTAGATAAGCAAACATCTGGGATTCTCAAAAAATTGCTTTCATACTTAAATGTTTATAAGCCCTGAATTCATAGAGCCTTATATTGAATATAATTTTAAACTTTAATAATTTCTTATGAAATTACATTTACTTGCAGAAAATACACATATGCCTATATGGTAAGTAATACACTTTACATTCTCAATCACATATTCATTTTTCCTTGGGAGTGATGTACCAGATATTGAAAATTCTTGCTCAAGTGTGCTACAGTTTTTCTTTCAATATTTACTTGTAGCTTGTACTTTAATCCCAATAACTCTTGTTAGTGTACTAGGAATATCCAGATCTCATGCTTTGAGAACACATATTACAAAAACTTAAAGATAAGCAGTTTGGCACTGGGCATAGTGCTCTGTGATAGAGTGCTTGCTTAACATGCACAAGGACATGGATTCAATCCCCAGGAAAATACACACACAAGCACACCCATACACACAAAATAAGAAAAAAAGTTACATATGTGTGTGTGGGGGGGGGTGTTTAAGCATTCTTGGAATAAAAGACTTCTTTCTGTAGCAGCTACATTCTCATTGCTGGGACAAAATACCTGACTGACCAGAAGCAGTTTATGGAAGGATAGAGTTTATTCCAGGCCTACAATTTACAGGGACAAGCTTCATCATGATTGGGAAAGCAAGGCAGAGCATCACATCTTGTCACATTTCTTGGTGGAAGTAGTCTAGGTACTGGGCTTGGACTTGACTCAATGTCCACTCCCTGTGACACACCTCTTCTAACAAGGCCTCACCTCCCAAATTACCAACAGCTGCAGATTGAATATGAGGCTTAATCCTAAGCACATGATGCTATGGGGAGCACTTTATATGCAAATGGTCACACTACTGGTTAAATTACTTCCTCTCAGATGTTTCTGTATTGGACAAAAGCCCTGAGAACAGACTGATAGATTTTTTTTTTTTTTTTTCTGCTGAATTGATATCTTCTCTTACCATTTTTAATTTGACTTGCAGGTAACTGATGTGTGGCCTAATACCTACTTTGTTCCTTCATTTTCCCAACAGACAAAATAAATCCAAAAATAAGATAGATTCCTTAGTCAGAGTCTAAACACAACCTTCCCGTACATTTTAAAAATAAAGCCTGGGGCTGGAGAGATGGCTTAGCAGTTAAGCGCTTGCCTGTGAAGCCTAAGGACCCCAGTTCAAGGCTCAATTCTCCAGGACCCACGTAAGCCAGATGCACAAGGGGGCGCACACATCTGGAGTTCATTTGCAGTGGCTGGAGGCCCTGGTACACCCATTCTCTCTCTCTACTTGCCTATTTCTGTATCTTTCTCTCTCTCTCAAATAAATAAATAATAAAATATTAAAAATAAGTAAATAAAGCCAATGCCGAAAAACCGAACATACTAATAATTCAGTAAAACTTTATATGAAAAAGGGTTTCAATTAGAAAGAGGAATCACAGAAAAGTTGTACAAGAATACTCTCATGACATTCCTCAAATTTCAAACCACAGGCAGCATGGTGCATAAGTCAGCTAGTTATAGCAGTGACGTAGGTTATTAGGTTTGTTACTGTACACCAACCATAACTAACCATCAAACATATTCCAAAATGTCACATAAATATGATTAATAAATCACAGGTGTTTAGGGTGTGAACTTTTGAGATCCCTTTTTAAATCCTATATATGGGGAGCTGGCTCAGTGGGTAAAGTTTTTGCTGTGTGTACATAAGAATCCAAATTCAGAAGCCCAGCAAGCACTCAAGTAAAATGTTGGGCATGGTGGCATACATCTATAATCCCAGGTGGAGTTGGAGACAGACAGATCTCCAGATCATGTTGAATCTATGTGTTCTGAGTTCAGAGATAGATCTTGTCTCAGAAAAATGGGTAATAAGAATAAGCAATATATTGCTGGGCGTGGCGGCGCACACCTTTAATCCCAGCACTTAGGAGGCAGAGGTAGGGAGATCACCATGAGTTCAAGGCCACCCTGAGACTACATAGTGAGTTCCAGGTCAGCCTGGGCTAGAGTGAGACCCTACCTTAAAAAACAAACAAACAAAAAAAATAATAAATAAACCAAAAACCAAAAAAAAAAAAACAAAAACAACAAAAAAGAATGAACAATATAGAGGAAGATGGAAGTTACCTTTAGTAGACCTGTGGTGACCACACACACGTGAGCCCTCACACATACAACCATGCACATGTGTGCACGTGCATGCATGAGCACACACACACATACATAAAAAAAATCTTATATGTTATTGGAAGGAAAATAGTCCCTTGTCCTCATTTTCCTAAAGGAATGATTTCAATGTCATGAAGACAAGATGACTAGCACCTTCTCAGAGAATGTCCAAATGGGAGAGCTGATTTGCTGGTAATTCAGAGTGCTTGTGTTGGGGTACGAGTGTTCTCACAATTACTTAGCCCTGTGCACTCTGTCTTCATAGGGGAAATGGCTAGCAAATTGATTTACGTCTGGAGTTTTGGTCTGAGGGTAGGCGGGGTGTCTAATTCCTCTTGTTAGCATCTCTAGTTCATCAATCGGGGCTGATGAGAAAGAAAGGCAATCATACTCCAAATGACATTCTTTTATTCCTGAGAGGAAAAGGAATTTGACCACAAAGATTACACAGCTATAATTCTTCTTTACTTCTAAGGCAACCTTAGGAGGATGGGCCTCTCATTCTGAAAATGCAAGCATTGCTTTCTTTCTTTTGTATCCTATTAAGGACTCTACTCACAGTACATGGAACAGCAGGTCACCAGAAGAGCCAGCAATGTTACAAATAGCATTTCACATCAATGTTTGTTGTCTTGATGATGACTGCCTTTCTCCTGGTGTTCCCATGTTTCTGAGGTGCCCTTTTAAATGAGGACAGGGCCACCACCATGTAAATTAATAAGTTGTACTATTTAAGTTTCCTCTGTCATGAAATACAGCAGACTGCACCATTACTTTATTCATTCTCACAGTTCTCTTTGCTTAGGAAAAATAAAGTTATTTTTTGACTTTTTTCCTACATTTAAGAATTGACTGTTTTTACACCAGTGGGGTTCTGTCTTTTATGCTGAAGAAACTCAGAGAGCAAGAGTACATCGTTTGCTATAGAAATCAAAGATTTTGTATCATAAGGGATTTCTAAAATGGGCCCATTTAATCATTATTAATCGTGATGTAGTTAAACTCATTTGCATTAAATTTATTTTTTAAAAAGTTTGAGAATTGAGAAAGCAGGAGCAATTTTCTGTTGGAACACACTTTAAAGAAGTCCATAGTTTCAACTGATTCTGAGGACAAATTTCAAGTCAAAGATAGAAAAGAATTCTATATGATCAATACACTAATTTCAATTGTCTTTACAATTAATATCCCACAATCCACCCAAAGACATGCTCAGTGACTTCTACTGACCTCGAATATTTTCTGAAAACCACTGGGGAGAAGCCGCATGCCAACGTGTGTTAATTGTAATCATATTGACATTTTCTAAGTACAAGAATTTCTATGAGAGTGACAAGTCAGATATTAGAATGCCAGATTCCAGAAAAATGATATGATATTGATTTAATCAGAGAACATTTATTCAAAAAATGCTAATCATCTTTTCTTATGATCAAATTCTCATATATCTTGAGGATCCCTCACAAAACAGTCCTACTATGACATGTGCTACTGTTTGCTTCCTCAGTTGTACATGGAACATTCACTTAAAATTCCTTTAGCTCGCTTTCCATGCTCTTTACTTACTTGTGATTCACAATTGTCCCTCAATCACAGTATTTTCACTTTGCCCATAACTGATTGCATAACAGTTCAAAAGATGCACAACTTCCCAGGACAGTGATTATGTATTTTTTCCTAATTTTGCTATCCAGAAAAATCATGTTATGTCTTTTGACCAATGAAATGGAAGCAAATGTGTTCTGCAGTATACCTCAGTGGATATACTCAATGGCTTTAAGAAAATCAGAGGTGGTTCCATCAACCGAGGGAACATATTATAGAACACACACACATGTACCCAAGTGAGCATGTGATAAAAGTGCCCTGTAAGAAAAAAACTAGTCCTTGTAGTACACTCCTGAGCATTTGGGGGGTGATTGAACACTGATGTATAGAACTCTGCCCTTATTTAGTCAGACATATTTTGGCAGCATAAGTATGATAGTCAACTGCTACAAAATATCCTAAAACATATGGCATCACTTCCAGGACCAAAATCAAATACAGTGAAGATAGACAGAACTTTCAAAATGCATAAAACTTCTGCTATGCATTGAACAGATGTTCTCAGCACACATTTTTTTTTTTTTTTTTGGTTCAGATCATAGAGAGGCAACTTAAGTCTTTAATCACTAAGTGTAATGTTATCTGGGAGTTTTCTATATATCCATTCTTTTTTAAATATTTTATTATTTATTTATTTATTTGAGACACACACAGAGAGAGAGAGAGAGAGATACAGAAATAGGCAGGTAGAGAGAGTGAATGGGCGCACCAGGGCCTCCAGCCACTGCAAACAAACTCCAGTTGTGTGCGCCCCCTTGTGCATCTGGCTTACATGGGTCTTGGAGAATCAAGCCTCGAACCAGGGTTCTTAGGCTTCACAGGCAAGCATTCAACCGCTAAGCCATCTCTCCAGCCCTCTATATATCCATTCTCAAATTGAACATTTTGTTAGTCTTGGGTGTTAAAAGCTTTCTATTCTTTATAAATATATAATTTTACCATTTTAGGTACTTCTTGACATCTTCCTAGTTTATAATTTGAGTTTTTACATATTAAATTGAATGATTTTTCAAATTTTAAATAAACCCACATTATAGGCTAAACTATACCTGGGTATCATGCATTTTAGTGTATTGTTAGCATTGATTTACTAAAATTTCTTTTAGAATGTGGCTTGATTAGGCTTTGCTAAGAGGAGAATGCTAGACTTGTAGAGAACATTGTGACTTTCCCTTTTATTTCTTTCAGGGGTATTTTTGCATACTGTTGAGTTGGTCTATCATAAATGTTTTGTTGAGTTTGCCAGTGAAGTGGGAGACTTGAATATTTTTGTGTTATGGATTTGATTCAAAATCTAATTGCTGTAGCAGATAGTGCTATCAGGTCATTCCCCTTTCTCCTTTGGGCTTTACATGACAGTTACCTTCTTTTTTGTGAGGAATCTCTTCCTTTTATATAAATTGCTGTATATAATGGTATAATGGTATGGATTTACGCACTGTATGCTCTCTGTCTTTTCAAATATTTTTCTGAAGAGTTTGGTTAGTGGAACGCCAGTTTTTAAATATTCTTTTAGAGCCATCATCCTCTATTTCATTGATTTCTATTAGTGGTTTTTCTATTATTTATTTTGCTTTGGTTTATGCTATGCATTTTCTTCTAATTGCTTATCTGTTTTACTTTTTCTGTTTTTTTTTTAATATTTGTATTTCTTTTTAAAAATTTTTAAATTTATTTTTATTAGATATGGACATACTTAGTATGTAAACAACCCATGTTGGTACCATCTTTTCTCTCACCCCTACCCCTTTTCTAAATTGGCCCTCTTCTTTGGAGATGCAGGTCAACCCCATGGGGATTGTGGGTCATGCACTGGGGGGACGTAGTAATGGGGGAGAGGCAATTTCCTCAGTGCAAAATGTCCCAACATGTAGCTCTAACAATCTATCTCTCTGCATCCTCTTATGCAAAATTCCCTGAGCCATGTTGGATGCATTCTAAGTCTACTTCAGTGATGGACTCTTGGGAGCCTCTGTATCTCTGCTTTGGTAGGTGTTGAGTGTCTATTTCCTTCGCCTTTGTGCTGATATCAGGTTCACTGAGAAAGCAGCACTCTTACTCATTTCCCCAATCCCTCTGTGGTTTCAGCTGGGGCCAGTGTGAAGTGTGCTGGGTTGTTCATCTCCTCAGGTCCCGCTCCCATCTGAAAAAGAGAAGAAGATTCTCCAATGGAGAAAGAAGTCAGCACTGGTTAAATGGGACAACCATTATTAATTTAGAGAGAATTTAAAGGGTGTAGACTCTCTTCTAGCCCAAGATTAGTGGGAGCTTGACAATGGAAAGCAAAATTGTTACCTGGATATGATTCTGACTTGTTTCCTGGTTCCAGATATCACTTCCTTGCCACTGAGCAGATCTGTTAGTTCAATCCAAGAGCAGTTGATTACCATCATGGCTGTGTGCCACTATTGCACTTGTGTGAGCATCACATCAGGTTGTTTGCTTATGAGTAGCTTAGATTTTGAGTTGCTTGGACAGATGTTGACCACTTTCCTCTGGTAGCTAATGTAGCACCTTCTAGCAATAGATGGACTAATTGTCTGTGGACTGGCTCTCTTCTGGATTCCAACCAGGTCTCTCCATGCTCCATGCCAACAGTATATGGTGTCTTCAGCAGTAGGGTCTTATCATTAACCTCTGGTAGGTAATCAAGTATTCTGACAGAAGTCTGTCTTGTTTGCTTTGGGAGACCTTGTAGGTCTCTCCAATCAACAGATTATTGTGAGTATTAACTGCATCCTGGCACAGGGAATTACAGACCAGTGCCAAGGGGAAATTAAAAAAAGAAAAGACAGAAAAGAAAGAAAAACATGAGAAATTTAAAGGTAGGCTTTATCCCTCTCCAGGCCCCTCAATTCAGGTGCTCCCCCTAATGTCCTAAGTGTTCCACCTTTTAGTCTAAATTCCAGGATATAGATTTCTATGGTACCAGTTCAATTTGGGTTTAGTTTTGTGCTCCCTCTTCTTTTCCCCCAAGCTGTACAATCCCTATTGTCCAAGCCTGAAGATGCAATTCAGGTATGTCAGCAACTTAGGCTGATCCAGGTGAGGAACCACAGATGAGTGAGACCATGTGATGACTGTCTTTCTGTGATTGTGTGAGTTCACTTAGTATGAACTGTTCCAAGTTCAACCATTTTTCTTACTGCTCAGTAGAATTTCATCTTGTAGGTATACCACATCTTGGTTATACATTTGTTCAATGATGGACACCTGAGTTGATTCCAGTTCTTAGCTGTTATGAATTGAGCAGCAATAAACATGGTTGAGCAAATATCTCTGAATGGAGATGTGGCACTTTTAGGGTAAATGCTCAGTAAGGGAATAACAGGTTCTGTTGATAACTTTATATCCATCCTTTGCAGTAGTCTCCATATTGATTTCCAGTAGTGGTTGTATCAGCTTACATTCTCACCAACAGTGAATGAGTGGTCTTATTTCTCCACATCCTAGCCAACATTTCTTTTCATTTGATTTTTTTTTAATGGTTGCTAGCCTTACTGGAGTAAGGTGGAATCTCATAGTTGTTTTAATTTGCATTTCCCTAATAGTTAGGGATGTTGAACACTTTCTTAAGTGTTTGTTATCCATTTGTAGTTCTTCCTCGGAGAACTCTGTATTCAGTTCTCTGTTCCACTTTTGGAGTGGGTTGTTTCATTTTTTTTTAGATTTTATTTATTTATTTATTTATTTATTTATTTATTTATTTATTTATTTGAGACAGAGAGAGAAAGAGAGAGAGACAGAGAAAGAGAATGGGCACACCAAGGCCTTTAGCCACTGCAAATGAAGTCCAGATGCATGTGCCACCATGTGCGTCTGCATTACATGGGACCTGGAGAATTGAACCTGGGTCCTTAGGCTTTGCAGGCATGTGCATTAACCACTAAGCCATGTCTCCAGCCCTTGTTTCATTTTTTATTGTTTAGTTTTTTGCATTCTTTGTAGATTCTAGATATAAAGCTTCTGTCAGTGGTATAGCTGGCAAAGATTTTCTCCCATTAAATGGGTAATCTATTGGCTCTGCTTATGATATGGTTGTCTGTGCAAAAGCTTTTCAGCTTCATGAGATCCCATTGGTTCAGTGCTTATTTAATTTACTGGGCTGCTGTGGTTTTGTTCAGGAAGTCTTTTCCAAGTCTTATATCGTGGAGAGTGTCTCCTGTTTTTTATTCCATTAGTTGAACAGTTATTGAGGTCTTTAATCCATTTGTGTATGGTGAAATGAGTGGGTCTAATTTCAGCTGCTTGCATCATTAGAAAGGAGAGCTGATGCAAACACACAAATACACACACACACACACACACACACACACACACATATATATATATGTATATACATATATATGCATAAATACCACCACCAATCAACCCAGCCATCTCTCAGCTACTTCTACTTGTGTGAGTACTGTGAGCACATGCTTTGTTCTGTTAATTTTAATTTAATTTTTTTATTAAGAACATACTTAATATGGATGCATCCAGCCATCTCTCAGCTACGTCTACTAGTGTGAGTACTGTGAGCACATGCTTTGTTTTGTTAATTTTAATTTAATTTTTTTATTAAGAACATACTTATTATGGATGCATCACATGTTGGTACCATCTTTTTGCTCCTCCCTGCCTCCATCCTGCTGGGGGCCTGTCTTCAGTGGGGTTGCTTGTATTCACCAAGGGGTTGTGGGTTATGTACTGTGTGAGAAGCAGTCAGTTATTGACAAGAGGCAATACTTCTGGGCATGATGTCCCAACTTGGGGCACTTACAATATTTCCACACCCTCTTACGGAAAAATGAGCCTTGGTGGGTGTGTTTTAAGTCTACTTCAGTGGTGAGCTCTTGGGAACCTCTGGGTTTCTGCTTTGGCATGTGTTGAGTATCCTCAGCATCTGTCTCCTTCACCTTGGCACAGATTGTCAGGCTTGTCATGAAAGCAGCTAGATGACGATTCCAGAGTGTTCTCCTGGCATCCATAATGCAGGTGGAACAACAGGTTAGTTTCCAAACAAAAAAGTGCTGCTTTTCAGAGTTTCTGCAGGCTTGTCTATATGCTGTCCTGTAATGCATTTCTCACGCCTGAGTTTTTGTCTCTTCATCCTGTCCCTCTTTCTCCTAATTTAATGGTGATCCTCTAAATTAAGAAGTTCTCTGTGGAAATCATATCTTTACACTGTCTTTGACAGAAAACAGAGTCCTTTACTTTACTAGTAAATGCTACATTGCATTTTCTTTCAGTTCATTTTCACTGCAGATTTGAGAAGTTATAGCTTTTCTACCCTTTGAGTTCTGGTGTACCTTTTGACACTCCTAATTCTGTTTGAACATCCAGAGTTTTGGCTTGAACTCTTTACTTTTATCACATCTTTGAAAAGGTGGTCAGTAATACCACACTGTAATAAATGTGTGGCTCTTTTTGAGTCTGTGCACTAGAGACAGGAGTTCAGTATACACAGTGCCTTCCTTCCATGATCTGTAAAGACAATTCCACTGTCTCATTGAAGAGAATGGCCTCGTTCTCTCTTTCTCTCTCTCTCTCTCTCTCTCTCTCTCTCTCTCTCTCTCTCTCTCTCCCCACACCTGTTCAATGGCTTATCAGCTAAACAAATGCCACATTTTTTTTGGGGGTGGCTAATATTAAACTCAGGGATTTTCAAATAACATTTTTTTATTTTTATTTTATAGCAACCTCTTATTTGAAAGTCACAACTGCAATGTTTTCCAGGAGATACAATATAGTGTATTAAACTAACTTCTGAACATATAATAGCACCATCTCTCACGACTTTGATGCTCAAAGTAGATGTTTCTTTTGGAAGATGGCATTTTTGTATTCAGTGATGATGACCTAGGTTCATCCTACATTGTAACCCTGCTGCCAAGACACGTGGGAATCAAAAGTCATTACTGTCATCTGTATTGAGATAGTATATATTAAGGACTGTTAAAAAATAATAGATATACATATGGGGTTTCTAGTGGTCTAGACATGGAATTTAGCTGTAGTCGTTGCTTTCAGTTGTATTGCACTTACCTATAATTAACTCCTGAACTAGGAGGGATGATGGTGAACAGTTCGTCTAGCTGTTAGTACAGAAGAATTGAAAATGTTTCGTCAACAGTTTCCTAGCCCCTCCAGTAGTACACTTACACATTTATTGGTATGGTTGTTAAATGTCTTCTTCACTAGGTAACAAAGTTTATGCATATTTGTTTAGTAATTATGCTCAATGATTGGTATTCTACAATATTTCTTAGAAATGAGTAAAATAATTAAGGAGATTGAATGTGAACACACAATTTTAAATATAAAAATGAGAGCACAGAAGATTTGAATATTTCATGTCCTTCTAGAGGAAAAGATACCCAAAGTCATTCTTCAGACTATGCAGTGGATGTTCTTGAGAACATTATTTACATCATCAAGGAGATTGTATGGTGGCTGATGTTATAAATATACCCAGATATTTGCTGGTCCTCAGAACTACAGGAACATAAGGATTACACATCTAGCTAAGTGTTACCGCACTTGCCTGCCTAGCATGTTCAAAGTCCTGGGTTTGACTTCCAGAACTGAAAACTCAAAGCTAACATATTAAAAGCCAATTACCAGTTCTATTTACAAACAACTTTGTCTTTAGATTTCTTAGATAGCTGCTCAAATTTAGCATTCTTTATGACTTACAGAGACAGGTTTTGCTCAAATACATGAATGCCAATCATGAACAGTGGGTACATTCCTATCTATATCATTTGTTCAGCTAAAATGTGACAATTATTTATTTATTTATTTTGGCATGAAACATTTCCTGTTTCACCATGCTAACTTTATATGTCAATTTTAGGTTTTCATATATAATCTTTAATACACAGTAGTGTCTTCTAATCTGTGTTATTTTTCTATCTATGGTTTCAGGGACTACATCCTTCCATATTTCAAAATTGTTAAAAATGCCAGAAATGAACAACTCATCAGTTGCAATATTTGCCTCACTCTACTCTAGCCCACTTACTGCATAAATCTTCCTTTTGTCCAGCATGCCTATAATAATATGCTCCTTGCTAGTTTTCTCACATATCTGATAGACTATCAAAGGTTCAATATGTCTTTAATTAACCCTTACAAAGTGGCCTTGTTACAGCACAAGGCCATAGTCATTCAAGTGCTGTTCATCACCTCATTCAGGAATTGTTTCTTTTTATATTGCCAGGAGAGGGCTAAGTATAGTATGATAAAGTATTGAGAGAGAACGAGTGATCCACATTCTGATAACTTAAACATTTATTCACTTATTACTACTTATTTTTAGACAGGGTCTCATCGAGTGCAGCCTTCTTAGAACTATCTATGTAGGCAATACTAGCCTCGAATTCCTAATCCTCTGGTCTTCTTATCCACAGAGCTGGGATTGTAGGGTTGTTTTACCATGTGCAGAGTATTTCTGTATTTCTTTTTTTTTTTTAAACATTTTAAAAATTTATTTATTTATTAATTTGATAGTGAGAAAAGGAGAGAGAACTAGGCAGATAAAGAAACATAGAATGGGTGTGCCAAGTTCTCCAGTTGCTGCAAACAAACTGCAGACCCATGTGCCACCTTGTTAAGGCTCACATGAGTCCCGGGGAAATAGAACCTGGGTTCTTTAGCTTTGCAAGCAAATGCCTTAACTGCTAAGCCATTTCTCCAGCTCATATTTCTGTATTTCTTTGTTACTCTCTCATTTCTAATTAAAAAAAAAATAAATCAAACTTTATCCTATGGCAGTGTGCATGGGAGAAACCTAGTCTATGTAGGGTTTGCTGTCACCTGAGGTTTCCTGCATCCTCTGGGAGGTTTGAATTTATTCATTGTTAATAAGAAGAGGCCACGGCATGTAAGCTTTTTAGACCTACAGGAGTTTATTTTTGACCATTAGCAAAGAACTCCTCTGAAGAGAGTGTCACCTCTCTGCCTCTGGTGTGATCAGATTTCTGTGAATACTTGCATGTGCTTGGTATATTTGCATCACAAGCTCTGAACAGTGATGTATTTCTAGGCTGGGAGAAAGATGATGGCGATGTCTGGAAGACAGTTCAAGCCGAGGGTTGTGCTGAGCTGCCTACATTTCTTCCTGACAAGGTCACCTTCAAGTGTGACATTAACAACTTGTTCTCTGCCTAATGACACATTTAGATTAGAGTGTGCAACGTAGTCGTCATTTTTTCTTTTGCCAGATAAGATACTTGATAGCTATCTGCACGGTAACCTTTCAGAATTCATTTATTTAGATGAATCAAAATAATGAAATGCCAAATGAATTAAGAATGATATTTTTTATATCAATGGAAAATAGTTTAAACAGTCCATATGCATAAGCTCTGTGACATGAATGATCTTTTCATTTCATGGTTAAAAAAGTGAAGAATTTGTTAGTTACTATTTGTGTATTTTTATGTACAGAAAAGCATAGGGAAAGAAATCACCTCAGACTGGGATCTTGCAACTACAATTTCTCCTAACATTCTCATTAGACATATTCTGAATAGTAATAATAAAAATACACAACAGGAAGGGTTATTATTTCTAAATTTTAAATTTGTAAAATTTTAAAGTACAATTAAAGGACATTTTTCACTTTTTTTTTTTTTTTTTTTTTGCTTTCCTTAGATGCCAGGAGGAAAAAACAACAATTCTAAAATTGTTCTCTGTGTGAATTGTTCAAAACAGAGGTATCATCATGACTATCTTTTCCTTCTACTCTATTCTTCCCCTCTTCCTTTTCCCCCTGCATTACCCTTCCTGCCTAGAACCAAGCTTAACCCAGTAATGCCTGCCCCTGGACGTTCCCAGACACTGCTCCATCTGACCATCTCTGACGACTATATTCTGTATGTCTCTTTTCTTGGTGAAGATTTGGACACCTCGTGCATTTATCAATTTGCTTCACATGCATATATTGAAACCTCACATATATTTCCTTTGACAAGAACTATGGGATACCTTTCTTTGAAATTTCTTGTAACAATTACTATCATGTTGCATACTTAGTAAACACACTGATTTGAGTCACCTTAATAGCAGTGTTCCTCATGACCGTGGAATCACTAACAAACCCAAGAAAACACTATCAGGAATAAAGCCTGATATTTTTTGAAACGTTGCTGAATGCCATTTTATCAGCCCTGCCATTTATTCAATATGGCTCCCAGCCTCCTCCGAAGTTCAGTGGCTAGCTAACGTGGGACCAGAGCATAGAAGCACCAGCAGATGAAATGCCACACTCATTACCATGTGTAAATGTCAACAGAGTTCATGTTTAAAAAAACACCTTTTAATGTGAGAATAGGCACTGGGCCATGCTTCCTCATGTACCATCTGTCACACCACCTTTGAAGTCCTACTGAATCCTCATCCTTTGAAGTCACGCTCATCCTTCAGCACAAAGGAGCGTGCTCCGTACAGCAGTGCAGCAGTAGCTGAGAGATGAAAGACAGTGCCTGACTAACCTGAATATCTGCTGGGGTTTTAATTAAAGAGCTAATATTCACCTTTGACAGAGAAAATTAGCCTTTGGGCACTGTCATCCACAAGTGTGTTTGGAGCACATACATGTAAACCAGAAGGTTGTTTATTTTCCATGTTACAGCTTCAACTCTAAACTATCACACATGCTTATTATAATATGATGGCTACATGACAAAAAAAAAAAAAGATTAAAAAAATCAGTAGAGATGACGAAGACTCTCTTTGGGCCGACTTTAAAGTGGCTCCTCAGAGCCTCATTTTGATGAGTCCTTATGATTTCCACCCTGTCTTCAGGCTGCAGAAGCTAATGTAAACAAGCATTCAGCTGAGGCTGTTTAGTTAAGATTTTCCACTCTTGAAATCTGCTCACCGTGGTCTGCCTTCAGCAAGAACTCAACTCAGTTTAGCCAGACCTGCCTGTCCTGATTTCTCTCTTAAGTATTTGTCAGTCTCCATTCTTTCTCCTTTTGATGGTTCCTTGTAAATCCTCATCCATCTGTGCTTCCTTTAGAATTGGCCAAGTTTTACACTGGAGTCTCCTTTGCCCACTACAGTAGTTTCTAAAGAATATGTTTAACCTCTCTGGTCTTTAACAAAGCAAACACATCCATGTGTAGCATTGCCTATCAGAATATATTTAGTGAGTGTCTACTACAGTTCCTGCCACGTGCTAAGCCCTAGGTGCAGACATTGAATGTGAGGGAATGCACTTCAGCTGTGAATAATTGGCCTGTGATAAACTGAATTAACAAACACAGATAAAGAGTCTAACAATATAGCACCACAGGACATAACAGCAGTTTCTAGAAAAAAGTTAAATAAAATGTCTTAGGAGTAGTAGATTTTGAGCTCAGGTGTCACAAAAGTAGAGCTAGCAATAAAAATAAAAAATAGAATGGCACTCAGGAGGCAGGGGCAGGAGGATCAGGGGAGTTCAAAGCCATGGATGGCTGCACATTAAGGTTGAGGCCAGCAGGAACTATGGTGGTGAGTTGAGGCTAACACAATGGAGAGGAGGCTGGAACTTAGGCACGGAGACAGGAAGAGAAATTTCAGATGTCAGGCAGGCATACCCTGGTATTTAGACACACTTTGTATTATAATCTCCTCAAGTGTTGAAAAATGTATGCACTTAAGTCATCCTTAAGCCTGTTGAGTAAGCCTCCTTACCCGACACATAAAAATCAGAAATTTTGGCTGGAAATGTAGTTTAGTCAGTAAAGAGATTGCCTGGCATAAGGACCTGAATTAAGTGCCCAGAACCCACATAAAATGCTGGGCATATAGCATACACCTATAATCTTAGGGCTGGAAAAGCAGAGACATCTGTGGCCGCCTTGCCAGCCATTCTAGCCAATTTAGCAAGTTCCAGGACAAAGCCCCTGTCTCAAAAACAAAAGAAACCAAAACAAAAAGAGAAAAGGAAAAGAAAAGACAAAATAAAAAAGAAAGAAAAAAAAAAAAAAAGAGTTAACAGTACCTGATACCTGAGAAACAGTAGTAGAGATTGTCCTCATCTTCCACATGCAAACAAACAAAATCACACACACATTCAGTCACAAACATGTAAAAATGTAGTTTCCCCTAAGACACAGAAGTCACTGTTGCCTTAGATGTAATTTAAAGCATACATAGGAATGGGCACCCGCTGATCACTAATCATACACACAGAAGGACTGAGCATCTTCCAAAGGCTAGCTGATTAAGATTATATAGGAGATGATGGTGTGGAGAACCTTCCATATTTTAGAAAGAGCAAAGAACCCATGTAGTATTATAACAGAAATATGGGAACAAAAAATTTAGGAAGGGAAGACTAGGAAAAAATGTCCTGCAAGCATAACTCTGAAAGCATCACTGAACTCACCAGAAAGCAAAACAAATTTCATAGGAAAAATAAATAAAATTCTAAAAATTATGTAAATAGTGCTGGGGAAATGGCTTAGCAGTTAAGGCTTTGCCTGTGAAGCCTAAAGACCCTGGTTCGATTCCCTAGGACCCACATTTTCCAGATGCACAAGAGAGTGCATGGGTCTAGAGATTTTTTGCAGTGGCTAGAGGCCCCGGCACACCCATTCTCTCTCTTTTTTAAAAAAATGAATTATTTTTTGTTTTATTTTTGACAACTTCTATACTTATAGACAATAAACCATGATATTTCCCTTCCCCACATTCCCCTGCAGAACTCCATTCTCCATCATATGCCCTCCCTCTCTCCATTAGTCTCTCTTTTAATTTGATGTCATCATCTTTTTCTCCTATTATGAGGGTCTTGTGAAGGTATTGCTAGGCACTGTGAGGTCATGGATATTGAGGCCAATTTCTCTCTGGACAGTTGCATTATAATGAGTCGTACCCTTCCTTTGGCTCTTACATTCTTTCTGCCCCCTCTTCCACAATGGACATGAGCCTTGGAGGGTGTGATAGAGATGTTTCAGTGCTGGACACTCCTCCGTCCCTTCTTCTCAGCACTATGTTGCCTTTTGGATCATCCCAGTGGTCATTGCCATCTGAAAAGAGAAGCTTCTCTAACCAGGAGTGAGAGTAGCATTAATATGTGAATATGAACATTAAATGTAGTGCTTTCGGGACAGTTTGGTGGGAATAATATACATATTTAACCAGACAAGAACAGGCTTTATACCCCTAAGGCTCATGGCCTCCCTTGCCATAGACTTTTGATTAGTTTTTTTCAGTACCAAGCATGTATTCCCTCCCGTAGAGAGGGCCTTCAGTCCAATTAGGGAGCAGTTGGTTCCCCCAAGAGCAGACATGCCACTATTGCACCTGTTTAGTCATTGGGCCTGTCTGGTCAAACTTGAGGTTTCCAGTGTCCACTGTTTTCACTGCTGATGATTTTTGTCTCCCATAGGGCTGCATGCAGTGCAGCTTTCAGTTGGCTGGTCTACAGGGGGAAGATTTTCTGCTCAGCACCAGCTTGATTTCTCAGTGACCTTGCCACTCAGGCAAGTGAGGTCTTCAGCAATAGGGTTTTACCATCTGTTTCTCAAGGGAAACTAAGGGCCTTGGCAATAACCTGTAATGTTTTGGAGGCAACAGGGACCTCCCTAGCCAACAACTCACTGGAAAGTATCCCATCCCAGGCACTGAAAATTTTTCTCTGCCTTTTCCTCTCTCTCTCTCAAATAAATAATTAAAAAAATAAGTAAATAAATGATAGTGACTTTAAACAAGAATTGATTGTCGACAAAAGAGACCATAATCATTTGGTAATGACACCACTGCTGGGATCTAAAGGAAAAACTTTATATTTTCTACGGTTGTCTTAGTTTGGTTCACAAGCTGGCATAGAGACGTCTTTAATTTTTGAAGAACACAGGGGTTCTCAGGTTGCAGCCTCCTCATTGTGGAGGATTGTCCTCATCCAAGCCTGATTTTTCCTGTTAGGCTCTGCTGCTGTTTCTGCAATCCAGGATGTTGGCAGGCTTAAGAAAATGACAAGAGACCTTTAGGGAGATTAGAATAGGACATTGCAAAAGCTGACAGCAAGAGGCCTTTGAGTTTGCAATCTAGATGAGGAATGAGGCACATAGGGTATAACTGGGTTTTAGACAAGTACTTTTAGAGAGATTGGCGTGCCTATTGCAGAGGAAGTGGTAAATCCAAGTAAAGAAAAAACAGATAAAATAATTACATGTAAACATTAACCCATAAAAAGAATTTAAAAAGGAGGGGGCTGGAGAGATGGCATAGTAGGTAAAGCATTTGTCTGCAAAGCCAAAGGATCCTGGTTCAATTCTCTAGGACCCAAGTAAGCCAGATGCACAAGGGGGCGCATGTGTCTGGAGTTCATTTGCAGTGGCTGGAGGCCTGGCATGCCTATTCTTTCGTACTCTGCCTCTTTCTCTTTCTGATAAATAAATACATAAAATATATTAAAAATGAATTTAAAAGGAAAAATCTACATTAAGCCAAAATTATGTCATAAATTACTCCAAATGATCTGTAGTGAAAAGGAGCATTCATAAGACCACATAACAATTTACCTATACAGGGATCAATTACATAACTTAGCCATATTTTAATATACAGGGAATATAATTTTAAGGGGGCTGGAGAGATGGTTTAGCAGTTAAGGCAGTTGTCTGTGAAGCTTAAGGTTCAATTCCCAGTACCCATGTAAGCCAGATGTACAAGGTGGTGCATGAATCTGGAGTTCATTTATGATGTGCCCATTCACTCCCTCTCTTTCTTTCTCCCTTTCTCTCTCTCTGCTTCTTCCTCTTTCTCAGATAAATAAATAAAATCTTTTTTTAAATTAATAAAACTTTAATACAATTTACAAAAGTAATTAAAAATATAGACAATATATAGCCATATGTTATTGTAAGAACTGCATGGCTCTTATAAAGAAATTTTAAATTTGATGAAAATTTATGTTAAAAATCTATCACTGTCAAGAGAAATATGATATCAAAGAATTGACTCTCAAATTTGTTTAGAATTTCAATCAAAGTAGAAAAGGAGGTTTACTGGATATCATCTATCTGTAATGGGAGTAGAACACCAGAGTTCCACAGTTAATCAACAAGTATCTGGGGGGAGGAGGGCAGAGATAGAGTGTAACATAGTAGTTCTAGGCAGTACCTTGTTCTGGCATAAATAAATAACAGATAAGTGGTCATATCTGTGAGACAGGACAAACAGGACATAAAGAGCACATGAAGAGAGAAACTTGATTTATGAAAGATGATATTGCACATACCTGCACAAAAAATGTTTAACTGAAAAATGTGGGTTGACATATCACTTTGTTGTTTTGAAAAAACTTAAGTCATCATTACCTAACACCATACATTTCTCCAGATACATTGACCTCCTATGAATGCCCTGAAACTGTTATGCTTTGGGCTGAGGAGGTAGCTCTATGGTGAAAAGGCGCTGGCTCCGCAAGCCTCTTGACCACAGTTTACATCTCCAATTCCCACATAAAGCCAGACCCAACGTGGTACATGGGATTTCTTATCCCAATATTGTGGTATTGGCAGGCAGAGGCAGGAGAATACTGAAGCTCATGGGCCAGTTTATCTGGGCTTCCTAGGAGCAAACAATAAGAGAGGACCTGTTTCAAAGGCTGGAAGCAAAGGTTAAATATCCCAAGGTTTTCCTCTGACCTCCACACATGCACAGTGGCTCACACATACACACAAACATACACAAACACAATAAATATTTTTAAATGATATATTTCTGAAAGATATTAGAAAAGCATACATTTATAATTTCAAACTTTGAAAGAATTTGTATAACTAGGTATATTTACCACAGAACATAAATGGCCAATTTGACACATATATATTTGAGAGAGACAGAGGGAGAGAGAGAGAGAGAGAGAAAGAGAGAGAATGGGCATCCCAGTGGCCTCTCAGCATCTGTGAATGAACTCCAGACACATGAGCCCCCTTGTTTACATGTGTGACATTGTGTGCTTGCGTCACTTTTGGCATCTGGCTAAACGTGAGCCCTGGAGAACTGAACGGGTGTTCTCAGGCTTCACAGGCAGGAGCCTTAACCACTAAGCCATCTCTCCAGCCCCAAATTTGACATTTTTAATGTGAGCAAATTTTATTGTATTTTATTTATTTATTTTTAAATAGACATTTTTTGTTATTGCACTTTTGCTATGTTTTTTGATTTATTTATTTTTGTTTATTTGTTAGAGACAGAGAGAAGGAGAGAGAGAGAGAGAATGGGCATACCAGAACCTCTAGCAACTGCAAAGGAACTCCAGATGCATGCGCCACCATGTGCATTTGGCTTCAGTGGGACCTGGAAAATTGAACCTGGGTCCTTAGGCTTTGCAGGCAAGTTCTTTAACCACTATGCCATCTCTCTAGCCATAGAAAATTTTATTTATCAGAAAATGACCAAAAAGGAAATGTAAGGATATTTCTAAGCCATGTAACATATGGATGTTAGTTTTTAAATTACAAAAGAATTCAACAATACTCTGAACAAAGAAAACACACAGACATCCAGAAAAGAGAAACATAAAAACAGGAGACAAGAAGATACCATTATGTGCCCAAAAATATTAACAGAAATCACATTTGAAACTATTAAAAATACACCAAACACTGGAGCCAGAACACTTTCCCATTATCGGTATCTATTAATGAGCTATCCATCACATGTGCGGACCAGGGAACACTCCTCCTAAAAGGTCATACACACACATGGGTGAGGAAGACCCAGTTTTTCCTTTTTCATATACACACTGGAAAATTGTTATCCTGTAAACATGAGAGATACACATAGGATCTTCCATTCTCCATATGCAATGGAAAGTTAACAGCAGAAACATATGAAATGACCAATCTTAGTCAGTGTATATACTAGAAGAGAGAAAATACACAAACATAAAGAACTAACACACAATGATAAAGGGTAGAAGCATATTTAATCAGAAATTGTCATATACCATGTCATGTCAATGGGTTTAATCACTTGGAATGAGGCATATTAGGGTCATAGTCTTATTTAATTCAATTCAGAAAACATTTATAAAGTGTGGGCTTCATGTAAAGCTTAATTTTTTGATTCTTAAGCACACTGGGGTTGATCCTAATACAGACTTTGTGATAAATAATTTCCCTTAAAACTCAAGATCAAAATAGCTTGTGCAACATGGCCAGAAGCAAATGCTCTGACCAGATAATGACCTCCTATGGTTTTTGAAAATAAGTACCAAGGCAAGGCAGACACATTTATTTTCAAGGCGGGAGGCTAGTTTTCAATCAAAATGTCCAATTTCAAGTTCATTAATGCTATTAGAACAAAACAACTTAGAAACAGAAAGGAAAAATAAATAAACTAAATTAATGAGAGTCCAGTGTTATGATCTAGGAGTTAAATATTCATACTCTATAACAATCCAGTAAATATAGAATTTAAAAAATTCTATCCTTTGCAAGCAATTTTGCATGTTTAAAATTCGACATATTATGACTTAGTGTGTGGGCACTGCCTGTTTTTCTGAGGTAATTTAATACCTTTTTGCACTATGCACTTCCATTACCTAATAATGAAAGATTTCCCTCCCTTCCTTTCTTTATTCCTCCCTTTATCCCTCCTTTTCTTCCTCCCTCCCTCCCTTCCTCCCTTCCTTCTTTTGTGTCCTTCCTTTACAGTCCTTCTGTGTGGTCCAGACCAGTGTGCATATTCTGGTTCAAGCAATTTTCACTTTCATGCTTATATGCATGTCACTGTATCCAGCTACAAAAGTAGATTTTTAGATTGAATTTATTATGAGAAATAGAATTAACTTGCCTATTAAATAAATTTGTATTCATTTTTGAGAGACAGCTTAAAAGTTCTTGTGTCACACTCTTTATACTTTGCTGTTTTTGCTTCTGTTTTGTCTCTAACTCAACTTGCTGCTAATACGAAGCCTTTGATAATAGTCTTCCAGAAATGCTAAGCATTTCTCAGATGCAAGGGTATAAGGAGAAATATATTTTTCCTCTGACACAGGTAGGTATTGTACTTAGAGACATTTTTATTCTAATATTTGTATCTCTCTAATATAGATCCATTGTTAGCACTGTTGGATTTGGAAATTATTGCTAAGATTCTAAAAATTTAAATGAAAATCTACTGCATGTGATGTTTAAAAATAAGAAATATTTCCCATCTTTGGAAAAGCATCTACAAGCTCTCCATAGCCTTTGAAAAGGTGGGATTATGCAACTCTCCATGTTTAGTTGTCCAATTCTAAAGAGCAGCTGAACTCAGTCTTTGAATTCTTAGCTTATGAACTTCTTTTCATGTCTTACAGTGCTGTTGTGTGTGCACCACCCGTACAAATGTTCAGCTTGGCTTTCTGGTACCTGTGGCATTCTGTTACATGCTCCAGTGGTTAAACCCACTTTCCTTATGCTGATAATGAATTCTCACTGTATCACACCATCTCACCTTTTCCTTGCTTCCTTCCTTCCTTCTTTCCTTCCTTTCTTTCTTCCTTTCTTCTTTCCTTACTTCTTCCCTTCATTTCTTCTTCCCTGCCTTCATCATTCCCTCCTTTCCTCTCTCATTCTTTCTTTCTTTCTTACTTACTTTTCTTTCACATTCCTTCCTCCCTCTCTCCCTTTCTTCCTACCTTCCTTACTTCCTTCCCTTTTCTCTTTTTCCTTTCTCTCTTACTTTCTTTTTCTTCCTTCTTCTTTCCTTTCATTCATTCTTTTATTCTCTCTTTCTCTCTCTCTCTTTCTTGAGGTATGCTGCCTTTATATAGGCCAAGCTGGCCTTGAAATTTTGGTCCTTCCTTAGACTTCACAGTGTTGAGATCACAGATATACCACCATGCCTGGCTTTTGGCTCATTGTTATTCATGCTCCAGATTTATACACCTTTTTTTCATACTGTCTTGAGTAACCTCTACCAAGCCTTCCATTGTGACATCAGTCTGTCCATATTATTTCCATTACTCCCTACCATTCGAACATGTCCACTTCAGTTTGTTGTCCTTGCTGTTTTTGTTTGGTTGTTTGAGACCAGATCTCACAATGTAGCCTGAGCTGACCTGAAACTTGCTATGTATCCCAGGATTGCCTCAAACTTGTGATCCTCTTGACTTTGCCTCCAGAATGCTAGGCTTATAGGTGTGCACCACCAAAACCAGTTTAACCTGTGGTTTTGACGTCACAGTGTCAGGTGCTGCTTTTCATGGCTGTCTGACCACTTGTTAAATTAGAGTCCCCTCAAGAGTAGGCACTTCCTAAAAACTGAGTTCCAGGTCATTATAGCACTCAACATAGGCGCAGTCACAGCTTGAAATATACCAGATGGAAGAACTTATCTGCACAAAAATAAATGTAATATAATAAGATTTAATGGGAACATACTTTCTTTGATGGTTTTGAGGAATTTTCAAATAAAATATTTTTGGGATATGTTTTCCAGAAAGTCCTTTGTATCATATATTGGCATTTCTCAAATGAGTAACACTCTTTTCTTATCAGTTGATATTTGATGGATTTTTCATTGCTTCCTTCATTATAGCATCAAGATCCTAAAGGAATCTATAGGTAGTGAAGATAAGAGAGCAAGTGAATATTAATGTTAAATGAAAAGATATCATTAAGCTCAAACATCTGTGTAGTATGTGAGATTTAGAAGTCAATTTATAGCCGGGCATGGTGGCACACGCCTTTAATTCCAACACTCGGGAGGCAGAGGTAAGAGGATCTCTGTGAGTCTGAGGCCATCCTGAGGAGACAGTGAATTCCAGGTCAGCCTGAGCTAGAGTGAGCCAAAAAAAATTAAAAAATAAATAAAAAATAAAAAATAAAGTCAACTTGTGTGTCCCGTCTTTTCTGTATTGCTGATTTGAATTTACCATTTGTTAGTAGAAACCCCTTTGAAGATCTCAAACTTCCTAATTTGTGGCCTCTGATCTTTCAACTCTAGGTGCAGCTAAAAGGTGAACAGGGGACCTGAGCTCCTGAGAACAACTAATACCATGCTTATGTGGTGCGTACACAGTGCCACTTTCATCTGAGACTCTGCAATTCATGAGAAACCAATTATTAATGATAAACAGGAGAGAGAGCATGTGTGACTTTTCATGCCTATACTTTCTATTTCTAACTTCTTTCACCACTCATAATTAACAATATTTTCTTCTCTCTGTTCCTCCCCATGTTTGTTCTAACAGTCTGAAATAATAGGAAAAAATGAGGATTAATGTTTTTTCATTATATTAGTGGTCAGAGGTAGATGGGTGCCCTTTTGTCTTTGGAATCTCTACCAAGACCACCTGTTTTACACTTAATTTATCCTATGAGAGCTTCTATATGACTTGTTATTAAAACTTAGTTTCAGAGCCGGGCGTGGTGGCGCATGTCTTTAATACCAGCACTCAGGAGGCAGAAGTAGGAGGATTGCTGTGAGTTCAAGGCCAGCCTGAGACTACATAGTGAATTCCAGGTCAGCCTGGATGGAGACCCTACCTTGAAAAACCAAATTAAAAAAAAAAAAAAAAGATTTTCATGATCTCTACCACCAGATCATTGTTATGAAGGCAATGCCTGCCTGCTTCATAATCTTGCCTAAGATCCAATAATACCAAAACAGGATGGGACTGCCTCTGACTTCAATTTTTCCCCTCTTACTAAGTCATCATAGTACTCATATCTTTATTTCATGACATCAGTTCCATCAGTTCTTGGTGGAATGTATAATACAGTGATAGCATATGCACTCCCATGGGAGAGGTTACAATCAAAGCCTCTCCAACCAAGCAAAGGGGATGCATGCACAGAGCATGCTGTCCCTAAGAACCCGGTCCCAGCTGGGGAAGTTTCAAGTATTGTGGCAGAGCAGTGGGGGAGATCTCTCTGCTAACAAGTGTCTTCCTCTGAGCTCACTGACCCCTTCTCACAACAGATCAAATCACAAGGGTGCATTTGTACTGTAGTCAGTACCCAAAATTCTTAGGAGCTTTAATGCATGCAGGGAAGGCTGAAGGGCACAGGTGTTCTCAGAAGCCTGAGAACCTCTGAAAGGAGCTAGTGGAGTCAAGTTGCCCCGTGAAGAGGAGCTTCGATCATAGATATTTGTATGGTATATGAGTGCCTGGATTTGTAGACAGATCTGGATACACAGTAGACAGCAATGGCTAAGGTGGTGGCTTATAGCTTTGAAAATCCACAGGATCTACTAGTTTTCCTCATAACTAAATTACCCCTAAGTAAATATATGTCTAAGAAAAGTAAAAATAAATATTATTTAAGTACAGCTTTAAGGCATATATGTACTTTGAGATGGTAAAAACAGTAATCAAGAGAAGAGTCCTGTGAGAGTGTTTGAGATGGTAAAATTCTGTTGTCATCTTGTTCAGCTCCAAAGCTTTTAGATTGTGGATCATGACAAATGCATTTCAGGAGTTGAAAGACCTAGACTATCTTCTGTGGAGTTTCCTCAAAGAACTGTGGACTGTGGCAGGGTCCAGGGCTTATAACAGTGAGGCATCCAGGGAAGGAACTTTCAAATCAGCAGAATAGTCTGCCCAGCTCCTATTCTGAGTGCTGTTCCTCCAGAGCAGAGAAACCTGAGTGATTGTATGAAGAAGCTGACTGTGTCTTCCTGTGTCCTATCATTCTGAAGGTGTTGAAAGACCTGAATTAAGGGTTTTTAAAAGTGGGGAAAGAATGGGTTGGTGTGTTTGGTCCTAAAAGTGTTAGTTAAATTTAAAAGTAATGGGTTGGTGTGTTTGGTGCTGAATGATATGAAAGATATAAGTTGGTACAGAATGATACAAAAGTGTCAGGCAGGAGACTACAACTCAATTCAGCTGAACATTTCTGAGAAATTATAACCACTGAGATTGGGCCAGCTGCTCTGCATTGGACAGTAAGAAGAGAGCTGATTCTTTTTTGTGACAGCAGTCCTGAAGGAAGAATGCTGAAGAGATTTTCTGATTTTCAAAGTTGACTTTATCACCCCTATATAAGCAAATTGGGTATCCCATCTGGTACTGGATTTGAAGCATGACAAATGCAGGAAAAAGAGGGACTGTTTCATCTGTAATTCCCTAAGCAATGCAGAGGAGGGTCACCATCCGTGAATAGAGGTGTCAAGGAGCCATGGCATAGAACTGTGAAGATGAGCCACAGGTTGCAGTGGGAACCCTGGTATTTTGTACATGACAGGCCTGTGGGGTAGCTCTCAAGGAAAGTGGCTTATTCTGGTTTAGCAGGGTCTGCCTGGAAAGCAAACAGCATAGGCTGAAGAGGAGGAATTCTGAGACCAAAGATTTTATCCAGGGTCCCAGACGCCAAACATGTGGCTGCAGGTTTTAATGTTTACCCTACTTGTTTTTAATCTTACATCAGTTCAATCTTTCCATGCTTTCCAATTTCTTCTTTAGAAATGAGAATATTTGCTCTGTGCTCCTTATGTGCTGGAAGTATTTAACTTATGTTTTCATTTTATAGGGTTACAGTTACGAGTTTGTCTTGAGTTTCAGATGATACTTTGGATTTTGGATTTCTGAACAGTGTTGGGATTAGCAAAGACTATGGCAACTTTTAAAGTTGGGCTGAATGAATTTTACATCATAAGATAATCATGAGGCTATTGAGACAGCAATAGAATGTGGGGTCTTAAATGTGCTGTTTCCTATAGTCTCACACATTTTGAAGATTTGGTCTCCAGCTTGTGCAATTGAGAGTTGGAGCTCTGCTCAAGGAGGTTGTGTCACTTTGGGCATACATCGAGGTTTTTTAATCCAGCTTGCCAGTTTCAGACAGCCCAGTTCACGTTGCTGCTTTCTTTCAGCTACTGTGACAAGATGTGAGGCTCAAATTCTGCCATTAATTCCTTGCCAGATGAAACTTTCCCTGAAAAGTATAAACTGAAATAACCCCTTTCCTCCTATCGGCTATTTTGGTTGGGGGGTTTTGTCCTGCATTGCATAAGTAACTGTAAGATCTTTAATCCTGTATCAAAACATGGAGCCATTATGAAATCTACATTTTAACTCATTTCATAGTCTCATCTATATACCTGAAATCTCAGCATTTTGTTTCTTCTGGGCTATAGATGAACTCAGCAGATCTACATTATTGACAGGGGTTTCTGTCTGAATCCCAGATACAAAAAAATACTGTAAGTAGAGTATAGTTATAAAAAATTGCTACACATCCCAGCAGTACTCAATAATTGATCAGAATTCATGTATGCATATCCCATCTCTCATCCACTGTACCTGGGATATGTCTTATAGATGTACTCCATTCTCTCTGAGAATATCTTCATGAGATAATGCTTCAGTTAAACATAGTGATGGCTAAAAACGCAGCCTCATATATTCCACCCTTCATATCAGATTTCTACTCCTTCCGGTACAACACAACTCTGTTTAATGTGCTCTATGATAAGGATTTCCTTCATATGCATCCCCCAGTAAGATACCTCAAATGAGTAAATAGGTGTGTTCACTGAGTATGATCTGTTCCAAGCCCATTCATTTTCCTACAAATTTCATTACATCATTTTTTTTCCTTACTGATAAGTAGAATTCTATTGTATAAATTTACAACAACTTTGGTATTCATTCATCCAATCATAGGCACCTGGGTTGATTTCAGTTCTTTGCTATTATGAATTGAGCAGCTATGAACATGTTCAGCAAATATCTCTGTAGTGAAGCAGGGAATATTTAAGGTAACTGCCAGTAAGGGAATAACTGGGTCTGTTGATAGTTCTATATTCATCATTTTTAGGAACCTCCATTTCAAATACCACAGTGGTTATACAAGTCTATATTCATACCAACAGTGAATGAAGGTTCCTCTTCCCCCACATCTTCGCCAACATTTGTTGTCTTTTGTTTTTTTAATGACTGCCATCCTTACTAGAGTAAAGTGGAATCTCATAGATGTTTTTATTTGCATTTCCCTGATGGGTAGGGGATGCTGAGCATTTTTTTAAGAGTGTTAGCCATTTGTATTTCTTCCTCTGAGAATGCCTCTGTCCCATTTTTAGAGTGGGTTGTGTGATTTTTTTTTTTTTTTATTGCTTAAGTTTTTTTAGTTCTTTGCAGATTCTAGATATTAGGTCTCTCCCAGTGGTATAGCTGGTGAATATTTTCTTCCATTCTGTGGGTAGTCTATTGGCTCTGATTATGGTATGTTTATCTGGGAAAAATCTTTTTAGCTTCATGAGTTCCCATTGGTTGAATGATTGTTTAATTTCCTGGGCTACTGGAATTTTGTTCAGGATGTCTTTCCCCACTCCTATATCATGGAGAGTTCCTCCTATTTTTTTTCTTCCAGTAGTAGAAGAGTTTCAGGTCTTATGTTGATGTCTTTAATCCATTTGGACTTGATTTTTGTATATGGTGAGATGAGTGGGTCTTGATTCATTTTTCTGCACATGTTTATCCACTTTGTCTTGCACCATTTGTTGAAGATGCTATTTCTTTCACACCTATATTATTGATACCTTTGTTAAAGATCTAGTAGTTGTAGTTAGTTGACCTAAGGTTCAGATCTTCAATTCTGTTGGACAATATTTCTGTTTTTATGCCAGTATCATGCTATTTTTGCTACTATGGCTTTGTAATGTAGCTTTAGATAAGCTGTGGTAAGACCTCCATAGGTGTTTCTTCTGCTGAGGATATGTTTGGATATCTGAGGCCTGCTGCCCTTCCATATGTATTTTGAGGTAATTTTTTCTATGTTTGTGAAAAATGATTCTGGGCTTTTTGTTAGTATTATTTTAAATCTGTGTATTGCCTTTCAGAGAATTGCCATTTTCACAATATTAATTCTACCTATCCAGGAGAATGAGAGGTCTGCTTAAGTCCTTGCCTATTTCTTTCTTGAATATTTTTATGTTTTCATTATATAGGTCTTTCATATCCTAGCTTAGTGTTATTCCAAGTCACTTAATTGTTTTTGGTTGCTATTGAAAATAGGACAGCCTTGCTGATTTCTTTCCTGTATATTTGTCCTTTGCACAGGGAAAATCACTGAAGAGGGGGCAGAAAGATTGTTAGAGCAACAAGTTGGGTCATTATGCACAGAGTCATTGCCTATCCCACATAACTGATGGCTACCTCCATAAGGCAAGATCCATATTAGCCATGGGGGACAGGACAGAAAGAAGGCTAACAATGGTACCATCATGGCTGTATTTATACTATATACATAACTAATAAAAATATTTTTAAAAAAGAAAAGCTGCAGATTGTTGTGTGTTGATTTTGTATCCTGCCACTTTGCTGAAGGAATTAATCACCTTTAGAAGTTTGAAGATGTAGACTTTTGGGTCACTCATGTATAGGACCATGTCACTTGCAAAAAGGGTTAATTTGACTTCTTTCTATCCAGCTTGAGTCCCTTATATTTCTTTCTTTCTTCTGTCTTATTGCTTGGGCTAGTACTTTTAGTACTATGTTGAAGACTAGTGGTGAGAGTGGGAACCCTGCCTTGTTCCCAATTTCACTGGGAAATCCTTGAGTCTTTTCCTCATTAAGTATTAACACCTATATGCATATTTTCTCTCAAATTTTGGTCATTATGTGATGCTGTATTTTATCAAAGCCTTTCCCTTCATCTATTGAAATGATCATAGGGTTCTTGTGAATAAGTGTATTTATGTGGTGTGTTACATTGACCGATTTCTGTATGTTGGACCCCCCTGCATCCCTGGGATGAAGCCTACTTGACAATAGTGGATAATGCTTTTGAAGTGTCATTGAATTTGGTTTGGGAGGATTTTGTTCCACATTCTCACATCTAAATTCATCAGGGATATAGCTCTAAAGTTTTCTTTTCTTCATGTATCTCTTTCTGGTTTTGGAATTAGGGTGATGTGAGCTTCATAAAAGGAATTGGGGAGGATTACCCTTTCCCAATTATGTGAAACAGTTTGAGATAAATTGGTTATAGTTCTTCAATGAAGACTTGATAGAATTTGACCAAGAAGCCATCCAGTCCTGGACTTTTCTTTTTGGGGAAATTTTTCATTACATTTTCAATCTCAATGGATGTGGTAGGTTTATTTAGGAGATTAATCTTCATTGAGTTTAGATTTGGGAGGTGGCATATGTCTAGGAATTCATCCATTTCTTCAAATTATCCAATTTTGTGGAGTAAGGGTTTTAATAGTAAGTCCTGATGATTCTTCCAATTTCATTGATGTCTATTGTGTTCTATAGCTTTTCTTTTCTGATTTTGTTAATTTGAAACTTATAAATTTTTGCTTGATAAAATTGGCTAGGGATTCATCAATCATGTTTATTTTTCAAAGAAACAATTATTTATTTCAACAATTTTCACAATTGTTTTCTTAGTTTCCAATTTGTTAATTTCCACTCTGATCTTGATTATTTTTTTTCCAATTGAAGCCATTCAGGTTGAATTCTTCTTGATTATCTGATACCTTTAGGGTAGGGTTAGGGTTTTAATTTGATATCTCCCTGTCTTTGTTATGAAGGCACTTAGAATTATTAATTTTTCCCTTAGGACTGCCTTCATAGTGACCCTTAAGTTTTGCTAAGATATGTTCTTGTAATTCAATTCTAGAAATTATAGAGGTTTTTTTTTTTTTTTCATTTCTTCCATTACTTATTCATTGTTTAAAAGTGTGTTGTTCACTCTCTAGGAGCTGGTGGAATTCTTGATGTGTCTCTTGTTGCTAATTTCTACCTTTAAAGCATTGTGCTTTAAATATTATGCAGGAAATCACATCAGTTTTCCTGAATTTATGGAGGCATGCTTTATGGCATGATATATGATGCATTTTGGAGAAGGAAGGTTCCATGGGCAGCTGAGAAGAATGTCTATTCTGAAGAGTTGGGGTGGAAAGTTCGTAGATGTCCTTTAGGTCTAATTGATCTATGGTGTTGTTGAGCTCTATTATCTCCCTGTGGATTTTTTGTTTGTATGATCTGCCTATTGATTATCATGGAGTATTGAAGTCCCCAATGATAATAGTGTTTGTTTTGTTGACAAACAGGTTTTGTTTGTGCTGCACCCTGTTTAGTGCATATAGAGTTATGATTGTGATATCCTGATGCTGGATCATTTCTTTGATAAGAAGTGACCTTCTTTGTCCTGTTTTATTTCTTTTGGATTGAAGTCTGATTTATCAAATATTAATGTAGCAGCACACAGGGAGACCAAGAGGCATGCAAGCTGTGGGCACAGTCAGTGCAGCCTATATGCTGTTCAGCAAAGAATCTGAGAAACTGGTCAAGGGAGTCAGGGTTGCAGTGGCTGGGCGGAGTGGTTGAGGGGACTTGAGGTTCCAGTAGGCTACCTAGGAGCATGGGAACCAGCAGATTTCAAACTGTGCCACTCCATACCAGCCCACTGGAGGTCTTTTAATATCTATTCAAATTTGGAGCCCCACAGATCTTGCTTGATATTACCCTGGGAGCTGAAGTGTGGTTAGGAGGCCGCTGTCTTGACTAGAAGTCCCTGCATTTTTTTTTTTTTTACTTAAAAACTATTTATTTGACATATAGTGGGATGAAAAAGAGGAAAATTGAGAGAGTGAGTACACCAGGGGCTCCAACCACTCCAAACAAACTCCAAATGCATGTGTCACTTTATGCATCTGGCTTACATGGGTACTGGGGAATCAAACCTAGGTCCTTAGGTTTCAGAGGAAAGCAACTTAATCAGTAAGCAATCTCTCCAGCCCCATATATGAGTTTTTACTGGGCTTAATTACTATTTAATTCCTATATTTGCTCATTAGTGAGTATATCTGAGGTGAAAATCTTTCTCCATGCAACCAAATAAGCTACTGAATAGTCAGAAGCTGGTTACTGAACCCACTTCCCACTGGACAGAATATATTGAGCAAAATTCCTCACTCTATGTGTAAATGTTCATGTACTTCTGTGTGTAGCCAGCATGTCAAATTTGTATTGTGATAAGTAAGCAAATACATTGATACATCCGTGATTGAGGGTGTGCTCTTAGGAGTACATTTGCCCAAGTTCCAGATCCGAGTTAGCACTTCCTAGAAGCTAGGAGGAGAAAGGAAGAGCCTTATATCTGGAAAGTTTATTTTACTTACTTGGCTATGGTCACAGCCCTATGGTAATGACATGGAATGTTAATTTATTTCAGAAATTCCAGAAACTCTCTACCATTATAGTCATTCATAAATGGTATGTGCATGTATATCTGTTGAAATGCCACAATAAGTTTTCAAAAGTTAGTGTTCAATCCTTTATAAGAAAACATTTTTATGCCTCAAATATTGGTTACAAATGTGGTTATTAGAAGTTATTTGAATTATACTGATCACTCCTCAAATCTTCAATAATCATGTTTTCTTAGAGGGATTTGCTTGATTAAAATGTCCAATCATGCTGGTTGTGGTGGCACACACCTTTAACTCCAGCTCTAAGGAAGTAGAAGTAGGAGGATTGTTGTAAATTTGAGACAAATCTGGGTTATAAAGTGAGTTACAGGTCAGTCTGAACTGTGAGATCCTACCTCAAAATAAATAATTAAATAAAGAAAGAAAGAAATAGTAAAATGTCTCATCATGGAATACTTGCAGTTGTACACAACTGAATTTATGTGATAAGAGATGGAATTTCTCTTGAAACAGCAGTGAACAATAATATTTTGAATATAATGTTATTAAAAATAATGAGTACTGGGCTGAAGAGATGGCTCAGTGGTTAAGACTATTGCCTATAATCCCTAACAACCCTAATTTGATTCCTCAGTACCCACATAATGCCAGATGTACAAGTTGGCTCTTGTGTCTGGTGTTTGTAGCTACTATAGGCCCTGACATGCCTTTTCTATCTCTGTCTCTCTCTATTTCTTTTTGCCAAGCATGGTGGGGCCCACCTTTAATTCCAGAACTCAGAGGCAGAGGTAGGAGAATCAGATTACTACGAGTGTGAGACCAGCCTGAGACTACATAGTGAATTTCAGATCAGCTTGGCCTAGAGTGAGACTGTACCTTTCTACCTTGATAAACCAAAAAAAAAAAAAAAAAAAAAAAAAAAAAAAAAAAAAAAGGTGAGTCTTTACCAAGACTAAAATGGAAAATCATTTAGCACCAAATGCTAATTTCCTTGGTTAGGAAAAATTTTCTATAAAATGAGAAAAAAAAAACCTTAAAATTGACTATATTTTTTTATAAACAAAGTGCAGCACTAAGTCATGTTGACCTGTATCGTGCTTCACTCTCTTGATTTCCTGTGTTACAATTTCAAGCACAGAGACAATTATGTTTCCCTGGAATATTTGTATACCAGTGAGTATTTATAGTGTATTGTGCTTCCTATGAAGGTTAGTTTAATGAGGTGTGAGTATGTATGTGTTTGTGTGTGTGTCTGTGTATGTGTGTTTCACAAAAATGTATATTAGATAATTTGAGTTTTACTGTCACATCCCCCACACGTACAGAAACTTGAAGATTATAAACTGGTGGTGATATATAGGTGATAGATGATCTGGGTAGCCATATGCAAAGTCAAAATGAGGCCAAGTTCCAGTTTAAAATGCACTTTCACTTGATATATTTGAATCAATCATAGAACCAGGCACAGTGATTTCAATTCAAAACTATAAAAAACTGTATGGACTTTTCTTATCACTGCATACCCAGTCTTAACTGCTGTGTGTGGGATTGCTAGGAATTCAAAGCAATTGTTGTGAATGTAAGGTGGATTCTTTTATGCATGTCTGCAAAGCAGCTGCCTCTTTTGGTTTACATTGTCTTCACTATTGTGTTTTCGTGTGTGTGTGTGTGTGTGTGTGTGTGTGTGTGTGTGTGTGTGTGTTTTATGGAAATGAGGGCAACAGAATTCTCACAAAAGAAACACATGTGCTTATGGGTGATTAGATGAGTAATAGTTTTATTACTATCTGTTATGGAGAGTTCTTTGCCTTGTCCCCCCAAGGTCTGAGTGGGAATTAAAGCGAGCTAGCAATTACAAAGCTCCCGCTGCTGAATGTGAGAACAGATTCTGCGGTTACTGGCAAAGATCTCCCTCCCTTTCTTTCTTTCTTGAGGCTTAAGACAAGTTTGGAGGCCAGTCGTTTCTCCTCTGCACTCTACTGGCTCTTGCAGCCTGAAGCTAGCTTGTTATAACCTACTTAGGCGGTGGGGAGCTGTCACTCATCACTTCAGAATCAATGACTGCAGATAGAAACTTGGATGCAGTGCCTTCCGCCTGCAGTAACAAGCAGCTAATAGATTTTATTATAATTATTTTAACTGCACAAGCTCAGAAGGAAAGTTAAAGAAGGTGTTCAGGTTTGCTATCAAAACCACACGCTCACACACAACAAAGGGCAGAGAAACCTTCTGAAGCCTACTTCTCAGAGCTGAGTGTAATATTAATAAAGATACAAATAATAAATTCATTCTATGGGGAATTTGTTTTTGTGAACCTCAAATGTCAGTTCATCAGAATTTTGCTAAAGGAAAGAAATTTTCACCATGCTATTATCAAGGGAGTGTCTTTTGGTTGGTATATGTACACAGGATTGTATCTCTATGGAAATATGTGTATATATTTATATATGCATACATAAAGATGGAATCCATATAGTCAAACTCTTTCACCTCAGGAAAAACCTAGAATGTTATTTAAATATTCTCAATTACGGAAGATTCTATCTCAACTGCAAGAGATAAAATTTACAAATTCTTTTTATTTTCATTAAACCCATGCCTGACCTGGAACTAGAATTAATCCAGAGATTGGATGGTGTAGACAAAGGTGAGATTTAGTCATCATTTACTCTATATTTACCTATATTTGCCTTCAATAGATTGGCTAAGGTTGGCGGTAGAGAACAAGAAAACCCTAGGAATAATTCATCAAAATCAATAGAAACAAAGTCTCCCATACAGTTTTAGGGTTAGTAGGAACACTTTATTAAAGAAAAATCTTTCTGTCTTCCTAGAGATGGAGTTTTAATCCCTTTTCATTTTTATTAGCTACTACTTTACCTTTGCTTAAGAAACAGAGCTCAACAGGCCATGTTGGAACACATCTGTAGTCCCAGCACTCAGGCAGCTGAAATTGGTAGATCACAGTGAGTTCTAGACCAGTCAGGTGCTACACAGTGAGTTCCAGATGAGTCAGAGCTAGAGTGTTATACTGCCTTTACAACATAAATACATAAACAAATAAATAAATAAAGACATATGGCTCATTATTCTATCATGATGCACAGTTTTAGACATCATTGCCTTTCATCTTTTCCTTGAAGTTTCCAATGGAGATGGATGCCAGATACTCTCACCTTCTCTGTCTTTTATTTATTTATTTATTTTGCAAAGAGGGATAGAAGGGTAGAGGAAAGCTAGGTGGAAGTTTTGGATAAAGTTGATATAAAAAAGCCCTCCCCATGTTGTGGTTTGAATATGAAATGTTCTCCACATACTCATATGCTGGACTTCATTCTACTGCTATTCTCTTAGGAAGTGATTGTATCCTGACGTCTCTGGTATTATATGGGTTAGTCCTTTGATGAATCCATAATGCATTAATACATCAGTATTATCAGGAGGGGGAGAAATATGAGTAGAAAGCCTAGTTGAAGGAAGTGGATCACTGAAGGTAAGTCTTAGAAAGAAGTGTCTTTTTTCCTGTCTCGTCCTCTTTCTCTTCCTGCATGCTGGCTGCTATAATGTAGGTCGCTCTGCTCCACTCCACCTTCCCACCATGATGCTCTTCCTGTGAGTCAAAGTACACCAGACCTTCATTAAACTCTACCTCTCAGGCACTTGTCACCAGAAGGTGACAAACACATTCCACATGCTGATTTACTTATACTTCGACAGTAGCACACGACAGCTATAGACACAGTTGTCGAATGACCAAGAAGTGTCACGTACTCACTTGTTAGGGCACAAGAAAATAGCTAAGCCTACATAGAAAAATGTGTAGAACCATCTGTACCCAGGGTCTAATTTGTAGAAAACCATTCAAAGATGCCTTTCCATAGAATATCAAAATTAACATCCTAGAAGAACAAGATGGATTCTAATTTTGATAGGTACCAGTAAAAATGCACTAGTGTTTATGCTCAATAACATCATTTAATTAAAAAAATAATTGAATTTATGTGAAGTCAATGACTGTACATTGAATTAATTTGTAAGTTTGTTAGTTTGTTAAATGACAATATGATATTTTCTCTCTTCCACTTTTTTAGACTTCAGATTATGCCAGTTTCTTCCTAAAAAAAATGTCACAAACATTAGGAAAGAAAAATTAAACTGAAGAACAGCAAACTTTTATGTAATGTCAAAATTTTCTTAAATATTAAGTCATTCAGTCATTCGTGTGATTATTCCCTGGATCCACCTTCCTTTTGTATCCAAGAAGAGAAGGAAAACTTAACTAGAGGATCAACCATGAAATTGGTTGGGTAATGCAAGGTAATACTTTCATCTGCCTTCTAGAAGCTGACAACTCAATTAGTTTCTTCTAACAGTGACTAAAAAACCTATGTATGGACAGATTAAGATAGTAATATAATAATATGGTTGGGAAATAAAATTCCTCTTAGAAATATTTCTCAGCCCTCCTTTTGAAGAGAATGTAAGTATTATAATAAAAATTTAGCACATTACCTTTTAAACCCAAATAGATATTGTTTTATTGAAAGTATGAATTTGATTTTTAAAATGTAGTTTTGACTCAATAATAAGTCCATTATGTGATGCATTTAAATTTTCTATTGCTCAGAGAAAGTTATACAGAGCTTCATTCTTGACAAACAGAGCCCTGGAGAGATGTGATTGCTTTTGGCTTCATTCTCTCACTCAACAATCCCAGGTCATACTTCCTTTCATGTACATGACACAGTCTGGACAAAAGGATGGGAAGAGATTTGGTCTCAGTAGAAGGCAGCTCTTTGGCTAATAGAAACAGTTTTGATGCATTCCTTCATAGCTCATCAAGACCTTCTATTGACTGAAAGCTGTTGGCTTTATTCCCCAAGAAGATCTTAAGTTTAGAGTGAATTTTTCACTCACAAGGGGGTTGAGTTGCTCACTCAAGTATTAATTCATTCATTATTCATCTAACAGATGAACATAGAACAACTCTGTAAATGCTGTTTTTGAAGACAACAATATTGATTTGGAAACAGTCCTTGTTATTGTAGAGCTTACCATTCAGAAGATGAAATGGAAATAGAAGTAATTTATACCATGGGAATGAGGTACATCTTGATAAAAATGAAAGGCACATGAGAAACTATCCTGGTCATTAATTGCTAGCTTTCTTTGTAGTCATTCTACTGCACATCTAAATGTTCTCTCACAGTGTGTCTGAATAGTATTGAATGGCATGTAAGGTTGAGGGGGAAAGGTTCTAGATTGTCTCAAGCAGGTCAGTGTGCATATGAATGTCTTGACTGTGATCTGTTACTTTTGGATTCTCTCATGGAGATCAGTATGCATCCGAATGTCTTGGCTATGGTGTGTTAACTCTGGATTTCACTTGCAGGGAGTGTGCATCTCAATGTCTTGATCATGGTGGGTTACTTTGGGATTCTCTCATGCAGATCAGAGTGCATCTCAATGTCTTGGTCATGGAGGGTTACTCTTAACCTGTCTCAGAATTGTGAGCATCTTCTGAGGTGAGCCAAACACTTGGATTTCTGATGATTTTTATATATCTTCAGGCTATTGGACTAAGACATTTGAGGACAATATCATGCCACCACAGTGGTTCTTCTGATCACCTTCAGATGAGAGAGACTTAAGAACATGTGTAGGCAAAAAAGCAACTATAGAAAGGACATTTACCATTTTCAGTTGCTGCCTGTGAGCTTATTCTGTAATGTACAATATGGAAGAAAATGTTGAAGAAATGAGTCACCTAGTGCTGCCCACAAAGAAAGCTTCTCTTTACAGAGAATGTCCACAGTACCTGCATTATGCTCTCTGAATTTCCCATGTTATTATGTCCACAGATGAGAATGTCTCCACTCTGATCTCCTGAGGCAGTTCAGAAAACCAGAACTCTACTTTCCCCAAGTATCCCAGAGTGTTAATAATTATTTCTTATACAGAATCTATATGGATTATTTTTGTTTAGTGAAAAATATATCTAAATAAATTATAAGTGTGTGCTAATTCCTGTTTTTTCTTTATTATTGATGCTTAAGTGCTTGTATGTTGTTTTATTTTACATTTAAATTTTTTCCAGTGAAAATTTGTATTGATCACTTTTATATGATTATTGGTCACTCACCTGTATTTTCTTTGTTTATGGGTCCAATGTTTTGCAGCTCTTGTGTAGATAATAACAACTGCTGTGAGTTCATGAATACAATGACCACTTTTGTCTGGAAGACAGCATTTCAAAGCACTCCTTCTTTCCAGTACTGCCATTATAATCCATGACCCATTGAAGGAGGTGATAGAGACATCTCATTTAGGGCTAAACAGTCAACTGTCACTTTTTCTCAGCATTTTCATGAGTTTTGATTCTCCCAAGCAGTCATTACAGTCTGAAAAAAATTATCTAGACAAAAGTGAGAGCTACCCTAATATGTGGGTATAAATATAAATCTTTAACGGACAATTTTGTGATCATAATACACCCATGTTGCCAAGCAACAGTAGTAGCCTTCTACTTATGGTTCATGACCTTCACAGCCAAAAGCTTTTAGCTAGGTTTTCAGTATCAGGCATGCATTATCTCCTGTGGAAAGAGATTGGGTTTCAATCGGAAAGCTATTGGTTACCCCATAACAGACATGTCTCTATTGTACTAGTGGGCACATCTTTGTTAGCTTTCAGGGTTCACTGCTGGTTAAGACCGCTACTGACTTTTCTTCACCAGCAGACTCCATAGCACTTTCTGACATTATGACTTCTAGTCATTAGGAAGGAGTCTTCCACCTCAGCTCTACAATGAATTCTCAGTGTCTTGTAACCAAATCATCACATACCTTTCTAAAGAAAGTTTTGTTCGAATAGGTTGTCATTTAACAAATTAATGTATTTGTTTTTTGAATGCCAGTTTTTTATTTATTCTTGATAGTGTCCTATGTTTCTAGTGTGCACATTCATTCCACTTTTTCTGAATTATATTATTAATATTGTATTTAGATAAGAGGCATGCCTGAGTTTTGGTAGACTCTAGTTCATATTTTTTAAATCTAATTAGTTATTGTTTGGGGAATATTTAAGAAAATGCTGCTTACTTTGTTAGTAAGATAGTCTTTTCTATTTTATTGTGATGATTTCTGCTTCTAAACTTTTATGATTAATCCTAAGATACATTTACCAAAATTATTTTATATACTATGAGGAAAGTGTATATATATTTCCCTAAGGGTATCTAAGTTATTTTGATCGTATTTGTTGTGCATTTTAACTAGGAATCAATTGCTTTGACAAATCAAGTGATATGATCATATAATGTGAAAGAGGTACTGGATTCTCTACTATGCCATTTTATTTCTTTTTTCTGTCTATAATGCCTTTAAGCATTGCAAACCTTTTAGCTGTCTTATTGTAATATCTAATGTTATCACTGTAAATTTGCCTTGTTTGTGGCTATGAGGAGAGAACACTGTCATTCTCATCGGCAACATGACTGCTCCAGCTTTCCTCTGGTGGAGGGTGCTGTTTTCATCAGCTTACTGAGTTTGGACCCAAATTCAGTACTGAGCTTGGTCAAATTTTAGGAATAATATCCAGAGTTTCTATTTCATCCTGAGTTGGCTTTCATAATTTTACAATAATTTTGATTTTGCTAGTGTAGTCTATATTTTTAGTAATTCTATATTATATTTTCTCAATTTTTGTATGGGAAGGGCACATTTTTTCTCATTCCTGACATTGTCAATTCATTCTCTTTTCAAAAATTAGATAAATATATTTTCAAAGAAACAACTATTGCTTGATTGAATGTATCACTAGTGGTTTTAATTTTTATTGACTTCTAATAAATTTATTTCCTTTTTTGTTTAGTATCAACTTGTTTTTAATCATCAGCTCATTAAGCAGAAGCTTTAGGGCACTGAATCAAGCCAAGATTTTCTTTTCTTATAGGGTAAATTTTCTAATAGGATAAGTAGTATAAATATTCATTTAAACCCGGTCTTACCTATAACACATTTGAATATATGATGTATATTTTATTTAGTTTCCATTCTTATTTTCAATGCTTGCATTATTTCAAAGCTTTTAATTTTTTTTCTAAGTATCTTTTTCTAACCATATTGTATAAATATTTTTAATTTAGCTATATTCAACAGAAAGTATACAAAATAGTATATCAACCTTAGAATTGAATGAATCTTACTTTTGCCTCTTATACTGATTATGTTGGTGAATATGCCCATGTGTTCCCTGGGTAGGTGTTTGTGAATTACATCAGGATTCTGATAGTTTTGCAAATGTCATCTAGTTTTCAAGTTATTTTTAAAGGAATTTCCACAGAAAGATTTATTAAGATTCTAAATTTTTTTTGTGAAATTTATTTCCCTTATTAATCCCATCAAATTTTGATTGTCAAATATGTTTGTATTATTAGTCATATATGTACATAATTACACATTATTTCTTGTGAATTGATACTTTTGTAATTACAATTGTAAATAAGGAACTCTCTCCTGGATGGAATTCACATCTCAAGTGTGAACTTTCATGTTGGTCTGACCCTTGTTGTCAGGCCACACACTTGTCATTCGGAGAAGTGACCAAAATTATAGAAGAGTTCATATATAGAATCTAGATTTCTTTTTTCTGATTTACTCCTTTCTAGTTTTTTTTTTTTTTTTCAGTAGCTGTACTGCCACAAACTTGTTCTCCTGGTTCTTCAGTGCATTAAATTATTAATATACTTTCTTTCTGAGTTAGCTGTCCCACACACAGCAGACCAGAGGCCATCCTCAGGCTAGAGTCTGTGAAAGTGATAACCTCATCCAATATAGTCCCAGGTGCATTTTTTTTTTTTCTAATCTTGACTTCCTTCAAGGGTCTTTTTGTCTTTGTTTTCTTGTAGCTCCTTGTAATGCCATCACATAAGATCTCCATTACCTCAGAGAGTTCACAGTTGTTTTCTGCAGAAGGATGGAGTGATAGAATTTCATTGGTTACTTCATAGAAATAGTACCTTTTATGTGACTTTATAATGAGGACCATTTCTCTATCTCTCTTTTTCTCTCTCTCCTGCTCTCCCTCTCTCCTCCATTTATTCTTTCATCTTTTGTTTCCACCCTTTCTCCCACTCCTTCCATCTTTAATACTTCAAAACTTAATTTTAATATCGTTACCTAAGGCTGAAATTCTATTTGTCCGTTGTTGCAGCAGGTACTAATATACATCGAGAAATCTCAGAGCTACATTTAATTTTTCTGTTGAAGATGACTGCAAGCTTACTAGTCTGATGAAAAAGACTAGGAGGAAAAAGAAGGAATGGTATGGTCTATAACTCTGAAGTGATAAAAGGTAAAATGTACATTTTGTTATCTTTGACATATTCTTAGTACATACCAAATCCCACACTAAGGACCTGGAAATTGTTGCTGATTGGCAGATGTAAAATTCCCTTTCTTCCTGTTCAATTAGGATAATGGTGATTAGAATTATGAAATACAGTGATATTGACCTTGACAATTAACATTCTTAGAAATTTGATTAAGGAAGATAGAATTTAAATCTCTACTCACTAACACCATAAGATTGTCAAGAATTTTGGAGCACTCTGTTCATGGTTGCTTTTTTTTAATGAAAAAGATATTGACTACCATATTTTATTCATAGATAATTTATTACCTTCATTTCTCCACAGGACTAGTATGGGTTTGCACTTAATGTGCTCAACACTTTGCATCATGGCCAAAAAGCAAATTCTATACATATCTCTTGTTTATGTCAGAAATCATGTTCTTCCTATTTTCACAGAATAGAGACACTATACTGGATGCTTTCTAGTCTTTAGAGATGCTTAAAAATTTGTCTAACATCATTAACACATTTGAGGACATAATTTCTTAAAGTGAATCTGGATTCTAAATTGCTGTGTCTTCTGTACTCTGCATGAGCAGATGTTTTGGTTGTCATAGGATGTGCTCCCACTGCATGCCCTTCTTCCTGAGAACATGTTAGCATTGTCCTTCTGGGTTTATGTTCCAGTGGGGACATGATACTAATGAAGTACTGAAGGCCAGTGCACACAATAATACAGTTGACAGTCTATAGAGCTGCTGTTCACTTGTGACAATGCAAATACAGCAGTGATTCACATACTATTTCTCCAAAGCTTCTATTCCTAGTACAGCAGAGAATTAGCTGAACTGCTGGGCCTAAGTTTAAACTAGGCTTGTGTTGCTTTAAGCCACTGTGATTGTTGTAATATTGTGATAGAGAGGATCTTGATTAGTACAGATGGAGGCTTAGCTTATAATTAGATTATTATTGAGAAAGGAAAATTGCCCTATATATTCAGCCAAGATAAATAAATGTGCATTTGTCATTTGTACATGGGCAAAATTAATGAGACAACCATAAAATTCTATCATTCTTTTGATAAACTTTCATGAACTTTTGAAGCTATTATGTACAGACTTTACATTACATTTTTGAGACTGAGCATATAACAAATAAATAACGTACCTAGCTCTGAAGGGATTATTTTCTAGCTGGAGAACATACTAAATCACATCATATAACCCTAATTTTTGTGTCCACTTGTACTTGGCTATGCTCGAGTTGAAATAGATACAGGAAAAGAAATGAACTTTGCCATGTTAACTCTATACTGGGAGAGATGTGTCCTGTGTCAGGCATTCGGACTCACAAAGAAAAATGTCACTTAAGGAAGTCTTTTCTACTTACTGTGAAGAATTCTACTTCTGAATGAAAAGATTATATTTAAAATAAGATTGAAGCAGGCGTGAGTGTGGTTATAAAGCCATCTCAGATGTCAAGGAATGAGGCAAACCCACTGTATTTCAACATCTGGTAAAAACTCCTGTCAAAATCTCTTGAGGTGTGTGGAATCCTGGAGCAGAATTCATCATGGCTCAGGCTGAAAAGCCAAGAGCACATGCTCAAATCACAGCTGAGTTTAAGTAGTTAATACTAGTACAGTGTACATATCATGTGTCTTCACAATTCATTTCAAATCCTTTGAAAACTTGAGGCTTATTTCTACAGTGACAGACAGCCTGAAAAACTCATGTACATCAGGAATTACACCCAAAGAATGAAAAGTGAAGAAATAGATAGAAAACTAGAAGTCTTCTGAAAAGTGTAGGGCAGGATCATTATTCATAAAAAGCTGCAATTCCATACACATTTCTTAAAGTAGTATCAGAAAAAAAAAGTATCCATGCTTATACAAAGATTGCAAATATTAGGTGCTAGTTTATTTTTCTAGGCATACAATCAACTAATTATTGATTTTAACTTTCCCCAATATCCAAAACACAAATGCTGTGCTGAGAATGTTAGACACTGTACATCTAGAACGAGCTTGTTCTTTCCAGAAGAATGGAAAGTTGGTGGGCTGGAGAGATGGCTTAGCTGTTAAGGTGTCTGCCTCTTAAGTCTAAGAACTCTAGTTCCAATCTCCAGCAGTTTCAATCTCCAGGTCCTACGTTTAGCTAGATGCAGTGATGCAAAGGCACAATGCCACACTTGACCACAAGGGCGCTCACACATCTGGATTTCGTTCACAGCAGCTGAGAGACTGCTGGCACGCCCATCTTTATCTGTCTTCCTCTCCCTCTCTTTCTCTGTCTCTCTCTCAAAAAAAAAAAAAAAAAAAAAGAATGGAAGGTTGGAATCCCCATTCTGTTACCTTCAGAGCACTTTTTGGTGATCTTATCATCAACGGTTTAGAAGCCAGTAAGCTTGGATGACAGAAAAGACCTTAAACCAAAGCAAAATGAGCCCATTTTTATGTTATTTATTATTTTTCCCTTAAGATATATATTTGTTTTAATTTACATTTAGATGAAATTACATCAGCTGGTGACAGGAAGTTTCATTCAGTTTGTAAGAATTACAAAGCTTTTTGGCCAATGTGATACCAAAATTCAATAGCAACTGTCTTCCTACTTAGGCTTTTAGATAATCATAAGAGAAAAATAATAGTCTATGAGATGATATCCCAAGTGAAATTAAAAAAAAATATATCCTTATGTAACAGAGGAAAAAAAATCCAATATTATTTCTAAGAGAACATTTAAGAAGGTAAGTATAAAATCCCTGAAAAAACAGATAGCAGTGTAAAATAATATTGTTTCAAAAGTAAAATAAAGTTGCACAGCAGTTAAAGATAAAAACAACTTACACATGAATAATTTAAAATTCTGTATATCTAATTAATATACACAGATTTGTTTGAGGGCTTTTTTAGCTGAAATAGTGGAAGTGAGACTAATCTGTGATCATGATTGCCTAATGAGTTTAAGAGAAACATTATTTTTAAGAATTTCAGATGGGCTGGTGAAATTGCTCAGTGGTTTAGGCACTTGTCTGTACAACCTTAGAACCTCGGTTCAATTCCTCATCAGGTCATATCCACATAACATTGGATATACAGGCTGGTACATGTGTCAGGAGCTTGTTTTCAGTGGCCATAGGCCCTGGTGTGCCCATTCTGTTCCTATCTTCTCTCTCTCTCTCTCTGTCTCATAAATAATAAATAAATAAAATATTAAAAAATAATCTCCGAGATAACCCTGATACAAATTATGACAACCTTGAAAAGTTGACCCAGTGATCACACCCTCATTACCACACCCTGTGCTGTTCTAATGATAAGTGGACCCCATTACCACACCCTGCACAGGTCTATGGATAAGTGGGCCCAGTTACCACACTCTGTGAAGGTTTATTCTAGAGATATATATATTCACTTTGAGGAAATATATTCTGGGTAGTTTAATTACAAACATACTTTGCCAGCAGATACTCTTTTTTGCATTCATATCTGGGAAAACTCTTCTCAAAAATGGGCACATCTAATGAGAATACATTATTTCATGAGTCCTATAGAATTTGAGAAATACTTATTCTAAGTTCTCTTCTATAATCACAATACTTGACAAAAGAAGCGTGTGAAGATACATGTTTTTCATGTTTCTTGACAATATCCTGTCTGTCACTGAGAACATTATTTGGATTTGTAAAATGCATTTAAACAATATCTTTGTGGCTCCGGAAAAGTCATGGTGAATTTTAAATTTTAAATGAATTAACTTCTAAACATTTGATCTGGATAAAAGTGACTTTCTCAAGTATAAAGCAGCCTTAGATGTAATGCTCTTGCAAAAGGTAATGACAGACGTGTTTGTTTTGCTTTTTCTTTCTACTTCAGCCACAATTATGTGCTTATTCAGCTATGTGCTGCCAGAAATTTCAATGGGTTTTTGGAACTTCTGTAAGGTGTCACAAATAAGAGAAGCCATATTTTCTGCCACATTGAAGATAATAATCCAGTTACTGAGCTCAAAATTCACAAGACACTACTGAAACATTGTAAGACAAGATGTAACTGTGTGCCAAATTAAATACTAGTAAGGTAGAAATTATATAGCATGAATTATGTGACTCGAAATATATACATGTGATAGACCTTCATAAAAAGGAAATATGTTGAGTGTGTGTAGGTTAGGTCTATTTCTACCTTTTACTGAGTATTCTTGAATACAGTATAATCCCATTAAAATTCACAGGGAGAATTACATTTTACAACATGCTTTCTGTCCTTTAGAGCTTTCCAATCTTATTAGTGAAAGAAGGACAAAACCACTGAGCCACCCTTCTGCAAGGAGCAGACCTTGTGTTTAGAATGTGAAATGACCCCCATAGGCTCATGTCTGTTCCCATCTGGTGGTGCTGGCTTGTGAGTGTGATGAAGCCTTTAGGAGGTGTAGCCTTGTTGCAGGTAGTGGGTGACTGGCAGTGGGCACTGGAGGGTGATTGTCTTGCCCCTCTTCAGGTTTCACTCTCTAGTCCCTGGCTGAAATTGGACCACCCAGCCCTCAGGTTTTCCCAGTCATGATGAAATGGATCCCCCTGGCACTCTATGGAACATTCAACCCTTCCTTACTTGCCTCTGATAGTTATTAGTTGACAGAACAAGGAAGTAATGGGTTCTGGAGTGCTCACAGTTGTTATGTAGTGAGGCCATCTTTGGCTGGGATGGTCTGGAAAAGCTAAGCAGACATGAGTATTCAAATGAAAGTTGTGTACTGGTTCATTTTCCTCTGATCAATGAAAACAAGGAATTCTATGAAGAAGGGAGTCAGGACTATAAAACATGAAGAGTGAGTGAATGTCTGAATAGTAGTGATGAGGAACTCAGATGGAGATCAGTTGCATGTCTCAGATTTCATACCATACAGGCAGCAGGGAGGAAGTCCAGAAGGTCAGCCAAGGAGTCTGTACTGCACCTTCCTTGACAATGAGCATTCTGTGGAGGTAGTTGTCTGCATGTCCAGAGGTACTTATAAAAAATGTGAAATGAACACACAACACACAAAATATGATTTAAAGGCTTAGGGGGATGCACTCAAAAGTTCCCTGAATTGATTGCACTCCCGGCTTTGATTCAATTTCAGGCAGTCAAAGCTATGGGAGCACAAGACAGATCATGAGTTTGCATCAGATCAGATCATGAGTTGTTTGTTTATTAGGAAATCTTTGGAGAAACAATGAGTTTCATGTTTTTTAAGAAGCGTCACTCATGGTGCATAGCCTTCTGTGTCCTCAGGCTTGGCTTGTGCAAAGGTTACTCTGTTTCCAGCTAGCTTGGTGTCCACATCTCCTCTTTCCTTTTCTTTCAAAAGTGGTCTGATGAACCAGACATATTGTTGCTGGCAAATAAGTATTTATTTTCAGGTTGATCCCTACAAATTGCCACACAGGAGGTGACTGTCATGGCCACAAGCACAGTAGTAGGGCTTTCTACAAGAAAACTTTTTTGATGATGCAGCTCTTGGGATCCACAATTTAGCAGGACTGCTGCCATTCTTTCCCAGAAGGCCACATAGTGCCTTTCAGCACTATGGAAGCCAGACAGCAGCAAGGGTGCTTCCAACTCAGTCCAAGCCTTATTTTTTCATGTATTTTGACCCAAGCATGCCATGTCCTCAGCAATAGGGTCTTACCATTTAGTTCAAGAATGCAACCAACAGCAGGAGCAATAGCTTTTTCATTTTCAGTAGCCATATTGGCCAACAACTCTTAGGGAGGTAGCCCACACCTGGCACTGTGACCTTGAATATTTTTTTGTAGATAACTTTATAAAGTTATTGATTATTGTAGCAGGTATTTTGATATGAAGATTGTACTCAATTTATGAAAGTCCAACCAATTTATATAACTCAAATTAAACAAATTATCAATGAAAACCTTACCAATACACATAAGGTTTTGAAAAATCCATACTCAAGATAGTAAAATAATTCTCTTAAATTAAGGCAATAAAATGACAATGCAACTCCCATTGAAAGTGTTTAAAGAATAATTTATATTTTAAACAGTGTATGCATTTTTTAATATTTGTTAACTTAATGCTTATCTTTCAAAACCACAAAGAAATGCATTACAAATTACAAAAATGATATACCTTATAAAATGATTTAAATCTGGTCCTTTGTATAGTAAGTTCCTAATGTTTATAGTAGTAGAATAATTCAATATGGCTTGGCCTAAATGTATAGATTAAATGTATATTTTTTTCACAGTCTGCAACTTCAACTTACTGAATCCTTAGGTAAGGTTTAATTCTATTCCAGGTTGACCTGGAACTCACTTTGGTTGACCTAAAATTCACAGAAATCTTTTCTTTCTACTTTAGTCTATCAAATGTAGGGATTAAAGCCTTATGCCATTACACTCTGCATATCTATTTTTTAATCTCAAAAAGATATGACTTAATAGGAAATTTGGGTCTTAAAACAGTTTTGAAGGAGAGCAAAGATAAGTTTGTTAACAATTTTTATATCTTAATGTTACAATGCAAGTTAAAATTGATCTAAAAATTAAATGATGTTAGTTCAAGATTAACATCTTTTTGTACATACCAATAGGGCTACCCAGATTCTTTCATGCCACTGTTTATGGAATTATATCTTCTACAATCACTGAGAAAAGGAATAACACACATAAAAATCCCCAATAAGCACATAAGTAAAATTTTATATTTGGTACTTGTACATCATCCTGAAAAATAAATCCATTATGGACAGTCATTAAAAGACCCTTAGTATATGTTTAGAGGTATTGGAACATTTTATTTTTATTATCCATGATCATTGAAAGAATAGAATAGAATTGTTGTAAGACCTGTTTCGGAAAGAAATCATCATCAAAATTTATGCAATTAATGTTAATGTTTATAGCCTAATGAAACTTCTGTCTTATGATCCCATGAATATTACAACACCCAAACAAGTAGCATTTAAACTTTTCTGAAACATTTAGTAAATTTAAAAATAATATCTTGTAGGTTTTAAGAAGTTAAGATTACTTATGTTTATGAATATGTATTTATAAGGCTTTTTAATATATCATCAAAATATTCACATTCACACACATTCACCCTTTAAGTTTGTATACCAAAAAGTATATTAAAAGCAAAATTAAGAATAATGAAAAATTGAAGTGGCCACAAGTATTATGTATGTATGTGTGTGTGTGTGTGTGTGTGTGTGTGTGTGTCTTGTGTTTGTGTCTGAAAATTTACCTATGCTTGTACAGGACAACATAAAAAATGGGCACACATGACAAAAATACACCATCCTAGGTGTACCTTAAGAAAATTAAGCAAAAAGTTTACATTTTTTAAATGTAATACTCATTAACATAAAAGATCACTGGCAAAGTTACTTATTTAGATCGATAGCAGGTAATTTTCCATTTTGTTTTGAGAAATGAATAGCAGAGATAAAGAAGTCCTTACAAATGTAAATATATATTTTTTTATTTTATTTATTTTTATGTATATTATTCTAATTTTACATTCATAGTGGTGACTCCATTATCCTCCTCCCTGTCCTCCCTCTTCCATAGGGACCCTCATCAATGGGGAATGTGGTTCTTGCATTGTGGGGTAGTCAAGAGCGATGGGGAATAGGCCAAGTCTCTGTGCATAATGCCCCAACTTGTGGCTCTAACATTCTTTCCGCATTCTTGAGGATCACGACACCAGAAAAAGGCTGAGGAGATAAACACAGAGAACATCTAACTCCTACTAAGCCAGATATCCAGAGACACAGAGGCTCCCAAAACCTCATCACTTAAGTAGAGCTAAAATGATCCCAATGTGGCTCAGAGAAATATCTTTTTACACATATTAGGTCAAAGATTTATAGTGTTTTATTCAGCTTATAAATTTTGCTCTTTACAGCTAGGGAAACTCAAGCACATAGTGAGTATTCAGATGTAAAGATATATCAGGCTCATGTTAGGAAGTGAAAAGTTAGAAGAAATGGGTCATTTTTTTTTTTGTTTGTTTTTAATCCAGACTGTGTTGCTTTAAGGGCAGCTCTCCCAACGGTGTTTCCAGTTTATCTCTGGAGGTAGGAGTGTGGCTAGACTATCTGGAGAGTCAGCACTTGTATGCCATCTCACCAGAAAAGGAAAATTATCCAACATATGTTTGAAATAAAAAGAGAGCTATCTGGTTTAGTAGGGCACTCAAATCCTACTAAACCAGATATCCAGAGACACATCCCAGGACCTCATCACTGAAGTAGAACTAAAATGAACCCAACATGGCTCAGGGAAATTTGAGAAAGAAGGGGCAGAAAGAGTGTTATAGCCATAAGTTGGGCCATTATGCACAGAGACATTGCTTCTTCCCCATAACTGTTGGCTACATAATGCATGACCCACATTCCCAAATGAGGAGGGTCCCTTTGGAGGGGAGAAGTCAGGGAGGAGGCTACTGGAGGCACCAACATGAATGTAAAATTAAAATAAATAAAAATATATTAAATATAAAAGAGAGATATTTTCTATGACACAGTGAAAGAAGGCATGGTTTCCTCCCTGGGCCCAGGCAAGTGGGCAGTCATGGCTAATAGTAACTGTTTAATAGGAAGAAGGGTCACTTGCTCCACCCACACCTGGGAGGACCTGGGACTGAGAGCAGAAATGACAGAGAAAGAAAACTTTGGAGGTCTCCCTTCTCATGAACCCGCCTCATACTTTGTCTCTATCCAAGCCCACAATGGCAGATTACTGTGCCATCATCAGGAAACCAAGGATTAGTATCAACTACTGTCTGCAATGGTTTCAAGAGTTGTTCCTCTGAGATTTCAACCTGTGAGGATTTTAAAAAGTATTGGAGAAACTAAATATATTCTTTCTGCTCTGTGGAAAATTATTCTTCCATGTTACCCTGACTGAATCATTCCCAAGGACAGGGAGAAGTTCCTTTTTACTTTAGAGTTCTGCTGTGGAGCTCTACCTTTTCTTTTTCCTCAGTCTCCTTGGCTTGGCTTTTTGCATCTTCTGCAGTTATAATGTCCCTGTTTAGGGTGCCACTTGTTCACACCATTCAGATGTTCTTGGAAGAATGTGAAATGAACACACAACAAGCAAAATGTGCTTTAAATGAGGATCAGGGGATATACTCAAGTGTTCCCAAAACTGAATGTATTGACAGCTTTTATTCAGTTTCAAACAGTCAAAGCTGTGGAGAGTCTGAGCCTAAGATACATCACAAGTTTGTAGCAGGTAAGTTATGATTTGTTTGTTTATCAGGAAATATTTGGAGTTCCTTGTCTTTAAGAAGCATAACCCAAGGTGTATAACCTTCTATATCTTCAGGTTTAGTATGTGCAAAGATTACTCTGTTGCCAGTTAGCTTGATATCCACAGGTAATAATTCCTCTAGAAAGGGAAAAAATGGTCAACAATGAAAAGGAAGAATGCTTCTTTCTCAATGTCCTTGACTGCCACAATTCCTTCTGAGCTATCAAAGAAACCAAACCCGTATGTTCTTCAACCCTCCTTCTCTTGCAATATCTGGTTGGCTACTTTTTATTTCCTTTTTTTATTTTTTCTATTTTTTTGTTCTATATACTACAAAAATCATTCACCCTGACTGAGTGAAGCTAGTGAGAATTTATCTTCATGAGAAAAAACTGTAGGAGAAGGAAAAACTCAGCAATCAAGACAAATATATATTTTAAAGTAATAATTTGTAACTCAAAATCAATGTAAAATGTCAAAATAAAATACTGACAAATTAAAGACAGAATTAGGGGGTTGGAGATATGGCTTAGAGGTTAAGGCACCAGCCTCCTAAGCCTAAGAATGCTGGTTCCAATCACCAGTGGTTCCAATCTCCAGGTCCCACGTTTAGCCAGATGCAAAGTGATGCAAGGGTGCAATGCCGCACTTGACCACAAGGGGGCACATGCATCTGGATTTCATTCGCAGCAGCTGAGAGGCTGCTGGCGTGCTCATCTCTGTCTTCCTCTCCCTCTCTATCTGTCTCTCTCTGTGTCTCTCTCTCAAAAAAAAAAAAAAAAAAAAAAAAAGACAGAATTAGAATGTATCATCTGTGCTCCTGCATTCAATATCCTTTGAACCTCACCATCTTTAGGTGTGGACTACAAGACAGTAATTGTCCCCCATTTAATCAAGGGCAACTGAAGTTCAGAGATGCTCACGTACTTGCTGGATCATGAACCAGAACTCAAGGCTGCATATGCACTTAACAGTATGAATGAGCGTGTTTCTTACTTTAGAGTACCAGTTTTTCCTTTTCTGGATGGTTTCTGAATAACTCAGAGAAGGAAAAATTTTGAGCTCAGAATGTTCCTAGTTCTCACTGATTTAAGCTGCAAAATGAGTTGAATGTGATGCTGATTCTATATACATATTGTCTCTCCTGAGTATGTCTGTAGGAAAAAACACAGCCCGAGAAGAGATAAATAAGATCCTCACAAAAGAAAATAAAATTAAACCACTTTCATTTGATAAGAGACCAAGAAAAAATTGTGTTCTTGGTAGAAAAGTGCAAATTGCATGGTAATCATATGCAAATGATCTATGGGCCTGCTACCTCATACACTTGCATTTGACCCCCAGGATTAAAACTACCTCAAGATTTTATATTTCTGTATAGCCACAGAATTGAATTTATTTGAAAAATAAACTTAGATAATTTTATTTAACCCACAAGCAGCTTCTTTTTTTCTTAATCATTATTATTATTATTAGTTAACATCATCTTTCATATGGATACATCAGGTGTTGGTACCCTTTTTTCCCTCATCCCTGCCCCCATTCCATTGGGGACCATCCTCAGTGGAGTTTCACGTGTTCCCTATGGAGTTGAAATTTATGAATTGTGGGAGCAGCAGTCAGCTCTTTTGGGGTGAGGGAATGCCTCTGGATATGATGTCTCAACCTGTGGCTCTTTCAATCTTTCTGCTGCTTCTTCTGCTAAATTTCCTGAGCCGTGGTGGGTGAGTTTTAAGTCTACTTCAGTGAAGCGCTCTTAGGAGCCTCTGGATCTCTGATTTGGTAGGTGTTGAGTGCCCTCAGGGTCTGTCTCCTGCAGCCTGGCGCTGATTATCAGGTTTAGCATGGAATCAGCACTCATGCTCATCTCCCTAATTCCTCTGTGGTTTCAGCTGTGGCTTGGCTGAAGTGTGAGGGGTAGTTTATCTCCTTTGGTCTCACTACCTTCTGAAAAAGAACAGATTTTCCAAGAGAGAGTGAAGTTAGCATAGTTTAAATGGGATAAGCAGCTTCTTAATGCCACCACCAATTAGGTTTAATCTCATTAACTCCCCTTCCTATTTGTATCTAGTTCCTTGTATATACTTTATGGAGCCATCTGCATGCACTTTGATTTGTCACTTGGACAATCATAGTCACCCCATCCATGCAATGCTTCCTGATAGCCCAGAAGCTAGTCAGTTGCTTTGCGGGGCTGGATGCCAAGCCTGAAGATGGTAGCAAGGCCATTGGACAGCATCACTGGAGCCAAGACATGAAGCCAGCGAAGATATTCAGTTGAGTAGGCCTAGATGTGAGACTGGGGTCTTCAGTGCTCGGCAGGGGGTGATGAGATGACTGGGTATCAGCAGGCTGGACTTGGCAAGGGATCACTCTGAGTGTGAGGGCCATAGCCTTATTAGCAGGGTTGAAAAAAAATGGCTTTATCCACCAAAGCTCCTGACAAAAACACTGTCCCACTTTCAAAACTCAAAACTTCATTAGGAAAGAAAGTACCCTGCAACGGTCTTTGAACACATTATTTCTAGTAGGAGAAGGAACAAAAAGAGGTGGTTTTAACCTGCCCATGGGGTTAGTAGTTCTACTGTCTTAGTTACAGAAATCAAACATAAAGTACTAATGACCTTCCCTATAGTACAGACATCTTATGGGAATAAAATGTGCTAGTGTACATGACAGAGCTACAAAAACCCAAAGCCTCCTTTCTTAGTGCTATTTTTAACTAAAAATTAGCACTGGAGGCTTAAAAGATTTACTCTCAGTGTAAAATACCTATCACACAATCATGAGGACCTGAGTTCAGGTCCCTAGGATGCACATAAAAGCTGAATGTGGCCCTGTGTGCCCACAACCCAGTGCAGGTGAGGCAGAGACAGGCAGATTCCTGGAGCTTGCTGGTTAATTATTCAAGTCAGTTTGGTGAGCTCCAGGTTTAGTGAGAAACAGTCTTTTAAAAAGAAGGTGGAACACAGTTGAGAAGGAAACCTCAGGCTTCCACATACATTTTCACACATGCATGTCCAAGCACATACATATGAGCATGTATGCATGCAGACGTACACACACACATACATACACACACACACACAAACACAACACATACATTGGTTTCAAAAATGTTGACATATATCCTTTTGATTTCTTCCAAGAAGGAATTCAGATTCATTTATACTACCACTCATCTTTTCTGCCAAGGTGGACTTGGTGCTTTCTATAATTATAATTCTTTGTACATTTTCCTAGTCAATGTTGCAATACCTAATTCATTGTTTCCTGCCTGGAAATAGTCTGTTTTGCCTTCCATTTGTCCACATCAGAACTTTCTCCATCTCTTCAAATCCCACGTTATAAATCATTTTCTACAGGAAAAATTTTCCCTGCCTCCCTGCTACTTTAGACTTTAGAAATGTAATTGTGAATCTTCCTATGCTACATTCTTCCCTTTCTTTACAATCAGTCAGTTTCCCTTGCATTATTCCCTTTCACATATTTCAATCTCTTTTCAGACAAGAAAATCTACTGGACCTCAGGGACAGATCTCCCCATACTCTCTTTCATAGATATTTCTCAGTATGAATCAAAGACCTACTCTGGATTCTTTCTCAATGAGTTTTGCTTGGTTAAATATATGTGAACCAATCAAAATGGGTCTTCACTGCTCTAAAATAGAATAACTGAAGTATAGCAGTGGTCTTATTTTCTGCTTTTGTTTATGGGTGAACATGTTTGGCAAATATTGCTACCATCATCATTTTCTAGTGTTGTAACAAGATAATTGATGCAGACTAACTAAAAGGAGATTATGTTTGACTGAGGGCTGGTAATGCTGAGAAGCCTGAGCATGGTGCAGCATCTCTCTCTGTTTTTCTTTTTGTGGCATGTTATAACATGGGGTTGGTTATCCCATGGAGAACCAGACATTGCTATCCTAGACCTCATTCTTCTCTCGGAGAGAACTAAAGTCATCCTGGGGATCCCATCCCATTGACATCCCAAGGGTCCCTCCAAGGAACAACTATCATATGAACTTAAGTTTAGAGCTCTTAACATATGAGTTTTGAGGGCACAACAGCAGTTTTAAAGGCAACCGTGATAAACCTTTCACTTATCATGAGAAAAATCTCAGGGAGTGCTGACAAATACTTCATACAGGACGTGAGGACCCATAGTGAAGTCAACAGTCTATAAAATGCAGAAACAAAATTATTCGACTACTTGGCATAAGAAATCACTCAAAGGGCAAAAGACAACACATCTTGTAGATGTGCAGAGAATCCCTAAGTATATTTCAGGTAACCGACAGGTGTTTACAAAGTGTTCAGCCAAAGACAAACAAGAGTAGCATGCATACTTGAAAGATACCCTGGTCCCAAGGAGAGCAACCCATACAGTACACATGAAAACCACCTAAATGAATCACTCCTCCCTGGATCAGACACATGGACTTGGAAGATGTGGCCTTCTGTATGGAAGGGTATCAGGCAGCTCATTGCCTCAGTGGCCAAATCAGAGCAGTTACCATCTGCATGGATCTGTCTGCTGTCATCATCCTTTACCAACTCAGAGGCTGTGAGACATTGGGAGAGGGCAGCTGCATCCTGGATTCCATTCATCTTAGGTCGACTGCTTGATGTGACTCATTTTCAACCTTGGCCAAAATGATCATTGCATGGTTCAGATTTTAAGAACTTTACATGCTTATTCATCTGTTATAGGATGTACTTCTTTTTAAGGGTTTTTTAGAAGATTGTTTTTATTTTTATTTATTTATTTGAGTCAGTGATAGAAAGAGGCAGACAGGAAGAGAATGAGTATGGCCATACCAGGGCTTCCTACCACTTTAGACAAACTCCAGACACATGTGTTACTTTGTGCATTTAGCTTTATGTGTGTACTGGGAAATTGAACTAAGGCCATCAGGATTTGCAAATAAACCATATCTCCAGTCCAGAACTCTCTTAATAAGATATACTTTTCTGGCTTATGAAGCACTTAAGAGACAAATAATTTGGGAGTTCCTGGATTCTATTTTTATGAATTCAATGAATGAAATCCACAAACCGGAGGATAAGATTATATCAGAAAGATTGTATTTATTTGTTTATTTGAAAGAGAGACAGAGAGAGAAACAGGGAGGGAGAGGAGAGAGAGAGAGAGAGGGAGAGAGAATGGGTACACTAGGGCATCTAGCCACTTTAAATAAACTCCAGATGCATGTGCCAAATGGTGCATCTGGCTTACATGGGTCCTGCAAAATCAAACCTGGGTGCTTTGATATCACAGCCAAGCACCTTAACCATTAAGCCATCTATCCATCCCAGAATGATTTTATTATAGGTCAGAGATTGAAGAGACAGAAAATGTAAAGGAGGGAAGGAAGGTGCAGCTCCTGCCCAAGGAGGTAAGATAGAGTTTGAAAAGCCATCTTTAAGACTGAAGTTAGACTTGTTTTTACATGAAACCCATGGATGGGCAGCTGGTCTAGTCACCTAGTCTCCACACCAGGTGTCTAGGGTCAGGATTCTTGGAAAAGGGCAATCGTCCCAGAAATCTTAATTATCTAGGAAGGGCCTTCTGAAAGGGAATGGAAGGACACTAAAAGAACAGAGATTAGGAAAGGGCAGATACTTCTGACATTTCTGACCTATTGGAAAATGCAATGACTAGATAGTCCCTTACAGACCCAATAGTAATTAATGGGTTCAGGCAAGAGAAGGTATTCACTTTAGGATCCTTTCACCTCTAAACTGATTTTTGACAAAGCTAATATATTGTCTGCCTTAAGACAGTGTATCCACTTCATGCTGCCTGACATAGTCCCTGAAAACTAAGGTGAACTTCTGTCCCATGGTGTCTGTCATTAACCCGAGGTGTGTCTCATGTGTTGTCACTATTTAGTTAATAATAAAATTAACTCACAAAAGTAATTGTGTTTGGACAATGTTCACAGTTAGCTTCACATTTCTGGGATGAACTTCCAAACCAGGTGCAATTATGGGTGGAAGGGATGCAATGAAGCTTGCAGATCAAGTGGCAGTGCCATAATGGCAGAATAAGCTGACCCCCTTCCATAGGTCCACACATAGAGATAAAAGCAACCACCACCAGAACAAGCAAACACACTTCAGGAACCCAGGCAGACCTCAAGAAATCTGTATATTGTTTTTCTGGAATTCAGATACACCCCCAGTGTCAAGCACCTTAGGGCTGGACCAGACGATCTGCCCAGTGACACTTCCTTCAGCCAGGCAGCTGGAGATCTAAATTATGTGCTTTAATAAACACCTGAATCTATTGGGGGACATCCATTGAAACCACCACATTCCATCCCTAGACCCCAATAGATTTACAACCATCTCACAATGTAAATTATATATTGTTTTAATTCTAAATTCAAAGGTCCCATAATTATTACCAACTTAAAAAGGTTCCAAAGCCTCAAGTTTCCGCTGAGATTTAAGATTACCTCTTAGCTGTGAGTCCTGTAACATCAAAACAAGTTATATGCTTTCAACGTATAATGACACAGAGTAAACATTTCCAGCTGCTATAAGGCATAACTAGGGGAAACTAGAACAATGCAAACTAAATAACCATCAAGCAAACCTCCAACATATGTAGTTCAAGTCCACTATAATAACCAGGAACTGGCAGGCTCTGGAGTTCCCAATCACCTCCTCTCTACCTGGCCTGAATAGCAGAGAAAACTTACACACTGAGCCAGCAGTGCTCCATGGTAACGCTTGCCCAGTCCTGGTATACACAAATTATTTTTGGGTCCCCCATGCAAACCACAGTCTATCTTCCAATGGTTTTGTAAGCTTCTTCATTAGGGTTATCACTCCCTGCCATATGCCACATCTCAGCAGTGGCTCTTAGAATCATGTGTACTTCATGGCCCACTCCATACATTTTTCTTGCTTCCAAAACCAATACCAGGTGTGTGGAACACAGACATTTAATAGATAGATAGGCAGATAGAGAGAGTGGGCATGCCATGGCCTCTAGCCACTGCAAGCAAACTCCAGACACATACATGAACTTGTGCATCTGGTTTTATGTAGGCACTGGGAAACTGAACCTGTGTTCTTGGGCTTTGCTGGCAAGCACCATAACCATTCCTCCAGTCCACAGCAATATTCTTAGTTCCGGGATGAAATAAATAGTGACCTTGAAGATCAGGTTCCTTCTTTTCAGTCATCTCCTTTCAAACGAGTTTTAATTCCTACCGTTTATTATTTATGGGGTGGAGCCACTTCAGGTATTCTCTCCATTATTTTAATGTACAACAATTGGAGCATCTTCTTTCAAAAGCTAATATATTTGAAAGCAACAGGTTCAGCAACCAGTCTCAGTGCCCTTAGTTTTAAACTTGATTGAGGTTTTCAAAGTTTAAATCTTAAATTTCTCAGTTCCATATCTTTAGCTAAGCTTACCAGTGCATCACAAATTTAACACTTATCAGACTTTCTGAGTATGGGTGGCAGAATGTAGCCTGCCCTTATGCCAGTAGCCCAGTTCTAACAAAGTTTTCTTCAGTCTTTCCTTCCCTTTAGAAAGCTTATAAGCAGAGCTTCCAAATACAATTCTCTCTGCACTTAGCAATTTTAAACTCTCACCAGAATAGCCCATAAAACTTGGCTTACCACTATAGAAGGCATCTTCTGTTGCAACTGCCAGGCCCATACCCATTCCTCCAAAACAAAAGTTCCAGAAGCCCCAAATCCACATGATCAGATTCATCACACAGCAGCCTTCCACTTCTGGTACCAATTCTGTCACAGTCAGCTTCAAGTTGCTGGGATGAACTTGCAAACCAGGCATAGTTATGGGAGGAAGCTTACACATCAAGGGGAAGTTCCATAATGGCAGTAGAAGCTGGCCCCCTTTCACCGGTCCACACACAGAAAAGGAACCACCACCAGCACAAGCAGAACACTTCAGAAGCCTAGAAAGAGCTCAAGTAATCTGCATATATTTTTTCTGGAATTCAGATTCACACCCAGTAACAAATACCTTAGGAATGAACCACAGGATTTGCTATGACACGTCCTCCAGCCAGGGAGCTGAAGACCGAAATTACAAGCTTTAATAAACTGTGTGTTTTGGAGGCCATGCATTCAAACAACAATAATTTTAATGCTCATCTACTTATCAAGCAAGAATTTGGGATCAATAATATTTAATTTCTTTTTCTGCTTGATATTTCTACAATTTAAATAATTGAAGTAAACACATCTAACAGACAAAGAGGTGTGTGTGTGTGTGTGTGTGTGTGTGTGTGTGTTCACACACATGTACACACTTAATGCTCATACTAAAACTGTATTTATATTCTGTAAATAATAATGTCATAATTCTACGAACATTGAAGTTTCAGTCTCAACTCAAGGACTTCACATATATCCCTGACCCCTCCCAGTACTTTTTGATAGAATGTTGAAAACAAGCAGTACAAACTCATATACAGATGCCAAACTCCATCTTATTTGTTCTTATCTTTATTTTCCTCTTTACTAGTCTATAAGGAAGGAAATGTCTTTTTCTTTTGAAAGTTTTGTCTTTTGGTGTTCATGGAACTGCAATTTCCTTGAATTAATGTTTCTCAGAAAATGAAATTTATTACTGCAAAAAATGTAAATGTAGTGAGTGGATAAGAGTAAGAGAATTAAAATAAGAAAAGCTGCCATGGATATAGGCAGGTTGACAGATGCTACCAAATGAAGGGAAGATAAATGGTTTAACTATGAGAAGAAGAAGGCCATGCGTTCAGAATTGCTAGGTCATATCCGTGGCTAAGGATGTTTGTCAGATGCTGAGACACTTGTGTCGTAGTGTATAACTTTTGGAAATATGCTGCTATATTTGTTTAGAGAAAAATCCATACACTTAGTCAGTGTGCTGAAAGCATATGCATCAGAGAAAGGATAAGTCAAAAGCGATGAAGAAGAGGAGATACTAGGCACTTTAAGGTATCAGGGTCCTGAAAGTGAACAGTTTTTTATTCTCTTGTGTAAAAGTATGAAATGTGTCTTTGAGCCTATAAGGTGGGGTGGGGTGGGGTGGGTATCCCGTTTTTCCTTGTCTCCTTTTCCCTGAAGAGTCCTTTGCCTCTACCTTGCTAAAGGCCAGAAATGTAAAATGAAAAATCTGGATTTGTTTGTTTGTTTTTAACTCATATCTTTTTGCCTAAAAGACTTTTTCTGCCCTAGAAGCCTAACATGAGTACGTGACTAAGGCTGCAAGGTGCTTAGACACCTGGCGTGGGACCTGGGCAGACTAGCTTACTCCTTCATGCAGAAAAGCATTATTCTTATGCGAAACCCCATCTGATTTATCCTGAGGCTTACCTGTTTGAGACTGATATAGATTGGGAACAACATAGCTTTTACTTGATAAGTAAGGACTTGCCCACAGAAATATGGATATAACTTTTGCCTTCCACGGAAGAACTAGAACTTGCTTCTGATTCAGTCTCCTACAAAATGGACTGTATACAACTTCTAAATACCTTCTCAGCAACAACTTCCTGTTTCCTCTCCAACTTTATAGGATTATCCCCTGTGTGTGAGACCTTCTTAAATCAGTGTTCCTTCTGGTCCCACCAGCCAGTCAAGTCCCTTCCTAGGCACCTGAGCCTAGTGATATGGCTCATTCTAATTGGGTGCTCTGCATATTGTCTTAGCCTTATTTGCACCCCCCATCCTTATTCCATTGTTCTTCTCTTCTGCAGAGGCTTACTCCCCCCTGAGGTAGACTTTTCCTTATGGGAAGGAGATTTTATCAGTTTCTTTTCCTCCTTCACAATGTGGCTCACATTGAGGAAAGCTTCCTGTGGCTTTCCTGCTTTGCTTTCCCTCTTAGCTTAACTCTTCCTAAAATAAATCTCATAATTTCTCCTACTCTGATTCCATAATTTCAATTCTTTGCTAATGTGGACAAGAACTCTAGTGTGATAGTTCAAATCCCACTCAGAGCTCTCTCGGGCATCAGGGCCTCTCCCTACTCAGTTTTCTGTCTTACTTTCTCAAATCTTGTTTACCAGCTTCCCACTTCTGTTGCACTTCCTGTTATACTGAATCTCTTCCTTCTTTCCTTATCTTAAGTTCAATAAGAAAATCTTCCCACCCTCACCCTCTGCAAATCTCATTCACAAAATTTCAAGGCAAGAATCCGGAAGCCACTGACTCAGTGAAAGTTTTACGTGACCTTGAACATCTGACACACTAAATCCTGCTTTAAAAACCCACCCAAGACCCAAAAATGTCTCTATAGCTCTGGAAGACAACAAAATTTCCTTATCAGAAGGAGCTGAGGAAGGCAAGTTGTGATTATACAATTCCCTCTCTATTCCCCTCTTCAAATACTCTCTCTGTCTCTCTCACTCTGTTACACTCTGCATCTAACAGCATACTCCTTGGACATGTGTTTGAATGGGTGAAAGATGACAGCCCTCATTCAGCTCAGTGGAAATAGAAGAGGAAAGAGAATGATGTATGATGATTTAGAATCACTGTGACTTTAGCCCATGTATTTTTTTTTTTTTTTACATTGCTCTGTTTAATGATGTTAAATAATCTCAGATACACTTTGATGTTGGTAGCCCACAAAGATCTTCTGAATAGCTTTGAAGTTAGATTCTGTAAAGCCTCAAATTGAAGTATAATTCAGAATCTTGGGAATCAGTATACATCCTCAGTAGCTGTGAGAAGTCAGTGGTAAGAAAGAGGCACCTCAGAAAAGCACCAAGTCAAATGGAATTTGACATTTGGCTAGTACAGATAACTGTTTTTATAAGACAATGAGGATTTTCCAGTTTTTTTATTGTTAAAAATTTTTAAGTTTAAACAAGTTGGTTTAAATTTTATGTCATAATGTAAACAACAAAAAAAAAAAAAAACTGGAAAAAAATGGGGAAGTAATCAGAAAAACAGCAAGGGGATAATTCAGTGTGATGATCTGTTTACAATTTCCACTCCCAAAGAAGAAAGGATTAAGTAATGGATATTTATTGCTGTTTTATACCAGGAAAGCACCAAATACTCTTTAAATCTTCCTACAGGCTTTCCAACTGAGAACATTCTGGATGCCCTAAAAAACAAACAAACAAACAAACAAACAAAAAAAAAAACATTCATTTGATAGAGGAAACAGCTACTGGATAAAGATTTTTCTAGATACTATTTGGAAAAATTCAAAACATAATATGATAAAAAATTTAAAAAGGTGAAAATGTTTTTAGTCTTCAATAAATCAGACTGAGTATACAAAGACACAAAATCAGACCTACCAGTTATCTGCCATACCTATTAAGAATAAATAGATTTGAGTGCTGAGGAGATGGTACAGTTAGTAAAGTGTTTGTTATGCAAGCAAGAGAACCTGAGTTTGGACTCTCTGCACCCACTTAAAGGTCTGGTTTGGTGGTATGTGCCTGTGCCTGTAATCTCTGTCATCAAATCTTCTGTTAATAAAGCCAATTGAGAACTGGAGAGATGGCTTAGCAGTTAAGGTACTTGCCTGCGGAGCCTGAGGACCCAGGTTTGGTTCCCTAGTGCCTATATAAGCCAGATGTGCAAGGTGGCACATGTGTATGGAATTTGTTTGCAGTGGATAGAGGCCGTCCCATACCCATTCTCTATCTGCTTCTCTCTTTCTAAATAAATATGTGAATAAATAAAATATTAAAAATATTTTTAAAGTAAAAGCAATTGAGTCCTAGCTGTATTTGTTTGCATGCATGTACAGAGCATAATTATGCATAAGTATATTTTATGTATTTATATAGCTATACATATATAAATATATATAATTATATGTTTACATGTTCATGTCACAAGGCATATTTAATTTATACATAGCTGGCAAATAATGTTCTCCATTCTGTTTGCTTTGTGTTGAGAAGTACACTTGTAATATGAGAGTTGGGGTTCCTTTGCCAATGCACCAATGTTCCCAAATGTTCCAGTATAGTATGAGAATTTTGAGTTGTCCCTGGATTCTCATCTTAAGACTCCAAATACTTGGCATTCATAGACCACAGGGTAAAAGTTATAGGTTTTATTAGATTATTGATAGTACTAAAAATAAGGAAGTAAGACAGAGCTCATGTCCAAGAGGCCTAAGTTAGGATTCCAGAAATGAGGAAATGGAAAACTTAAGGGAGGAATGCAGAGCTCCTGCCCAAAAAGGCAAAAGGCTCTTTGAGAAGCCTACCTTGAGACTCACATTGGATTTTTTTTTTTTTTATGTGATCCCTATAGATTGGTGACTGATCTAACCATTTGGTCCTCTCTGGAGTCTACATTTCTAGAAAAGGGCAAACTTCTGAGAAATCCTCCTTCCCTAGGAAGAAGTAGTCCCTAAGGAGACAGAGATAAGGAAAGACCAGACCCTTCAAATATTTGTGATCTATAGTAAAGTGTGATGGCCTAGATTTTCCCTCACAGGCCCAAGGATAATGTCCATGGTTAGCCAAGAGAAAGTCATTCACTTTGGGACCCTGTCACTCCCTAAACTGCTTTATTTGAATATGTTCAAGTGGAAAGCACTGGAAGAGGAAAATGTTCTGAGGTTTTACAGATACTTGTCTTATTATTGAAAGAACACATGGCTACTATTTAGTCTATGAGGACTGACAAATTTTCAGTAGTTCAGTAAAATACTGGACAGTAAAACAATGGCATTCACATGGACTAAGTTGCCAAACCAAATTTTCATTTTTTTTTTTTTAAGAATTTTCACTATTTTTATTCTCTGAGGCTTAAAACACTCAGAGGACCCTGGGCTCATGCTATGCTGAAGGGTTTAAGTCAAAGACAAAGGGCTTAGTAAAAGAGTGAAATAAAGCTTTTCTGAATGGAGTCTACATGCTTTTCCATTGCTTTCAGCCACCTCACAACATTCATGCAAAGTTTTGAATTAGGAGGGCTTTGATGTTTTGCTAATAAGCGGATGCTAAATCAATGAAAATCTCACTATAAAAACACTACTTCAGCAATAAAATCAGTAATAAAAAACAATGGGAGAGGAAAACAAGTCCATTATGTTTTACTGAATAAGGAGGAATCTGAGAGAATGGATGAGAGAGATTCCACCACTCTGGACTTTGCTAGTTATTTCATAAGGGCAGTCATGGGTGTGTGGAGATATTTTATTTTTAATATCATTAGTTGTGTGACTTATCAAGAAATGTCCTTTACCTTCCCAGCCTGCTTTATGCCTTCCTTTGATCAAATATGAAAGGGCAGTAGAAATGCTTCCCCTACTCCCAGGGGAAAATGAAATGTTTCTCTCTTCCCCCAGGGCAGGTGTCACTGAAGAAGTCAATGCGGAAATAGGAGTAGAGTAGACTTTTATCAATTAGTTTCACTCCTGAGAAGTGACACCCTTCGCACCCAGCGTGTGTACTTGTAGAGTTCTGCATGAAGTTGGTGCCAAAATCTCCAAGAGGATTAAAATTCAGCAGCACAAAGATTCGAAGCATTTCAACCTTGTAAACAGGTAGACACCCTCAATCCTTCTTCTTCCACATCTACAGACTTGTTTCCAATCAAAATATCTGCACTGTGAATCACTTATCTCCTGTGACTACATTGACTAATTTGGGAAACATTTAGTAGATGATAAAGTGCAGCTTCAATGGGGACACATAGGTTTTAAGTGTGATTATAGGACAGAGGCAAACCAGGCTATGCACTGGCTGCAGTCACCAGGAGAGTTTTTTTGTTTTGTTTTGTTTGTTTTGTTTGTTTGTTTAGCATGGATAGTTATTAAGAGGAGAAATGGTCTAGAAGACAAAATATTGTACTGGGGGAGAAAGAAGAAGAATGTGAGTAACTTTGGAAGGCATGGGTGATATCTTAAGCAAATGAACACACCATCACTACAGATGGTCCCTGAACAGGATTTCATTTCTCAGGCCTCAAGTCATGTTGTGCTTCTCTGAGGCTGCTTCCCAGGGACCAGATGACCCACTTGTGAGTCTATGGACACAGCTTCCCTTCTTTAAAATATGTTCAGTAGGATTCTTTATTTAGCTGATGAAAACTTTGGAAAGAGGACTTTTCTTCTCCACATAATTCTGTCATTAGCAGTTCTGAGAGAGACTGGGTCTCAACTCTGTGCATCTTATGAAAGTCTCACTCTTCAAGAGGTCTTGTTTGTGTGCACATGTTCCCAGAATGAAGAGCATCCAATAACTTAAGTTGGAAATGGCACAGAGATGCCTTAGAGAAAACCGTGTCTGGCTGGAATAAATCCAGTCAGTAAAATAATCATTTACTGGGGTGTTCAGCTCCCAGAGCATTAGAGTAGAGCCTGTTAAAGGAGAGTTGGAAGGGCATCATAGCCAGACGTTCTCTCTGTTTTCATCTTCTCAAGTGCTGAACTGAAACACAGCTTTAAAGACGTGAACTTGGAACAGAAACGGGGTTTTAAAGAGGTGAACTTGGATGTACTCAGCAGTCCCATTGCTCCCTACCAGTGTGAGCCAGGCCATTTCCCTATTTTGGTGCTTAACCTAATTTGGCATACTCTTTTGCAAAATGCCTTTACCACCTGCCTGAGGTGAAGGAGCAAAGCTATGCCAGCTGACAGGAACATTCTCTGCAAGGCTGACTTCAGAGGGCAACCTTATATTATCTTTGCTGAATAAGGAGATTTTCTCCAAAAGTGAAGGCTAAGAATGTACTTTTCTTTCTTCTTTTTTTAATGAAACTCAGGTTGGTGGCGAGCAGCCAAGGAAGCAGATTTTACATACTTGGGTGATGGTGTTGTCTGAGGTCTTGCAGAATACAGGGAATTCTGCACAAGGAGAGAGTCTTCCCTCTGTTGACCGAGCTAACATTGATTTATTTCTTCCCATCAAAGCTCTCTGCCTTGGACACTTTCTCAATGAAATTATAATATGATTTTTCTTCAATTTAAACCATCATGGAAAATTGTTAAAATAAAAGCATTTCAAATAGATGCACTCTGAATTTTGCATTCATTTGCATAAGAGAAGTATAATTATACATACCACTTTTAAATATCTGATGTTTCCAGTTTTAGAACAAATCACAATTCATGCAGTAGGGGGCTGGTAGAGGTTGGATAGAATGCACCAAATATTTGTGTTTCATAAGCCTCAGAATGTGATGTTATTTAAAAAAAGATCTTGCAATGATTTAAATTGGAACGAGGTTGTCTTTGATTAGAATGTGCTTAAACTCAATGGCAAAGGTCCACAAAGGGGATGCAGTACCCAGAGTTACCAACAGGGAAGGGAGTGGAGACTGGGGGAAAGAGCTATAAGCCATGAAAGCCAAGGATGGCCAGGAGATATCAGTACCTATGCAGAGGGTTCCTCTCTAGAATGAACAGGGCCTTGCTTCTTTCTTCATTTCAGACTCCTATAACTAAAAAAAAAAAAAAAAAAAAAAAAAAAAAAAAAAGAATTATTGTTGTTTAAAGATGCTGGGTTTATGGTGATTTATTATTGCTGCAGAGGAAAATAATACAGTTGCTTAGAGATATGGTCTATGTTCTGAATGTGAACGAGGCATATCATTCTGAATAGAGATTTCAGCAGTAACTGAAGAACAAGTTTTGGCCAGTGAAAATCCCTTCTGTAGACAGCTTTAAAAATAGAACAAGTTCTCTTTTTTGTGGGATGATTTTGGTGTGATCCTACTTGAAAGGGGATGAGTGAATAAGGTGACCTTTGAATACCTTCCTCAATCCTTTGATGCTGGGATTTCGTGAACTCTGCTCACTTGATTATCTGGCCCAGCTTTATTTATGCCTTTGTATTTCCAGGACAGCAATCTACCTTGACACTTCTATGAGAGGCAGTTACATTTTCTCAGCACCCCACCTGCCTTTTTACACTTATAGTCTAAAACGCAGCCATGGTTCTTTTCCTACCAACATGCTTGTTCTTTCTAATCTCTCCTGAAGGTGCCTCTATTCTGTGTTCTCAGGGCTGCTAGCCACTGATTTAGTTGGGATTATTTAATAAGGTTTTCTGCTGCATTTCAGCCAGAGGGATAAAAAATTCCCCTCACGTAAATACACACACACACACACACACACACACACACACACACACACCCATGTCCTTGACGACAAGCCTTATTTCATACTTTACTCAAGATTGAAGACAAGACTGGCCGATAGAACTTCCACTCTAGAGTATCTTGGAAGCTGGAAAGGAATCTAGAGAACAGAGCACCAGTACTGTACAGTATACAGTGAGCAGCATAGACAGTTGTCATCACAGTACATTGGTCTGAACAAGATGTCAGTTCTAATAGCAACGGGGCAGGAATGGGCAATCCTGATGTGTCTTTATTCTAAATAATTCTCAGCTTGCAATGGAAGAACTCTGAGCATTTGTTAATTCTGCTTTACATATACATAACTTGAGTTGAGCCTTTAAAACAAAAGCAGTTGTCTAAAGATAGAGTGGGGATAAAATATATTCTATATGTATTGAATAGAAGATATAGAATTGAGGATTAGGAGCAGAGCCATGATGTAAGTACCTACAATGGTCATGGCTAGAGATAAGGTATGGTTGTTTGAATGTAAAATATCCACCATAGGCTCAATTGTTTGAATACTTAATCTCCCAAGATTAAATTAGAGAATCTGTCCAAACTTTAGGTTCTTTAAAACCATTAGATTCATTGTAGAACTTTAGGAGGTAGAGCCTTGCTGGAGGAAATGTGTCATGGATTCAGGTCTTGAGGTGATGCAGCCCTGCTCTAACCCTAGTTCTTTATCTTTCTCCTTCCTCCTTGCTAATATGAGTTTCTGAAGCTGGCTTTTTGCTCTATCCATACCAGCCCTGCCATAATGGATATTTCCTATCAAAACTCTAAGCCCAAAATAAGCCCCTTCCTTCCTTAAGCTAGTCTGATGAAGTATTTTGTCCCACCAAGGATCAAGTAACTGATCCAAAAGGAGGTGGGATATTTCAACTGTGTGGGACAGAGGCACCTGGAATACTGTGGCCATTTCAATGAGTATTGTTGCTCTCCTTGGACCTGTGCTTTAGGCTATATGTGAGTGTTTCTGTGTTCAAGTCCTGACATGACTGTATAGCCTTGGGGTGCTCATTGAAAATTCTTAAGTAGCCACATTCCAGTGTCACTCTCACCCACACCAAAATACAAGAATTAGGAAGTGGGAAAGGGATCCTTGACATCCAATAGTAAAAGACAGATTTGCTGACTGCCCTCACAACTACTCCACCATGGAGTATACACCATGTTAGCAATGAAGATCAAAGCCAGTACAGAATTTATTGATGTAAATCACAAGATAGGTTTCATCACTTCTGAGTTTTCTCCTCCTATAGACCATGGATGCCTACCCAGAATTCATTTCACACATGTCTACTTCTTATGCTGATTTGTCCCCATTGGTACCCTGTACCTATGTACCTCACCTCTCTAAACTCACACCCTCCCATGTCTGTACACTGGGTGTGTGCCGTATTTTCCTTTTTCTCAGCGCGTTCCACCAGTATTATCTCCTGTCCCAAATTCATGGGCCCTAAAGATGGTAAAGGTATTTCAATGTTGCCATACTCTCTTCTCTTTGTCCCCATAAATCTGCTTAAAAGTCCCTTCATTAACTTCTTTGAGCAAAAAGTTAATTACAAATTCTCCAATATATATGTTTTATGAATCTCCAAATTTTTCAAAAGAAAAAGGACATAGTCCATTTGCACGTGTCCATGGAGTTCAGGTAGTGCTTTGCTTAAGACAAATTTCCATGTCAACCACAATTTGTATCACTTATTGTTATAACATTCTCATTTTAATATGAAAGGGCTTATTAATTTTCTTCATACTTTAAAATAGCATAAAAATCCAAGACATAAGTATTAAATGCTCATGTTTTCCTCAACAATATCCTAAAGTTTTTCATGGGAGCAGAAAAAAAAACTTATCTCCCTAGTGATAGGAGACCACCAAAAAGTTTATAAAGCAAACAAACTCCCCCCAGGCAGTAATCAGTGGTCAGACAGTATCTGACAAGCACAGCGGAATCTGAGCTGTTGCTCTGAGGCTGTTCTTAGTTCTGGTCAATTCCTTTGCTAACTGGGATATGAAAGGAACCCAAGTGAAAAATAGTCCTGAGGAAAAAAAAATAAGCAAGTTAATGTAAAACAAACTCATTATATCTGGAATATTAAGGCTTTTCCCTAGAAGATTTTCTTCTTTTTGCCCTAGAGCACTTGTAAGATCTGAAGATTCATTTAAAGTCAAAATAATATTTTACATAATGCTTATTTTAGGTTCAAAGTCTTGCCACAACAAAACTTCGGCTATAGTGAGCTAAAAGCAATGTAGTAAACTGAAGAGACCTTGTTAAAAAAAAATATAGACAGTAGTCAGATGATTCAAGCAAGCAAGTGTAAGCGTATGCAGCCAGTGACTCATGTTAGCACATTAATTCTTTCTGCTTCATTTTGGAGTTCTCTTACATTGGAGACATCTCTTCCTACACCTTTTCCTCAAAAAGAAACAACAGTCCTTTTCTTCCTGACTAATTAGGATGGTTTATAATCAGCTTCTGGCCTGTAGGAAGGGATTAATCTTGGTAAGAAGTGTAAGAAATTCAGCATCTTCTATTAGCTGCACTGCACATGCCAACATTTACTTATTAGTTATTTTTCTTTCAAGCCTTCATTTAATAGGAATCTCCATACCACCCATTTTATTTTGATGGGAAGGTCAAAGACAAATTTTCAAATCTACTCACCTCCACATACCAACCTCTAGTTATAAATTAGCCACCAAATACCTGAAGACAATGAGTCTATTGATTCTCCAAACGTCTTCAAAAGCAAGTTATGTGGGAATAGCCTGCACCCCTTCCAACATTGGTCTGTGTTACTAAGGCACTTGGGCTTAAAATATTCTGCTAGTGCCATGAGATATGAAAATATAAGTGTGAGTCCTTTCTAGGGCTATGCCAAACAGTGGAAAATGCTTCAATGTTGGTATCATCATTACCAAGGGAGGCATAATGAGATGCCAGATGAGATCGGTGGTCTTCTCTTCAGGATAGGGCTCAGCAGTCCTCTGTTTGTTTCCTCTAGTGTAGGTTATTTTTAGTACATCTTTGGAACTGACTCTTGTCACAGTGTCCAGAGAGACCTCCTTATGGCAGATGCTGAAAACTATAGATAAACAATGAGAAAATGGGAATTACGTTGGAAAAGTGCTTCCCATGGGTAGTCATAATGAATTCTTTTTTGCAGAATAATCTATGTCACAGAAAAGATCTCTCGCACACATACAGATACATAGCTACCAAACACAACTGAGGCTTAGGGAAATTTTTTCCAATAACCATAAGTGTCACTATGTTGTGAGTTGTAATCAGATGTGAGATACAAAGGTTGATACAGGTTTTTTGTATCATCTCTCTTATTGTACCTTTAAAGGAAAATGAATAAACGTCTCTGGAATTGCCTGCCCCTTGCTTTCTACTGTGCCAGACAAAAGACAACACCACCCAATGTGTGTTTAAAAATGTAGCATGAACTCTTCCATTTGAAAAACCATTTGGGAAAGATCCACGTCTCCATATTCCAGTGTGATAAGCTTATCAAAGACATATGCTCTTAACTCAAATTTCCTAGCTTTCTCTTCTGGCCAGTCTATTTCCTAGCTGTGAGATATAGAATATTTAGCTGAAACTGATTGTGGTAGTTTGCATGCATGCCCCCCCCCCCCATAGATTCAGGTGATTTATTTAAAGCTTGTAACTTGGATCTCTAGCTGTCTGCCTAGAGGAAGTGTCACTGGAGGTGGATCATGGTGTAAGGTACCATTGAGGGTGGAACTGAATTCCAGTCCAAATGTGTAAGAGAGCAGTCTGAACTCTGGCAGCGGTCCCTGCTGCTTGATGTGAGATTCATTCTTGTTGCTTTTGATGTTTGCTGGCTGGTAATGGTCTCTCTCTGCTTAGATGCATGGAGGCAGCTTCTTCCAATACTGATGGAATGCCCCTCTCTATCTATAAGCTTGAAATAAATCCCTTCCTCCTCTAAAGTGTACTTTGTTTGGATGTTCATCCCAGCAATGTGGAGCTGCCTATAACACTTACTGTCCCTCAGAATTTTCTGTAAAATGAAGAAAATAGTAGTACTTTATAAGATTACAGTGAGAATTAAATGAGGCAATAAAAGATGATTCAGAATAGAATTAACTCATTGTTAGCATTACATACACAATCTTAACTATCCTTATCTGATACCTAATAATGCCCCAGGTTTGGATGCCCTTTTAGAGAAATTATGCATTGTTTGCAAATCAGTTTGCATATCACACCTCTGGTTCTCTGTGCTAGCACCCAGGAAAGGACTGTGTAAAATTAGGCATTAAGAACTAGTCACCCATTACTTCACAGTCTCATCTTATTTATATAAATCAATAGATATGTTATAACGGACCAAATAATTCATCAGTTTTAGAAATATTGATCAAGTTTGCTCCATAGAGATGTCTACACTCCCTACTTCACTCTTCTTATTTCCCAAGTGGAGCAGAAGAAAAATTAGTCAAAACTGACCCTTGGGACAAATGTGTTTATTCAAATAAGTACCGCTTTATTCCTTCATATTCTCCTAAGAGGTACATAGGCCCCAGAGGAATTATCTCTCCCATACCTTAAACACTAATATTCTGACATACTTTGGGTTGGTTATTTTCTGCTTCTTAAAATATGCTTCTTCTGAGAAAGGAGAAAAAAATATATAACACTATTCTGAAAGCCGATGGATATAAATGAATCAAAGTTTACCTGATGTTTCCCCCTTTGGAGCAGACTTATGACACAGTGTCCAGAGAGACTTCCTAATAGCAAATGCTAAAAACACATAGATAAGGGTAATGATGAAACTGGAACGAGGTTAGCAATGCATTATGCATGGGTAGTAAGACTGAAAGTCTTCTTTGCAGAATAATCTACATCAGGGAAAATATCTCTCCTGGACACACAGACTGCATAACATGACTGAAGCCCAGGACAAGTGTTTCTAACAACAATCAGCGCTGCTCTTTTGTGGGTTGCAATTACATGTGAGACACAAGTGTTGAAACTATCTATAAAAGTCTTGTCTTTATCAGATGACAGTGGTGCTGAGCTCCCCAAACATGCTGAGGCTGGGGTTCCAGAACACAATGCCTGCTGAATCCTTAGGCAGCCACTGGCCCACACTCAGGTTGCATATTCATTCTCACACTATCACTTCTGTGGTTTACAGCTCCACCCATGAGCTATGTTGAAATATAAGTGGCTAAGTTCAGTCAGAAAACCCATTTATCCTCACAATTCTACTTTTAGCACCTCAGCAGTAATATGGTATCCCAGACTAACAGCCATCCAAACAACACAGCTTGACAATCTGAAACTTGAAGAGGGTGATCCTGGCTCTTTCCCTTGTTCTCTGCCTGTATCTATCTGTCTGCCTATTTCTCTCCTTCCACTCTCTTTCACTGTCACTCTCTGTGAACGTAAGTTCTAGCACACACAGATAATATAAATTTGTATATATGCAGAAGGAAAGTATTCCAGATATACATCTGCACTTCTACTCTGTACACACTATCAGCATCTATTTAACTGTCTGGACATTTGTTTTGGTTGCTTTCAGTATTACAACTTTTCTCATCATAGACTGTGTACAATTTCTATTCATCTTTCCTATGTCATTGAAAAACTCACACAATGCCTTTATATATATTCCATCTTGCTTCCAATGCTAGTATATACTAAGCAATGATGTTATATACATGGTTTTTTGATGATCATACTAATAATTGCCATGTTACTTAGGGAGTGTTTATTTTTGCAGGAATTATACTAACCAATACTGTGTCATCAATAGCAATAACACCAAAAAAGACTATGAGTTTTTTTTTTTTTTTTTTAGTTTAAGTTGTTTAAGTTTGAGAGAAAAGGGTTATAAGGAAAAATACAACTAGAAGCCATAAGAATGGCAAAATATCATGGGTCTCCAAGTACAGACAAATCCTAAGAAGCCATATCAGATTTATTGATAACATTTCATGAAAATGTAAGATATCTTAAGTAATGTGAGATATCTAATGTAATGCAACTTATCTAATGTATTGTATGTAATGTAAGATATCCAAGAACCTTAATGACTGTCTTCAGGCAAACCGGAAACTCCATTCATCTAGATGGAAGCCAAGATGGAAACACTAAAATAAATGTAAAAATCCCAAAAAGGATGCATGTTGGTACTTAGCAAATAACTTCACCAACTGAGAAAAGTGATGCTTCCTAACCACCTCGAAGAAAATAAGCACTACTCAAACCTCACGAAATAATCAGAGAGACAGTTTTCTTCTTCTCCCTTTTTCCTTCATTACCGCTAAAGCTGTTTGTCATTCAATATTCTCAAGAAAGAACTGAGCACAAAACCTAGCCAGAAGTCCCATAATGCCTATTTGGCATGTGTGCATACTGAGAAAACACAAAATTCAGGTGACATCCATGCAACTGTGAAAGCCAAAACATTTGGTTTGACTTTCTCATGTAAGGAAACCAGAAAATTGGCAGCACCAATTCAAAGAAAATATGAAGACACATAATATAACAATAAAAAATATAGTAATTCACTTGCAAGTGAGCAGCAAAAGATTCCAAAGTTCTGAGATGAAGATGGGTACCATGGATAATAAAATCCCTTTGGAAAGATGCTTTGCGTATCTGTAGTTAGTAAAGATGCATCAGGAAGTTGAATATACTGAGTACTAACAGTTCAGACTGGCATGCTACAGACAGTGCACTATTCCATTAAAAGACTTTCTTTGAGGTAGGGTCTCACTGTACCCCAGGCTGACCTGGAAGTCACTCTGTAGTCCCAGGCTGGCCTCAAACTCACAGTGATCCTCCTAACTCTGCCTCCTGAGTGGTGGGATTAAAAGCACATGCCAACACATCTGGCTTATAACACATTTTTGTCTGCAGTCAGTTCTCTTTGAGTGAAAATTAATATGATCCATTTCCCTTGATCACTAAAGAAGATGTCTGATTAGCAGTAGCCCCATTATTGATATAGGTACAGAAAAAGTATGAATTTATCACATAATCCTTCCAAATTTAGCTTGCTGAAAGCCTCCTAAAGGAATTTCAGATCGAATCTCCTCTTTAGGCTAGAAAGCTAAGCCAAGAAACTCTCCAGCAGAGATAGTTCCTATAAGTTGTGCAACTTCCTCACTTTTCCTGTTTACCAAAGTATTCTGATGTACTGGAACCAGTCTGGAAATAAACTCCTTTAGCTATGCTTTCAGTTCAGTAATGTAAATGCCAGTTCTAAAACTGGTTTTACAGAGAAAGTTTTGCCAATGCTTCTTCCATTAGTTTTACAAGAGTTAATCAAGAAGGCTGGTCGCATATGATCTAATGGTCATTATTTTAGCATCTCATAGCAAAAACAAACCAACTATGGGCTGGGGAGATAGTTCTATGGTTTGTCACTTCGTCCACTAGCCTGACAAGTAGAATTTGGAGCTTTAGAAGTGACATAAAGGTGTATGCAGTCGTATATGCATCTGTGATCCCAGCACATCTACAGAAATGGGAGGTAGTGTGAGGAGAATCCTGAAGTTCATGGGCCAGCTACTCTTGCGTTACTAGAAGCAAAAGAATAAGGAGGTGGAGGAGGAAGAAGAAGATGAGAAGGTCTAACAAGGTAGGGAAATAGAGGACTAACATAACACCCTGATGTAGCCTCTGGCTTCCAGAAACACACCATGACACCTACACACACAACACACACACACACACAAACACATATGCCCCATCACCATCATCATCATACACACACACACACACACACACACACACACACACACAATCAAACAAATAAGGATTTTTTTTTTGTTTGTTTTTTGTTTTTTGTTTTTTGAGGTAGGGTCTCACTCTGGCCCAGGCTGACTTGGAATTAACTATGTAGTCTCAGGGTGGCCTTGAACTCACGGCAATCCTCCTACCTCTGCCTCCCGAGTGCTGGGATTAAAGGTGTGCGCCACCACGCCCGGCTCACAAATAAGTTTTAAAATTTACCTATAAATAAGTGATTTCAGTCATGGTCAGGAAAACAGCACCACATTCTTCTGGAACCCATGGCAATCAGTCATGCTAGGAAAGCAATAATGCACACTAAAGCTGGCTATGGAATAAGAGAAAAAGATAGCTTTACCACTTCACATGATAAGGCAAAGGAATTACCAGAACCTGCTAAATGGGAAGCCATGAGCAGAGCTCCAGCACTGGATAGTGTGCAGGAGCCTCACATAGAGGACAGTCTCCTTACATTAGTCCAGCACACCCAGCTCAATTCAGTGTTAAGAGAAGAGCATCTTCTTAGAATCCACAATTCCTACAAAGTCACTCAATTGGCCTTCCCAGGAAAGAGAATTATCCCTGACCCCTCCTATTTTTCATAAGGATAACAAATCTTTATTCTGGTCATATCCCTCTGGGAAATTTCAAAGATACTTTAGATTTAAATGTTATCATGAGTGCTTTTTTATTTTATATTCAAGATTACCTTCTGGGGAGGGAAGCACACATACAACACACCAACACACAGTAGCAAACTACAGAAAGTATAAATAAATCAGTACTGAAGCATTGAGCTCTGCCACAATGAGAATGTTGTTTTCTTAAATAAAGGATGACACATGACAGACATATAAAGCAACAAAATGTTATTATAAAAATAAACTCTAGAACGAATAGAAAGAATAATGTGTTATAGGTCAAAGCAAATAACAAATAAGCAACTAAAACCTAACAAATTTAACAAAATTTGCTAAGATTTTTTAACATATGTAGTCTTTATTATACACATTACTTTGGAAAGTAGATAAATTTCATTTTTCCATGAACATTCTGCAGCATTGTATCTGTCAGGTTTTATCTTAAACATATATTCTTTTTAAAATTCAGGCATAAGTAATTACTTATTTTAAAACAAAACTTATCTTCTTTATTTTCTTTCTAAACAAAAGCAACTCATGTCAATTTAGGTACACATTTGTACTTCACGGTTATTGTTTTAATTTCAACCTGACTCACTCATGCAATGGATAACTTTAACTATAGCAACATGTAATTCTCTGAGAAAAATTGGATAAAAAAGTATGTAGTTTATTTCAAAGTGTCTGTCAGACAAAAATAAATTCTAGCTGACCCGCTAAGAACAGGTGTGCACACAACCCAGTTTTCTTCCATCACAGTCACAGACCTTACTCAGTAACTTCTCACAGTGGACATGCTCAGATTCAGGAAACTGGAGACCAGGGGTACAAGATTATATGAATATATATATATATATATATATATATATATATATATATATATATGATGTGGAGGGAGGATTTGGGAGGGGGAAATGGAAGGGTGGTGAGAGGTGAATATGAACTTGGTATACTGTTAATATTTATGGAACTTGCCATAAAAATATAAAAATTAACAGAAACTTAAAATTGTTTTTATTTTTCAATGTTTCAGTGTTCTCTCTTACTGTATACATCCATAGAATACCCCCAACGTGATTCAATTTTACCATGACAATTTAAGTTACATCTTAGAAGTCATCTTCAGTCTGACTGTATTTGTCAGCTTCCCTATCACTGTGACAGAATACCTTTCAAGAAGTACCTTAAGGAAAGAAGGACATATATTGGCTTACAGATAGAGTAGTGTGGTCCTTCAGTACAGGAAGTCATGGTAGTCTTAGCATAGAGCAATCTCCTTCAAAAAGCAGAGAAAGAGGGAGAGGGAATGCTGATACTCCCTCTCTCCTTTTTATTCAGTCGGGGACACTAGCCTACTGAAGAGTTTCCTCATTTAGAGTAGGCTAACCTAAAGTAGAAACTCTCTCACAGACGTGTCCAGAAATCTGCCTTTTAAGTGATTCTATATCCTGTCAATGTGGCAAAATTATCCATCACACTGACACACTGCAATGTCTAATCACTAATTGCTTAAAGTTAATCAGGATAACTTTTCAAAATTCAGACAAAGATTTTATAACCTTACACATTAAGAAGTAATGCTAGCTCATTCAGTCAATACTTTGTGTAAGTTCAGGAAAAACAGGCACATAAAGAAGAAAAATGAATCTTGTGTTGTATTTAACACCAATAAATCAGAGACAACATACATTAAACCAAAAATTTTAAGCTAATGAAATTTGCCAAAAATTGATTTCTAGTTTGTTTTCTCAAAGTCTTAATGTCTAAGCTGATTTATGTAAATTTAATTTTTTGCACTTAATTAAAGGAAAATTGTCCTTATTTTCTGAAATTAAAAAAATAGTAATAAACACACATATTTATTTATTTATTTATTTATTTATTTATTTATTTATTTATTTATTTATCTCAGCCAACCAGAACAAATCCCCTCAGGAGCCTTTCTTCTGTAAATTATCAGCATCTAGAGGTTTGAAAACATTTGACTTTCATCCTATCTGAGGTCTAGCTTTATGGATCAATAGACATGAAAAAAGGAGAAACTATTAGTCCTAAACTTGAGACAAAGATGGTGTTAAATTAAAGAAGCACAAAAACTTACTGATCAGGTAATGATCTCCCTCCCAGGTTAAAAAAAAAAAAAAAAAAAGTGTTTGTTTCTTTGGACCTAAAAAGTAAATAAAAGGACCAAACACTGGATTCTCTAGTATCTTTCATCACTGAGACTGGGGATAGGATGTGGTCATATCATGAAATGTCATTCTTCATCAGACACTTCTGTCTCCCTAGCAGAGAAGACACAGATTACTACAAACAAGCTGTATACACAGTCCAGAAAAGAATCAGTCTATAAAATAAAATGGCCAACCATTGCTACCAGCAAGGAGGAATGACTTGCTGACCAGCATGTACCCTAAACAATAAAAAACACAAAATAATTAAACAGGGAAATTAAAAACTATGGCAAAAATTAAGTGAGACCTGAAATTTTTGTTGCCTCTTTAAAATGATCTTTGGTAGTAGTATGAAATGCTGGAGCAACAACCACCTTCAACGAACCCTGCTGTGTTACAGATGGACACCTGGCTCTGGTAAGAGCCACCTCCTGGGCATCATAGTAGAAGTTCTCCAATGCTAATAAAAGGTAGATATCAGGAAAAGATAAGCTAATGGTCGTCTCACAATAATGAAAGACATTAAGCATTTGATATTTCTCATATGTGTCAGGTTGATACAATAATCTGTTCAAAGAGAGTATAAATTTATACTTAGTCAGAAATAGTTGCAAAACATTTTGTTTTTCTTACCATCAAGGGGAGTCAGTGGAAAGAATTGGATGAGACATATGGTCAGTTTGTCTTTACCTACTATTTATTGTATTCTGCAAAGTAGGTAGAGAAAAAATGAGCAGGGCTAGAAACAGAGAACAGGTTCTGTTGTCAGTATTACTCTTGAGTTGAAGCACACATATAGTATTTGGGTGTTTTATTTTTATAATATTTATCATCTTCTTTATTAAAGGAAGAGAAGAGAAAATGTTTGTTTTTCAAGAATGTTTCACACATGAAAGCTAGTATACAAATATTACTAACTTATTTGAAATTTTCTTGCTGTTTGTTAGTTAATTTGGGCAATAGTTTTGTTTTTTACTACATGTCTACATATTACTTTCTATGCTAATTTAAAACAAATACATAACACAAAATAATAATAGGAGAAGCCTTTTGAATCTTGGCCACAGAGCATGAATATTAACATCTAGTATGTCCATTTACTTTAATTAATTTTATTTAATATTTATTTGCAAGCAGAAATAAAGAAAGAGAGAGCAAGAACATACATGTGCCTAGCCTGATATGTTTGGTAGGTGTGACTGCACAATCAATTATTTCAGGGAAGATCAGCAACTTACTGTATCTAGTTAAACCATCTTTGGACTGACTTTCAGTCAATTCAATTAGGTCATCCAGTAATATGGGATATTTGGCATGAAGAACCTAAAATGGGCAATAAACAGGTAATAGTTCTTCTATAAGAACAAATAATATTCCCAAGAAAGATTTTAAAATGTATTAATACAATTAATTAAATTATACATATTGGTAATTTAAATCTGCATTATCAAAAAGTCAGTCTCTCTCACTATCTTTCTCTAAAACATTGAAACTGGTATTTTTTACATGTGACAGAAGTTTAATATCTAGAATTTACAACAACCTCAAAAAGAATAAAAAATCAGGTAACTCACTCAAATATCTAGACAGGTAATTGAACAGAATTATCAAAGGAAGAAATACAAATTGCCAGTAGATACCTAAAGAGTTGTTCAACATCTTTTTTTATTGACAATTTCTATACTTACAGACAATAAACCATGATATTTTCCTCCCTTCCCCCATTCCCCTTCAGGACTCCACTCTCCATCATATCCCCTCCCTCTCTCCATTAGCATCTCTTTTAATTTGATATTATCATTTTTTTCTCCTATTATGAGGGTCTTGTGAAGGTATTGCTAGGCACTGCAAAGTCATGGATATCAAGGCCAATTTCTGTCTGGAAAGTTGCATTGTAAGAAGTCGTACGTACCCTTCCTTTGGCTCTAACATTCTTTCCACCCCCTCTTCCACAATGTCCCATGAGCCTAGGAGGGTGTGATAGAGATGTTTCAGTGCTAGATACTCCTCCATCCCTTCTTCTCAGCACAATGTTGCCTTTTGGGTTATCCTAGTGGTCATCACTATCTGAAAATAGAAGCTTCTCTAACCAGAAGTGAGAGTATCATTAATATATGAATATGAACATTAAGTGGAGTGCTTTTGGGCCAGTTTGGTGGGAATAATATATACATTTAGCCAGACAAGAGCAGGCTTTATACCCCTAAGGCTCATGACCTCCCCCTGCCATAGACTTTTGATTAGGTTTTTCAGTACCAGGCATGTATTCCCTCCCATACAGAAGGCCTTGCATCCAATTAGAGATAAGTTGGTTTGCCCCAGAGCCGGACATGCCACTATTGCACCCGTTCAAAGCTGTATTTTTATGTTATATCAACAAGCCTATATTCCATAATTATTTTATATTTTTGTATTCAGGTATTTATGGTTTATCATCACACAGATGGAAGGCCAAAATATAGATTAAGAGAGAATATATATATATATATATATATATATATATATATATATATATGCATGCATACATACATACATACATACATACATACATACATACACACACATACATACAGATAGATTCAGGATACTGAGAATGTGTTGAATGGAAACTATGAATGATGAGAAGGTGGTTCAGCTAAAACTTAGGCCAACATGCCGAAAACTATGAAGCCTCCAATGATGATGAGGTCTCTTTATCTCTGTGTATTTCCTTGCTCCAATGCCTGCTCTCCCATCTTCTGTAGATTTTCTCTGTTTTAAACATACTTATCAGTTCCCCCCGGGGCTTTGTGTCTACTTCAGAGAGAGTTATGAAGCTCACACTGAAGCATTTTTGACCATGAGAACTCCTCTGCACTCCTCATGCTGATGAGGTGTCCTGGTGCATAAAGCTAATGAGGGACGGTAGAGTTGGGACTGGAGTGAGTCTCATTCAGACTTCTAGTTCAATAATAAGAGCAGAATGGCTTTCCATAGAAACGTGGAGTTCTGTTTCCTGAACAGAGAAGAACAGCTCAGGTTGGTCAAGTTGAAACAGGTACCACTTTCAGATTTGATTCTTGGGGCTATGGTGGGCTGGAATACTCACTTTATCTGCATAATAAAGCCTTGGCACCAGTCTTCCTGCCACTGCTCCCAAACCTACAAGAAATCTTGCAATCTTTAGATCTACCAAACCAATGGAGGTAATGTTTCCTCATGTAGGAAGAAATGAATGAGGTGAAATATTTGCTCATAAGGTTTCCAATTTCATGCATATTTTTTATGCCTGTGCTACATTTCCTTCCTTCTTTCAGCTCTTTTATTTTAGTTTATGTCAGAAGATTGTGCCTTAAATTGATATAAGGTTTTGTTTGTAAAAATAATGTAAATACCTTTCCTTCCAACTCTACTTGTCTACATGCCATTTAAAATACCTAAAGGAGAATCTAATTGGCTAGAAATGACCCTGTCTCCTGAAATAGAGAAACTCCAGTCCTCCAGGACCTTCTAGAAATGATATCCTCATGCTGGCGTTAGAAGCATCTCAACCATTCAGCCATTCTGCAGGATTGACATGGACATGAGCTTCATAATTTATTTATTTTTTCTTTTCTTTTTCTTTTTTTTTTTGGGGGGGGTTCAATGTAGGGTCTCACTCTGGTCCAGGCTGACCTAGAATTCACTATGTAGTCTCAGGGTGGCCTTGAACTCACAGTGATCCTCCTACCTTTGCCTCCTGAGTGATTAAAGGCATGTGCCACCACGCCCAGCTCTTCATCATTTTTGATTATTCCTTTTTTTTTTTTTCTGTATTCCAGGCACCTTCTGACTGGATAACACGTAATGACTCCCTGAGGCCCATTCATCTTGATTGACTCAAAACACAGCATTGGATTTAGACATACTCTCTTGTGTTTGCTCGTGTGCTCTTGTTTCTGAGGAACCTTCTGATATTAACATGAACTGTGTGGATCACCCAAGATGTCCGGCTGTTCAGTGCTTTAGCAGTCACTGCTGGCTTAACTTGCCCTGGTGCAGAAGTGTCATCAGAGGGAAGAAGAATCATCTGCCCCTTTCCGAGATACGCTCATCACGGTGGGGGGAGGATGAGCCGCAGTGCTTCACTTGGAGACGTCACTGATTGTGGCTTATTTACAAGCCATGTGCCTCCTCACGCTGCTATGGGTAACTCCCATGGTTAAGAAGAGAACACAGTGTAACAGGCTGAAAATGCATCAGCAAATATGTTGGTTAAACATGAGAAGCAGCTCTGCAAAGCTAAACTCTGATAGGTCAGAAAAGGAGTTGTCAAGGCAAGAAGGGAAGAATCAGTGATGAGTGGAAAGAAGCCTCTGCCATTGCAGCTGCTTGGAGCTTAAATCTGATTTGCCAGGACACCCTGCTCTGAGATGACTCATTCTTGAAGATTATCGGGGATTGCAAGTGTCACAGATTGTGCATTCTCAAAACAAGAGATCAATAAGACAAGCAAATATGTCAGCCCACAATTAAAGATTTTAGCATACTATTTGATATACAAAGGATGAAGTTTACTGTTCCCAAACACTAGCACATTGAAATTGATGTTTTGTTTTGTTTCTTTTCTTTATTAAAACCAGCATCCAACAAGGGAACAGAGCAATGGTGTGGGACTATCCCTATGCAGAACCGTGCTTCATTCTGCTTAAATTATCATTCCATTACCTCCTTCCACTGGAACAGAAAAATATGGAGCCAAACAGAATTTTAAAAATCTACTCTCAATCCATTTTTAAAATAAGGAAATACAGAATCTGAGTAAGATAAGGGTGCCTTGCTCTATTTTCTCTTGGTGTAATGAAACATTTGAATCAGAATTCTTAATACAAAAAAAGTTTATTTTGGCTCACTATTTTGGATACAGACATGTTGTGGTTCTCATTGCTGGGACAAACCTCTAGACCAAAAGCACCTGATGGGAGAAAAGTTTTCATTTTGCCTTCCAGTTACAAGGGGGAAACTCTACTATGGAAAGGAACGGAACAGCCTGGAAGGAACAGAGGCTGAACATCACCTCTGCCACAGCAGGTGAAAAACAGCAGCAGAAGAGTAGGCCATCTAACACTGGCACGTTAGGGGCTGATAAACCCAAGTGTCTATCCCCCCAACACACCTCCTCCAACAAGGTTACACTTCCCAAGTTGCTATCACCTGGGGACCAAGCATTTAGAACACATGAACTTATCTGGAGCATCTGATTTAAACCACCATGAGGAATTTGGCACCAGCTCCCAGGTACTCTGTTAAGAGCATACTGCTCATAGATAGTGTGTATATTTCAGGGCTATGTTTTGGTGATGGTTTGCTCCCCAAAGGTTTGTCTCTTCTGGTTTCAACTGGTAGAACCTGTAAGAGGGTGAACCTAGTGCAAGATAATTAGGCCATCAGTGTCCCCCCTCACATATGCACTAATGTTACTTCTGGGAACTATGCACAGAGGCATTGCCTCTCCCCCATAACTGACGCTGCCCCCACAATGCATGACCCAAAATCCCCATGGGGATGACCTGCCTCCCCAAGGTGGAAGGCCTCTTCGGAAAAGGGTCAGGGATGAGGGAAATGATGGAACCAATGTTTGTTGTTTACATACTAAATATGTACATATCTAATAAAAATAAATTTTAAAAAAGAGCAACTCTGTTACCTTTCCTGTGTCATGCTTCCTGTCCGTGACCACTGTCTTTTTTATCTCCATGCTAGTGTTCTAGCCATTGAAACACCTAACTCCAAAAGGTCCTCACTGAAGTCAGTCAGAAACCAGAGGCATTCTCTTAAACTTCCAGCACTTTGAGCAAAATAAACTCCTTTTCTGTCTGAAGTGTGTAATCTTAGACATTTTGTTACAGAAACAAAAATCTACGTGAAGGAACACATAGTTACTCAATGAGACTTCCTGTGGTTTCACTTGCACATATAGCTGTAGTTCAGGAGTTCCAAAGGCATCTGCATGGTTTGTGATGGTGGCATATGATAGTTGTCCTGGCATTCAGAGATTGAAAATGTTATATACAGCCTGAAGTTCATTATTTATTTTCTCTTGCTTTTCTTTTGCCACCAAAATGCCATATGAATTGTTCAGCCTAATCAGAACAGTGCAGATGTGTGGCCGTTTGAATGTAAAATACCCGGCATAGGCTCATGTGTTCGATCACCTGATCTCCAGTAGAAGATGAAAAGTTTTAACATTAAAAAGTAACAGATTTTTTTTTTTTTTTACCTTTGGGGAAAGGGTATGATATAGAGGTGAGAAAAGCTGGATTTCCAACTCTAAGAAGCAAAAATAAAAGATATGCTTAAGAAGTTAGTCATAACACAACACAGTGGATGCAGAGAAAATACTAAAAAGGGACTGGAGATGTGGCTGAGTACCAAGCCCTGGGTTCTATCATAAGCACAGCAAAAATTGGCATGCTGATACTATCCTGAAATACCAGCATTTGGGAGGGAGGTGGATGAAGGAGGGTCAGAAGATCTAGGTCATCTTTGGCTACATAGTGAGTTTGAGACCAGCTTAAAATACATGAGATGCTATCTTCAAAAGAAAAGAAAAATGCCAAACAAACAAACACAAAGAACTACAGATATTAAGAGGGCCTGAGTCACGAGTGATGCATTGCTGGGATGCTGATTTCAGTCACTGAATGTAATATTATCACTTCCTTGAAAATATCATTCTTATAATGGAGAGATGGCTCAGCTGTTAATGCACTTCCTTGGAAAGCTGACAGCCTGGGTTTCATTGACCAGGACCCATATAAGGTCAGAGGCAACCCCTAATCCCCTTTTTCTCTCTCTTTTATTTTTTCTCTCTCTCACACACTCTCCTTGCAAACAAATACATGAAAGATATTTAAAACCAAATACATAATCTTACTCACCAAAGCTTAGTAAACATTTATCTTGCATGTCAACTTTCTTATTGATCCTTCAGATAGATTAGCATAGGGTGAGGCAGCCAGTAAGCTATGGCAGACCTAGACAGCAAAAGGAGAAGCACTCAGGAACAATTTCAAAAACAAGAGGAAACCCAAATGTTTGGAGCTACATAAATGTGAGGAAATAAGAGATTTGGGCTCAAACTATTGTTTGCTCATTACAGTGCATTTCTACACAGGAACAACAATGATGCACATAAACTAACTTACAGATGCTAGAGGAGACTGACAAAGGTATGTTCTTAAAGCTTATCTGGTCCAATATATTGAGGATTCTGCTCTTCTTACTTCAACAAGTATAGTATGTAAGGAAATGCCCTATATGAGCAACATGGAAGCATACTGTTCCAAGTAAAGGTTATCTTCATTAGCATCCCATTAATATGTTCTTTTATTGTGATGCAATATTAAAATGAGTCAGCATACATTTTATTATTTTACTCTTGCAACTGTGAAACAGAATGGATATGTCAGGAACCTGCATTTTTAAAATAATAAAAGAAAGAAAATGTAAATGGCTGAAGACATATAAACATGGCAGCTGGGAATGAGAAATGCAGGATTCTGAGTCAATGATATTTACGTCTGTCAGTGATCTGTTAGAGGGGTGAGGAAGGGTAATCTTCAGCCTGGTTCTTAAGTACCTGAGCATCCTATATCTATGAGGAGAATAAATAGTACATTCTCTAACCCCTGGAGATAAAGTACCCATTGGGGGAACACAAAAGCCAAGGCCAGAGTTCTTTTTTTGTTGTTCTTTGAAGTAGGAAACACCATTAAAATGTGTTAAACAAAGAAAGCACACTAAGATCATGAGAAATTTATTTATTTTAAATTTTTCACATTTTGATTGTCAAATATGCAGTTGAGAAAGCTATAGTTTTAAATAGATCATCATACATATATAAGTATGTATACATATTATATTTACATCTATATTAAGCAGGGTTCTCTAGAAAATAAGAATTTATATCGATAAGTTGGTTTATTATACAGTATAGCTCACAGAGTTTTGGAGGCTGATAAGCCTCACAATCTGTGCTCAGTAAGCTGGAGCCCCAGGAAGCCAGGCAATATATTCTAAATTCCAGAGAGCCAGGGGTTCAATGTTAACATTATGCATGAAGTTTGAGACTCAGGATCACTGTGGGTAACAAGTCAGTGCTTAGCTTAGTCCATTCACTGTTGTGTGGTTGATTGAGTTCCTTAGAAGACTGCATGGTACCCACTCATGTTAAGTGGAATCTTCTGCTCAAGCAAATGCTTGTTTCTTAGCAACCCCTTCATAGATACACTGATGTTCAATTAGCTATCTGGTTATACTTTTGCTCAGAAAAGTAAACATGTCAGAATAACTCAGGAAAATATAGCCTTTGTAACTTGTACTTATAAATATCTTCTGAAGCTGTAACTAACCTCCAAATGAAGATGGTGCCATGCTGTAAAGTCTTCCCAACAATGATGAAACAATTATGCTTTATGTAATGTAAAATTTACTAATCTCTACCTCAAAAAAAAGTAAAATCTGCTGGGTATGGTGATGCACGCCTTTAATCCTAGCACTCAGGAGGCAGAGGTAAGAGGATCACTGAGTTGGAAACCACCCTGAGACTACATAGTGAATTCGAGGTCAGGGTGGACTAGAGCAAGACCCTATCTTGAAAATACAAAACAAAACAACAACAACAACAAAAAAGTAAAGTCTGAGAAGGATGTTGATTTCTTTTTCTTTCAATTGTATCCTTATATCAAGATGGAAAATTAATAACACTTCAACACAAATGCACACATTCAACACAGTGATATATATCATTTTTTATTTATTCAGGGGTCATTTAATCTAGAATTCCTTATGGATAACAAAATGTGTAAATGCACAGCTCCCTTACATAAAATAAAACTATTTTCATATTAACTGGGTTCATCCCTTTCTATAGTCAGATCATCTCTGGATTACTGACAGTATTTAATACACAGTAAATGCTGTTTATTTCAGAACATAGTGACATGGAAATAGAAAGTATTTACTTGATCAATAAAGGTACCATGCTTTTTCAAATATTTTCAATTCATGATTGGCTGAATATACTAATGCGGAAGTGACAGCTATGAAGGCTGGTGTGTGTGTGTGTGTGTGTGTGTGTGTGTGTACATTTGGATAAATAATCCAAGAAAAATACATGATATTGATGATGGTTTTAGTGCTTTTCTGTGAGTTCACTCATACTGGTAAAAAACAGACTATCAATGAAATTCATTTCCATTCTCTAGGCTTTTATATAGGTAATTATGGATGAACTAAAACTACTGCTTCTACTGTTTACTTCCTGAAAGTTCAGATGTAAAGAAAATTAATATAGAAAAGTAACATCAAAACAAGCACTGATAAGGATTCTTCTCTAAAGGAGAGGGGTTAGAAAAAGATTTCATGTTGAAAACATATTTTCAGAAAGTAGATTAGGGCAATTAAGAACCATTAAATATGTGCCATGAAACTTAGATTAAAGGAATTTCGTTAAGTAAATGAAAATTTCTTGGACATTAATCATTTTGTTATGTTTTCCTAAGGAATTAAATAAACTCAAAGCTTGAAATGTTTTTTGATATCTGTATTATACTGATTCATTTTATTGCAAAACATTATTTACATGAGACAGAAGAAAGAGAAGATATTACCCAGGCATTGAGGCCCATGCCTTTAATGACAGTACTCAGGAAGCTAAAGTTGGAGGGTCACCGTACAGAATATGAAGAGATAAATCACACACACACTCAAACATACACACAAACCTTATTCAACTATGTGGAAGAATAAAATCATTTTACTTGCAGGAAAAGGGATGAATCTAAAAATAATAAGTGAAATCATCTGGAAAGTCTCCCATACAGAGAACCTAAATTTGATATTCTCTCCTATGGGGGACCTGTATTTAAAATAATGTAAATATTTGCATACATGCACACACACACATATACAAATATATCCATGTGTGTAGTTACAAAGAATGTGAAACCAGCAGGGGAGCATGAGAGGGAAAAAAGGTGAAAGAAGGAATCAGTCATGGAATCCGTGGTCAGGAAAACAGAAGAGGGGAGTACCTGGAGGAAGAAAGAGGCCTACTTAGTGGTGGGTGGGCCTAGACATGGGGAGGCAAAAGAGGATGATAAATCAGAATAAAGTGGAACACATATATAAACATTTCCTAATGAAAGCATTACTTTGTGTGCTACCTTAAATAACTAATTTAGACAAAAGTCACACTCAGTCACTTTACTAAGCAATGTCAGACTACTTACTCTCTGATGTGGCTGGCCTGCCTGGCTCATCACAAGATGAATATCTGTACCATTGCATGTTCTGGCCAGTATTTCACATGAGACTCAATGTACAGTATGTGATTTGTGCAGTTGCCTCTTCTTGCTTAGAATTTTGTTGAATTTGGATTAAGAAGGAACCAAAATTTGCCTGGTGTTGGCTACTTGGATGCCAGCTTCAAGAAATGGCTATATGATTTTTTTTTTTAATGTTTAGCTTTATATGATTAGAATAAATCTTCATATGATATAGTTATTTGTCAAACTTCTTTTTTTTTTCCAGGTTCATAGTTTAGTTGTCTGTTACTGAAGAAAATGTTCTGGATTTTTGGGTATGTAAACTAAATAAATGTTCCTAATTTCTTAGTCTGTTTCTAATTGTTTTGTCTCACTGGACTTCTTATCTATGATTTTGTTATTATAAGTGACCTGTGTTAGGAATGCTTTGCATTAAGTCCCTACACTAGGTGAAGGACATTCCCTCATGCTTTTCTTGCATGTGTCGTGATTTTCCTTGGCCACTCTGGTTCCCAGATAAATTTTACAATTGATGTATGAGTTACCTGCTGTCATGGATATAGTGAATCATCCAATATTGTACATGATGCATCTCTTCATCAGCCAGTCTGCTTTTCATTGCCCTTAGTATAGTGTTAATTTTCCTATGAAAAAAAGGAAAATATTCTATTATATTTTTTATGCATACTTAGCTTAATGAATGATGTTGTAAATAACACATATTTTTCATTTGCTGTCATGGCAATGTATATCATATGTAACAACAATACAGCTTTTATTCTTATATAATATTTCCCAAAGATTGCTATCGTTCTTTACTCAAATTCATAATTACACAATATGAGCATAGTGAAAGATATCTATAATTTTACTTGTTTTGTCTGGCTTTATTGCATGGTCTGAGAATGCTAATGCAATTTTGAGTAGCTATAGTAAAAGCAGGTATTTTGGTATTAATCCCCATGTCATAGGGAAAGCAGTTACATTTAATCATTAATTGTCTGGTTTATGTAGATTTCATGTTTTACATAAATTTTTGCAAGAAACTTTGCTCTAAATGTTTGAATTTTCAGTTATGAATAACTGCAGGATATTTTTACAGAACATATTCTCTCATGAATATAAGAGATATTTTTTTTCTCTTGAATGTTTTTAATGCATATTTGTTGTGTGTGTGTTCTTATGCATTTGTGTAGATATGTGTGTAGGTATGCATACATGTTTGTGCGCATGCAGATGCCAGATGTTAACTTTATTTGTCTATTTCAATCATTCTCCTCTTTATTTACTGAGGAAAGTATTTTCACTTGAACCCAGAGCTTGTGGGTTCAGCTTGTCTAGCTAGCCAGCTTGCCTCAGGAATCCCTGTATCTCTTGAGTGTTAAGGTTATAGGAAGGCAGCCTCAAGTCACCTGGCACTTATGTAGATGCTGGGCACCCTAACTCAGGTCCTCACTTTGTCCTCTGAGTATCCCCTCATTCTGGTAATCTTTCTGTGATCTCTTAATGAGATTATTGTATGGAAATATTTTTTTTTTAATTTATGTTTTAGAGAGAGCGAAAGAGAGAGAAAGAGAGAGCAAAGAAAGAAGAGAACTAGAGAATTGGCATGCCAGGGCCTGAGCCACTGCAATCGAATTCCAACACTGGTACCATCTAATGTGCATATGTGACCTTGTACTGGCCTCACCTTTATGCATCTGGCTAACATGGGCTCTAGAGAGTAGAAGATGGGTCCTTAGGCTTTGCAGGCAAGCACCTTAACCACTAAGCCATTTCTCCAGCCCAAGATTTGGTTTTAAATAGAAATCAATCATGTATTCTTAGAAATGGAAAAATTATCATGATAAATTAGGATTTTTCAATATTACTGAAACTTGATATAACTTTAATGACAAATTTTATTTCTTAAATTATGTTTATCCATTCTTTTCTTTGTTTTGTCCCATTCAGAATGATATAAATTTTTGCTACCTACAAGAAGAGATCTGATAGAATATTTCCCATTTTATATTTCTTGGCAGAATTTGTGGATGAGCCCAGTTTGACAGTATATGCCTTTAACCCCAGCACTCAAGAAGCAGAAGTAGGAAGATTGCCATTAGTTCAAGGCCAGCCTGAAGCTACATAGTGAATTTCAGGTCAGCCTTGGTTTGAGTGAGAACCTATCTCAAAAAAAAAAAAAAAAAAAAAAAAAAAAAAAAAAGATTTTGTGGATGTTTGCATATATATGCTGGAGAGATGGCTTAGCGGTTAAGGCACCTGCCTCCTAAGCCTAAGAACGCTGGTTCCAATCTCCAGGTACCACGTTTAGCCGGATGCAAAGTGACGCAAGGGCACAATGCTGCACTTGACCACAAGGTGGTGCACACATCTGGATTTCGTTCACAGCAGCTGAGAAGCTGCTGGCACTCCCATCTCTATCTCTTTTCCTCTCCTTCTCTCTCTCTCTGTCTCTCTTTGTGTCTCTCTCCAAATTTTATTTTCATATATATATATATATATATATATATATATATATATATATATAATTTATTTGAAAGAAAGAGGCAGAGAGGGTGGGGGGAGAGAATGGGCATGCCAGAGCATCCAGCCACTGTAAACTAACTCCAGATGCATGCACCCCCCTTGTGCATCTGGCTTATGTGGGTCCTGGAGAATTGAACCTGAGTCCTTTGGCTTTGCAGGCAAACATCTCAACTGCTAAGCCATCTCTCCAATCCAATGTTTGCTTTTTGTTATATGTTTGTAAATATGTGTATGAATACATATCAACAACATAATATTCTTAAAGGAAATTTAATCAAAAGTTCAAGGAATTTTATTGGTCATAGAAAGTTTTAAATGTATATGTTATATCTTTCCAGCTATGTATGCTAGTATGAATTACAATGAAACACAAGTTTGTATGGTGTTGGCAATTTGAATTTCTGCTTCAAGAAAAACCTGCATGAATGCATTTGCATGTAGATTTTTCTTGAATCACAAACCCAACTTAAATTCATTGGCTAAACCATGTCATTCATTATCTTCACCCTGCTATTCCCAATTATTTTTCTAATAATCTTGTTTCAAGGTCATCAACTGAATCAGAACCAACTGGGATATTTCAATGGCCTTAAGTTGCTTTTACATAAAATTATGAGTAATTTTTATTTGAAATTAATATTTTTATCATTATTTCATATAAGTCTGTTTTGCTACTGTTTTATAGTTGTATTTCTATAATATATGGCAAGGTAGTTTATCTTCTTAATAATTTGATACTTTTATTATTATGAAGATAGTCTCTTTTCCATTAATATGATTGCATGATTTTTTTCTATAAATTTTATTTTGTTTAACAAACCATCTTTACTTCATTATATGCAACTTGTATAAAGACAAGTCATTATTTAATTCTAATCTGAATATTTTTTCTTGACATATTTTATAGAATTTAGTTTAATACTTATTATTCTGTTTTATATTTTTTATCTACCTCACCTAGATTTATGCACCCTTTCTTTTATGGTGAAATATAAAAAAAATCACTCATAAAGGTAAAAATTAATCAAAGTTTTTGTTTGTTTATAGTATTGTTCCTATCTTCTTTTCTTTCTTTTGTTTCTTTTTCTGTATCTGTACTATTGATTATTTAAAGCCCAGAGCCTCACAGCCAATGATGGGAGAGCCACTTACTACTGAACTCCACATGCCCCCTTTACAATTCCATTTAAAAAGTAAATGAGGCAATTTTGTTACTTTCTACACAGCACTATCTATTCCTCTTGTCTACCTGCACTTCACTTGCTCTGCTCTTTATATGAATGATGGGATATCACATTCTACACAGGATCACATTCCCCACCTGGAATTTATTCTAACACCTTTCCTTTCTGATGTTTTGTTTGCTTATCTTGTTTTAAAATGCCATGATGTTTCCATTGGTCTTTACACACACATTCAGACATATAGAATCAAAGCATTATTGATTTAATTTGGCAATTTAATGATGCCATTCCACATTTTTGGATTGTTACATTATTGAGACCCCTTGCCAGTTGACTACTTGATAAACAAATCAAGGTTGGGAAGGAGTTCTTTGGGGCACTGTCCTCCTGACAAATCAACTGGTGCTCTCCTGATCCTATAGTGGTTATCCCCAGAACATTAACATTTGCACATGGGAGAAAGATGAGGGCAAAAGGTATGAGACCACAAAACAGAGGAAGGACTACTTGGAAAGCAGAGGTACTCAATGGAATGGGGTGGGGAAGAGGGGACAAAATAGCAGAGGGGGATGGAAATATGATCAAATCACAGTATGATCATGTACTAAAAATTCCAATGAAAGAAAGAAATCTTAAGACTAGTTTTGGGGATGGAATCTACTTCTGATATTTGCTTTTCAGTATTTTCTCAGTGATGTATCCTGGTATGAATTTATATTACATTTATCTTCATGGGCCTAATCCTGCAGAATGGTTTGTTATCATGTCTGCAGCGCTTTGTCATTGTCGTTGTGCATACAGCTTCCACATGGTCCTCTAGCCATAGTCCTTCATGGACTCATTCTATTTCCTGAAAACATCTTCTCTCCTTTATGTCACATGTTTGTCTTCTCTCTGTGCTTCATTGTAAATGACATCTACTTGTCTGTCATGTAGGCTGCTCAAAATTACTGTTAAACATTACTATTTTTTTCATTTGTTTGACATTATTTTTATGTTTCTGTGGTTGTATTTTGTACTTTTTCTGGGGGGGGAGAGACACAGAGAGAGACAGAGAGAGGGAGAGGAGGAAGACAGATAGAGATGGGGGCGCCAGCAGCCTCTCAGCTGCAGCGAACAAAATCCAGTTGCATGCACCCCCTTGTGGTCAAGTGTGGCATTGCGCCCTTGCATCACTTTGCATCTGGCTAAAAGTGGGACCTGGAGATTGGAACCGCTGGAGATTGGAACCAGTGTTCTTAGGCTTAGGAGGCAGGAGCCTTAACCACTAAGCCATCTCTCCAGCCCTGTATTTTGTATTTTTAAGATGTCTTCATGTATTTTTAAATTTACAAACATGTAAGCATGGCCAGTTTACAGTTCATGTCAGACATTTATAACATCCATTCTCGTAGGTATAGTGTTCATGCCTTGCTTTGTTTGCTCATTCATATACCAGTCTGGCCATAAACTATATAGCTGAAGATGACCTCATAAATCTGATCCTGTATCCTACCCCCATTGCTGGGATGGCAGACATATGCTACCATGAAGGGAAGTTTATGAGGTGCAGGAAGTAAAATCCAAGGCTTTGTGCTTGCTGGACAAGTCATCTATCCAGTGAACCACAGCCACAAAGCCTGCTTTGTTTTTCTGATTGTGTTTTTTTTTTTTAATGCAATTAAATTTATTTTTCACTGATCCATAAAAACATAATACTTGTATATGTTAATGAAGTAAGATGTAGTATACCAATATGTATTGTGTAATATTCAAATGTAGATAATAAACTCTTTTTAAATATGGTTTTTACTTTGTAGGAAAATTGTTCAAAATAGTTTCTTCACTCTTAGTATTTTCATTAATTTATCAGAAGGAGATAGGGAGAGAGAGGAACATTTATAAATAGGTATTCTATGGACTCTTTCCACTGAAAACAATCTCCAGATGCATGTGCCACTCTGTGTATATGGCTTTACATGGGTACTGGAGAATCAAAAACAGGCTATCGGGGGGGTTTGTAAGCAAGTGCCTTTTAATAGCAGAGCCATCCCCCCTGCCGTAACATTTGAAAACAAGGCATATGGTTTCTGTTTTTTTTTTTTGTTTTGATTTGTTTTGTTTTTCTCTCAATCTACTAACATGCACCGGGGCATGGCTTCTGACACCTAACTCAGTACAATTGAATTAGCCTGCCATTGCCAATCCCTTGTTTCTCACCTCTGGGAAGCCAGCATTTTGGTGTCACTTTCTTTGTTCTCTTCCTTTAAAATTTAATACCAAAAAAGAAAACTGAGTAAAAATAAATAAAAATAATGTAGAGTATAATCTTTCATCACTATCTATTATGCTAACCTTTATTATTATATTATTCCTTTAAATTTTCTGTACTTTTAAAATAACAGCACTTTCTAAATATAAAAAAATAATAGAATAATATATATGCTCAACACATAAGTAGACTGAAAATGCACCCACCGAGCTCAAGGAATTTTGTGAAAAAGGGAACAGAAAGACTATAAGAATCACAGGGGAGGAAGGAATATACAGAGGCATCGCCTGCTCACCACATTGACTGACTGCTGCTCTCACAACTCAAAACATGTAACTCCATAGTGAATGCCACCATCCCCATTGAGGAATGGAATGGGGATAGGGAGGAAGATAATGGTACCAATACATGATTTATCAATACAAAGTTTCCATTTAATGATAATAATAATAATAAAGAAACTACATTAATCAGTGTGGCAATTTTTCAAAAGGCTAAAAACCAAACTACCATGTGACCCAGATATACCACTCTGGTGCATGTATTCAAAAGAACCTATATCTCTCCATGGAAATTCTATCACACCTATGCCCATTGTGCTTTGTCCAGAATTGCTAGGAAATGTATCACACTAAACTTCTGTCAACTTATGATTGGATAATGACAATGTGGTGCATACAAACAATGGAGTTTTACTCAGCTGTAAAGACAAGTGGAGTTATGAAGGCTTCAGGAAAATGGATGGAATTGGAAACTATATGGTGATGTAACCCAAGCCCAGAAAGACAGCAATTGTGTGTTCTATCTAATGTTCAGACCTTAACATTTAATCTTTGTATATGTGTAAGCAGGGAGTGTAAAGACTGAGTTTTTACTATGATTTGACATAGGAGACCATGATAGTGGAACCAGACAGAGGTGAGGAGAAAAGGTGAAGGACAAAAGGAAAGATGAGTGGGGGAGAGATATCAAAACCATTAGAGCATTTGCCTGCAAAGCCTAATGATCCTGGTTTGATTCTCCAGTACGCACATAAGCCAGATGCACAAAACAGGCACAAGCATGTAGAGTTCATTTGCAGTGGCTGAAGGCCCTTATGTGACCATTCTATTTGTCTGTATTTGTTCTTATTAACTCTCTCTGCTTGCAAATGAACAAAAATATCTAAACAAAGAAAAGATGAATATGAGGGCTGGAGAGATGTTTTAGTGGTTAAGGCACCTGCCCGCTAAGCCTAAAGAACGCCAGTTCAATTCTCAGGTCCCACGTTTAGCCAGACACAGTGATGCAAGAGCACAATGCTGCACTTGCCCTCAAGGGGGGACACACATCTGGAGTTCCTTCACAGTGGCTGAGAGGCTGCTGGCATGCCCATTCTCTCTGCCTCTTCCTCTCTCTCTCTCTCTTCCTCTCTCTCTCTCACTCTACCCCACCCCCCAAAAAAAAAAAAAGATGAATATGAAAGCAGAAGGAGAGATAGTCAGGAAGGGAAAAGACTGGAGACAGAATCCAAAGATATATGTTTGAGAACACCATAATGAAACCTCATTCTTTATATGCTCAAAAACTGTGATGACTACTCCTATTTTTCTCATTTATAACCAATTTATGTACATTTTCATTTCAAAATAGGAAGCTAAGTTCTGAGGATGTAGCTCAATGGTAAGGTATTTGATTAGCCTACATAAGGACTTGGGTTCAATCCTCAGTCCCACCAAAAATGTAGACAGTTATTGCAAAATGAGGTTTGATATTTCATTTGTATTATTTGATAAAATTTTAACTCAAACAAAATGTACAATGTTGGTAACAAAATATGAAATGTTAAACATATTGACTATTTGACACTTACAAAGGATTTTAATGATGTGGGGAGTTATACATAATATTTATTTTAGAATGAAGCATATAGAGGATTTAAACAGTGTCATTTAAGTTATGTGTAGTAATCCATAGAGTTTGTCTATGACAAAGGAAAAAATAACAAATATTTTCTCTCTAGATAAAAAACTTTCCAAACTTTCTAATAAGATTGGGTATGACTTCATATACAGAGAGAAATAATTGGTACATCAAGAATTAAACTTGTTGCAGAACTTACATGCTTCTTCCCCACACACTTTTCGTAGTAAAAATATCCTTTTCTCATCACTAGTCTGTGATTAGGGTCTTCTGTCTTTTTATTTTGATCAATTTAGACCAGAGTTTATCTTGATTATTTATTTTTTTTAAGAAAGAGCTATCCATATCATCATTGTTTAAATTGTTTATGTCTTTGCTAATTCATTGATTTCTGCCCTGATCTTGGTGATGTCTATCCATCTGGTACTTTTTGGGTTTGCATTGTTATTGTTTTTCCAAAGCCTCCAGATGAATCATTAAGTTATTCATGTTATACCTCTCTATTTTTTAATGTAAGTATTTAGAACTATAAATTTTCCTGTGTCCCATAAGTTTTGTACGGTGTGTTTTCATTCTTTCAGTTCTAGGATATTTTCTGATTTCCTTCTTGATTTTTTTAAAGACCCATTCATTGATCAAAAGTATATTGTTAAATCTTCAGGAGTTTGTGTGTGCCTTGATTTTTTTGTTGTTGTTCTTTGTGTGTTTGTTTCTATTATAGATATGTGCTTTATTGGTCTGCAAACAGATATGATACAGTAATTATGCCAGTTTTCCTGAATTTGTGGAGACTTATGTCCTAATAGATGATCTATTTTAGAGAAGATTCCATGAGCTGCTGAGTTTCTGTAGAGTTTGGATGGAATGATCTCTAAATGTCTGTTTAAGTCCCTTTGATCTATGATATTGTTTGAGTCCATTGTTTCTCTGTTTATTTTCTGTTTATATGATCTGTCTATTGATGTAGTGGGATATTTAAGTCACTCACTATTATTGTATTGTGATTGATTTAAGACTTAAAGTCTAGTAAATTTTGCTTTGTAAAATTTGGTGAACCTATGTTTGGTGCATATATGTTTATGTTTGTAAGATACTCTTATTGAATTATTCATTCAATGAATATAAAGTGGCTTTCTTTATCTCTTTCAATTACTTTTGCTTCAAAGTTTATTTTGTCAGATATTAGTACAGCTGCACCTGTTTGTTTCCTATTTCCATTTCCTTAGAATACCTTTTTCTATCCCCTCACCCTAAGTTAATGAGTATTTTTAATGGTAAGGTGGGTTTCTTGAAGACAGTAATAAATGGATGCAGTTTTCTTATATAGTCTATTAACTTGTGTCTTTTAATTAATCAGATGATTCCATTCATGCTCAGAGGTGGGAGTTAGTCACTGTCAAATTGAAGACTGTGAAGTTTGGTGTATTGGGGTTTTTTATTTTATTTTATTATTTTTTAAATTTTAGTTTTTTGCTTTCATGGTTCTTCTGGTTTTCATTATTTTTTCCCCTCTTCTAGTCTCTTGAGTATGTTTATCCTTCTCTTCAGTTGGAAGTATTTAATTCATTGTACTGTGTGGGACTAGCTTACTGTTCTTGTATTTATAAAGCCAGCTTTTATTGTGGCAAAGTTTTATTTAACCATATATTATAAGGATAATTTTGCTGGATGTAGTAGTTTGGGTTGACAGCCATTATCTTTTATGATTTGAAATACTCCATTCCAAGCCCTTCTCACTTTTATAGTATCCATTGAAATATCAAAGGTAATGCTAATGGGCTTCCTTTTGTAAGTGACAATCTTTCTCTTATAGCTTTTAGTATTCTCTTTTTCTGTTTTCTGTGTTTAGTGTTTTGACTATAATGTGATGTGGGGGATTTCTTCTCTGTTCCTGGCCCTATCTTTTTGTTTTGTGTGCCTCATGTATCTGGACGGGTTCTTTTGTAAGATTTGGAAATTTTTATTCTATAACTTATTGAAGACATTATCTATGCCCTTGACCTGCAATTCTTCCTCTTCTTACATACCCCTGATTTGAACGTTTGGTCTTTTCAATGTGTCCCACATTTCCCTCATGTTCTAGTCATACATTTCTTTGAACTTTCATTTTGGCCTCCTGTTCTATTTCTTCAGCCTTGTCCTCAGGCCCTTACATTCTGTTCTACACATGATCTATTTGGTTGATGAGGCATAAGAGATGGTAAAGGTCTCTTAAGAAGGAGCCTTTTAAGTGAAATATTTCATTATTTTAATTAGGTTTCAGCCATTTATTCTGTTCTTTGGTGGTTTCTCATCTGTTTCATTTAGCCACTTGTTCGTGACCTCATTAAGGTTGTTGAATATGCTTATCATAATTACATTTTGGAAATCGTTGGAATTTTCTCTAAGTAGTTTCCATTGGAGGTTTCCACTATTGGAATAGACATTCTTGGTCTGGTCTGACAACTTTTCTTGGTTTCTTGTGATATTTGTTTTGACTTGAGGTTAACCCATCTGGAGATAGTCTCTTTGTATGGCTGAGAATGCAAGTGGCACTGGTGGAGCCTGTGTTGAGTGGGCTTCCAGGCATGATCTGGGTGAGTGTTGGCTGGTGGTTTATCCCAGGTTTGAGATGGGCACTCTGGAAGCTGAACAGGCTCTCTATTGTTTTTGCAGTCTCCATGTAGGTCTGGACTGGGGTTTATGACCAGCTTGGGTGTCTATTCTCAGGAGAAATGCAGAAATGCAGCCTAGAGAATGAGGTCAGCACTAAATGAGCCTCATCCTCAATCCAAGTGTGCATGTGATAAAGTTGTGCTGTGGGCCTAGTTGGAGGAAGGCACTCACCTGGATACTGGGAAGCCTACTAGGTGCTGAGTCTGTTGAGTCTGACCAGCTTGAGCAGGGTGGCCCTATTCAGAGCGGCACAGGCAGCAGGCCAAGGAGTCAAGCTTTATATTAAACATCATTTCAGACACCATAGCCATTTTCAGTGTCATTGTGCTATAATCAGGTCACCATTAACTTCACAAAATCCAGGCACCTTGGTGCTATTATTCTCATTACTCCTGGTTGGGTACTACTTTACATCTATGCCACCATCCTCTTTTTATAACAATGGGATCTCACTATTTCAAGCAGACTAGCCTAGAACTCATAACCCTTCCAAATTGGCCTTCTGAATGCTGGGACTCTAAATGTGGACTTGCATGCTTTAATAAGTCCATGTCTAGAATAATGTTGCCAGGCTTCCAAAGATGGCTCCTTTCAAGTGACATCAAACTGAAGAGAGAGACTGATTGAGAGGGGGAGGAGATATAATGGAGAGTGAAGTTTCAAAGGAGAAAATGGGAGGGAAATAACATGGGATATTGTCTACAATTAAAGAAGTTGTTAATAAAAATAAAAATAATTTAAAAATAACTTATTTTCAGCTGTTGTCACAAATCTTGTGAGTATGTAACATTCATGTTTACTTCTGTTGCCCATTTGTAGAATATCTTTCCATTAATTAACAATGATAAATTCCCCAAACTTACTAAATTCACCATTCTTAAATAAATTTTAATTAAAAATTATTTTTCTTGTTTTCTACTTCATGATACAAGGTAATACTTACTCTGAGATTCTTATCACTTGTACATACACTCTAGTTCTTCCCCTTTGGTGCAAATGAGGCTCAGGAAGGAATGTTTCTTATTGCTCTTGTAATCTATTTGCCAACACAGCAAGTCAAATGAGCCCTTCAGTGGATGTCAGCATAAAGGAGTAAGGATGTCATTGCTAAAATTGAGGGCAACATGTCTGAGCTGGGCAGAGTGTTCCATTTCCTTTGTTATGATTTTCCAAGATCCCAGTATTATCACTGGTCTTCATCTGCTGAAATGAAAGTGAACTTAAAGCTACCCTCCTCCTTTTACATCTCATAGGGTTTTCAAGACTGAGAGACATAAATTCCTGAACTCTTGTGTAGGTTAATCTAATATAGAAGTCATTTCTTTATACTCTTGATACTTCAGTAGTAGGAATATTTGCTTTCTTTCCTCAGAGAAGCTTATAATACCACTGAATACCTGTCTATATGTGGAGCCAGCCAGGATTCACAAATATTGTCATTCGCATGGTCTTTACTCATTAATTTAATTGGCTTATAGTTGTCTAGTCTCCCACAGGGAAACAAAATAGCATGAAACCCTTCACCATTTGTATTCTAAGAGGATGGAAAAATGCTTTATTTGGAATATTGCAACTTTTATTTGATGAAAGTTACTATTAACATATTTTCATAATCTTCTCAGCCTCCCAACAGCAGGAGTAAAAGGTGTGAGGGCCATGTAATATTCATGAAATTAAGACGACTTGAGATGAAAGGGAGTTCCATTAGAGAGACCAAGTGTGACAATATGACACACATTTGCATATTGTACACTTTAAATCTTTTCAGCACATCCAAGTTGATATATGGATGTAAACATGCATTGCCAGTTTTTAGCATATTATAAGCCCTCAAGACTTTGCATGCATTTTAATATGTTTCATTACTGCTGTAGGTTTTAATTTCTAAACTGCACAGCTTTGATGGAAGGAAGCTGGAAGTCAAGGCATCTGGCCTGTGCCCCAGGCAAGCACAGTCTTTTCCTTGAACATTTTGGGCAGAAACCCATCTATTTGCTTATGGGGCAGTGGGAGAAATAAAAAATAAATAAATAAACATGCAGCCTAGAAGCAGGTTTTGTTTGGTACACATACTAATTAAGTGTTAAGTTAGCCATCCTCCGAGGAACGCTGAGGCATTCAGCTGTGGGCAGGCCAAAGGGACAAGTCCTGGAAAGATTTTCTTATCCCTATTCCGTTCTTTCAGCCAGTTTCAACTCCTACTCTTTGAATGTAGGGCTTACTGAAAAGCAGGTTTAAAACAACAACAAAAAAGAATTTCAGTTTTTAAACAAAAAAAGATTTTCCATGGTTTGTTTTATTTTCTGGAACACAAAATATCTCGCTGGGAGAGGAAAAAGTCCTCCCCCTAGAACAATAAGGACAGATTTGCCCCAAAGCCTCCAGATATTTTTAGCAAGTTTTTATTTACTTGTATTTTTTTATTTTACAAGTCTATACATTTAAATGGATAAAACATTGTAATCTTAATTGTAAAAATTAAACTAAAACAAGAGGAAATAACTATGAAAATTGTCTCAGTTAATTGTCTTGGCCTCAAAGCAAACAGACAAATGCTAGCTTCTGATGATCAGATCAAAGTTAACTTTTACTGGTGTAGAACCTTTCTGTTCAGTTATGAGCATCTCCAAGTGTTAAGTAGCATTTATTGTAATCTTCAATGCTATGTGAAGTCATTTATTATGACAATGATTCAGTTTATGAATCTTTCTATAGTAGGTGAAAATTCATAGCAATCCACTGTTCAGGGTCATATTTAGAAAATATGCATTTATGAATATCTGTTGGAAATGAAATACTAGGGAGAAATAGGTAGAGGCGGCATGGTCTTCCACAGTTTGTAAACAAATGTATGAAAGGTCATGGTGAGATTTTAAAGATTTTATTTTTCTTAAGACCTTACAAATGGCACCAAAAAAAAACTGTCCTTTTTTCTTCTTCTTTTTCTAAAACTTATAATCTCAAAAAAAAAAAACCGACAATGATATATGCAAGAACTACTTCTGAATAAATTATAATAGATCAACAAGAAATGGTAACTCATGACTCCCTTATGGTACAGCAAAAGGCTCATTTCCCGAAAACATCTTTGGTCGTATTGGGAGCAGGAAGATGTGGACATCTATTATCCTTTTCTCAATGAATAACTTGGAATTACCTCCTGTCGTATATATGTGACAGTACTAACATAGGAAATGCATGTTTCTAACCACTGTTTGCTGTATTTTGGTTGAGTTATATTTAAGCTTTTTAATAGTTGAACTTTCTTTTAGAAAGAACCACAGGCCCTTAGCCCTATAATCAGAGCCAATTCTTGAAAGATGGACAGCTATCCAGTCAGGAGAGAGAAGCATTCTTTTATTATCATTATTATTATTATTTTCATTTTTATTTATTTGAGAGAGAAAGAGGCAGAGAGAGAAAGAGAGTGAGGAGAGAGAGACAATGGGCCTGCCAGGGCATCCAGCCACTGCAAACGAACTCCAGATGCATGTGCCCCTTATGCATCTTGCTTATCTGAGTCCTGAAGAATCAAACCAGGCTCCTTTGGCTTTGCAGGCAAATGCTTTAACCACTAAGCAATCTCTCCAGCCCTGAGATAAGCAATTCTTCATGTATGAGGAACTTTGTGCAATATTTGGCAATATTAAGATGGACTTTAGAGTCTGGAATGTTCTATCTATCCTATTACTACATATTTCACATTTCCTTTTTTTTTATCTTCTATTCCATCCTTCCTAGTAAGACACCATTTTGGTTAACTATCTATGACCATGGGTGGCATATTAATTCCTGTGTATTTCCTTCCAGATCTGTCACCACTGAGCTAAAATCTACTCATAGCATATCAGAGTGGAATTTTCCATCAGTGGACAACTCTCTCACAATATGATGCCATTCTAAAGAATTATAGTAGTTATCTCTGTGAGGGACTCTGTTCTTCATAAACACAGGGCTTCTTATTCGGACGTTACTGCCCTGAGATCAAACTAGTACCAACCTGGGAAGAATGACGTATTTCAGAGCTTGTCTCTTGTGTCATCTTATTTCCTTTACTTCTCTGGGTCTCACCTTTATACCTCTTGTTTCTGAAGTCGTGACTGAGAAGGTTCCTCTGTTTATGTCTCTACATATGATGGCAAGCAAGGAGCTCAGTTTTGAGCATGAATAACTTCTCCATGTGAGGAGGCCATAATCATTGCCATTGCTTGCTATGCCGATCATGGCTGTCATAAAGGAATGCAGACATTTGTTGTTGTATCATCTTTGAATACTTGATCAAATGTACTGACTCAGCTCCTAATACACACAATAGGAAATCTTTCTGAATGCCTCATGGTCCTTCATGAGACAGTGACACAGATGGTAAAATCTCCTCCTTCACAGTCTGCATTTCTTTGTGGTGGAATATCTTGTCTACATGATTATTGATTTCTTCTTTGAATCTTACATGACATTTAATCAAAAGCCACAATCAGAAAACTAATTTAACAAGAGTACATAACTCAGGCTGAACCTTTCTAGCTTAGAATAAAAGTGTAAAATCAAAATAATAGAAAAGGAGTACAATGACATATAAAACATAGTGTGGAAATCACAGGGACATTTACTGAATAATTACCGACCCAAACACTTCAATAACATTACTTCTTCTTCACGAGACTTATGAGGAAGGTTGTTTTCCCACTATTTTTGGAAAATAAAACTGAAGTTTAGGAAGTGGAAGAGATTTGTTACAACTGTATGGCTGCAACATTAGAATATGTTGTTTTCTATTGCTTTAAGCATAGTTGTCAAACTACAATGTTGATAAAATCATGCTTTCTGGACAGGTGGCCTGCCAATCAGTTAATAAAATAGTCAAAGTCAGGCATAGTGGTACGTGCTTGTAATTCTATCACTTGGGCAATTGAAGCAGGAAGCTGGCCTCAAATTCATCCTGGACTACAAGAGTGAGTTTTAGGCCAGCCTTCCTTGCACAGTAAGACCTAGTTTTATGCATGAACACAAGCAACAAACAAAAGAAAGAGATTTTCTTCTTCCAATTCAGACATTTAAAACAGGAGAGTTTTTTCTGTGTTAAGGACTGGGATAAGGGGAGCATAGCTCTTCCTGCTATCTGCTGTTATCTACCAGGCCATGCTTGTGATCTCACCTAAAACCTCAGAAAATTCTCTTCTGTCACAAATCCTTCCTTTTGGTCAACTTTCTAACTTGTCAAAGATTCCTGCATCCATCAATGGCTTACATAAAACCAGTGAACTTTCCATGATTGCAATGATCTCTCTTTTCCATCATGAGCTTTTCCAGAACTGAATGGGTCTCTCCTTTCCTGGTGGTATGTAGACCAATTGCCCTTCTCTAATAGAACTTTGCCTATTCCAACTTTACTAAGCCCTTCTTGGAAAATATACTAGATAGGTGGTCAAAAAGAAAAATAATCAGACTTCCAGGTAAGCATCAAAGCAGCATAGGGAGGAAATAAGCAGAAAAACAGCAAAATACACTTGTCTACCAAAAAGTGAAGGTATATAAGGAATTACTAACTTTAGCAGAGAGAAAGGATAGACCCAGACCTTTGAGTGATCACAGAAGCAAGCTGAACCAGTTCCCAGAGCAGCACTGGTCCACACAGCCACCACATTTTTGCCGGAGCTGCAGGAGAAGCCACGTGAAGGAATTTTCAACTCACACCACCCTCCTCACAAAGTCAAAAAACCTGAAAGGAAGACAGCAGGGACCAGCTGAGTGCCTAGTGAGGAAGAGGATCACTACACAGCTCCTGTGCATCTTCAGGCACCCTCCACAGCCTGGCTTTCCCCAATCACCAGTGACAGCACTGGAGACCTAGGGAAGGGAGATCAGCTATAGCTATACAGCACCTAGCACAGGGGATCAGAGTAGCGGACCCACTGATGTAACCAGCCTAGCAGAGCCCACAGCAAAGTAGAGGGACCCAAGTGGACACACAGCATAGCTGAGACCAAAGCCATCTCAAAAGGTAACAGGGCCTATTTACACCTGGTCAATACCCAGCACAAAACCTATTGCAAGACCTGCATTGGAAATGCTAATTGCACTGTCCACGTCAAGGTGTTATGTGTAAGATTGTTGGCTTTGCCATTCTTAAATAAGCTGTATTTTAGACTTTTCCTGTGTTCTGTCCTGGTTTATAGCATGTTTGTCTACTGTCATTTGTGGGAGCAGGGTCTCACTTGGCCCCAGGCTAAACCTGGAACCCTTTACAGACCAGAAATCTCAGCCTCACAGTTGACAGATTGAATGGTATGGGGCAACAGACACCCTTGGGGACTTTGAATTTGTTACATTATCTGTTTGTTTTAATACCCACTCTTTTTTTTTAATTATTTTACTTATTTTTGGAGAGACAGACACAGAGAGAGACAAACAGAGAGGGAGAGGGAGACAGAGATGGGAGTGCCAGCAGTCTCTCAGCTGCTGTGAACGAACTCCAGATGTGTGCACCCCCTTGTGGGCAAGTGTGGCATTGTGCCCTTGCATCACTTTGCATCTGGCTAAACATGGAACCTGGAGATTGGAACCACTGGAGATTGGAACCAGTGTTCTTTTTTTTTTTTTTTTTTTTTTTTTTTTTTTTCTTGTAATGGTTTATTCTAGGGTTTTGTTATTTTTTTATTATTTTTATGGATATTATTCTAGTTTTACATTCATAGTGGTGACTCCATTATCCTCCTCCCTGTCCTCCCTCTTCCATAGGGACCCTCATCAATGGGGAATGTGGTTCACGCATTATGGGAGTAGTCAAGAACTATGGGGGATAGGCCAAGTCTCTGTGCATAATGCTCCAACTTGTGGTTCTAACATTCTTTCCGCCCCCTCTTCCGCAAATTTCCCTGAGCCACATTGGGGTCATTTTAGCTCTACTTCAGTGATGAGGTTTTGGGAGTCTCTGTGTCTCTGGATATCTGGTTTAGTAGGAGTCAGATGTTCTCTGTGTTTATCTCCTTCAACCTTTTTCTGGTGCCGTGATCCCCAAAAGCAATGAACTCTTGCCGTTCCTCCACATTACTCTATGGTTTCAGCTGGAGCCCTGGTGAGGTGTGATTGGTTGATCCTCCCTTCAGGTTTGTTGTCCATCTAGAAAAGATAAGCAAATTCTCCAATGGAGAGAGATGTTAGTACTAGATATATGGGGTGGCCATAGATATCTTGGAGAGAATTTTATGTGCATAGGCCCTCTTCTAGCCCACATTTGATGGTATCTTGATTGGAGACTGTGCTCATTTTTTGTACATGGTTTTGACTTATTTCTCAGTTCCACCAATGAGTTCCATTCCACTGGAGTGGATCAATTAGCCAAATCAAGAGCCGTTGGTTGCCCGAAATGACTGTGTGCCACTACTGCACTTGTTTGAGCATTACGTCAGGTTGTTGCTTGCTGAGTAATTTAGACTGGAAATTGTTGGGACCAATGTCGGCCATTTTCCCCCAGTTGCTTGTGTAGCACCCTCTGGCACCAGACTACCTGTCTGGGGACTGACCCTCTTCCAGATTCTGGCCAGGTCTCTCCATGTTTGATCTCACATGTGTATGCTGTCTTCGACAGTAGGGTTTTACCATTAACCTTTGGTGGGTCATCAAGAACTCTGACAGAAATCTGTCTTTTTTGGGAAAACTTGTAGGTGTCTCAGATCTACAGTTCATTGTGAAAGTTAACCCCGTGCTGGTACTGGGAGTTATAAGTCAGCACCTAGGAAGGTGAGGGGAGAAAAAGATAGATAATATAAAAGAGAAAGTGAGTATAGAGAGGTGATGGATAGAAAGAGAGAGAGAAGGAGAGAGAAGAGAGAGTAAAGCAGGAGAAAATTAAGGTTGTTCTTCATGATGTTTTCTCCATTTTCCCGTGGTTCAGGTTTTCCCTCTGCGGGCCTGCTGAAGGATCAATGTTTTAGCTTGTTGTTCAGAATATAGAGTTTTATGCTATTGTTTCCTTTTGGGTCCCTATTTGTATCCACCCACCCTTATCCTCCCTCCCACCCTCTCACTCCCTCCCACCATCACCCTCCCTCCATCCCACCCTCCCTATTGTCTGGTCCTCAGAGTACTTATTAGGCTTGGCAGCATCTTGGGTGGATTCAGGTTAGGAGCGACAGATAAATGAGACCATGCAACAATTATCTTTTTGTGATTGGGTGAGCTCACTGAGGATGATCTGTTCCATGTTTGATCATTTTTTTCCAAATTTCATTATTCCATCTTCCCTTACTGCTATATAGAATTCCATAGTATAGATATACCACATCTTTGTTATCCATTCATCTAATGATGGACATCTGGGTTGATTCCAGCTCTTTGCTATTATGAATTGAGCAGCTATAAACATGATTGAGCAAATGTCTTTAGGGTAAATGCCCAATAAAGGAATAACTGGATCTGTTGGTAGGTCTATGGTCATCCTTTTCAGAAGTCTCCATATAGCTTTCCATAATGGTTGAACCATTTTACATTCCCACCACCATTAAAAAAAATGAAAACAAATGCTGGTGAGGCTGTGGAGAAAGCGGAACCAGCGTTCTTAGGCTTAGCAGGCAGGCGTCTTAACCTCTAAGCCATGTCTCCAGCCCTTAATACCCACTCTTACAAAAATACTCCATGCTGGTGGGGGTTGTGATTAAATGTATCTATTGTTTGGTTGAATTTTAGAATTTCCCTTTATTTTTCTTCACCCAGCCTACTACAATACTTGCATAGCAGGCAAATCCAACACCTAGGGTCATTTCTGCTTTTACTCTGGAAGTCATATAAGAGCCACACCTTGCACCTTAATATCCTACTGTGAAGATATATAACATAAGGTTTACATATCTACATATACTGCAGATAATTAAAAAACCTAAACATCAAATTAATCCAAGATGCAACAATCTCTACATTATAATAGAAGAAACACAAAAATCAAGAAAATATAATTCCACCAAAAAATTATAAATCCATCAGAAATGACTTCCAATGAGACTGATTTAGATCAAATGCCTGACAAAGATTTCAAAAGGATTATAACTATGTACAGAGAAATCAAAGAAGTCAAAGGAATCAAAAAAGAAAACAAATTCCTAAAGGAGAACACAGGAAACCAACTTAATGAAATAAGGTCAATACAAGACATGACCAAAGAAATTGAAATACTGAGAAAAAACATTCAGAAATACTAGAAATGAAAGCACAGTAAGTTAAATAAAAATCTCTGTAGAAAGTCCACCAATAGAATGGATGAAGGAGCAAACATAATATATAAATTATAAGACCAGGTGACAGATCTAATACAGTCCAACAAAGAGAAGACAAGCTAATAGGAGAGAATGAATGGGAATTATAAGACATTTGGGATATTATGAAAAGATCAAACATAAGAATTCAGAGTATAGTAGAAGGAGAAGATATGATATTCCAAAGGTATGGTAGGTGTTTTCAACAGAATCATAGAAGAAAAATTTCCCCAAATTAAGAAAGATGTGCAAATGCAGATACAGGAAGCTTTTAGAACACCAAACAAACAAAATCTGGAAAGAACTTCTCCTCACCATATTATAATTAAACTACAAAATACACAAACCAAAGAAAATATAGTGAAAGCAGTTAGAGATACAAAGCAACTCTATAAAGGCAAGCCCATCAGGATAATAGCAGATTCCTCAACATAAACTTTAAAAGCCATAAAGGCTTGGAATGATACATTCCAACTTCTGATAGATAACAATTGTCAACCAAGATTACTTTATTGGGCAAAGGTATACATCAAAGTTGGTGGAGAAATAAGAGCATTCTACAAGAAAACAGACTAAAAGAATATATGACCACTAAGCCAGCTCTACAGAAAAAAAAAAAAAAAAAAAAAAAAAAAAAAAAAAAAATCTTGAAGAGATCCTTTACACTGAACAGAAAGGAAAGCACACACATGCAGAAACAGGAAAAAATAAACTATACTCAAATAATAGTTAACGCAAGGGCATAAAGGAAAAACAGGAAACACTACTTAACAAGAAGAATGGAGAGAATAAATACATACCTTTCAATGATAACTTAATGTCAATGGCCTCAATGCCCCAACCAAAACACACAGGCTTGCAGACTGGATTCAAAGGCAAGATCCTTCTGTTTGTTGCCTCAAAGTAACTCACCTCTCCATAAAAGACAGACACTATCTTTGGATGAAAGGATTGAAAATGGTATTTCAGGCACATATGCCTAGAAAACAAGCAGGTGTTGTTATCCTAATATCGGACAGGATAGCCTCCAAACTAACATTCATGAGGAAAGACAAAGAAGACCACATTATATTGATTAAAGGGACACTCCAACAGGAAGACATCATAATTATAAACATATATGCACCTAACTTGAGTGATCCCAGTTATATCAAACACTGTTAGACTTAAGGTCACAGATAACACCAAGTACATTTGTATTTGGTGGCTTTAATACCTCACTCCCATCAATTGACAGGTCATCTCAGTAAACAATAAACAGAGAGACATCTGGATTAAATGATGGCATTAGAACAAATGGACATATCAAGAACATTCCATCCAAATTCTACAGACTACACATTTTTTTCTCACCATCACATGGAACATTCTCTAAAATAGACCATGTATTAGGACACAAAGTAAATCTTAACAAATACAAGAAAATTGAAGCAATTCCTTGTACTCTATATTATGACAATGGGAACAAACTACAAATCAGGTACAGGAAAACCTTCCGAGCATACACAAAAACATGAAAACTAAACAGTACACAATGCATGATGAGTGGATCATTGAATAAATTTTAAAAAATCATAGAATCAAATGATAATTATAACAACAAACCAAAACCTTTGGGACACAAAGAAGGCAGTCCTAAGATGAAAATTTATAGATTTAAGTGCATATATGAAGAAACTATAAAAGTTGCAACTAAAGAACTTGGTGCCCACCTTAAGACTTTGGAAAAAAGCAGAACAAGCCAAACTAAAAATCAGTAGATGGGAAGAAATAATAAAGAGTAGGGAAGAAATTAATGAAATAGAAACTAAAAAAAAATAAAAAGAATCATTGAAACAAATAGTTGATTCTTTGAAAGGATAAACAAGATGGATAAACCCTTAGCAGTCTGACCAAAATAAAGAAAGAAGAGACACTTGTAGTAACATAGCGGCATAAAAACTAAACACACAGAAATCAGTAGATATCTATATACTAACTACAAACATGCTGAGGATGAAATCAGGGACTCACATTCACAATTTTCTCAAATAAAGTAAATGCCTTGGAGTAAATCTAACCAAGGAAGTGAGGATCTCTACAATGAAAACTTTAAAACACTCACGCAAGAAATTGCAGAAGACACTATGAAACTGAAAGTCATGTTCTTTAATTAGAAGAACCAATATTGTGAAATTGTCAATCTTACCAAAAGCAATCTACATATTTAACACAATCCCCATAAAAATTCAAGTTGTATACTTCATACAAATATTAAAAACAAACCTAGAATTCATTTGGAATAAGAAAAGAATCCCTGAATAGACAAACCAATTTTGAGCAACAAAAAACATGTCTGGTGATATCACCATACCTGATTTTAAGTTATATTACAGAGCCATAGTAACACAAACAGCATGGTACTACCACAAAGGCATACATGTACATCCATGGAACAGAAAAGAGATCCCAGGTGTAAATCCAGGCAGCTACAGCCATCTGATTTTCAACAAAAATGTCAAAAATACTCATTGAGGAAAGACAACCTCTTTAACAAATGGTGCTGGGAAAACTGGATATCTATATGTAGAAGGATTAAAATAGATCTTTATATCTTTCCATGCACAAGAATCAAGCCCAAGTGAATCAAAGACCTTAAATAATAAGAAATCAAAGAACCTAATTTGAAAATGAGCTGTGGAACTAAACAGAGAGTTCTCAAAATATAAAATGCAGATTGTATCCAGGAGTGGTTGTGCATGCCTTTAATATCAGCACTTGGGAGGAAGAGGTAGGAGGATCACCAAGAGTTTGAGGCCACCCTGAGACTACATAGTGAATTCCAGGTCAGCCTGGAATAGAATGAGACACTACCTGAAAAAAATCAATACACACACACACACACACACACACACACACACACAGATGGAATATAAACATCTAAAAAATGCTCTACATCTTTAGTCATCAGGTAAATACAAAATAAAACTATTTTGAGATTTCATCTCACCCCTGTCAGAATGGCTATCATCATAAAAAATTATTACAATAAATGCTGGTGAAGATGCAGAAAAAGAGGAACCATTCTGGACTGTTGGTAGGAATGTAAACTGGTACAGCCATTGTTGAAATCCATGTGGAGCTAAACATAGATTTATCATCTGACCCAGCTATAGCACTCCTAGGCATATATCCTAAGGACTCTTCTCACTACTTTAGAGATACTTCCCTCTCTATTCACAGTAGCTAGGAAGTGGAACCACCTAGATGTCCCTCAACTTATGAGTGGATAATGAAGCTGTGGCGCATTTATACATTGGAATTCTTATTCAGTGGCAAAGAAAAAAATAAATTATGAAATTTGGAGGAAAATGGATGGATCTGGAAGGGATTATACTAAGTATGGTAACACAGGCCCAGAAAGCCTAGCTACAAATATTTAGAATTGTATGTGAGTTGAAGTAAAACTCTGTAGCAGAAGCCTATAATCTAGAAAAGGGACCATAAGGAAAGGAGGAGATGGGAGGTCTTAAAGGGGTGGTATTGTGTATATGTAAGTAGGTGAACAGAGTACTGGGGGTGCAATGGCCTAAGTGAGGACATAAATAGATATTGAGTAAAATGAGGGTGGGGAAATGTTAAACAAAATTCAAGATATGTGCCTAAGCCATATGGAAACCTACTTTTTGTATAATGCACACCCTGAAGCCATAGACTGTTACTAGAAAAATTTCATTGCTAGGGATGGGATACCTTCCAGTGAATTTTGGCCAGGGATTTCCCTGATGCTCCTGGAACATTACAGGCCATTGCCAAGGTTCTTGATTTCCCACCAGAATTAGATGGTAAGAACCTATTGCTGAAGACTCCACACGCTTAGGCTGCAAGATCACTAATCAAGCTGGAGCTCAGCCAAAACCCTCCTCCATGTAGACCAGCTGTCAGAAAGCTGGAAAAGGCTCCACTGCACGTAGCCCTATGGAAGACAGAAGTCATCAGCAGTGAAAACAGTGGACACTGCAAATATTAAGTTTGGCCAGACAGGCCAAATGACCAAATGGGTGAAATAGTGGCATGTCTATTACGGGGAAACCAGCTGCTCTCTAATTAGACTGGAGGCCCACTTTATGGAAAGGAATATATTTCTGGTACTGAAAACCTAATCAAAAACCTGTGGTGAGGGAGGTCATGCACCATAGGAGTGTAACACCTTCTCTTCTCTGGCTAAATGCATATATTTTTCTCACTAAACTTCCCTACAAGTACTTTATTTAATATTCATACCCACATATTAATGCTACTCTCACTTTTGGTTAGAGCAGCTTCTCTTTTCAGATGGCAGTGACCATTGGGATGACCCAAAAGGCACCATACTGCTGAGAAGAAGTGAAAGAGGAGTGTTTAGCACTGAAATACCTCTATCATATCTTCCAAGGCTCAGGGTCCATTGTGGAAGAGGTGGCAAAAAGAATGTAAGAGCCAAAGGAAGGGCAAGACTTCTTCCAATGCAATTGTTCAGACAGAAATTGGCCTTGTTATCCATGACCTCTCTGTACCTAGCACTACCTACACATGACACTTATCATAAGAGGAAAAGATGATGACATCAAAATAAAAGAGAAACTAATGGAGAGAGGGAGGGGATATAATGGAGAGTGGATTTGTAAAGGGGAAAATGTGGGAGGGGAGGAAATTATAATGGTTTATTGTCTGTAATTATGGAAGCTCTCAATAAAAAAGTTTAAAAAAATCGATTTCAGTAAAGTGGTGGTGCTTATGGTCATAAACAATAAAACAGAATTACAAGTAATGGTGCAAGACCTTTCAAACATGTTGATAGAAAGTAAATCCTGGTAGAGGCAGTGGCCATTGGAGGGAGGAACAAAGAGGTCATTTTGCCCTGATTGTGGGTTCATGAGAAAGGGGTCAAAGAAAACTTTTATGAGTCAAGCCAAAGCCAAAAGCAGTATGTGTATTAACGTCATAATTAAGATGGCAGGTGAAGGGCAAATCATGGCATTGTTTTAAGTAGAATAGCTGAAATAGACATGAGAGAAAAGCCATGCAATTTTGTGCATATGTGTGTGTACTCATGTTTGTGCATGTATGTGTGCATGTATGTGATGACTCCAGCTTATTGTGTAGAATGCACCAGCATATAGAAGTCAGAAAATGAGGTATCACTCCTCTATAATATTTTATGTAAGTAATGATTGTGGTCTCAACTAGTTATTTTGCAGGAAAAACTAGAATTATGCACACACACATATACATATGCATGTAAATATACATATGTGCAAACAAGTACACATACATCCATTTATAACAATAAGCATGCACCACAAGACCTGGTGATTTTTTGGCAAGGGAGGATGGGAAAAAAAATCAGTCTTTGTAGGCAGGGTCTTAATGAATGAACACACGAGAGGCAAAGTGATGGAGTAAAAATAAAAAGGCAAATAGTCGTTAAATATTTACAATTTGTTATGCTTTCATGTTCTTTATTATCAGGTGCACTATTGAACTCTGCCTTACTATGAAAGGAGATCACCAGTTCATAAGTCCTGGGGTTCTTGTGCTTAGCATTAAGCTATCATCTTTTTATTTTATTTTAGTTTCTTAATTTATTTGAAAGCAGAGTGAGAGAGAAAGAGACACAATCAGAGAGAATGGGCATGCCAGGGCCCCTTTGTGTATATGGAGCTGAACTTCCATATACCTGGGCTCAGTAGGAGGTTTCTAAAACATTCTTCATAGAGGGCATGCAATTACAAAGGAAAACTGGGTGGAGGGGGAATCTTTTCAGAAACTAGGAAGATAGAAATATATTCAAAGTATTTCTATGAAATTGGGAGAGATAGAAAAAAATTAGCAAGGCTAGCCAAGCCTTTTTTTTTAAAAAAATAGAAATTCAGCCAAGAATTGTGGTTCTCTTCCCCTGAGTTTGTGCTTTTCCTTTCTTTATGACTATCTATCACTGCTGGCAAAACTCCTCCAGTAAAAATCGTAAGGTCCACAGCAATGCAAAGCAATTATTCCAAGTCATTCCTTCTTACCTTTTAACCTAATCTTCAGAGGTGCCAGGACTGAAGAAGCGAGGCTCCTGCCTAAAATGAGCCTAATCTTGTCTGAAAATAGCACTTCCTTGCCAACAAGAACTTTCTCCTTTCGAGTGGCTGAAAAGAGGAGTAAAAGGAGTCAGCCTTCATTAATGGCCCCAGGGCATAGTGTGTGAAGTTGCAAAGTCAGAACAGCCTTCCTGTCTTTAAAATATCACTGTTGACTGCAGAGATTTTCCCTCTCTTCCTACATTCCTTCCTTCCTTCCTTCCTTCCTTCCTTCCTTCCTTCCTTCCTTCCTTCCTTCCTCCTCCCTCCCTCCCTCCCTCCCTCCCTCCCTCCCTCCCTCCCTTACTTCCTTCCTTCCTTCTCTATTCTCCTTTCTTTTTATTTCTTTCTTTGCTTCTGTACAAGGCAGAATACTTTGAAAGAGCTCACTTGTGAATTTTAATTCAATAAGCTGAACATGAAGGAGGGAACAGTTCTAGTCACATTTACTAGAACTTCTGGAATGCTTGCCATGTGCCTCAGCTAGACACTGGTTCGCTACTGTCATGACAACCTTCTGATTTACAAGATAGCAACATGGCTTAGGAACTATAAACAGACAATTCATTTAAAAATATTTTTATTTATTTGAAAATAGAGAGAGACAGACAGAGAGGAGGCAGGGAGAGAGAGACAGAGAGAGAGAGAGAGGGAGAAAGAGAGAATGAGAGAAAATGGCCACACCAAGGCCTCTAGCTGCTGCAAATGAACTCCAGAAACATGTGCTACTTTGTGCATCTGTCTTTACATGTGTACTGGGGAATCAAACAATCAAACCTGGGTCATTAGGTTTTTCAGGCAAATGCCTTAACCACTGAGCCCTAAACACACATTTCAGATAACTTAATCAAAGCTGTAGAATTTGTCACCTCTAACAAATTATCTCCAGCTTCTCACTATGAACTTACAGGTACACATCTGGCATTCCAGTGAAGCCATTGGAAAGACACAGTGTTTGACTGTTTGATTCAGTCCCACACATTCAACCTGGTGTAGCTTAGGGGTGAATGGAAGACATTTTGGTTCTCTTGCTTTTAGCTGAGCCTTATCCCAACATTGGACTATACATGTAAGTTTTTTGCCTCTTCATTGGACACACTATGTCACATGTACATCCTAACATCCCTGATTTTCTTTTTTTCTTAAATATTTTATTGACAACTTCTATACTTACAGATAATAAACCATATTTCCCTCCCCTCCCCCCATTCCCCTTCATAACTCCACTCTCCATCATTTCCTCTCTCTCTCTCTATTAGTCTCTCTTTTAATTTGAAGTTATCATCTTTTTCTCCTATTATGAGGGTCTTGTGAAGGTCTTGCTAGGCATTGCAAGGTCATGGATATCAAAGCCAATTTCTGTCTTGACAGTTGCATTGTAAGGAGTCATATCCTTCCTTTGGCTCTTACATTCTTTCCACCCCCCTCTTCTGCAATGGACCCTGAGCCTTGGACGGTGTGACAGAGATGTTTCAGTGCCGGACACTCCTCTGTCCCTTCTTTTCAGCACTATTTGGGTCATCCCAGTGGTCATCACCATCTGAAAAGAGAAGCTTCTCTAAGCAGAAGTGAGAGTAGCATTAATATGTGAATATGAACATTAAGTGTAGTGATTTCAGAGAAGTTTGGTGGAAATAATATATACAAAAGCAGGCTTTATACCCCTAAAGCACATGACTTCCCCTGCCACAGACTTTTGATTAGTTTTTTCAGTACCAGGCATTTCCTTCCATAGAGAGGGCCTTCAGTCCAGTTAGGGAGCAGTTTGTTTCCCCAAAAGCAGACACGTCACTATTGCACCCATTTGGTCATTGGGCCTGTCTGGCCATACGTGATTTTTCCAGTGTCCACTGTTTTCACTGCTGATGACTTCTGTCTCCCATACGGCTGCATGCAGTGCAGCTTTTTCCAGCTTTCAGTCAGCTAGTCTACAGGGAGAAGGTTTTCTGCTCAGCATCAGCTTACCATCTGTTTCTCAAGGGAAACCAAGGGCCTTGGCAATAGCCTTTAATGTTTTGGAGGCTACAGGGACCTCCTTAGCCAACAACTCACTGGAAGGTATCCCAACTAGGCACTGAAAATTGTCTAGTAACAATCTATAGCTTCTGGATGTGCTATTATTCAAAAAAGTAGATTTACAGAAGTCTTATTCTGAATATCTTGAATTTTGATTGATCCATGCCATCCCTGATTTTCTACTAATCTTGCTATTCATTTTCTGTGCTTATTTATTATTTATTATGTGTGTGTGTGTGTGTGTGTGTGTGTGTGTAAGTGTGTGTGTGTGTGTGTGTGTAAGTGTGTGGTATGCCAGGGTCTCTTGCTGCTGCAATCAAATATCTACCCTTTTTGACATGGGGGTCTGGGGAATTGAAGTGGATTGGGCAGACTTTGCAAGCAAGCATTTTTACACTGCTAAGCCATCTTTCCAGCCCCTGTTTTAGTCTAATTGTGGTTCTGAAACAAAATATCCCTATATTATGGCTAATGAACAATTCAAGTTACTATATCTTAGTTTTGGAATCCAGGAAGTCCAAGGACATGATATCTCCAGACTTGATTTTTGAAAAGACCATGGCTTTTTGGTGTATAGATAAGGATGTCTTAAGATGTCCTCATACGGTACGAGGGGCACATATTTGATCTAGAATGTCTTTTTATGAAAATCCTAATCCCCTTCATGAGGACACTCATGAGCACCTCTCAGGTATCCCATCTCTTAAAGGACCCCTCTTCTACTATCATTGCATTGCTCATTTTCATTATGTGAATCTTGAGGCTACATATACTCTGCTGACCTGAAATAATGGAGAGAGATTTACCCACATGGCTCTTCTATCCAGTTCTCTAAGAGGTAGCCCTCTTCTTGTCTCTCTTCAGTTTTTTTTTTTTTTTTCTTGATCCAGCCATCTATGCCTATGAATAAAAGTGGGTAGTCAGGCTGGAGAGATGGCTTAGCAGTTAAGGCACCGGCCTGCAAAGCCAAAGGACCAAGGTTTGTTTCTCCAAGACTCACACAAGCCAGATGCACAAGGTGGTAGATGCGTACAGAGTTCAATTACAATGGCTGGAAGCTATGGTGCACTCACTCTCTCCCTTCCTCTCTCTCTCTCTCTCTCTCTTCTCTTTCAAATAAATAAATAAAAATTAAAAAAATTAAAAATGATACTCTTTAAAAAAAGTTGATAGGTACTTCAACTTTCTTTTATAACCTTAAGTCTACACATCAGATATCAATTTTAAAAAATCAACCACTTTTTAAAAACTTTTTCTTTATTAATTTGAGAGAGAGAGATGCAGAGAGAAAGAGAGGAAAAGAGAAAGAGAGAGAGAGAGAGAGAGAGAGAGAGAGAGAGAGAGAATGTGCATACCAGGTCCTCCAACCCATCTGGCTTTACTTGGGCACTAAGGAATCAAACCCAGTCCTTACGTTTTATTGGCAAGCTCCTTCACCGTCTACCAAATTCTCCAGCTCCAGAACTCAACTGCTTTTAATCTAGCATTCTACTTTCAAAAATTATTCAGGTTAAAAGGAAGTTAAGCTTTCTTCCCCAAAATATGGAATATTGCTCTAGAATTGTGACAAAGAGGATGGAGAAAATGAGAAGATTCTAAAAATATTTGGCTAGAATTTAATAACTGTCTAAATGTGGAGATGGAAACAAACATCAATCATACACTCACACATACAAGAAAATACATCTTATTAAACTTGAGAGAGGCAAACAATAAGCTGGTTACAAGTAGACACCTCAGCTTGTGAGCAGCCTTACCAGCCTTTGGTTCTAGCAACCATTGGGAGCTGTCAAAAAGTTTCAGATCAAGGAAATATATGATCTAATATCTTATAGGCAGCTTATTGTGGCTGCTTTGTGGTACTTCCCATGTAGCTGGGTAAACAAGAGATACATATGAGTAAATCACTAGAATTACTAATGATTAAGCTATGCCAACATGATTAATGTAAGTAATAAATGTGGCTGAAGATAAGAGGAGAGAGATTCTTTGAAATTGCAAGGGAAGGCTTCACAGAGAAAGTAAAAATTGAAATTTAAGTTAAGACATGATGATGCATGAGATGTGAGATGAGGAAAGAAAGTCAAACTTTCCTCAGAGAAAGCCAATTTGTATGAGTTACATGTAGAAACTGAAAGTTAGCATGGGCTTTTTGATGGAACAAAGAGCTGACCAACCTGCCCTGTGCTGGAGATTAACCTGCATGAGCAGTCTAAGAAAAGATCTGGACGTACCACCTGGGCAAGGTCAGTGAACCAAGGCCATGCAGATTCCTTCTCAGGCAATTGGAAGCCATTCCAGCATCCTGATGGAGGAGCTCAGATAGTCTTTCTGTGCTTTGGATGATTACTACAGTTAAATGCCAGCCCTTGTTATGGCTACGTGAATTAGACACAGGCAAATGTGCATCAACAGGGCTTACAGAGTTTGAGATCAAAGGCTTTGAACTAAGATACCTTTAAATGGAACAGAACAATGTGGCTAGATATGGGAATACCAGGAAAGAAGCAGCATACTCTTCGGATGTAAGATGTGCTGTGCTAGCACTGCTCTAATGACTCCAGGACATGAACAGGGAATGCATTTGGCTCAGGGAGAATATAGCTCAATGTCATGATTTATAGAGAGAGTTTTCAATTTTCAGAGGGAAATGTTTGCCCCTGGTAACCAGAGCCTTCATGCAAGTGCTGTTGTACTGGGAAGAATTGTTGAAAGTTGGAAACAAATCCATAGTTCGTGTCCAATCTCAAGCAGGAATCTACTAGGGTCACAATGGGGAGAAAAAAATGCTTGCATGGTGACAGCAATACAAATAGGTATAGAAGTTGAGGATTAGTGGGGAAAGCATTAGCTTTAAGTTTTCTATTTATGATTTAATGTAGTCCACAAAGCAAACCATAGTTAATCTCAGAATGTCAGAATAAGTGGTTGGGTAAAATAACTTCTAAGTTTACTTAATTACCATCTGAGTCTAAGATGTTGACTGGTTTGGGGGACATTTTCAAACCATGTGATCTGACCTGAATGTTAAAGAATAGGAACTTGGATATTTGTTTCCATTGGAGAAGCAAGACAGGAACTAGCAGAAGCACAAAGCTAGTCAAAAGGAGAATATAAATGTTTAGAAGAGTCAAAAACAATTTGTGATAGCTCAGCATGGTTTGGGGTACTAACCTAATAAGGAAAAGTAGGCTGTTTCTCTCCTTTTCACCACATTTACTTCATTTGTGGATTTGTCTTTTGTAGTAGTGGCTACAGAAATGTACATCATATACCTGGATAGTATATTCAAAAACTGAAAATGTGGCTTTCTAAGAATCAGAAAATTGCAAACCAGTCAAGGAATATACTGTTCTCCTTTGAACTATTGTAACCATCTTGGAAAGATTGAAGTTACTTTAAAGACACTTGTAATTCTCTTACCTTTGTTAACAGATTACTGAAATTATGGACATTAAGGAAGTTGAGTTTCCCAAGGAATCCCATGCAGGAAGAATGAAAAGAAAAAAACCCTCATGTTAGCCAGGGTAGAACCTTGTATAACAGGAAGAGATTTCTCATAGTTGAAACAATGTTAGACCAATGATGGGTGATACCATACTTGACAGGCACTGCTTAGCTATGCATAACTTGCCCTCTCTTATTGTTTGTTTGTTTCTTTTTGGTTTTTGAAGGTAGGGTCTCACCCAGGCAGACCTGCAATTCACTATGTAGTCTCAAACTGGCATAGAACTCACAGTGATCCTCCTACCTAGCACCACCATGCCCTTTTTTCTCTGTGTTCATCTAACTGATGTCAGGAGTAGGAAGATGGACTTGAAGGGAGTGTCATTGCATCTCTTTATTTGCTCTTCTTTCCAATGTAACCCCATTGAATCAATGTCCTTTTCTCTGTTTTTCACTATTAGTTTTCTCTTTATTTGACATATAGACTATGGCTGGCTGGTTCTAGCTTATAAGGGATGCCAGGAACAAGCTTATACCCTAAAAGTTCTAGTAACAGTAAATGAGAATGTACGACAAAATATCAAGGTCAAAATCATAGACTAACATAATGTCTGTCCCCTTCTCTGACTTCTAACCCTTACTAGCATGTCCCTTATGAACACCTCCAGACCTAATGGCACCACTGAATATGCCATATGTGGAGAATTATGCCTTCAGAGGAAACATTGTTATCCTGAGGGAACACCATTAAGTAGAAACAATCATGAAAGAGCAAAAACATGAGTTTCTGAACACCTTGAGTGATCACTGATTTTCCTGTCTTCATAGAAATACCTGGGTAAGCATAAGAACCCTGAGAATTCAAATAAAACTAACACCAGGGGAAATAGCAAATGGACAGGAAGAGAAAGGACACTGGGAATGAATTCCACTCTGGAACCTGGACTGAGTCAACTTTTTTTTTGGTGGTGGGGGGGAATACATTTGGTGAAGAGGGCACACATAGGTTTATTCTGTTATAGGCATTTCCCTATGCTTTATGAAGGGCTATAAGAGTGAAATTGGAGCCACCACTCTCCCTGAGAGTGTCAATGTAGGATTCAGTGTGCAAAGAGAAGATCCAAGTATATCGATGGAAAACCTTCCTTCAGCACATTGGGGATTCTGGAGTGATTTGGGCTGGGGAGCTGGAGTGATCCTTCTAAGAGAAGAGATGTCTTCAGAAAATTATAGTAATTCCAGTTCCTAACATTCACCCACACTTTTCATCACCTCTGCAAGAACAGTGATGCTGCCTTCTTCTCTAATAATGGTTACTTATATTACAAAATGATGAAATTCATTGTTCAAGACTCCGGCCATGCCAAGCAGAAGACCTAGGAGCTCCACTCACAAGCAGGCCAAAAAAAAAAAAAAAAAAAAAAAAAAAAACAGGTTGAGGAAAGAGAGTATAGGAATGGGGCATGCAAGGTAAAGGATAAACTGGGTGCCTATAACTGGAGTTGATGGTTTCTTCCAGTAATTACATTCCTCATCTTGTTGCATCTTTCAGTAGATTTGGGGTAACCTCACTGATGTTTTGTCCTTCACAGGGTCTGGAGAATTAGGCAGTGTTCTTTCCATTCTGGAGTCAGTCCAACAAAGATTGAAGAAAAGAAGTAGAAAAGTTTATAGAAATCTATAAAGTCATAACCTACATTTTCGGATGATCAAATGGTAAATCCATCAATGTATATTTTTAGATAAATAAATATATCAAGATATTAGAGTTTGAAGTTATTGATACTTATTTGTGTGTGTGTGTGTGTGTGTGTACTGGCTTTTCTCCTCCCTCAGGAACATTATATTTTATTAGTTCATTTTACATTAAAATTTGGACTCCAGTGAGATGCTCCCACTACTCTTTGCCCAAAAGTGAGGTTAAACTCATCAAAATTTCTCTAAATTAACAGAGTATTCCCTTTAACCTATTTTGATCTCACTCTCTTTTGGAGAATCTAGATTTCTTCTTCTTTTTCATGTTTTTTTTATTTTCTTTCATAGAAAGCAGTGAGAACTGTGGACAACAAAATCTATCAACAAGACAAGAACAGACAGCTGACTCCTTGTCAGCATATGAACCAACCCTAGCACAGCAGCCAGGGTCCAGGGGAAACCACAGAGGAATTGGCGAGATGAGCCAGAGAGCTGCTTCCATGGCAAGCCTGACAACCTGTGCCAGGATGATGCAAACAGACACTGAGAATGCTCAAAATGCACCAAAGCAGAAAGCAGAAACTGCTGAGAGTACAATACTAATGTAGACTTAAAGTACAACCACCAAGGCTCAGGGAATCTTGTGGAAGAGGGTGCACAATGAATGTAAGAGCCACAGGGTGGAAGGGAAAGTCCAGAGGTATTGCCTGCCCCCCATGACTGACTGCTGCTCTCAAAACTAATAACCTACAACTCCATGGTGAATACCAGCAATCCCACTGAAGAGGATCATCAGTGGAGTTGGGGCAGAGAGGAAGGAAATGATGACACCAACTCATGATATATCCCAATAGTTTCTACTTTAATAAAAAGTTGTGTATGCTAATTATAATAAGTAGCACATATACATTCATAAAACATTTCAATTTTGTCTTCTTAAAACTTTTCAAGGAATCAGCAAGATATCACATTCTATATTTTACAAAAAATGAAGCAGAAATCCACTTAGGATACGTGACTTAGTTAAAGTTTCACAAAAAGATAAGAGGAAAAATGTAATTTATAATTAACCCTTTTTAACTTAAAATTCATTAACATTTACTAATATAAAATGTTTATTAAAATGAAATATGTAGAAATAAACAATTATATAATTAATGTGCATCTTCTCTGCCTCTGTAAATTTACAAAATGACTTTGATATCAAGGGAGAAAATAAATATTTTCACTTAATTCCTATTCAGACATCAGCTTAAAAAAAAAAACTTTCTTTTAATAAGAAATTTCAAGATCCTAATCTGATATGCAGATAGTATGAACACTTGGCTTGAATCTAATGGAGTGGTTTCCTTTATGGACAGGAGGCCACCTGATGCTGGGCAAAGCATGCTGGGCCTCTCTAGTGAATTCACATTGTGGAACTGGGAATCTATTATTTTACAAGGAAAATTAAACACCATTTTTCCTTATCCTCTCATTCAATCTCCTCTTCTCCAATATATATGCATTGATCATAGTTCTCCAAAGAAACAGCATCAAAATGACAAATTTATGATACATACTTGACTTGCATTTGTGATATACATTATATATTATGTATACATTTGATATCTATATCTATAACACAAACAAGAAGATATTTATTATAAGTTATTGGTTTATCCAATTATATAAAGTGGCATTTTCTTCAGGGTATGTTGGCAAGCTAGAGGCCCAGGAGAACTGATGGTATATTTTGTATGAAACCAGACATCTAAGAACAAAGAGAACCAATAATGTAATGCCCATGGAGAGGCCAGCAGACTCGAGGTAGTCATCAGGGAATGCTTCAGCTAGAGCCTAAATATAGAAAATGAGCTATTGTCCATGTTCAAAGGTGGTGAGCCAGAATGAATCCTGTTTTTCTTGGGTCAGTCTGCTTTACTCTATCCAGGTCCTCAAGTCACTGAACAAGACCTGCTCCAGTTCAAAAGGCCTGTCTTTGTGATCATGAATAGAGTGAGATACACACCACATCTAAAACTCAGAAAAATGTCGCATAAAATATCCAGGCACATTGAAGTTGAGTAGGCACATGAAATTAAACATCACAATGAACATGAACTGGAAGACTAATGTGTATTGTAAGCCTGAGCCATAACTTCAGGTGACAAATGCCTGGACAGTGTTTACATTATTCTGCCTTGTCAATAAATATCACCCTGTTAAATCTGAGGGAAAAAGACAAAAACAAAACAGGAAACCTGCACAGTGCTACTTCTTTTCACAGTCACTATTCTAAGCTGAAATAGTTAGAAGCTCACTTAGTCATTAGAACTGAAAGAAGTAGAGTACCACTGACTTAAAATAATTTTGCCTACCCCAACTTCAAAGGATATTTTTCAAAAGCGTATTTTAAAAGTTCTGGGGAAAATGTTAGTCATTCTAGCTCTTATGTACAAAGGGAAATAAAAATTTAAAAAGAGCACTTTTCAGAATATATTTCTGCTCTTATTACAATAGAAAACTCTGTGAATGTCTGGAACATTTACATTGTATTCATAGACTTGATGAATTTCCTGAAAGTGTATGCAGAACATTTCTGTGAGAAGGAATTTTTTTTTTTTTTTTTAAGGAGATGTCATTTACTTTCATTGGATTTGCTAAAGAAAATGTGGGGCCTTCTGAAAACAATCTTTATAATCTGTTGTCTAATGGTAAGGATTGTGCTGGCTGGGTTTAAAAGTCCTCTCTAAAACTCATGGCTGTCTCTTGTAACAGTTAAGAAAGGGGTGGGGGCACATTGAGGAAAAACTGGACAGCTCTCTCCTTTCCTTGCAAGCAGTCAGGAAGCAGAGCCCGAACAGGAAGTGGGGCCTGGCTATAAACCCTGCTCGGGCCTGCTGGGTGACCCACTTCCTCCAGCACAGCTCCGCCTAATAAAGGTTTCACAAAGCTCCTAAACAGCACCACAATCCTGAGGACCAGGAGCTCAAACTTAAGAGTCTACGAGGACAATTTATATTCAAACCACAAAATAGGCAACTCATCCTCAAAATTTTCAAAATGAGAATCCGAGTGTGACAGAGAGAGAGAGAGAGAGAGAGAGAGATGGCACGCGAGGACCTTCAGCCACTGCAATCAAACTCCAGACATGTGCAACACCTAGTGTGGATGCGTGACCTGTCACCTTGTGTGTCTGGCTTAAGTGGGACCTGGAGAGTCCAACATGGGATCTTAGGCTTCACAGGCAAGCACCTTAACAATTAAGCCATCTCTCCAGCCCCATATTTTCAACTTTTTGTTAGTCACACTCATCTGCCCTTACCTTGAACTCTCTTTGCCTTGAACTCAGAGGCAAACAGGATCCCTAGTACAAGTTCTGAGAGCAGGCTACAGTTTGTGAGAGTGTGGCCTCAAAATATTTTGTTCCATTTCATAATAGCTGGACTACTGGGGTGAGGAATATAAACTCTCTGTAGCTTCCTGGGATAAAACATGGAGAACATTTGAATTCCTTCTTCTGATGGTTGCTGTAGGCTCACAAAGAAAAGTGCTCAGAAAGAATTTATCACATCAGTTAAAGATCTTAGATGAAATGTGTACATTATTCCTTATTCCTTCAGAAGCACTAGTGAAATAAAATAATAGAAACTTAAAAAGAGAAACATATGATAACATTCACAAACTCAAAAGTTGATGGACACGGAGTCATTCACTTGGTGCCCCAAGCTAAATTCAAAACTGGCAATGGGTCACTGGAGGAAGCAATTCAGCTCTTATTGCAGAGACCCTGATTATGTATTAGCTCAAGAACTGCAGGCATTCTGGCAGGAATATAAAAACCTCAAGAGCTGGTGATATCTTAGGAAGTGGGTTTATACAGGGCTTAAAGGAACAAAAGTGGATCTAAGTGTGTTTGGAAATCACTTCTCAATTTAGGCAGTTTAATCTCTGTAGACTGCTAGCAAGAGGAGAGAATTGCATATTTTTAAGTATCACAGTGACTAAGGGGTGTGTTTGTCCTTTCATCATCTGGGATCAAAGATCATGCATTTCTGTATTGTTTCTGACAATCACACACAACAAAGAATTATCCTGTCCCAAGGCAATCATGAAGAATTCTGTATTGTTTCCTTTCTCCTAATTTTCATAGTAGATGTTCAACACATGTCACCCCATCAGAAGACTAAGGCCTTATTACAGAAGTAGTTGAACCATACTTCTGGACAGAACCATGTCAAGCATGGTCTTATGAGGCACCCATGCCACAGGTATTGCTTATTGACAATTAGATCCCCAGTTGTCCTTTTCAATCTAACCATCAGAATTTCAGCTGAGATGCTACCCTACAGGCAGAAGAAAAAGTCTTCTTTGCACAATGTGACCAGCTCATGAAAACATGCTAAATGTGCTGGCATAGACAGTTCCACTACTGAATGCTAAATTGATTAGCCTCCGTGAGCATTTCTTTTGATGGCTTCCAACTATGCATTCAGAAGTTTCAGGTGGTGCTTCAATACATAATCATAAACATAAGCAGGCAGAAAATAACAACCAGAAAAGTAGTTGGCCCAAATGAACAAATAAGAGCAAATATGTGGAAAAGAGGGCAGGAAAGAAGAAAGTTTTAAAGTTATTACATATCTTAAGACGTGAAAAGGAAAAATCCGGTATCCAAGTAATCACAGAGGGATAGAAAATCTGTGAAATATGTTCAGAAAGGATCATTAAACCAACAAACATACATTCAGAGTATGAAAATTATAATGAGAAATAAAATTTAATTAAATAGATTGAAATGAAAATTTGACTTAGAAAAAAATCAATGAACACCAAAGAATTGAGAAGGCCAACACATGAGATCTAAAATGAGCAAAGCTAACTTCAATGCAGAATAAGCATAGAAAATAAAGTAATTCAATAAGATACAGTAAAAGAAGTACAATTCCAAAAACAGGAAAATTGAGTTGCAAAAATGAAATAACTCATGCATCATCCCAGAAAATGTGTAAATAGTCATCCATATAGAAACATACCATCCATTGTGAATTTCATAGCAGTGGAGGCAGATTAACTGGAAAGAAGCTTATAGGGTCTTTGTACAGAAATAATTAAAAATAAAACAATGACTTTTTCTCCTTAAAAATGAAAGAAATGAAAATTAGAAGATGAGAACTTATTTCAAGGTTCTGAGATACTTTCTTTTCAACTGAAGTCATTATAACTTCTCATGATTAATTAATAGTGAGGAAGAAACAAACAATATTTAAACATGTAAGATAGCACAACCATTCTCCCATGCATGATTTCTTTTAAAATAACAGTGCAATATACCAAAGAAAGAACTAAACCAAAGACATCAGGTAAACTGAGGATATGCCACAGTAGAGGCAAAGGGAATTCCTAAGATGATGGAGTAAGGAAATTCACATGGGGTAGCCATTTTAAGGATAATCAAATGGACAGCATCATTGAGAAGACATGTAGAAAGACTACTTGAAGAAGACGGCATGGGAGCCAGGTGAGGTGATGCACATCAGTAATCCTAGTACTTGAGAGGTGGAGGCAGGAGGATCAGGAGTTCTAGATGAAAAGCCTGGGCTCCATGATACCATGACTCACAATACTAGAGCAAAACAAAACAGAACAGATGGCACAGACAATTACACAGTGCATCATAATACAATGATATAACAGTACAAAGCAAGAGGAAACTGAAACCTACAGAAAAAACACCATACCACCATTTAATTTTTAGTAAAACATAATACTTTTAATACATTTATTACTATTTTATTATTGTTATTTTTATAGTGCTAACACTTGAACTCCATGTCTTGCACAAGTTAGGCCACAGCTTCTTAAACTGTAAATCACAACCTTATAGATGGTTATGTAAATGTATGTAGAGGTCATGAAAATTTGATGTAAGGAAAAGATGTCTGAAGACCCACCAACTGAAACTTAATTTACAACTCAAATATTTACTGAATCTTGATGTATTTTGAAACACTTCAATTTCCTTCTCTAGTAGACATACCCACTGTCTTCTATTTATAATAATTTTTGCTATTTTCTTAGCTTAAAATTATAAATGATGTTATTTTAGCTTTTATAAATGGACATGTTGGATTTATTTATTTTTTTATTTTTCCCCATAATTTATTTTTATTTATATTATTCTGAGTTAAGATATTTTTATTTATTCATTTGAGAGAGAGACACAGAGAAAGACAGACAGAGAATGTGTATGGGCATGCCAGGACCTCATGCTACTGCAACCTTCCCACACATGCACGGCTTTGTGCATCTGGCTTTATGTGGGTACTGGGCCATCGGGATTTGTAAGCAAGTGTCTTTAACCACTGAGCAATCTCTTCAGCTCTGGATTTATTTTTTTAATTTTTAATTTATTATTTTTTTGTTTTTATTTATGAGAGAGAGAGAGAAACAGACAGGTTGAGAATGAGTGTTCCAAGGTCATCAACCATTGCAAACAAACTCCAGGTGCATGAACTACCTTGTGCTTCTGGATTATGTGGATCCTGGGTCCTTAGGCTTTGCAGTCAAGTATCTTAATCACTAAGCCATCTCTCCAGCTCCCACCACAGCAGGATTTATTTTTAAAATACCTTTATAGCTCAAGAAATTTGTCCTTCAATCTTCCTTATTGATAGATTTGACTATACTTCACTCATTTACACTATTGTATGTATTAACCATTTTTTCATCACTGGAGAAAGTATTCTTTTTGTTATCCCATTTAGTAAAACATGTAGCCTTTGTCCAAGAAAGGCTTGAATAATTTTTTCCATTCCTTTTCCCCATACAAGCATTCTTAGAAAGTTATCCCAGAACAAATGTGATCAGCACTCTGCTTAAAAAGATGTGGAAACACCAGGAACCTGTGGAGAATGTTCTCCCAGAGACTTTGAGTTCACTGGCTGGTTCCAGTGCAGCTGGTGTGATCTCTTTGGGAATAGTCTAAAGGTGTCAATACCATGTATATTTCCCAAGGTATTGTTGCCCTGTTCCCAACACAGACCTGGTTTGTCTTTCAATCAATGGATTACAGAAAAAAAAAAAAAAAAAAAAAAAAAACACTGAATAAAACCTGGAATTTTGGTCAATACTCATGATCTTTATTGAAGTAGCCTGGTTCTTATACTTGAGGTGCTCTTTCTGCATACAGTAAGAATCACTGTCACTCTCTGTATCTTGTATTTAGCAGGTTTTGCTCTGTGAACAATCTGCATGCAAGCATGGATTCATTGGCCATCACTGGGATTTGCTTCATATTATGATAGTGCCCATTTTTCACATGATGGCTGACCACTGTGCAATTTATTACCTGGGAACATCAGTGAGTCCAGTAACATAACAACATTTTTCTTAGTTTCCACAAGGGAGCAACCACTGTACTACACTACCTTGTTGGAATCGTTATTAGCTGAGGGCTCCTTGCTGGGAGGATCAACAGAGAGTTCCTCTCCATTCCTACTACAGAGCTGATCTTTTTTATTGATTTAATTTTTATTAATTAGCAACTTTATATAGATACATCATATATTGGTACCATTATTTCTCTCCTCCTTGCCCCATTCTTTTGAGGGCCCTTCTTAATGGGATTGCTGGTATTCACCATGTAGGTGTAGGTTATAAGTTGTGAGAGTAGCAGTCTGTCATTGTGGGGAGGATTATGTCTCTGGATATTCCTTCCCAATCTGTAGCTCTTACATACTTTCTGCCCCTCTTCTGCAAACTTCTCTGAGCCTTGGTAGGTGTGCTTTAAGTCTAACTTAGTGTTGAGCTCTCAACAGCTTCTGTATTTCTGCTTTGGTCAATTTTGAGTATCCTCAGTGTGTGTCTATATCACCTTTGCCCAGGTTATCAGGCTCGTTATGGAAGCAACACCATTGCACATCTCACCAGAACCTCTGTGGTTCCACCTGGGCCCTGAGTACTGTGTGAGGGTTCTAGCATCGGGAGTCAGCTATATGTTCTTTTCTTCTTGGTACCATTTATGGTTGTCCTTGGATCTTGCTGCTTTCTGAAAAAGGAAAACAGATTCTCCGATGAAAGTGAGATCAGGATAGGTTAAAGGGAATAATATTTATGAATTTAGACACATTTTTATGGGTGTAACCTCACTTTTGGATGAAGGTTTGTGGGAGCTTCTCACTTGAGTCCATTATTTTGGTCTCCATAGGATTCTGACCATGTTTGCATTTCCATTTATAGTTTCCTTTCCACTGAGCAGATCTCATAGCCAATCAAAGAGCCACTGGTTACCTACCTAGGTTGTGTGCTACTACTATTGCACAGGTGTAAAATCTTGTTAGATTGGTTGTTATCATATAGCAGTGTCCCCTGCTTGCAGACAACATTGTGGGACCATTTTCCCCCAGTAGTTCATGTAGCACTTTTCAGCACTATAAAAACTAACCATTTTGAAACTGGCTTCCTTTCAGATTCAGCTGGATCTCTCAATGATCCGCTTTGGCAGCATTCACTGTCTTCAGCAATAGGGTCTTATCTTTTACTTCAAGAAGGTAATCAAGTGATCTGACAGAAGCCTGTCTTGTATTGGAGACGTCATAGGTCTTTCCCATCAATAAATAGCTGGACATTCTAACGGTTGGTAATACAAGAAGTTTCTGAGCTTCATAATCTGCTTTGTATCATCTGAAATACAGCCTTTCAATTACTACATCATTTGATGTGAGAGTTTATTTTTCCATATTTCCACCTGTCAGCATAACAATATGGAAGCATCATATTTGCCCATCCTTTCCAGAGTATGAAATATTATGTTTTGGAAAAACAATCTTATGCCAATAAAGACTATTTATTTAACCTGAATCCCCATCTTTTAGAATCACTGCTCTAAGCATGTGTGCTGTGCACATTCTCCAATGCCTGTCAGAAAATGGAGGCTGGGTTCTGCAGGACTCCCCAACAAGGGAAGATTATTTTACTCTCCTAACAGTATCAACAAGTCCTTTGATCTGTTATGTTATCATTTAATCATTGCTTTTTGTTATATTTCATTTTTGTATATTTATTTGACAGAGATAAAGAGAGAGAGAGAGAGAATGGGCATACCAGCCACTGCAAGTGAACTCCACATGCATTTGCTGCCTTGTGCATCTGGCTAACTTGGGTCCTGGGGGATCAAACAGGGGTCCTTTGGCTTTTCAGGAAATGTCTTAACTGCTAAGACATCCCTCCAGCCCTAATCATTGCCTTTTAATCACTTGGTTAAGAAAGTAATCAAATAAACCTGTTATTATTCAAAGCAGAAGCTTCTGTATCTGTCTTTAACATAGAGTTAAAAGTATGAATTGTATAATCAAGGAGATTCGCAGATATGATTATTTACATGAACTCAGCTGTCTCTATCTTTCTTTTATATGCACATGAGCTGTTTGTACCTCCCTTTTATAGGCACTCCTTCTGATAATTGTCTACTAATATTGAGAAGCTACTATGCCTATGGTAAAGCTATATGTATCCCTGACCGTTTGTCTTTTTAGCTTTGCTTATCCTCCTTTGGTGATGAATCATAGTTAGACTTTTGTTGTCATTCTATGTGATATAAATCTCCCAGCAGAATCCATCATATTCCACAGCCATCATGGTTATCATTTTTCCACAGTTTTCCAACATAGCTAGTTCATCCCTTTATAACTATAAAGTTATAAAAATTGCTCTATCTACCTTTGAAGAAGTGTTCTTTGTTCTATTACTACCCAAAAGGGGTGATGTCTCTTCTTGCTAGATGACCACCTAAAGTTCTGACATCTCAATTTCCCCTTGTTGTCATTTATTCTAGGTTTGCCCCTACTTATGTATCTACTATATAACTTGAAAATAACATGATTTAAATAGCCCCAAATAATTGTTTAATTTTTAAGAAATGATGTTACATCAAGCATCTATGTGGAACCTTTTATTGTAGCCCGTCTTACAATTCCTATAATTAATCTTTTTTATTAGCTATGTACATAGTGTGTATAAAGTTATGTTGGTGCCATTATTAGCCTCCTCCCTATCCTCCCTGCTCTGAAGAGACCCTCCTTGTTGGGGAATGTGGGTTGTGCATTGTGGTGATAGCTATCAGTTATGGGAAGAGGTGATGTTTCTGTGCATCATGCCCCATCTTGTGGGTCTAAGAGTCTTTCCACCCCCTCTTCCATGCATTTCCCTGAATCATGTTGGGTTCATTTTAGGTCTACTTCAGTGATGAGGTCTTGGGAGCCTCTCTTTGGATATCAGGTTTGGTAGTAACTGAGTGTTTTCTGTGTTTCTTCCTTCACCCTTGTACTGGTACCAGGTTCACCAAGAAAGCAGCACTCTTGCTCATTTCCCCAGTTACTCCATGGTTTCAGCTGGGGGCCTGGTGAGGTGTGATGGGCTGATTCTCTACTCAGGTTTGGCATCCATCTGAAAAACAGAAGCATATTCTGCAATGGTGAGTAAAATCAATACCAGATAAATAGGATAACCATTATTATTTTAGAGGGAATTTAATACATGTAGCCCCTCTTGTGTCCCATGACTGGTGTGAGCTTGATATTGGAGAACGAGCTCATTTTTTGGATATGGTTCTGATATGTTTCCCAGTTCCAGCTATGAGTTCCATTCCACAGAGGGGATGTTAGCCAAATCAAGAGCAGTTGGTTGCCCACCATGGCTGTGTGCCACTACTGCACTTGTGTGAGCATCAAGTCAGATTATTTGCTATTGAGTATCTTAGACTGTGAGTTGCTTGGGTAGATGTTGGTCATTTTCCCCCAGTAGCTCATGTAGCATCTTCTGGCTACAGCTTCTAGACAAGCTAACAGTCTGGAGACTGTCTGTCTTCCAGATTCCAGCCAGGTAACTCCATGTTCCATACCAACAGCATAAGGTGTCTTCAGCAATAGGGTCTTACCATTAACATTTGGTGGGTCATCAAGTACTCTGACAGAAATCTGTCTTCTTTTGGGAAACCTTGTAGTAAGTCTCTCTGATTTGAACAGCTCATTGTGGATGTTAACCACATACTCGTACTGGGAGTTACAGGCCAGCACCAAGGGAAAAGATGGGACTGCATAACCAGGTGGCTCAAGTGGACAGGGTGTGGAGAGAATGGGACAAAGCAGACTAGTGTTGCAACTGGGCTACAGAAGGGGGAGGATGGTAGTACGTAGTCGTTCCACAATACTGAGGGTTGAAGGGATGGGACAGCAGGTCTGTTGGGACCATTTAGCAGAGGGTCGCTGGGACTGCAAGGTCTTATGACATGACAGGGTGGGGATATTTGACTGCGCTTGGGTAAGGTGATGACCAAAGGGGGTTGAATGGTGGTGCTCAGATGGGTTGGCAGGAAAGGGGAGGTAGGGGTGAAGAATAGTCTACTTGCCTTGTTCTGGGTCTGCACACATGGAGGGTTGGGGTTGGGTCAGTGGCAAGGGGGATAGAGTTCATGTGTGGAGCTCCAGTGCACAGGGGGTGGAGCTGCAGAGGCAGTGAGGGGGAAGGAGTTCGCTTATGGAGCCTAGGGCTGGGGGAATGCTAGCCTGCTGGCCTAGGTCCACTTAGCCTGCAGTTAGTGCAGGAGGAACCTATGCCTGGGGCAGCAGCTAGAATGGCTGCTTGAGGGGATTGGGGGCTGGTGGGATACCAGAGAGCAGGGGACTCAGTGGATTCCCTACTTTGCTCCTCTGTGCCCTCCCACTGAACTCCAATGAACACTAATGCACCCTAAAGGTCTTGCCTTTCCTTCCCCATGAGGTAAGGCATGGTTAGGCAGATGCCATCTTGACTGGAAGTCTCCTATAATGAATCTTTTAAAGTCCTGATTTTATGTGCAATTATATCCCATTAAGAAAAACTGAAACAAAACAGAAAATGAACTGGAAAAAAATCATGTTTAAGACTATTAAATTTTGGATAAAAGCAGAAATATTTTAGAGTTTAGGATGTTAAGCACAAGAAATATAGGGGCACTACACTTAATGTTCATGTTCACATATTAATGCTACTCTCACTTCTGATTAGAGAAGCTTCTCTTTTCAGATGGCGATGACCACTGGGATCACCAAAAGGCAACATAGTGCTGAGAAGAAGGGATGGAGGAGTGCCCAGCACTGAAACACCTCTGTCACACCCTCCAAGGCTCAGGGACCATTGCGGAAGAGGGGGCGGATAGAATGGAAGAGCCAAAGGAAGGGTATGATTTCTTACAATGCAACTGCCCAGACAGAAATTGGCCTCGATATCCCTGACCTTGCAGTGCCTAGCAATACCTTCACAAGACCCTCAAAATAGAAGAAAAAGATGATGACATCAAATTAAAAGAAAGACTAATGGAGAGAGGGAGGGGATATGATGGAGATTTGTGTTCTAAAGTGGAATGGGGGGAAGGGAAGGGAGGGAAATATCATATGTTTTTTGTGTATAAGTATAGAAGTTGCCAATAAAAAATTAATAATTAATAAATAAAAAAGAAATATATGTAGGAAGAAAACTTATCTAGGTGGATCATATTACAACCAATGACAACTGGAAAAGAAATGAAAAAGAAGAAAAAGAAAACAACACATTATACACAGTTAGACAATAAAAATTTCTGAACATTTTGCCAGAAACAACGTGGCTAGATAAAAATGAAATAAAATATTTAAAGTTCTGAGAGAAACAATAGTGATAAATTTTATATGAAGCAAAAGCATTATTTCAAAATAAATATTGAATTAAGGCATTTTCGAATAAGAATCGTGGTGGATACATGCACCTAGAAATATAGTGTAAGAAATGCTATCATAAGATTTTTAGCTAAAGGCAAAATAATACAAGAAGGAAAGTCATATTCATCAAGATGAATAGTTGAGTAAACATCACTTAAAAACTATGTTCCTTCATTATTTCAAAAGACTACCAAAACTATACATTTAAATACACACATATGAATGCATTAAATTGCACAAGAATATGTTGCCTATTATACACATGCAGATTTATGTACTTGTAATCCAGCAAAGGAGGAAAGAACTAAAGATATCTGGTGTGTCACTAAGTGAATAGGAATGCTACAATACCAAAGGTGGTGTAATAAGTTAAAGATGTGTAATAGTCAACACAGCTGTTAAAAGGAGAGCAAATTTATGAATAAAAGTCCATAGCTAACTTACAAATAAAATTATGAAAACACATACTTCAAGGAAACACAGGAAACAGGTTGATAATAAAAACTAAACATGAGGGCTAGAGAGATGGCTTAGTGGTTAAGTCACTTGCCTGTGAAACCTAAGGACCCAGGTTCGATTCCCTAAGGCCCACATAAGCCAGATGCACAAGGTGGTGCATATGTCTGGAGTTTCTTTGCAGCATCTGGAGGCCCTAGCATGACCATTCTCTCTCTCTCTCTCTCTCTCTCTCTCTGCCTCTTTATCTGTCTCTCAAATACATAAATATATAAAAACTAAAATATAAAAATTCATAAAACTAAACATGAAATATGATACATAAGAAAACTGGAAAACAAATAATGAAGTTGAGAAAAAAATGAGCTACACCAATATTTCCATTGTATATAACATATACTAGGAAACACAAGAAAACTGGAATGCAAATATTCAGGTAAGTCACAAATCTTATCAGAGAAAAAAAAATAAGGTTCTTCATTATAATAAACAGTGACAAGAGTCAGCAGTGTGTATACCTAAAAACTGATATATTATGAAAGGGCACAAATATTCAATACTAAGTAATTTCAGCAGATAACAGATACCATAATTAGCAAAGACCTGCATTTGCTAAACAACATGGAAGACTTCAATCTCAATCATATTTATAAGAAAATACACATGAAAATTGCCATATAGACATTCACCTGAAATGAGTATTTTTACTGACATTAACCACTGACTCAAGAGCTGAGCAGATCATTTTTACTTTAAGATATGGAAACTATCAAAATGTATTGGAGTAAAAGAAGAATAATACCATAAGAATTTGAGAAACAAATACAAGACAAGTCAAAAGACTAGGAGTGAGGTGCAAACTTAAAAGGTGAAGTGCATGGATAGAAAAGTTTAGCTTGTGTGTGTAATCAGTGAGCACACATTCTTCACATTGTGCATCACAGAAGTAAAATTTCTTGTCAAGAGTGTAGAAATGTTTATGGCCATTGGCTTGCTCAGACATAGGCATTTAAAAAATTGTTTATTTTGCGTTTCTCATAGTGAACCTCACATTTAGATGATATATTTCATCCACCTATTCTATATTGTTTTTTTTTTTCTTTCACTTCAGTTTCTCTGCATACAGCATTATGTATTTTGGATTTATTCATCATCACTTGGATATAAATCCCAACATCTTTCAAGAGTAAAACATAATGAGTAGTCATGTAATTCAGAACAAGTTTAATTTGGCAAGGGCACCTACTATTCTTTTCTTACATTTACCCTCTATTTAAATGCTCTTTTCCTCTAGTGTAAATAGCTTAACAGAAGGACACATATACAACTTATAACTAAGGGCATCACTTTTAAGGATTTTGATCATTATTGCTGATTGTGATGAAAGAATCAAAAAGCTTTATGAATATTAGTCATCATCTTTTAGTGTATGCTACTGAGAACATTGTAACATGGCTGATGAAAGGGTCAGTAAGTACCATGTCCACAGTTTTTCTGCATATTTGAAAATTTTAGACTATGACTGAGTGAGGTGTTTTTAAGGAAGTATTTAGGGAAAGTTAAATCTGTGGTTCCATTGTTTCCAAGTTATTCTAGGGATGACAACCAATTGATTATGTCTAGTCAAGAAACTTTAAGTGGATGCATTTTACTAAAATATCTTTTAAACAAAGATAAGCATTAATCAATGACGAGACTGGCTTTATTTGACTAGCGATAGTTAGGTAGGACATAAGTAGAAGATCATAGCTAAAACATAGAGAGATGATAGATAAATTATAGATAATATATAGATAGATGATTGATAGATAAAAGATAGACGTGATAGATAGGTAGATAGATATATAGATAGATGATAGATAGAAAATAGATAAATAGATGATAGATGAAGATATGGAAATACAAGCAATAACTGAGATGGTTATGAGCTTGTTCTGCCTTTAATTTCTTCTCACAAAAGCATTTGTCATTCATTACTAAGGTGATATTCTACACTGCCTCCTGGGTTTGATGCCTTAAGGTATTTGTAATTCAAATTCTAAGTATTTGGGAGAGTGGACAGACAGGAAAATATGCCCTGACTTTGATCACTAAAATATATCTTTACATTGATTACATATTTCCCAAGACACCAGTATAGACACACAAAATAAGTCCACATATATAAAGTATAGCAGACTGGGTACAAACCCCAAAACTAAGCCTCATACTTTTTGGTCCTGATGTGCATGTGAGCTACAGTGTACTTAATTTTTAAATTTTCTGAGTAAAAATAAATAAATCACTAAACATCACTGCAAGTAGCAGCTGTTTAATTTTTATCAAAATTCTTAAGCTCGACACTTTGTTCTAAGGTCAGTGGAGTATTTCTTCTTTTTGCCTATCCTGGGGTTACATAAATGGAAATAGTTTAATGTTACCTCAGTCTGAGGTGACAGGGTTAGGAAGACTCAGTTGTGAAAAGCCATATCCTCCAGCACATGAGGCTGCACTTCTTCAAATAATAGCAGCTTATCTGAAGAGGAGGAAAGGCACAGTGTCAGTCCTTTGAGGCTTAAGACTGGAAATCATACTATAATTATTTCATTGCATTTTTTTCATGTAAAAAAGTCACAAAACCATCCTAGATAGAAGTAATTAAAAACATTCCACATCTTAAAGGGAGAAGTTGCAGAATCACTTTACAAAAGGATGTGCTTAAAAAAATAAGGAGAATTTTTTATGCCATCTTTGTAATTTACTATCAGAAATTCTCTCTCACTGTCTTTTAGAAAATTTCATGCAACCTTGGCCTCCAAGTCATCTGTACAGACACATTTCCTCCATGTTTTCAAAGAGTACAATAGGAAAGAACACTCTACCATCAGGGTACTACCAAAATGTTTTAGACAGCAGAATATTCAAAATATTTCCTGAACTGTTCAAATTTAGCTTTTATGCCACGCTATAAAACTAAATTCTAATTATTTGGATAACAATGATCAAACATATTATAGGTCCAAATTCCTTTCCTCAACTAATGGAGTCATCTTTTCCTTAGTGAAATTCACACCTTATATTATGTCCATTCTATAAGCAAAAATAATTTAAGAGAAAGTTTTCAGGTCACTCTTGATGTAAATAATTTTGTCTATGTTCCGGTTGGGTGCTCTTCCATCTTTGTTTCATTTTCTTTTAACCAGTGGGTTCACTCGACACCCTGCTCTAAATCCTAACAACTCAGGAGATAATTTGCTTAAAGGTGAATGGACTTATGGCAAAGAAAAAAAAAATTCTTCTTAAACAACCTTAATATTTTGTTCTTTGGGGAATAAGCAATCTAATGCTCAGATTTGATAGCTCAACTGTTTTTTTTTTTTTTTTTTTTTTGATTAGTCACTGTTCTTTCTCTAATTCTAATTCTTTAGATGCCTTTCAGAGTTTCTGTCTGATTTTGCTTCAGATGGTCTTTAACTTTCACTCTTCATAGGGATGTTTTCAAGAAAAGCTGAGGGTGGGGATGGGGGTATTTTCCTAAGCTCAGATTGTGAAGTGCCTGAGAGTTTAGATCTGGGGAATCCCTTTCAGGTAACTTGATGGAATGAGAGCTCTGGTACATTACGGAAGTGACATCTCTGATGTATGCCCTGCATGTTCCAGTCTACTGTGGCTCAAGTCATTGTCTGAAGTTCTGTCCCATCAACCATGCTCTTGTCTGGTTTCTGTAGGTGATTCTTCATGACATCCCACATTATCCAGCCTATACATCCTAGGTCACCTTACATACAAATCATTATCTCCTGTTTCTGTATAATGTCACCTATGAAAATGATCCAAAGACTACATATTTTTCTGAACTTGAAAACATAAAAGTTGACTGCCTTCACCTCATTATGTGTCATGTTACTCACCAGCTGCTGTGGACTCCTTTCTCTTCTGCTTCAGTGAGGTGAGATCACCGTCTACACAAGTTTTTAAAGCAAAATGGAAGCTTCCTTTGTGTTTAAGAGCTTTGATGTAGTACCAAAAATAATCTCTACTTACTTACTTCCAGTCTAGCAGAAAAGATTTTCTGTACCATACAAAATGATAATAGTAATCACGTTGGGCCACTTTTTTATTCTAAAATATTTTGGCAGAAAAACATTAATTCAGCAGACTTGGGAGTCTCACATTTTAGACATAGAAAACGATTTGCTTTTGACAAATAAAAAGAAAAAGAAACAAAGAAACGAATGAATATAGGAAAGAAGAAAGGAAGGAATAAATGAGGAAAGGAGAAAGGGAGGAAGGGAAGGAAGGAGGAAGGAAAGAAAGAAAGAATAAAACAAAACAAATAGAAATTTCTTCATAGGCATGTGTTGGCACTAATGTGGTACCACAATACACTAAAAGCAAATGGGTAAAGTAAGCATCAGAAATATTTCAGATATATAAGAAGAAAAGTCACCAGCTTAAAATTCAATTCTGACGTAGAATTTCCATAAAATGATCTTAATGACATCTGCACAAAAAAGTTAACCAAGATTTTTTTAAAAAAATCTAACATGTTTTTAGTGTTTACTACAGTTTATTTATTTATTTATTACATATGGTACACTAGCAGGTTCCTTCAAGTGTCTCCACCAGTGCTTTGGAAATGCAGCTATGACTTGCATTCCTCAATGACTTACCTAGGTATCTAACAAGACTGCATCCATTGCTTTAAGAATGTTTTAGTTCACTGTTAAGTTTTCTAGTTTATTGGTTGCTCATTAATGTAGAAGTGATGAATCAATGTTAAGTATTATGAAGGCCTAGAAAGTTTGAAAAACAAAGTCACCATGGCCCTTGTGCCTAAATAAGAAATTAATTTGACTAAAAAGTCATTAACATATGAAATGGTCATCAACATTCTAAAGTATGAGTGTGTTAACTCCTTAGATTATATGTTATTGATGAAATACGATGGAATTCAGAATAGAAGAGAAGCATTGTGGGCACATGAACAAAGAGTTTTTGGGCAGTTGAACAGAGTAGCATATTGAGAGATCCCCAGACCACACTCAGACTTGATGATCCTTTGAAGAACCCTCAAAATGAAAGAAGCTGTTATAGAGCTGGAGAGATTGCTTAGTGGTTAAGGCATTTGCCTCCAAAGCCAAAGGATCTTGGTTTGATTATCTAGGACCCACATAAGCCAGAAGAACAGGGGGACACATGCATCTGGAGTTCGTTTGCAGTGCCTGGAGGCCCTGGGTGTGCCCATTATTTCTCTTTCTCTCTTTACCTCTTTCTCTCTGTCTCTCTCTCTCTGCTTCTTTCTCTCTCTCAAGTAAATAAATAAAATATATTTTAAAAAGATAATTGTTTAAAAAAATAAAGAAGCTATTATATTAACAGTTCAGGTTCACTACAGTGAGAAGATGCTGAGGAAAGGACAAGCCAAGTCCAGGTAGCCAGGGATACCAAGAACACATTTCTACACTAATGATGTGAAACATTATCCTAAGGCTCTGTCACAAAGGCATGCTGCTCCCACAAGTTTGATCCCAACTGCTCAGACTCTCCTCTCTGGTAAAGGGAAATCAAGCATTTACAAAGAATTACTGTCAAAATAAACAAATGTAGTCAACCTTGTTTGCACTGACCAAGGTGGTGAGTCACAAAATCAAACATACAGGTAAAATATTCCATAGGTTTAAGATGTTATTTCCTGGAAGCAGAACAATGGTCAATGGTTGAGTAACCCAGACCTTCTAAATTATTATTTTTCTGCCAAAGTACTTTAGACTGAAAAACTTATTTAAAAAATGACTAAAATGAAAATTCAGGTAAAAACATGTATTTTGACATTTAAGTTGTACTACTTCTTGCACTATCAAGGACACTTCCACCACACTCTCCACATTCATAAGTTATACACACATAAACATATAAAATATACAACCGATAGTAATCATAAGCATTGTATACAACATGCTGTATATAAATATATATTCTATATATATGCATATATGTAATCAAATATAAATATACTTATGAAGATACAAATAAGCTATGGTTGTGGGGTCAGCATAGATAAGTGTTATGTTATGGTTTCTTCCCTACTCCTAGAGGGAGGAGGGAGTTTCATGGGACCCTGGAAGCTAATTCAACTTACAAGACTCAAGGCCTACTCTCCAAGGTCATATAAGCATTAAACAATTATTACAGGAAGGAATACTCTTTTTATTATTACGTTTTAAAAATTTTATTTATTTATTTGAGGGAGAGAGAGAGATACAGAACTAGGCAGATAGAGAGAGAGAGAGAGAATGGGCCACTGCAATTGAACTTCAGATGAGTGCTCCCCCTTGTGCATCTGGCTTATGTGGGTCCTGGGGAGTTGAACCTAGGTCTTTTGGCTTTGCAGACAAACACCTCAACCACTAGCCATCTCTCCAGCTTATGTTACTCTTTTGTGAAGCTTCCTGAATGTTAAGTAGGCAGCTCCTGGGATGCAGCTGATATGAGTCCTCACCCATGCTGGGGAGAGCTCTTTAGTGATGGGTGATGCAGCTGTCAGAAAGGCACCCTGCTTCTGTAAGTAACCATTCTCTCATGTGCCTGTAAAGTAACCCTGAAAAGCTTCTTTGATCTCTTGTTGATGTCCTTTCTAGAGTTAATATATCTGTTTCGTTTCCTTTTAGGGAAAAGCCACATAATAGTAGAATGGTTTGGAAAAGAAGTTGACATTTTTTTTTTTTCTCATTTGAATATGACAAAATTTTTGCTGAGGGCTGGAGAGGTGGCTTAGCAGTTATGTTACTTGTCTGTGAAGCCTAAGTACCCATGTTCAATCTCCATATCCCATATAAACCAGACATGCAAAGGTGATACAAGCACAAGGTTACACATGTGCACTAGGTGAACAAGCATCTGGAGTTCAATACCATAGCACTGGCTGAGGCCCTGGGGCACCAATTCTTTCTTATGCCTTCACTTGCTTTCTCTCTGTCCCCCTTAAAACCCTTTTGGTGAATTTCTGTGGTTTTATGGTTTCATCATATCTCTTCTATTATCTATACTATAGCTCATCAAATCTTATTTTTAGTACTTCTTGAAGGGTAGAATATTTTGTGCTTAGTGAGTTGACATGCTAAAACTGATGAAAATTCTAAGTATAGGAATCAGGAAGCAGGCTTCTTGGGCTTAAAAATGTACCAATCTCAGCTATGTCACAAGGCTTTTCTCCATGTTCTGATTTTCAGGAATACACAGGATCATGAATGCTACTTAACAGGAAAAGCCTACTTTAATTCTTGGAGAAAAAAAAAAAAGTGAAAATCCAGTGCTGGTAAAAAAACGTTAACATTTCTTAAAACTTCAGAAATTTAAAATGGATTCTTTAGTTCAGATTTTGAAAAAAAAAAAAAAAAAAAAAAAAAAACCTTAAAAGGCAGATCTGCAGGCTGTGTAGAGCAGATGCTGGCAAGGGACTCAGTAGCAGCCATGCCACACCTCCTATGACATTCTGGCCAGGAGAGAGTAGATCCTGCTGGAAACTGTACAGTCACACACCACTGCTGGGAAAGAGTAAGTTCAGCACTATTCTGACTCCAAACCACAAACCTCTTAGCATCACACACTAAGAGAATGATAAAACTGCAGACTACATGAACACCCCACTGACTCTGACCTGCAGACAGGCCCACCTGTCCCAAACAAAGGCATAAGCCTGAAGGAGGCTGGAGAAGAACACCCCAAGCCCTGTCAAGAGGCCAAAGGTCAGGGCAAACATAGGTTACGACCCCTCAGAGCCTCAATAATTGGAATACACTCATGGAATATGTGACCACCCAGCACAAGGGGAAGAAGTAGTCGACATTGTGAGGATGATGTTGAGCGCATCCTGAATGCTGGCTAACTCCTGCCCAGGAATTCATTCCAACAGGGAAGACAAATAGAAGGATGCTTGTTTGGTCTAATATGTTTAACTTCCTGAGACATGAACACCTGTTCACCCAACCAGCAGAGTTAGAGTCAAAGATAATTCCAAGAGCAAGAGTATACATACCTATCCCAGAAAGAAAGAAATGTTCCCTTATATTATAATATTTGGTTTTAAGTTTATGTTACTTTATCTTTTATTATTATATTTTAATCTTCACTTTTTATTATGTTTTATTTTAATTATATCTTGCTTGATTCAATTATGTGATTGTCCTATTTCTACCCCTATTCTGTGTTCTATTATTTTTCCTATTCTACAGATAGACTTTTTTTAATTACAACTTTACTTCCTCTCTTTCCCTTTCTCCACTCCTTCTTTTTACCATTAAAGTATATTTTGTTTGGCTTTAATAATCTTTAAATTTTATTTTCCTATTAGCATTCTAACTCCATTGTTTTCTTAAATTATTGGTGACTTAATGTTATTATCCATTTTCCTTATTTTCATACTATGTTTGGAGTCACATATATATCAGAAACTATACTGGCTTAGGACTGTCATAAGGCTAGAATTTCTGTGTGTCTGTTTTGCTCAAGATGGTTTGTCATTGCATGGTGATTGCGTGTCAGGAGGCATCTCGTTACTAGAAGAGAGGGAGGCTGACACAGTTTGCATTAATTACTCAGCTATCTGCTGTTCTTGCAGCCACCCAAGCATATAATAATTTACGCAGAGTTTCAGAGGCAGAAGCTTCACACTCTTGTAATGTCATGGCATGTTGTTTCCCTATTATAGCGCTGTCAGTACTTTTGTGTAAAGTCTTGACAAAGAACTGTAGTGGCCATAGACCTTTGCTTTGTTTTGCTCAGGCCACCCAATGCCATTAGGATATTGCTAGTGTGTGCATGCAGAAAAGAAACTTGCAGCTTGTGTCTTTGTAGTGAGAGGGCAGGTTTCAAATCATTTCTATCTCAGGGATCAGTGGCTTGATTTTCCAAGCAGAAATATGAACCATTAAGAAATGGTTACACTAGATGTGGGAGTCTCAAAAATGTTTATATTTCAATTAGTACAACTCATTAAAAATATCCAAAATTTCTTTTACAGAGGATGTGTAGACTGTGCTCACAAATCTCTTTTGGAAATTGTATCGACAGTGACAAGGTGTAAGGGATTCTAGTCATTTCCCATGCACACGGAAGTTGGCACCATGCATGGATAATGCAACCATGGACGTAAACAGTTTTCTTGCATAGAACAATGGAAATCAGTGCATTAGTCAACAAATCACTTGAGATTTGGAAAATAAACATTTATACTCTCTTCTGTTGTATTATAACATAAGTTAGTATTGGGATGCATATGCAGGAAAGTTGCATATAAAAAGTACAAAGGTCAACTTTAGCAATGAAAATATTAAAGTGGGGTCACCTGAGCAAGTTATTTCTGAATAGGTTCTCTCTCAGTAACAGTTCTGTTTGTATTGTCTCCATGTATCAGAAAAGCTCAAAGAGTTGAACAAATGAGAGTTAGCATTGATTAATTAACCCATCTGGCCATCTCCTGTCTGTGACTCTAAAAATTGAGCAGCAGTTTCCTCATTACAGATAGTAGTAATTGCATTTATTACACTAATTAAACATCCTTTGTGTTTTAATTAAGTGCACAAATGTTGGGGCATAGCACCAACCTCCCCTAGAATGGGAAATGTTTACATCTAAGCTGAATGTATAACCTTGAGGTACTTAATAGCACTTAATGTCACTGGATGTGATACAATTGAGAAAATTTTAAAGCAAGAAAAGAAAAACGAGATGAAGGAGAAATTGATTTCATAAGCATGATAGTTCAGTCCCATACAAGTAATGAAAACATCTAAATATAAACATCAGTCAAGGTTTACTACTTGCAAAGAACTTCAAGGAAGAAGAAAAACATTGTCCACTCTGACGATCAACTTTGGGAAGAAGAAATTTTCATTTTGTTATCATATTTATGTTCAGAAGCATGCTCTGAAAATATATGAGGTAACTTGTAAGTTAATCATGATCAAACAAAACAAATGAAAACCTCTGGGGGCAGACTGGGCAATTTAAACCTTCTAGGCCCAGAAGGGAGAAAAAATAAAAGGCATGAAAAAGTTGGCTTCAACAGTTGCAAATCTGTGTGTATATGAGTATTTAATTAAATTATCCTCTTATGGGTATACTGGTGCACATTTATCAATATTTCAGAAATTGCTTGTCTTTGTGAAATTAGCAAGTTGTCATGTGAAAATTAGCTGCCCTTGGTCCTGAACCCTAACAGAATTCAGATCCAGGGGTTACCTAAGAACCAAGACATTGTAGTTAGGATCACAAGCTCTGCCTTAACATGGTAGACTTTTACAGTAACATCTTGACACAATATCCATATACTCCTCCATGGACTACAAGTGTGGGAATTACCATACATACAAAAGCTAGGATCCCAGCCACAACCTACTTGCATCAAAATACTCAGGTTTTCAATCTATCTTTGCGTGTTTTATGTGTTTACACATGTGTGTGAGTATTGCTGTGTGCCTGCCACCTTATTGTTAGGAAAAAATACTTATCACAAAGCAGTGAAAGTAAGGAAAGGATTTATTTTGGCTTACATTCTGGAAGGTAAGTTTCATCATGGCAGGGAAAAGGTTGAAGAACATGGTTTGTATATCACATCATGACTGGCAGGAAGGAGCAATGGTGAGCTAACACACTACTGGCATCAAAGTCTACCCCTTGTGTCACACCTCCTCTAGCAAAGCTACAGTTCTGAATTGCCACAAGCAGTAGACTAAGTATTCAAAACACACAAGCCTATTTATTAGAGACAGTTTACATTCAACTCACATCTACACACACATATTGAGGTCAGAGGACAATGATGGTTGTTCCTTGTCTTCCATCATGTTTGAGGTGGGCTCTCTTGTTGTTCAAGTCTGCAGGAGCCACTTTTCCAGGCCTGTGAGCTTCTGGGGATTCTCTGGTGTGTGCTTTCCATCACTCTGTAGGCCTGTTGAGATTAAATCTACTTCCATCTTGCTTTATGTGGCTTGTGGAGATCTGAATTCAGGCCAATATGCTTTCACAGCAAGGGGTTTTTACCAATTGAGCCATTTCTGCAGTTCCAATATCTCCCTCTTTAACCAAATTCCTGTGGCTGCTTATCTTGTGAACCTGATGGAATTAGAAATCAGGTAAGAAGCAAATCTATGTGCATGTCTATGAGGGAATCATTAGATTAGGTTATGTTAGCTTGGAAGTCCCGTGACTAAACATGGGCAACAACTTTCATTGGGCCACAATCCTGAATTATATATATATATATGTATATGAATTGAGAATGGGCAGCAATGTCTTTCTATCATGGCTCTTCAGTTATGTTGTGCTGTGCCCTCAAACTGTGAGTCAGAATGAACCCTGCCTTCTTTAATTTGCTTTTCTCATGAAACTTGCTGCCACAATGAAGAAAGTAATTTATTTTCACCTTAGTGACATTATTCAACTTCATACTTCCCCTTCTCCAGGGTAAGTGAAGGGGTGGTCTGGTTTGATGATTGTATTCTGCATGTCTGACTGTTATGAATGATTCTAGGCTGCCTGCCAATGGTACTAGATGATGGCAGTACAAACTCATGTGGGCAGTAATCTCTTACAAATTTCCCCCTGAGACTGTGAAGTCCACTTCTGGCTAACTGGTTGTCTTCTCCAGGCAAAGCTTCTTTCTTTTGCCCTCAGTTGCTTTAAAAGACAGTATCATATCCAAGAACATATAGACCCTGTTTATCAGTCCTTGGGTGGCTTATTTTTATTTATAATACTGTTACTAAATAATTTTCTAAAATATTGGGTAAAAATCATCTGTATGCATCCCAAAGCACTAAGGTCACAGTGGAGATAGACATGAGAACAGGCAGCCATTCAGGCATGTTGTAGACTGAAGAGAAGTAAATAAATCTCTCTCTCTTTTTTTTTTTTTCTCACATGCTATTGCCTTTTCAGTAAAAGAAGAATGGAAATGCAGTTTTCTTTGACAAGAGTATTAGCAAACTTAAATATATGTTAGAAAGAGAGGAACAGTTTGATTGGGGCTAATTAATTCAAAGGTTTGAATCTTTATGTGTACTTGCATGACATGTTAGGTGGTATACCTTATGACCATTAACTTCAAAACTCAAAATAATATTCTCATCATTCTTAAACTTCTAAACTTATAACCCATGTGTTTTCGACTATCAGAATAATCCCATTAGTTAACTGAGCAGAAGCAATCTAATTGTGTTTACCACAATGTGTTCTCATTTGAAAAGGAGCACTTAGGAAAATTTTTCATTCATGTGGCACCAATAACTCCAGACTCTGTTAACAGCCAAATAATTTCAGAAAATTTAGAAGGCTGAGTTATTCTTTGTGAGCATTCATCAGAGAGAAGAACATTTCACAGTATTGGTTCATGTAATGGAACTTAAGGGAGCACCTCAGAGAAATTGGCCCTGAATTCCACACTATTCCTTCAGGAACTTAGGCAAGTATAGGAAAGAAGACAAGTTAATTAGAACTATGTCACACGGGGGTGATGGTATAATGAACATACACTTTTATATGGGTGTATGTTGGAGAAGTACTGGGGGAATATGTAGGACCTATGCACTCACATTGGACTCCGTTTCATGAGAAGCTATCAGACTCTTCGTCAATGTAACAGTCCTTGAAACTCTCCCATCAGCAGTGAATGAGGGTTTCTAAGACTCCTTAACCTCCACAGCATTCAGTAATGTAGTAGTTCAAATGATACATGTTTTAGTATTTGCTTGACTATATCCTCTTTAAATTTGCAATTCTAGAGTGACATGATATTTCACACTTTTTCCAAAGGCCTTTCAACCATCTTCAAATATTTATTGTTGAATTGTCTTTTTCAAAGCCCTGTTAACTCATTTTTTAGTATATTTTTTAATTTAATTATTTTCAAGAAGAAGGAGGAAGACCGAGAGACAGTTCCAGTGACAGAGAAAGAATGGGTGCACCAGGGCCTCCAGCAGATCCAGGTGCCTTAATTGCTGAGCCATCTCTCCAGCTTATTTTATTTTTAATGTTTATAAAGTCTTTGAATGAAGGCTGGGGAGATTGTTCACGGGTTAAAGATGCCTGCAAAGCCTGCTGGATGGCCTGAGTTCAATTCCCTAATACTTAAGTAAAGCCAGATGCACAAAGTGGCACATTCATCTAGAATGTGTTTACATTGGTAAGAGGATCTGGCTTGTCCATTCTCTCTCTCCTTTTCTCTCTTTCTTTGCTTACAAAAAAATAAATAAATAAACAAACAAATAAATATTTTTAAAGTTTTTGAATGACATGATGACCTTTTTTACCAGAAACTTGCTGATATTAGATTTTGTATTTTCACAAATAAATATGGGAGTTAATGTATAAATAAATTAGCTTTATTTATCTATTCCCTAGTATAAACATCATTTTGCACACAAATGGAAACAATTTTTGCATTGCAATTAAAATATCATTTGTAAAATTATTTGGAGACATTTTGCAAATTTTTTCTAGAATGTGGCTTATCTTTCATTTTCCTCACTATGACTTGCATAGAGTAGATTTTAATTTTGGTGATTTTCACCTCAGCAATATTTTTCATGGGTCACGCTTTTGGTATTGTATATAGACAGAATTGTAAAATCTAATGTCATTTCAGTTGTTTCATGAATTATTTTCCTGAAATATCACAGTTTTATCATTTAAATTTAAAATCATGTGCCATTCTGAGTTAATTGTGAAAAATTTAGGGGCTATTTTTATTCTTTTTAACATATGGTATCTAATCACAGTAGTACCACTTCTTGAAAAGAGTATTCCTCTCCACTAAATCCTCCTGGCTTCTCTGTCAGAAAACAGTTACTACATCTGCACGTATCCATTTCTGAACTCGTTCCTCTGCTTCATTGATCTATGTGTCTACTCTGTCACCAAAATCATTCTGTCTTGATTACTAGAGCCTATGATAATTGTGAGGCCGTTAGTGACTGCTTATAACATGAAATAATGAGCTAATCAACTCTCCTTTGCATATTCCCATGAGGGCATTCATAGGCATCAGGCTTTGAAGGCCTCTTTTGGACACCATGTAGCACAAATAATTATCTGAAATAAAAAAGAAATATTCAAATCAGTTTATGGATAAGCAAAATTTTGATAGCATCCTTTCAAGAAAATATTGAGAACTCCAAAACAGAGAAAATATAGTGCTCACATTTATAACAAGAGTCAAGAATTCACTCTTAAAGATGTTTAGAGAAAAGCAGTTGGACACACAGACCTAGCAACTGAAGCCTTGTTCTTTCATGAATTCTCAGAATCTTGTCTTTTTCAGTAACCACCTGTACACTGAGAGATGAATGTGGCTTGCCAAGGCCCAGCCTAGTAAAGGGTTTGGGAGAGAAAGGCTGCATCTTCTAGTCCAGACAGCTGTGAAGTATAGTTGCTTTCCTCGGAAATGTGTGTGTCTTCATCCACTACACTTCTGTTCTGCTTGGACTCAGCTCCTCAGATCACATCAGCCATTTGATTCATCTGCTCTCTGACTTGTCCATGTTTTCATTATGAACAACAAGATACTTCCCTTCTGATAAAGGAATGCTGATTTTATTGCCTCTTAGATTTAATTTTGCTTTCTCCTTTTATTTTATAACAGATAGGCTATGTTAAAGTGTGTTTTAAAACCTTGAACTTACTTGACCAAACATAGCTTCTTCATCTCATATCCTGTGTCATACTTTCAACATTACTTACATAGACTTTGCTATGTACCCTCAAACCATAAATAACTTTGAGTCCTCTATGGCCTCTTTTTTTCTAAGAATTTTTACTTTGTTCTTTGCTATTAAAATTTTCATTATAGTAAAAAAAAAAAAAAAAAAAAATCACACTGTCTGGCTGTGAAGACAAAAGATCCCAGTTCGATTCTCCAGGACACACGTAAGCCAGATGCACAAGGGACACATGCATCTGGAGTTCATTTGCAATGGCTAGAGACCCTGGTGTGCCCATTCTCTCTCTGTCTGCCTCTCTTTCTATTCTTGCAAATAAATATTTTTTTTTTAATCGCACTGTCCCCAGACAGTCCATCTAGTTCAGTAAAGTGCTACATGATCTGCTGAGGTAAGTGGCCAACAATGGATTGAACAACCAGAGTTCTAAGCTATTCAGATGAAAACACCCTGACAGAATGTACATGCCAGTACAATAGTGGCATATAGCCTTGGTGGATAACCAATAGCTTTCTGATTGGTTAAGAGATATGTTCAGTGTAAAGGAACCCATATCTGTATTGGGAACCAGATCAGACAAAGGCTATGCTCTCCAGTGTCAATCTCCCACTAGTCTTTGGCTAAAAGAGGGGTTACATACATCAAATTCTCCCTAAATTAATAATGCTTATTCCATTTAAACTATGCTGACTTCACTCTCCATTGGAGAATCTGTTCTTCTTTTTCAGAAGGTAGCAATACCCAGTGAGGTAAACTACCCCTCATACTTCAGCTCAGTCACAGCTGAAACCACAGAAGAATTGGAAGACAAGAAAGAGCGTTGATTCCATGCTGAACCTGATAATCAGCACCAGGGTGAAGGAGACAAAACCGGAAGATACTCAGCACTTAAAAAGGAGAGATTCATGGCTGTAGAGGCCAATTTCTGTCTGGGCGGTTGCATTGTAAGAAGTCATACCCTTCCTTTGGCTCTTCCATTCTATCCACCTTCCTAGCAATACCTTCGCAAGACCCTCAAAAATAGATGAAAAAGATGATGACATCAAATTTAAACAGAGACTAATGGAGAGAGGGAGGGGATATGATGGAGACTGGAGTTCTAAAGTGGAATGGGGGGAAGGGAGGGAAATATCATGTGTTTTTTTTTTTGTATGTAAGTATATAAATTGTCAATAAAAAACAATTAATTAATTTTAAAAAGACAAAAAAAGCCAATGTGTACAATGCTATTAAGTTTACTTTGAGAAAAAATAAAAGGAGAGATTCAGAGACTCCTAAGAGCTCATCACTGAAGTAAACTTAAAACTCACCCACCACAGTTCAGGGAATTTTGTGGAAGAGAAGGCAGAAATATTGTAAGAGCCACAGGTTGAGACATCATGCCCAGAGGCATTTCCTCCCAAAATAACTGACTGCTGCATCCACAACACATAATCGACAACCCCATTAGGAATACCGGCAACCCTACTGAGGAGACCCCACCCCCAGAGGAATGGAGTTAGGGACTAGGGAAAAGAGGGTACCAACATATTATGTATCCATACAAAATATGTTGATAATAATAAAATTCTACTACTAATAATAATAAATTTTAAAAACATACCAAATCACTAGCTTATCCATGCTTCTTTAGTGTGTTTAGATTAAATATAATGGTTGCATGAAAAATATTCCAAATCATGTTTTATCCATTGTACCAAGTGTAGTTTAACTCTAGAATTTTCATATAGACTTGAGACCTACAATGAAAAGTATAATTTAAAAGATTACTACAAGGACATTGCATACGAATGGAGAAGGTTGAATTAGAGAAGAGAGTAGGTGTATAAACCTTCTATTGATGGACTGCACCCTTAGTGAGTCTCTATGAAGAGGAAGACCAACAATCAAGTCCTGTTTCTCAGCATTTTCATTGAGGCAGTGCTGATGCCAGAGTGCTGCATCTGCTGCAACTTCCCACCTCCAGTAGCACGAGGAACCCACATTTTCCATGTTCTTCTTCACTGAACATGTATATCAAGTGAAAGCATAGCTAAAGCCCATTGGTTATAATTTATATCATATTAGTCTAAATAAAAACATAACATTATCAAAAGTAAAATTAAATGATCATCGAGTTAATTAGCTACTTCATGGTTATCATTTAGTTTATTGTTTCAATTATATCAGAGTAAATTAAGAAAAACAGTTTCTACAGAAATCAATGTGTTCATTTTGACCATTATATGTGAATATAACCAGATAGATATAATTTAAATAAGAATGATAGAATAGGGTTGGCTACAGAAAATAAAGCCCTGGCCTGCTGGATTTCAGGGGAATACTATTTTGTCTTTCACCCCATGCACATGGACAAACACATAGTACTGGACATTATGTGGTGCTTATCAATGAATCCAGGAAACATCAGCAAAGTATTACTAGTAAAGATGGAAATCACATTTCTAGAAGAAATAATAATTGATGAGATTAGATAATTGACCTTTTGATTGAAATTGTGGTTCAGCATGTGAACTATGATTTAATTAATAAAGGAGATATTTTATTCTTACCTTTTCTTTAGCCCCAATGTGCCCCTTTAATCTTTTTTAATGACGTTGTCTACTGAGCTCCAACGTGCTTTTCTAGTATCACGTTTTGCTTCCTTTTAGACCTTGCTTAGTCTTTATCCCTCAGAGAATTTCCCCTCCTCTCCATTTTTATAGTACATAGAATGTAGAAAACAAAAATAGCTTGGGCTAGAGAGATGGCTTAGCGGTTAAGGCATTTGCTTGCAAAACCAAAGGACCTCAGTTCGATTCCCCAGTACTCATGTAAGCCAGATGCACAAGGTGCTGCATGCATTTGGAGTTTGTTTGCAGTGGCTGGAAGCCCTGGCACACCCATTCTCTCTCTCTCTCTCTCTCTCTCTCTCTCTCTTACACACACACACACTCTCTCTCTCTGCCTTTTTCTGTCTCTCAAACAAATAAATAAAATATTTAAAAACATATCTCATATTCATTTAGCAAATATTTACTGATCAATCATTATGTGGAAGGCATTTTAGAAGGCTACATAACCCTCCCCCCCTTCTGTGCCCTGTGGAAAAAAGTATGCTAGAATTGATTTGTGCACAACATTGGTCTTCTAACTTCCTTTATGGAATCATATATTTCTCTGTTGCCACAAAACTTAACAGAGGGACGAGTCTGGCTGGAATCTGATTGATTAATTCTGTCCTCCCTGTCTGTATCCTTTTAAATATTGGTGGCACTCTGTACTGCTCACCATGGAGGCCAATTAAATGTCAGTGATAAATTACATCTCATCTTGATTCCTTTTTCCAGAAATAACCTCCCACTTAATCTTTTGACCTCTGTTCTCTACTCTGGGTTTCACTGTCCTTGTGTCCTGACTTCATACTCGGCTTCCAGCATCTGCTAGTTTTCTCTGTTAAATGTGTTGTTCCATTGCTTACATTAGTGAGCAGATCTTCTCCACCAAGTTCTTTATGCTTCCAAAGTCTTCTTAAAGATTCATTAAGGCATTTGTCATCTGTAATACTCAAACCACAAATCCCTACTCGGCTGGTGAGCTCTCATTCAGTACATCATTTCATCCAACACTGTCTACACTTACCAATTCACAAGAGATATCAAGATATGTTTTGGAGGAAGAATAGGGATATAGGCATATACAATTTTTCTTTTTAAATCTACAATTTTCAGAAGTGCTAATAGTAATAGCAAGAACTAGGAAAGAAAAAATTATAGGAAATTCCAAGATAAACATCCAAATAGGAAGTATTTGTTTATAAAAATAGTAGACAATATTAAAAAGTTACAATGATGTTGAATTTTAGAAGTTTGCGCATTCTTCTTAAAGCCACAATTATGTGGCACATTCTTTGTTCTTTAAAGGCCATTTTTATTTCTGTGAATTCAGCCATTTCCATAACATTTCAAGGTAGCACTCTGGATCTTGAAGAAGAAATTCTAAAATTTATTAATTATTTGGCATGTGTTTTCCAAACGTCTTTTTCCATTTGTTATTTTTTTGGGGGGAGGAGGCAGAATATAATCCTCACCCTGATTCACTTGTCACACTCTATTATTATTTCCTGAACAGTAGTTAATAGTTCAATGAAGTCAATATTGCTTCACACACTATGGTAACTCCCTCATAGATAATCATAAAAACTGCTTTTTCTTTAAATAATACAGAAACCAAATTAAATAATAAATAATGGCTTAAAAAGAAAGGAAAATAAATAAATGTTATATACAAAGAGGGAAAATAAGGCATTTAGGGAAGCTAGCTTATGAAGTACAAGTCCAGGAATATCATATCATGGGAATACAAACTTTGTTTACAAGATTTCTGACATCATCCTAATTTTATGAAGGCTATTTGAAACTGTCACTCCAAGACAATGAGCTGTTCAGAGAATAAGAAATTTGCCAATAAAGTAGCACTGGTAAGAGAGATGAACTCTAAAGTCAATTTTAGCTCTGAATTTTGAGTATAGAACATAATTTTATGGAACATACAAGTACTCAAATGGCTTTCAAATTGAAGGGAAGTCTCTCATCTGACAAAACATGTTTAAGAAGAAACAAACAGTGTGAAGGATATATAATAAAATATATACCAGAAAATAAATATTGGTAGCTTTCCAAACATGATGTTATATGAAGTTTGACCAGTGTTAATACACTTGAAGACTGTCCTGTCTTCCTGTCCTATTTGCCTGGCTTCTGTTCTGCACAGTCTTATTCATCCTGTTGTGTATGGTTCCAGTGTCTTCTCAGGTAAATATTCTGTAAAGTAGAAATTGTCCTCTCATCCCTTTTCCAACTCTGCATGTGAAGTTCTTCCTTTAGGAAGTTTATTGATGTTGTCTTATGTAACTTCCCTTGTGGGGTGATTTTCACTATAGTCCCCAAAGCTTTTTAAGCATGGTAAATATTAGATGACCCTTCACTCAACAAAACACTATGCACAGACTCCATAGAGTTCAAGACTACTAAGATAAATGTGCCTGGCATTGAGGATGGGAACAAGAATCCTAATCACATTTTAAAAGACAGCATGGAGCTGGAGAGATTGTTTAGTGGTTAAGGTGCTTGCCTGCAAAGCCTAGGTTCTACTCCCCAGTACCCATATGAGCCAGAAGCAAAATGTGGTGCATGTATCTGTGGTTCATTTGCAGTGGTTAGAGGCCCTGGTATGCCCATTTCCTCTCTCTCTCTCTCTTTGTCTCTTTCTTTTTCTATCTGTGTCTTTCTCTCTCACACATAAATAACTTAAAATAAATTAATTAAAATAAATAAATAAAATGAAAGGGAATATGTAGACCAAGAGGTTTTGAGGACATAATCAGAGAGGACACATTCCCATCTGGGCTCGGTTTCATTAGGTAAAAATTGCTTATATATTTCTAAGGCTTGACTTCTGTACTGCTCACCATGGAGGCCAATTAAATGTCAGTGAGCATAATATGTAATATGATTGTTTTAATGCATGTTTTCAAGTCCTACAACAAAAAATAGCATATCACATGTATGGGATATGTTAACTGAATGAATTCCTGAATGAAGTGCAAATCTTTAGGTCGAAATCTACTGTGTTGTCTAATCAAGGATTCTGTGGATCTATAAATATAAATGGACTCAATGTCTAATACATACTGGTTAGGTTCAATTTACCATCCTCAGTCAAATACAGACAGAGGGCATGTGCTAGGGAAGATGCAGAGAGAATACAGAGGGCTTTTTTTTTCTTCCTAGGTTGCCAGTGAATTAAAGTATACACAGTGCACTCAGATGGTCAGTATTTGAAGGTTACATTAGCGGTGAGAGGATCAAGAGTTCCTAGTATTCAGAATAAGAAAATCTCCTGCAGGCTCTATAAGCAGGTGTAGCATCAGGCTTCACTGAAGGAGGGATCAACTCTAGTACCACTTCTGTCTTTGCTCTGTAACCTTGTTTGCTAATTGACACCTTTTCCAGTCAATTTTGCCTCACCCGTGAAATCAATACCATACTACACGGGGTGTTTCATGCTGAGAATCCTGTCACATGCACTGGTAAATTACTAGGAATTTACTATTACTAGTTGGAGAGGCTCCCAGGATGATCACTGAGTCAGAAAGGATGCAGACCTGCACTGAAAGCTCTGGGAATGGCCTCCTCTACTCTGTGGGTTGACATAAACTTCTCCGAGTACAGAATTCAAGAATGGGATGTCCAAGAGGGAGCTGAGTGGGAAGATATTCTGTGGAATATGAAAATTACAAGAAATATTGATCCTTTTAAAAATCCATCTACTTTCCTAAGTTCTCCCCCTCTAAATTTATCCAGGGCAGACAGCCTAGTTTGATATTCAGAAGCCTAATTTTTGTCAGAATGGTTAGAAAGTCAGCTCATGATTACTTAGGACAGCGATTGCTCTAAAGCTTTTCTCCTCCCTGGCTATTCAGCCCAGGTCTGTCAGGAAAAAGAAATGCAGAGGAGAAATCATGGATTTCCCATCCTTGAATAGGTATTTTATCAAAGGCCTCAACCCATAGCAGAGCAGTTATAATGATTTTTCAAATCTACTTTGGACTTGCCCATTAGAATTCATTTTCTCTTCATAAAATGACTACCAATTCAAATAAAAGTAGTTGAAAAAATCCCCCCAAGCTGTGTAAAACTCCCTGGAGTCAGGAACTACCCCCTTTTATAATTTGTTTTAGATTAAAAATAGAAGGGCTATAAAGTGCATAACACACAGAAATTTATAATTTGTTTTGACAATTACTAGTAAAGCCTTCTAAGAATAGTTTTATGTTCATAAAGAAGAGAAACAGGAGTGTATATGTACAAGAGTGCATATGGTAAAGGCGTGTTCATGTCTATCTAAATATGGCATGAGTGTATTGTGTGTTTGTATGTTAAGTGGTGGGGAAGCAAAGATAGATGGATCCATTTCTGAATTCTAGTTATTTGTAGAGATTAGACAAAATGTTTCTAGTGCTCAAGGTATATTCTTGTGATTTGCCTCAAAACTTTAATCAGAAAATAAGTTAGTAATTATTTGTAGTAGTTACCTTTTCATTGCTGGAAAAAAAAAAAAAAAAAAACTTGTTCAGAAACACCTTGTGGGAGAAAAAGTTTATTTTGGCTTATAGTAAGAAGTCTGGGTCACATCTCCATAGTAGCAGGAAAGAAGCAGTGTAAGTCAGCTACCTCTGAACACCCCAGTGTGCTAGAATCATAAAACTCAAAGTCCTGCATCAAGGATCCACTTCCCAAAGGATCCATAACTTTCTGAAATTGCCACCATCTGGGGCCGAAGTATTCAAGTGCATGAGGCCTTGGTGGACATTTCACTTTCAAACCATCACAGCATTTAGATAGTGTGGAAGGCTTGGATAGCAGAAGAAATGTCATGACTGTGATAGTAGAGTGTTCATTGCAAGATTCTGGACTGATCATTATACATCTTTGATTGTCAGGCTTCTTCTGTGTATTAAACTAATTTCTACTTTGTTGTTTATCTAAAAAGGTGATTTTGAAGCTCAAGTGAGCCATCATATGAAAGCATTTGCAAATTGGTAACAGATAGTTGTCTTTTAAATGAATTGCTATATCTGGTTATTTATCTATTCACTACATCCCACCTCATAATAATCTGCTCTTCTTAATGACATGAACTTGGTCCCTAAAGGAAACCATGTTGCAGCATTTTGAAAAGGGTTTCAGATGCCTATAAGAAATTGTGGCAGACACTAACACCAACATGGCCACCATTATACATGTTACTGTGTATTCACACCTTTAAGAACAGTCACCTCTCACTGGACTAGACTTAGTCATTGTGACCACTAGGTTATGGGTTAAGCAATAGCCTGCCATTTCTGCAATTAAGTTAGAAAAGACCTTGATTTTTTTTTTCTTTCAAATATAATTGTTTTGAAGATTCAGATCTATGGAACAAGATATATAATTATAAAAGCTAACAGTTGCTGAGGACTCCCTGTATGCCCACTTTACAAGTAGTGTTCCTTTAAATCTCATCACCTTAAAGGGGAAATGAGATTGTTAGGATTTCCTGTGCCTTTGTGTGCCCTCTCTATTGTGTCTTCACAAGGGATCCAGTAGAAGACACTGGAGAGCTCTCTACTCAGATACATGGCTCCATTTCCAATAAAACCTGCCTACATGGTTGGGAATGAGCTATCACAACGTTCCCTGTTCTTACTCCAGACATATTTTCCTCTATTGACATTAAATTACAAAAACAAGAATGACAAAATGGGGGTTGTGGAGATACTTCACTGGGTAAGAGCACTTGCTTTGTAAGTTCTACCCCCAGCACCCACGTAAAAATATTAGCATGCTTCGCCGGGCGTGGTGGCGCACGCCTTTAATCCCAGCACTCGGGAGGCAGAGGTAGGAGGATCGCCATGAGTTCGAGGCCACCCTGAGACTACATAGTTAATTCCAGGTCAGCCTGGACCAGAGTGAAACCCTACCTCGAAAAACCAAAAAAAAAAAAAAAAAAAAAAAAAAAAAAATATTAGCATGCTGGACATACCTATAAGCCAGGCACTGAGAGGGGTGGAGGAAGCAGGATCACCAAGGCTCACTGATCAGCTAGTCTGACTCAAACAAGCCAACTCCAGGTACAGTGAGATAACTTGTCTTAAGGAAATAAGGCAGAAGGGAAATAGAGGAAACCTGATGACCTCCTCAGGCCTCCACATATATGTGCATGGGGCATGCATATTTCTACACACACATACACATGTACCACATGCAGGCAGCATATGAACTATACACACCAAATAGAATAAAAACACAGATATATAACACTAAAACTATATATATATGTATATAGAAAACACTAAACTGGGATGGCACTGTTATTTATGGGAGAGCTTTTGTTTTTTTCCATTGATGATACTAAAATGTCCAGGAGAGTTTTAAGTCCAAGTACGTACTTCCCAGACAATGGCTTCATTATAATAATTATAAAATGAAAGGAGGATAAACCACAGTGCATATTTTGAACATAGGTGAACACACACACACTGTGATAATTCTACTCTTCTTCCATCATTGCAATAGGAAGGATGTGTGTCAGTGTGTGAGATTTATTGCATAGACAACGGACAGGTCATACTTCAAAGTGGAGTGTTCCAGGAGGCAGCTCTTCAAACTCCATTTCTCAATTAAATGGGGAGAGGAGAATTATGGGCATTAATCCTCTTTGAGCTGAGACAGGGATTAAAACAAAAACATGCTTCACCTAGTCAGTAACCCCAGGAATCTAGGAGACCTGTGCGCACAGATCAAATTTATTTTAAGAGCTCACTGAAGTATTTAAGCCCTCTCCGATTAGATGTTATAATGACGAGACAGCAGAGCACAATGAGCTAAACCTTCCTAAAGACTTGAAGACGTCACGGACTTGCTTTATCCTCAGACATGTGGAAATGTCTTTAAGTTACTCATTTTAATTTGAAAAAGTACTTGCTCTAGAAAAAAATTTCCATGCAGACCAATGCCCAGTTTACTTTTTCTCATATTTTTAGATGCTAATGATATGTATTAGTAACAGGGTCCTGCCCTCCCACTGATCTCACCTCATATATATATATATATATATATAAACTGTTGGCAAAATGGAATGGAAGTTGATGTTCACGTATCAAGGTTATAGTTTAAAGAGGCAAGGAGGTTTCTTCGGTCTTGAAGATTGGCTTACAGGCTGTACTTAGCCCCAGTATTGATGATTTGACTTTTACGGTTATTGTGTTCACACATCTTAACATCAAGAAAGGAGTGAAGGAGGGAAAAATGGCTAATCGCAAGAAGACTGTTAGGTAATATCTGAGAGGTGAGAGTCAGTTACAAATGTGTTCCACGTGTTTTGGTTTAGAACTTAATCAAGGACGTAGTGTGGCCTCTGCAGAGGTAAGAGTGACTGGGAAGCTTCAATATAGGAAGCATAACTAAACCCACCCACCCCCTGAAAGCTAAGCTCTACTCTGCTACCGGACCATACTGAGGCCCATTTCCTCAGCATGTAAGTATCCCTAGTAACAGATGAGCTGCTCTCCCTGTGACTGTTTGGAAAGGAAAGACCAAGCGGTCATCTAGGGTACTTTTCCTCTCAGCATAGGTCAGCTTGGAGATCACATGAGCTTCATCCAGATGGAAGCAGCCCTAGGTGGAAATCATCAGACAGAAAAAAATTACAAACTCATTCAGTCTTAGGTTGAAATTCATCAATTTCCACCTAAGGGTTGATGCTTGCTTGCTAATTCCTTTTGTAATCCTTGTTTCCACTAAGGGTGCATTTGGAAACACTCAGCACTTACAGGGAATAGAGCTCAGGAGACAGGCCAGTGAGGTTAACTGGACTGTACTGATACAGGAAACTTCTATTCTGAGGCCAATTAGTGACTCAGTGGATATGGTACCTGGATCTTTTATTGACCTAATGTGAACTTTATTGAGCCATCCCATCAGGGAAATCCATATGGTTCATTGAATATTGATGTCTCTAACCAGATCACACATCATGAAGAGAAGGAAGTCAGTGTTGAATAGATCGTCTGCTTTTGCACAGGGCTGTGTACATGTCTAGAATACTTCATAAAACATTCCCCAGAACCAAAGTAAAACACAATGGAGAGTGAAGAAAAAGAGAGGTCATGGAAGCAGGATTTGCAATTTTATAAATTTTCATAGTGTGTGGATGTTCATAAAAACCATCACTAAGATAATTAGATAAATATCAAACATTATGCCACTTCAGTGACAATGCCCTTAGTCAGAATTATATACTTGAACCTGGTAGCATAAAGGCCAAAGGTAGTGTTTGCCTCTGTGTATAAAAGGAAGTTATACTCAGTATAGAAAGGATGCTGCTGCTGAGCACAGAAAACACACACACACACACACACACACACACACACACACTTCCTGTCACTATATCTTTAGAAAAACTCTACTCAAGGTTTAGATGATTTGGCCACTTGCCTAGTTGAGTGAGAGCTTGAGAACAAGTGGAGGTCACTTTAGATTTCTCCAATCAATGATTCATTTAGCAAAGCATTTGTGGCTTAGAAATAGAGCTACAAACCTGAAAATGAAAGGAAATAGGAGATTCTTGCAGCCCCAATGGGATCAGCAAGAGCATCCCACATTAGTCAAGAGCTGGAACGAGGATTTGGAAAGACATGCTTCTGAACTTTGAGTAAGCCGGTTTTGTTTGATGAGACGAGGAGTGCTTACTTAAGAATATTTGCTTTAATGCTGCCTCTGATTGAAAGGAGTTAGACCTGAGTTCCCAACTCACATTCATTCAATTTCCAACAAAAGCGTTCTTTAAGAGGAAATTAGTCATGATTTGTTTTTAAAATCAGTACCATCAATTTGCAAGGGAAGTATTTCTCAAACTTCATCACACATCCATTCCTTCTCGCCTTATTCTGTAAAAACATTGACTGATTCCCAAAATAGAGTATGACCATTCAGAAGGCATACATGAATCACCATTTCTGTGGTCATCACCATAAAAAGTATTCCTGGAGAACAAAGAATAATTGAAATTTAAAATTAGCATGTTGACTATAGATAAATAACTCACAAGAATATTATTTTTCAAGTGTCTAATACACACTAGTAGATATAACTTGCAAAATTTGCAGGAAACATTTTATAGGACACTGCAGAAAATGGGTATACAATCAGCTGAGCAATCAAATATTTCCTGGAAATAATGATACAAAAATGACTGTAATCAGCAGTATTATAGATCCTGATAATAATGGCAAAATTAATAATTATTCTATTTGTCTAAAAGTAATATGTTGGAAATGTCTATAAGTGACTTTGAGGAAAATAGCATTTCTTACTATTGAAAAAAGTTTTAATTATATGATGCTTTGTACCCATTTTTATGGTACTTTAGCTAAAAATGTCCTTACATTTTACCCACTGTATTGATCAGTACATGCACACATGTACTGAAGTACAGCTTTGCAATACATTAATAAGTAGTGTGTTGTTTGAAAATTTTTGGTCTTATTAATTATAATCTGAATGTGACATTTCTGTATATTTCTTAACATTGTTTTCTTTGATCTACTCAGTTATCTGTCACATCTTTCCTCTTGTAAGCTAGTCAATCTTTTTCTTAGTGATTCCTGCCCTATCCTTTCCTTTTACCTCTCAAGATAATATCATAGATAATTCACGAAAATGATAAATATAACTGAAATTGGGTTAAATCTTGCTAAAACAATAATGGATGATATTGACATAATAAAACAAACCTAGCTATAAATTTTAAAAGTAGACATCATAATTTGGCTGGAGAGATGGCTTAGCAGTTAAGGCGCCTGCCTGCCAAGTCTAAGAATGCCTGTTCGATTCTCCAGGTCCCACGTTTAGCCAGACGCAAGTGACACAAGGGCACAATGCTGCACTTGCCCACAAGGGGCGGGGGGGGCTGCTGCCTAGAGTTCATTCACAGCGGTTGAGAGGCTGCTCTCTCTCTCAAAAAAAGTAGACATGATTAATCACTTAGATGTTTTTAATTCATACTCCTCCAAACCAGTACCAGGTAGGCAGTATAGCCAAATCTACAAACCCAGGGGCCATAAAGCTTGACCTTGAAGTTTCAGGATAGTCCTTCACCACTCTTCCTTCCAGACTCCTGAGTCCTCCATGGGGTGGTTTTCCCCCTGAGGGCATCTTTATCATTATCACAATGCAAAACAATTGTCCAACCTTTAATATCTTGAAAAATGACAACTTAACTCTAAAACAGTTTATGTCTAAACCTATATCTTCAAACTTCTTGGAATGCTTCCCATGATAAACTGTTCAACTATTATATCTTTCTGTGCTATACTTATGCCAAGCACACCAGTCCATTACTTTTAAATTCAACTTTGTGCAAATGTTCAGGATATGGGCAGAATGAGGCCACTCTGAGACTACATAGTGAATTCCAGGTCAGTCTGAGCTAGAGCAAGACCCTACCTTCAAAAAAAAAAAAATGTACCAAATACTTCCATAAACACATTTTAAATGATCAAAAATCTCATGGTCAGATTCATTGGAACTACAACCCCATTTCCAGTACCAATATATTGCAGTTTTCTTCTCACTACTGGGACAAACACCCAATCATAAACAGCTTATCAAAGAAAATGGTTTGTCTCAGGCTTACAGATTCCAGGGGAAGCTTCTTCATGATGAATCAAGTGGAGTCACTTCGTTATACACCCACATCAGAGAGACAACAGCTAACACCAGCCAACCCTAGTTGACTCTGACAACAGTATACTAAAATAAAGATGTGCCTCCACTGACTTACCTGCTCTAACAGAGCTTTACATGTGCAAAACTAAGTGGGAAGTTTAATCAAATATACCTGAGCCTATGAAGCAATTTGCATATAAGTCATCATATAATCTCTTAAATATATGATTTTAAAATGGGCAGAAATTCTAAGAATAATTTAAGCACTGATAACCTTTTCTTATTTAATGTCTCATCATCTATTTGCCTGCCTTTTTTCATATATATATATATATGGCTCTCAATATAGCTTGAAATAGCCTTGCAAGATAATATACACACACATAAACAACTGCTCCAAATTTATGCACATAAATATCTATTGGTAGCATTTAGATTTTCTAAAACAAAATGCTCACCTACAATACTAAATTCTAAAGATTTTAGACATTAATGATAATAATGAGTGTGTGATAACATAATGTGAAGTAGTCAAAATTAATCATACTCCTTAAAGTTGTTAAGTCATCAAAGAATTTATATTCTTCATGAACCTTAGCTTTATAGATTCAAAGAATGATCCTGGTGGGGGAAATTTTGAGAGTATGGTTCAGATCTGTTTATTTAGAAATGAGAAGTTAAGATCTAGGACATTTCTGTTCTATGAAACTTTGCTAAAATAATGTATGGCTGCATGCCTTTGTAAATAACATGAACATTCACACCAAAATAGGCTTGCATGGGGTTTATCACATCTCTGTTCTTGACTCAAGGGGATTTTCTTTCTCTGGTGTGTGACAGGGAAGAGTTTTGTATATGTAGTGTCCTTTCACAGTGTGATCTATTGCTTATGACTCTAAGAGTGGAAATTAAGATTATTTATGGTTTCTATTTCTCCACAGCTTCATATGCGTGTGAGACCAAACATGGAGAGACCTGGCTAGAATCTGGAAGAGGGTCAGTCCCCAGACAGCTAGTCTAGTGACAGAGGGCGCTACACAAGCAACAGGGGGAAAATGGCTGACATCGGTCCAAACAACTTGCAGTCTAAGATACCCAGCAAGAAACAACCTGACATAATGCTCAAACCAGTGCAGTAGTGGCAAACATCCATGGTGGGCAACCAACTGTTCTTGATTTGGCTAATAGATCCACTCAGTGGAATGGAACTCATTGCTGGTACTGGGAAATAAGTCAAAACCATGTACAAAAAATGAGCTCAGTCTCCAATCAAGATACCACCAAATGTGGGCTAGAAGAGGGCCTACCCATGTAAAATTCCCTCCAAGATATCTATGGCCATCCCATCTATCTAGTACTAACTTCTCTCTCCATTGGAGAATTTGCTTATCTTTTCCAGATGGACAACGAACCTGAAGGGAGGATCAGCAAATCACCCCTCACCAGGGCCCCAGCTGAAACCATAGAGTAATGTGGAGGAAGGGCAAGTGTTCAGCACTCTTGGGGATCATGACACCAGAAAAAGGCTGAAGGAGATAAACACAGAGAACATCCAACTCCTACTAAGCCAGATACCCAGAGACACTGAGGCTCCCAAAACCTCATCACTGAAGTAGAATTAAATTGACCCCCAATGTGACTCAGGGAAATTTGCGGAAGAGGGGGCAGAAAGAACATTAGAGCCACAAGTTGGGGCATTTTGCACAGAGACTTTGCCTATCCCCCATAACTCTTGACTACTTCCACAATGCATGACCCACATTCCCAATTGATGAGGGTCCCTTTGGAAGAGGGAGGATAGGGAGGAGGATAATGGAGTCATCATTATTAATGTAAAATTATAATAATATAAATAAAAAGTAAATTATAAAAAAGATTGTTTATGGTTAAACATGTCATGCAAAATTCATGTATTTAATATATGTCTAAGAGTTTTAATATAGTGAGTATAGAGTTACCATCCAAAAGTTATTAGAATAAAAAAGAAAACAGGCTTCTGAAATATAGAATCTAAACATTTTCCTCTGTGGCTACTTTATTGAAGGTTACTCTGTCAAAGTGATGTTTCCTACCTGTGCAGAGGGGAACACAATAAGAAGTACAGAGAGGTAAGGTTCATGTCATGAAAAGTGTAGAGCTAAAAAAGTGGGAGTATTTAACTGATGCCTGTGAACCAACTGTCTCTCTAAAATGAGTTATGTGTAGAAAATAAAAAGGTTACATGGAAAGTGAAGATTATATCATAATTTATGTCCCTTAAATATTGAATGAAATTTGTACTAAATGGAGTGGAAATGCTGATCCCCCTGAATTACAAAATGAAATAATTAGGAAAAGTCTGCAATACATTCATTAGGTAGATAGATACAATGAATGACTCAAGCACTATGAACAGTTAAGGGACAATTACAGGTGCTAACAACTGACCGGGATAACAGCAATGAGAACATAAAACAGAGGGAACAACACAAGAACAAATTCAAGGGTTAATAGGACTTGCCAAACCCGTTTCTTGGACACTTTATTATTTGTGTCTAGTTTTGAAGAGAACACACAATGAGAAAGTCAGCCCACCACTACTGCCACCACCCTCAAAATGCACTGATTCATACAAATGATTTGCCCACACATACATCCACAATATTTCTTACAAGCCCTTCTATACAAACCCAGACCACACTGTGGTTCAGCATGAACTCAGGATTCAAAACTCACCCCACCCCAGGTAGGTTTTGGTTTCTTTGAGACCATCTCAAGCATCTTAATGCTGTTTCTTACTGTTAACATATCAACATTTCGATATCCAGACATTTAATGTTAAAAACAAATCATCATAATTCCACACCCTCCTGAGAAGACTGAGTGCCTGGCAAACATTCTCACAGAGCAGCCTCAAAAAAGTCAGCAAGTGAGTCCCTGCTTGAATGTTAGCAAATAGGAAGTTACCTTTAATTCATCCTTGTGTCCTTTGAATAACTGTTTTGTTATTTCTATAAAGGTCAGAAGGCTTAATGCAGAAAGAAAGGTTTGCTCAGTTTTTTTTTTTTTTTTTTTTTTTTTTTTTTTTTAATGAACACAAATACAAACCCAGGTCCACAGGTGGCTATAAGATACACAGTGTCCTCCCATAAGAAACAGCAAACACACACACACACACACACACATATATACACATATATCTCACTCTAGTCCAGGCTGACCTGAAATCCTGAAATTCACTGTGTGGTCTCAGGGAAGCCTCAAACTCATGGCAATTCTCCTACCTCTGCCTCCTGGGTGCTGGGATTAAAGGTGTACGCCACCACACCTGGCTTAGCAGAGATTTTAAATCAGAGACCAAGACTGAAAATCTTCTCAGAAAAGACACTCTAACTTTGGATCTACATTTAATGGCTTGAAACATAAAGGGGATGATGGATAAAGACAGAGAAAGTTTTGTCCCTTCAGAAGAAAGATGCTCTGTCCTAAAACATTCTTATTGAAAAAAATGCATACTATAGTTCACTATGACTATGCAAATTTGAATTTTTTGCATTTTTTGTTTTGCTTTTTTTATTTTTGGTTTTTCAAGGTAGTGTCTCCTTCTAGCCCAGGCTAACCTGGAATTCACTATGTAGTTTCAAGGTGGTCTCAAACTGACTGAGATCCTCCCAAGTGCTGGGATTAAAGCATGTGCCACCACACCTGGCTTGTATTGTTATTTTTGAAGATGAAGCCACTGGCATGAATCCCAGTTGAGTAGAAACAGATTTTGTTTTTGGTTTTTCTCCATGAAAATTTAGACAAGGAAGGCCAGGTCTATTTTCAACCACATGTGCCAACATCCTTTGTTCTCTCTCTCTTTCTTGAAAGTCTTTTCCTCATGAGGGTATTTGATTTATCCTTTGGACATAACACTAACCCTCACTTCTACTTTTTCCTACTAGCACTATCTATTGTCTGCAGGACTATTGGAGATGTTACATTTTCCCCAATTATTCTAAAAGTAGAACATTATCAACTTAATGGGGAGAACTGCTGAACCCCAGCAATAATAGTGTATGTTGTAGCAGCAGTGCAGTTCTTCTGATTATCTGTACATACAGAGCTGGTCTGAGAAGCTGGCCAAGGTTGGTTCCATTTTTAGCAATGAGTCAAGTGCAGGAAAGAGTCATGAGGGCAGACAACACAGAGCAGGACATACAGTGCAGAAACACCCTTCTCTATGTCTTTACTCCCTTGTTCTCTTATTGGCTGCCACACTATGTACTATACAATTTTTTTTCAGATCCTAGAAGCAATGCTGCATACCTGTGCATCCTGAAGTGAGGTATACCTAACTTTATTTCATTTATACTTTATTGGTGGACACAAAACTATCAAGAAGCTATCTCTCTGAATGATGGACACCTTTTTCTTTTATGACCATTTTTCTGAAGTAAAATGCATGAGGAAATAATGCATAGTTAACCTTGATTTCTAAATTAAAGAAGGAAAATATTCAAAGAAAAAAGACAATTGAACATTCATTAACAGTGTAAATTTGAAGGATAAATAAGCTTTGGTTCTTTCTTCTTTCCGACAGTTGTAAAGAGAGTTAAATTAAATGAATTAATTTTGGCTTAAAGTGTTAATTTTGGAAACTCCAGTAGCTGTATAAAACCTATTATGACATAAAGAAAACTGATTTACAATCTTAAGTGTGCTGGACTGAAAGAGGGTAGGGTGCATCTTCAGATTATTTGGTCACAAAACTTCAGACTGTACAATTCCCATTTCATTTTGGATTTTGTTTCTTTAGGGCTCCACGCACAGATCAAAGATTTCATCCCATCTTCATTTTTAATATTTTCCTCTTACAAAGAGAAGCCTACCTCATGCCTAGATATTCCACACTAAGACTCCCATAAGATCTAACTTCAGCCCTTCTGATACACACAGCATTGTGAATGTGAACGGCATGTAGAACAGCTCAGCACAAGCATGGTTTTAAGTCCTATGACCACATGCAGAGCTGTGTGCACCTAAACTCTACTGCTCTGAGGGTAGAGTGACAAAATGAACATATCCTTACTGTAGCTCTCAGTTTGGCATTCTTGGGTCATTTTCAGGCAAGATTTTCTCTTACAAAATGTCATCTGATCCCTCTCATCAATGAAAATGGAAGAAACATCATGACAAAAAGCAGACAAAGAGCAGAAAGAGGCAAAACATGGCCAGTATGAGCATTGAATGAAAGTAATATTTGAACACTTGCTTATCTTTGATTCTATATAGTTGTATCAGCATTTTATACTATTTTAGATAATTGTTTATTTGTATATAGCTATTGTAGGATTCTCTGATCATATTAGGGTGCTTTTAAAAATGATGCTGCTGCTCAGTCCATTTTATGTTTTTCAATTTTTTTAAATTACTTTTTAAACTATTGTCAATTAGCTCAAAATACTATATAGAATGCATAATTACATACTCAAAACATCAGTTGGATTGTGTCCAAAGTAAAAGTTTCATTTGTTGACAGCCATTCTATAGAGAACTTGTCAGAGAATGACAAAGAAAAGAATTTTGAAGAGTCAAAGTAGATGCCATGAGGAGTGTGTGTGTGTGTGTGTGTGTGTGTGTGTGTGTGTGTGTGTACACTGACAGGAAAGGTTGATTCCAAGACTTTTATTATAAAAGATGCCAAAGACTAAGGCAATAAGGAGGAAGAGAAGATTGAAAACCTGAGAAAATTCAAATCAAGGTGTTACTTTTGATCCTGATACCATGATACATACCAGTTCAAAAGGATGTGTTTTCAAAAGCAAATGACCCCATTTTAAGGACTGGATTACAATTTATTCACCAAATCACACATTGAGCGGTGTTTACCAGACACAATGAAAATCCTGTCTCTCTAAATTATTGCAACAAACTGTCTTGCAACCAGACATTTTCAAATGGTATTTTTTTCCCTGTTTGCTTGAAATACCTACCCTAAAACTTTTCTTCTTTCTTCCATCCACAATTCATTTCTCTGTACACTTAACTCTTCAAATAACAAGATTCAGTGTATTATTAATATTTTCCAAAAAAAAACTTCTTTGATTACCTCAAAGTCTCCAAAATATCTCTCCTGTGTACTTTCAGTGGATTTTATGCTTTCCTGGGTTCTACATTTATGGTATGTCAAACTTATTAGCACATCTCTCTTTGATAGCAAATATTAATTCCTACAAATCAGAGAAACTGTAAGGTAGCTTTCCTACCCTACCCTTGCATATAATATGTACTAAGCATTACATGCATATTTCTTGTTGAAATGGAAAGAGAACTCTAACATACCTCATGTTGTATCATAGAACTAGTAATGTGCTCAGTCCACATAGCACTTTATTCTGTGTTCCTAATAGAAATTGGGGCAGCATTTCCCAATATGTTAACATTTCTTATTCATTTTTATCATCCCCTGCAGAGAATCAAAAGCCAGAACTTCTTCATTTTTCTCTGCCTCACCAAGAAAAGTTGGCTTTCAACCATGGATCCCAAGGCTCTGTACGGTTCCTGATGCCTGTGTACCCTGCTGGCCCATCTGTCAGTGGGCTTGCCCAACCATCTGGTTGAGTTACACTGCCTGAATCTTTGCTTCTCTGTCTCCTTAGAGCATTTCTCCTTCTTTCCCATAATGCAATTTCTTCACTTCCTGCTACTTTCCTCAGCAGCTGCAGCGGAAGCCTGTCTCTGCTGTCTTTAGAGGGCATCATGAGTCCAGCCCCACGGACATGGTTTGTAGGAACATGACATTCAGCTTGCCAACATTGCCTCAGGATGACTTTGCCACATTTTCCTGGACCACTCTACAGTTTCCCGGAGAAGCAATGTGCTTCCATTTCAGACAGATTTCAGTAACAGCCAGTGTTCCCCTCAGAGAAGTTCTGATGAGGTGAGGCCATGATACTAATTTTTCAGGAGCCATCCCCCAGATCCCAGACACATGTTGCTCCACATAATTTGATACACAGCCTCCAAGAAGAGGGTGAACTGGCTGATTCTCAGAAATTGAAGCAGGTGTATGTCATCCTGGGGCCTGACTGCAAAAAAAATTAAAAAAAAAAAAGGCAATGACATTTTTAAAACAATTATTGAAATAAAAACACTCTTAATATATTCTCTATAGATTTATTTCACAATGAGCAAATAACAATAATTCTCTTGTTTAGCATACAAGCTTTTTAAAAGGTAATGCTGACATTCTCTTACATATATACAATTTATGAATCTAAATATTTGATATATGCATACATAAACTGTAAGCATCTTAAAACAAACTATACATTCATATATACATACACATACAAATGCTTCCTTAATGAAGTTCCCATTACTTGTTGATAATCCACCCTATATCAAGTTCTTAATTAGTATACTCCCATAGGTTAGGAGATATAATTAATTCATAAACACTTTGTAGAATTCAGAAATAAAGTTACTATTATATTTATCACTAGAATGTTTCTCAAGAGAACTCTCTAAGCTCATCTATCAGATCAACCCAAAGCAAGGACAAACAGAGACCTTGAAGGAAAGGGAGGGAGGGTCAGGAGGATAGAATACAGGTGACAAGAAAGTGGATAGTGGTATAGTGGGGTGCTGAGTGCAAGGGTACAGGTTGAGAGGGTGAGCAGAGACATAGGAGAGAGGAGAAGAGGAGGAGAATACTTTAATAAAATCTGTTACTTTCTTTGCTAATTAAAAGCATAAATAAGATGCTGATCTTACTATCCATTGGAGAATCTTTTTCTTTTACAGAAGGCAGCAACAACCAAAATCTATCAAGATAAGAAAAGATAGCTGATTCCCCATTATGAGAAGAGCCACCCCTCACAATCAGGTTGGGCTCATGTGAAACCAATGAGGAATTGATGAGGTGAGCAACAGTGCTTCTTCGATTGCAAGCCTGACAATCTATACCACAGTGATGATAACAGACACCGAGGATACTCAAAATGTGCCAGAGCAGAAATACAGAAGTCACTGAAGCTCAGCACTAAAGTAGACTTAAGATATACCCACCAAGGCTCTGGGAAGTTTGTGAAAGAGGGGAGTGGAAAGAATGTAAGAGCCAAAGGTTGAGGGGGATACCCAAAAGGCATTGTCTCCTATCTCAATGACTTACTGTTGCTATCACAACTCATAACCCACAACTCCATGGTGAATATCAGAAATCTCACTGAGGAGGGACCTCAGTGGAATGGAGACCAGGGATGGAGAAATGGTGCCAACACATGATGTGTCCATACAAAGTTTCTACTAAAAAATAGAGAACAATGACATAAAGAGAGGGAGGGCAAAGAAGGAGGAAGGAAGGGAGGGATGGGAAAGGAAGGAAAAGGAGGAAGCAAAGAAGAAAAGGAAAGGAAGAAAAAAGGAAAAGCTAAAGAGGGGATGATATGGGGAAGGAAACCAGCTTGAAAGGAGCCTGGGAGGACAGGAGAAGGCAGTAAGGGAGAGAAACAAGAACAAAGTGTAATGACACGTGTGAATTAAATTGCTAGAATGAAACCCAGTACTTTATATGCTAATCTAAAAATAATTAAAAAGGAAGATATTATATATTTCAAGACGAAATGTGACAAGGGAAGTAAAGCAATGAAGTTTTAGTTATGTCTGTATCTCCCTCACATCTCCACATTCTGTGCTGAGCAGATAAAGTCTGCTGTAGAGTTTTGTACCCTTCCCAACCTCACCTTTGGTTCTGATAGTTTTGCTCCTCTGTGCAAGCTCCACATGTGCTAACCTTCCCAGGTGCTCCCTAAAGCTCTTTGTCCATTGGGCTATCCCTGGTCACTTGGAACTCTTTTAGTCTGTAAACTGAAATAATGACCTATTTTTCCAACAGAACTCAAAACAATTTCAAATTAAATAATCATTCAGATGTTTGCTATTTTTCCCATAGCAAACTTAAAAGTTCCATGATGATAGAACTGGTAGACATCTTTCTAATCCACACCAGGAACAATATGTAGAAGTCTTCGTTAAATCTGTTGAATGAGTAGCAAGGGAACATACAGGTGTTTCATGATGTTCCCATGGCCCCTCTGCTATGCTAATAACCCCCTCCTCCACATTCCCTCTGATATGCTGGAGACCCCCTTCACCACACATGCATCTAGGATGCTTATAATTCTCTATCCCTCATACTACCACTGATATGTCTATTACCTCTCTAGGGTCCCTATGGCATGCATGTGATCTCACCATGAGATCAGATTTCCTTGTGTCTCTTGCCTACACAAGATCACAAGATTCATTAAGGCTTTTTTTTTTTTTTGCTTGCATGTATGTGTGAATTTGTTGTGGTCTATGTGTTGTGGTGGGGTGTGGTAGCATATGCACATGGATGTCCCCTTGTTCTTGTCAATGCAGAATGCATTCACCTGCAATGTCCAGAGCAGAACACTAGATGTCCCACTCCATCTCTCTTCTCCTCCTCCTTGTTTCCACCAGAGTCTCTTACTGAACTTGTAGCTTTTCATGAGCCTGAACAGTCCCTGGTCTCTTCTCCCCTTTGTGGGGCTGAAGACACAAGAATGCATGGCCTCCTCACAAACTCAAGAAATGGGGAAGGAGGATAGCAGAAACGAACAGAGCAGCTTGTGAGGAAGAAGATTGTGAGGACCACCGGGAGGATTTCAGCCTCCATCCACAGCCTACCCTCCCATACCACCAGCACAAGCACCAGCAAGCACCAGAGACCTGGGGAAGGGAGCTCACCTACACAGCACCCTACACAATCAGAGCAGTAACCCACAGACCCAGCCACCCTACCTGAGCCCACAGCACAGCAAAAAGGGACCCAAGTCCCATGCAGCATAGCTGAGACCAAAGCCATCCCAAAAGGTAACTGGGATTACACCAGGTCAGTACCCACCAAATAAGATTGGTATATAGGCTTGCATTGGAAGGACTAATTGTTCCATCCATGTCAGGGTAAATTATATGTTAAATCTGATCGATTGCTGTATTGAACATTCTTAAATAAGCTATATATTGGGCTTTTCATTTGTTGCTTCATGATTTATAGTGCCTTTGTTTCCTCTTCTATCATTCATTGGGAAAGGGTCTCACTTGGTCACAAGCTGACCTTGGAACCCTCTACCAGAAATCTTAGCCTCCCAATTGACAGGATTAAGGATGTGGGGCAACTGTGACTTTGTTAGAGGATCTGTTTGTCATAATACCTACTTTTACATAAATACTCTGTGCTGTTTTTCATTGAATGAGAACATTGCTTAGTTAAATTTTTAGAATTTGTCTGTACTTTCTTCCATTCAGACTACTTGAGTACTCTCATAGCAGGCAAATGCAACACCTAGGGTCACTTTTCTGGTTACTCTGAGAGTCTTCAAAGCCACACCTAGCACCTTAAGCTCCTACCCTGAAGATATATAACATCAGACTGATTGATACATCTCATAATATTGCAGATAAGTAAAAACCCAAGCATTAAATTAATCCAAGATGCAAAAATCTCTATATTATAATACAAGAAACACAAAATTCAAGACAATATAAATCCACCAAAAAGTATTAATGCATCAGAAATGACCTTCAGTGAGACTGATTTAAAGGAAAGGCCTGAGAAAGATTAAAAAATAATGCTTATAAATATGTTCAAAGAACTCAAAGAGGAAATCAAAGGAATCAAAGAAGACACAGGAAACCAATTTAATGAAATTAGGAGGTTAATACAAGACATGAATGCGGAATTCAAAGTAATCAAAGAACACACAGGCAACCAATTAAATGAAATAAAGAGGTCAATACAAGACATGAATAAGGAAATATAAATAATAAAGAAAAACCAGTCAGAAATACTAGCAATGAATAACACAGTCAGTGAAATTTAAAATAAATAAATAAATAAATAAATAAATAACTCTGTAGAAAATCTCTCTAGTAGAATGGATGAAGGCAAGAACAGAATATCTAAACTAGAATACCAGGTGACAGATCTAATACAGTCCAACAAAGATAAAGACAAACTAATAGGAAGGTATGAATGGGAATTTCAAGATATTTGGGACATTATGAAAAGATCAAACATAAGAATTCAGGATATAGTATAAGGAGAAGAATTTCACTCCAAAGGCATAGTAGGTGTTTTCAACAAACTCATAGAAGAAAATTTCCCCCAAATTGGGAAAGAGATGCCAATACAGATACAGGAAGCCTTTAAAACACCAAACAGACAAAGCCTGACAAGAACCTCTCCTCACCATATTATAATTAAACTACCAAACATACAAACCAAAGAAAATATATTGAAAGCAGATAGAGAGAAAAATCAAGTCACCTACAAAGGCAAGCCCATCAGGATCACAGAAAATTACTCAACACAAACTTTAAAAGCCAGAAGGGCTTGGAGTGATGTATTCCAAGTTCTGAAAGATAACAATTGTCAACCAAAGTTGCTTTATACTGAAAAGTTATCCATTCAAATAGACAGAGAAATAAGGACATTCCACAACAAAAGCAGGCTAAAAGAATACTTGAAGACAAAACCAGCTCTACAGAAAATACTTGAAAGGATCTTCCATGCTAAAGACTAAGAAAAGCACACATATAAGGAACCTGGAAAAAACAAACCATGCTCCAATACTAGTTAATACAAGAGAGCAAAGGTAAAACCAGAAGAGCTAAAAAACAAGAAAAATGGCAAAAATAAATACATACCTTTCAATAATAACTCTTAATATCAACAGCCTCAAAGCCCCAACCAAAAAACATAGGTTTGCAGACTGGGTTAAAAAGCAGAATACTTCAATTTGTTGCCTCTAAGAAACTCACCTTTCTACAAAGGTTGGCCACTATCTTAGGGTGAAAGGTTGGAAATGGTGTTTCAAGCAAACGGGCCTAGAAAACAAGCAGGGATCGCTATCCTAATATGTGACAGGGTAGACTTCAGACCAACATTAGTTAGGAAAGATAAGGTCACATTATATTGATTAAAGGAACACTCCAACAGGAGGACATTACAATCCTAAACATATATGCACCTAACACAGGGGTTCCCAATTTCATTAAACAAATGCTATTAGAAGTAAGGTCACAGATAACACCAAACACACTTTAGTGGGTGACTTCAACACCCCACTCTTACCAAATGACAGGTCATCCTGGCAAAAAATAAACAGAGATACTTCTGGATTAAATGAGGTCATGGAACAAATGTACCTAACAGATATATATGGGACATTTCATCCAAATGCTGAAGAATATGCATTCTTTTCAGCAGCACATGGAACATTCTCTAAAATAGACCATATAGTAGGACACAAAGTAAATTTTAACAAATATAGGAAAATTGAAATAATTCTATGTACTCATTCTGATCACAATGGGATCAAACTACAAATCAATAGCAAGAAAAGCTATAGAGCATACACAAAATCATGGAAACTAAACAATACACTTCTAAATGATGAATGGGTCAATGAAAAAAATCAAAAAGGAAATCAACAACTTCATGGAGTCAAATGATATTGAGAACACATGCCAAAATCTTTGGGACACAATGAAGAAAACCGAGTGGACTGGGCAGTAGGAGTGAGTGACAAAGGCAGCTGAATAGCTGCTTCAAGTCAAAGGCCATTTGACTTCCCAGTCCATGGTAGTGAGGAAGGAATGACAGCTAGGGTCTGAAGCAGCTTGTCATGTTCATTCCATAGTCAGGAAGCAGAGAGAGAGATGAGCACTACCATTCTGCACACTCTCTCTTTTTTGTAAAGTCCTGGTCCCCACCCATGGAATGGTCCCACTCACAATTAAGGTGTGGCTTCCAACTGCAATGAACATCATCAAGACCAACCCTCATAGGCATGCTCATTCATAGATTCATTCATAGATGATTCTAGGTCCTTTAAAATATCAGTATGAACAATCACATCCATTTAAGAAGTCCCTTACTTAAGGAAATCGACAGTGATGAACTGAGTAGAAAGAAGCAAACAAAGAACATGAAACACATATCAGATGTCTTACAGCACAGATCAATCCAGGAAATTTCCATCACTATCTATACCAAGGACAACAAAGAAAGTAGTTATGTAGAAACCCCACAATTTCCTTCCTATCATTCTCTAACATAGCATCTACGTAGCATCTGCTAAGTCTACTTATTTTCCAGACAGTCCACCTGGTGCCATCTCATTCTTGTTATTACCAGAAAACATTTTTGTGTTCAACTCCAAGGTATCCAGTGTACACTGGTTTCGTAGATGTTTCTTCCATTAAGTTATCCTCATAGCTACTGGAGGGAAAATTGACTTCTGAATGTCTTGGACAATCCGGGAAAACTTCATACCACAATAAATATTATTGTACTTAACTTGCCACTAGGCCTGGATATGAAGGTTGCCTCAAATTTCAAGAAATATATTTCCTTATTCTGACTCAAAATTGTGCTCTTCCCTATCTAAGATTCCAGCATCACTTAGTGAATATAAATTCCTCATATGTCTGGATGAAAAAAAATGACATATTTTTTTGTTGACACCATTATTAAATCTGTGTTTAACTTGCAAAATATGCACAAGATGTTGTGGTCCAAACATGACAATGTAATGTCTTCAGTAACCACTGATTGTAAAATGTGAGGCTTTTGGACCTTGTGCTCACTGGGTAATTAGATGTGAGGAGTGAATGCCATCTGAACTATCGACAGTCACAGTCCAGAGCACAAATCCAAGAAATGAACAATTATCTGCATTCCAGTAAATTCCGTGAGAGAAAAAATGGTGGTGGTGGCCTCTATGAATATCACTGGCTTCAGGCTTGCTCCCTGTGTCTCTGTGGATCTACAGGGTCACAAATGGACTCACTAGTGATTGGATACGTCTCTCAGTTCTTGGCCTACAGGGAGCATGATGGATGCATGCTGCTCCCTCACTGGACCTCTATTTTTATTCACACAAGGGCATTGCTTTCTCTCATGGACTGTTTTAGGGCACCCTTGAACTTCCTTTGAGAACAGCACCCTACATTTCATACCTCACCCCTGCAGCCAGTGTCTTCTCACCTTCAACACCTTTCTGTTTTGTGATTCAGAAAGTTATAATTTTTAAAAATGATCATCTGTGTTGGCAGGACTACAGGAAGCACCATGCTGTAGAAGTTTATGTCTGATAAAGAAACCAGAATAAGTATGATTTATACACTGCTGGTTACTGATTTTGGCCTAGATGGAAGATGAGAAATGCACAGTCAATAATGTGTATAATTGTGAATACTAGTATTATTCATGGTAATTATTTTCCTCAGATGGCCAGAAAATTTTTATTCCCCTAGAGCTAGCTTTTCAGGAGTTATTGGACACCTGTGCTGACAGGAATAAACAAGAAGTGTGGGATATAAAACTGAGAAACTCATTACTTAAACAGAGATTTGTTGTTTATTCTTGTTTTATCTTCCTTTTTTTAAAAAATTTAGCATCCATGAAAAGGATTCAGAAATTATTGCTGACAAAGAGAGTTGTTTGTTCTCATATTTTCCAGTATCTTGGGAAAATGCAATGGAAAAATCACCTTGTGGTGATTATGACCTTTGGGGTGTTGGTAACTGGATAACCACTGATAACATTTGATGAACTGTTACCACCAGTGCAATGGGCTGGTAGGATTTCAGCATAGCCCTGGGAATTTGGGGGTTGGAATTAGTTCCCTTGTTTTATGGTGTTAAAAGATCGGGGGTCTTCCCAAGGTGAGACCTAATGGAAGGTTCTGGATCAATGAGGATTCATGCTATTCTCAGCAGCCCTGAGTTAGTTCTCATGAGAAGGTTCATATACAAGAAATACGTCTAGCATTCTATGTTATGACTTCATATCTGACAGTGTGATCTTTCTTTCTTTTATGCACTCCCAGTTTGGTGATGACTCCATGCTGATTTCTAACCAAAGTCATATCAGTACTATGTCCTTGAAACGACAGGACTTGAGGATGAATAATCCTATTTTCTTTATAAAACACACAGCCGTAGGTACTGCATTATTGTAAGGAATCCTGGGATGTCACGGTCATCTCTTTAGGTCTAAAGCCACATACAAGAATTCCTTCATCTTCCATCCTTCCTTCCTTCCTTCCTTCCTTCCTTCCTTCCTTCCTTCCTTCCTTCCTTCCTTCCTTCCTTTTTTCCCCATCCCTCCCTCTTTCCTCTCCTCCCTCCTTTCCTTATCTTTCCTTTATTCTTCTCTTGCTCTCTCATCCTCCCTTTTGATCTTGTTGTGCAGAATCAGTCACTCCTGGGTACCACAGATAAACTGGTGAAGAGATCTGCACTGTGGTGATTCTTCTGAGTAACCATGGAAATTACTTCTTTGGCATGTTGTTGCTCCCACTGAGCCATCACTGATGTGCAAAGCCAGTCCATCTGATGAGCTTCATGGACAGTGAGTTCCATGATGACCAGTCACACTTTAGGATCCTCATAGTTGGTTCAAAGGCAACCATCCTAGTAGCTGACCATGAACTTGGATATAACTATCAACAGTTGGGAGTTGACATTTCCATATGCAGTTCTTGGCATCAGAATCATACTGAATCTTCACTCTGCAATTCAGAGAAGACCTGGGTTTTATAGGATCTGAGAACTTAGCCATAGAACAGACTCTTTAAAGAAACAAGGCAGTATCATGAACAAAATTCAGGTATAAAAATTACTATTCACTAATTTAACATGACTGTGCCACTTTGTGTGATCTGACTTAGTGTAGGTATTGGGAAATTGAACCCAGGCCTATAGGCTTTGTGAGTAAATGCATTTAATCACTGAGCCAGCTCTCCAAGACAACTATTCACTAATTTTAATAATATTAACTAATACTAAAGCCAGAAAAATAAAAATGACTATATTCATAAATTAGATATTAATGTCATAGAACATCTATATAATTAAGTATTAAGATTATATTTTTGGTTTTAGATTGATGTACCATAAAATTAATTTTTGAAGAATAGTATATGGCTCATGTCTATAATCTCAACACTTGGGAGGGTATGGCAGGAAAATTATCTTGAGTTTAAGGCCAGCTTGGGCTATAGTGAGTTCCAGATCAGCCTGGATTAGAGTGATCCCCTTCCCATACAAATTGTAAAATACATAAATATTGTACTTGGTAGTAGATTCACCACTAAAAACTGCTAATAAATTTTGACCTACTATTTCTACCTCTAGGTATTTATTCTAAGGACATAATCACTGGTGTCAATAAGGATACATACATCTTACTTATTAAATCAAGTATTTTTATAAAACTACTAACCATTGCATTGATTTTAAGGGCTTTTATAATAAATCACACACTTGATAAATTGAATGACATTTATTTCTTCAACATCACAGAGTTGACAACCTTGCTTATTTCTTATCCTCACTAGTAATGACTATTAGTAATATACATTCTCCTTATGTCTCCATATAATAATCCATTATACTCCTTTGCACCCTACAACCATTTTCTTACAAGTTTGAATTAGAACTCCTTCTTAACTTAGTCATCTATTTCAGATCCTTATATCCAAACACAGTTATACTATGTGACACTGAGGACTCTGATTTCAACATATAAATTGTGGAGGGGATTGAATGAGTTATTCATCCCATAACAATCACATAATAGACATTCATTTAAATCATTGCACTACATGTAACTGACCCTTTATAGCCACTAAGAATTATGACATTTTATAAATATTTCTGGGTATAAGAAATGATGATGGTTATTTTTTAAGAATTATTTATAATATACTCACAGTTGTATTAAAAAACAATTCTGGTAGCATCTGCTCACAGAATCTTAATGTTTTTGACAAATTTCCTTGTCATAGTTTCTGCAGATTTTCTAAAAGCATTTTGTGATTCTTAGTGGAAAATTAGCATCCAATAAGTTCATCCCATCTCCCTCACTGTCCTACTGGCTAAGTATCTGTCTCTGTTGTTCCATTAAACAGAAAAGTTTCCCTCAGAATCTTCTAGTGCACTGGTGTGATGGTGATACTACAGCCTGGACCATTCTTGTTGAGCCAGTGTTAGTGCCCATGCATGACATCTGTCCAGTGTGTTCCCTGACTATGACCAAAATCAGGGCTATGGTTGTGTGTCTTTCTTCAGGTAAGAGGGGAGCAATGTTTCATTCCCAGTATGTAGGTACTGGAGCAGCTTGAGAGCTGAGTGGATACAGAGTTGCAGGTGAAATAGGGCTTCCTTGCGCTAATGAACCTTCCCTGCTCTTTCTAGCTTCTCTTGTGTTAGTGCAGGTTAGATGAGAAGACCTTCTCAAAGACAGATACCTCTTTGGGTCTTTACCTACTTGGCATGAAGGTAAAGTATCTTTCTAAGACTTTCTAGATGCTTTATTGAAGGGTAATCAAATATGCCTAGTCCTTACTTGGGCCCAAGCTTCTGTACTTGCTGCATATGTGTATGTGTTCTCAAACCACCATGGTCTGTGCATTATTATCTTTCTTGGATAAAATGAACTAGTGTGTGTTTGTGTGTGTGTGTGTGTGTGTGTGTGAGAGAGAGAGAGAGAGAGAGAGAGAGAGAGAGAGAGAGAAAGATCACTCCATTGTGTCTTCTGAATTAGTATTCAGAGATCAACTAAAAGAAAGAATTATTCCATATATATCTTGTGGTTGGGGGGAGAAAGATAAAAAGAGTGAAAGGAGAGGCTCATATACTCCATGCCAGGTACTAAAGAGAAGAGGAGCCAAAGAAAGAAATAACATTAAAGCAAGTATTTGCTCAATAAAATGTTGCATTTTCTTTTTATTATTTTGTTACTTTTTTTTTTGTTTGTTTGTTTTTGTTTTTTTGAGGTAGGGTTTCACTCTGGTCCAGGCTGACCTGGAATTAACTATGTAGTCTCAGGGTGGCCTCGAACTCTCAGCGATCCTCCTACCTCTGCCTCTTGAGTGCTGGGATTAAAGGTGTGCGCCACCACACCCGGCTTGTAACTTGTAACTTTTTTTTTTTTTAAGATGAGGCTTTTAGACCATATGTTGGGATGTCTTATTAGGAATTTTTGATTCCAGATCGCCTGAAGTCATGATTCTTGTCTGTTTTTTACAATCACAATCACTTTAAGGGCTTATTATGCTCTAAGAGATTCTGAATCAGTGGGTATATTTCATGTCTAAACAGACCCCAAGAGATCCTGATGCTGTCCTTCCATGTATTGCAGTTGGAGCAACAATGGCCTAAAGAGGGTTATACCAAGTTCTTTGCTCCAAAATCAGTGATTGTAATTCCAAATCCACAAACAGATATACCTTCAATCTCACATTTATTTACTTCAGTTTACTGACAAAGGAAAGATGGCCACAGGAAGGACAGAAAGAGCTTTGTCAAAGGTAAAGAGCCTTCCCAGATGATTTTTTCAAATGATTTAAATATACTTTTTGCCTCCCATATCCCAAATTATACCCCAAACAGCTCTCAGACTACACAGGCAAGGCTTTAAGAAACCCTCATGTTCTCTAGGAACATCTGAAGAGCTGAGCAAGGCCAAGTTTCAATGATGTGTCCCAGGGGTTAGTGATGTCTTCCAGGTATCAGGGATGTGTTGATGTGTTTCAGATGTCAATGATGTGTCCCAGGTGTCAGCGATGTATTTTGGATGTCAGTGATATGTTTCATGTGTCAGTCATGTGTGCCAGGTGTCAGTGATGTGTTCCAAGTATCTGTCATGTGTCCCAAGTGTCAGTGATGTGTTCCAAGTATCTGTCATGTGCCCCAGGTGTCAATGATTAGTCCCAGGTGTTTCATTGATCACTCTCAGATATCAGAGATGTGTCCCTGGTGTCAGTGATATGTACCAGGTGTTATTTATGTGACCCAGGTGCCATTGATATGTTCTAGGTGTCAGTGATGTGTTCCAGGTGTCAATGTTGTGCACCAGGTATAAGTGGTATGTCCCATCCACATTCAGCACTGCACTCAAAGCTTGAAACTTTGGCAAAACCAAACATTAACTCAGTATTAGGCAGAAGTCTTGACACAGAAAACTAAACACTTGGATGGATTAAACAACCACTTTGAATATTTCAGATAACACTATCAGGGAGGAGTGAGATGGAGAAGTATTTAAATGAGGGGCAGCAAGAAGAAACAAGAAGAATTTGCTGTGAAGAAGTAATTAATGATGCTGGTCTGGCACAGCTCCTCCACTTCCAGACTTTGTAACATTTGTGTCCATCTTTCCTATGAATGTTAGCCTATATGTGCACCACTGAAATGCAATAAAAATTATTTGTCATATAGAAAACTCTGTCCTGTAACTTTTATTGTTTAAAACATACATAATAACAGTGAGGCAGCCCCTTCCTTAAACATCATCAACAAAACAACACATCAACATGGACCATGCTTTGGCATATCCAAATGGATTACTAAATTGAACAACTTAGTAGATGCTGTCTTCTAGTTACAATTTGTATAGGAACTTTTTCTTGGCCATCTCACAAATATTGATTCAACTGAATCAAACCAAAAGCTCTGTCTTAAATCCAGATTATAATAATATTCATAGTTGGCTTTCAACTTATCAAATGAAAAGGAGACTCATATCTCTCTCACATTAAATCAAATATTATAAATGTTTACACTCACTGTCAAAAGTATTTTGAAACTGAGATAGGACAAAAGCTAGAACTCTGACACCAAAATTAAAATAATAAAATAAAATAGTTAAAATAATAAATGAATTGTGAATACAAAGAAAACACTATTGAATGAAATGTAAAATACTTCCCACTAAACACACGAATGATTAAAAAAAAAAAAAAATCCTTCCTACTAATATAGAAACAATAGCCTAATCTGGAACACATTGTTGGCTTTCTTCAACTGTGTGAAGTGTGGAGCAGGAAGGAACATGAAGAATAAAAGTTTTGACCTCACAGGGTTGTTTCTCCATAATATTACAAACACGTGTGAAGAATATATGTTGATGTAGAAACTGCAGCTTGTTACACAGAAGGCCCAGTGAAGATCAGAGCTGAAGGTGGCTGCCTCAAATAACAAATCATCCCTGTGGAAAAAAAAAACAACAACAATACTCTTTCATTGGCAAAAAACACCACTTAGGCCTTTCTTTGCTAGAGAGGGAAGCTGGTTTGAGGGAACAAGCTAAACTTTCTTATTGGGAACTAAGGTACATGGTAACACTGAAATTGATGTTTATTCATCATTCTGAAAACTTACAAGTTCTTGAAAATTTAGATATATCTTCCATGCCCAAAGGTGAATAATAGTATTTCCTTGCAACATGGGGTCAGAAGCATGCAAAGCTCTCTGTTGAGAGCACCTTCTTAGAAAAAAACAAGACAGATTCTTCTCAAGTTAGTGCTGCTCATTGACAATGTCCCTGGCTACACAAAAGCCCTGATGGTGATGTATCATGAAATTAATGTGGTTCTCATGGCTGCTGTTCAGCACATATTCTGCAGCCCATGGATCAAGAAGTAATTCATGAGCTGGAGAGATGGCTTAGCAGTTAAGGCACTAGCCTGCAAAGCCAAAGGATCCCGGTTTGATTCTCCAGGACTCCAGGTAAGCTAGATGCACAAGAGGGCACAGCCATCTGGAGTTCATTTGCAGTAGCTGGAGACCATGGTGCACCCATTCTCTCCCTCTCTGTGTCTTTCTTTCTCTCTGACTCTTTCTTTCAAATAAATAAAATATATTTTAAAAGAAGTAAATCTTTATTTTTCAGTCATCATTGATGGAACATGTTTTGTAATGCTTACCTGCAATAATGATATCTGTAATAGGCCTGAGCAACATGATTAAAAAAAACTATTGGAATTTATTTCCCCATACTACTTGCCATGAAGAATATTTGTGATTGGTCCAGGAGGATGCACTTTATAAGAATTCAAGAAATAGTTGATTCCAAACCTTGTGGATGATTTTGATCATTGAAGACATGAGTAGAAGAAACATCTGACACGTGTTGGGAATAGTATTAGAACTCCAAGTAGAAGAGGACTCTGAAATTGCATTCTTAGGATACAATTTTAGCCAATGAGGATTGGCTACATATGGATGAAGAATAAAAGTGTTGCCTTTATTTGAAACCCACTGCTAACTGAAGATACTGTAAACATTGCCTGAATGACAATGGAGGAAAGGGAGTATTCCATAAAGATAATCAAGAATGAAGCAACAGAGAGTGTAAGAAGATTGACTTAAGTTTTGAAGGACTTTCAATTGGCAAAAACATGAACATGGTATACTATGAAGAAATATTTTGTGAAAGGAAGAATCAGGCAATATGGCATAGGTTATGATTGCCTTCTTTAAGAAATTGTCATAGCCACCCCAGCTTTCGTCAACCATTATGGAATCAGTCAAAAGAAACAATGATTAATGTAAGATCTTTTGCCAGCCTCCCCCGAAAAACACTATATAGTAAACTAGTAAATTTTAAATTAATATAGGTTCATTTAGATATAATACCATTACATATTCATAGAATATAATGTGTTATAAACATAATTGTGTATGTGGATTTATTGTGATATTAGATTTACAGTGATTTTCTGGAATAGAACTCATAATATATTTCTCTGAAGTATGCTTATATCAAAGAGATTGAATTCCTTGCCCATGATTATAAAGAGGATAATAGGTGGTGTGAGGAAAAGATCCCATTTTTAGAAAACAAAGTTCCCAGGTATTCCTGTCACTACACATACATATTATCCATTTGCTAACTCTAAAAATGATTTTAAAGATGATTTTTCTTGCTGTTTCTACTAGTTTAAGTTATCATCTATGAAGCAGAAAGTGGACCCACATAAGGTGGTGCTAAATCTGTGGTAACTCAGCCTTGGACCTCACAAGTTCTACAATGGTGAGAACACAATTTGTATTGCTTATAAATCACCCAACCTCCAATATTTTGTTAGAGAAGCCTGGATGGACTATGACAGAAGTTCGTGTAAGAACAAGTGCAACATAAATATGTAGTCAAATGTGTCTCGGTGTACTAAGAAAACCTGGACACCAAACAAGACATTTTAGCCAGGACTTGAAACTAATAAGGGCTCAGTGTACATTTATACAGACATGAGCGGCTAGACATCCAAAGAAATAAGGCATTGCTTTTATCTATTTAAATTTATCATTGAAAAAATTGCTACTAGGAGAATTGTGACAAGAACTAGATGGTGGATATAGTCGAGGGTCTTTCTTCATATATACATTCTAATGAGCTTAGACAGTTACCAGCTTCTTATCAACTACCCTTCTTTTAAGGTTGATAGACACATCTGTTATCACTAAAATATTATAATATTGCAGAAAATGAAAGAGGGTTTAGGGCCTGGCTTATGCAGGTGGGTTATTTGCGGATGAATTTATCCCACAAATCTGCTTCTCCACTTGGTTTTATCTAGCAAAAAGTTATTTGTAGGTATATTAAAAAGTTAACTCTGTGGTAAATCAAATCTTTCCTGCTAGCAAGCCTACCATGATTTGCTGATTCGCTGAGTAGATTGACGGGGATAGGTGGGACACATCCCCAGCCCGACACCTAGAAAGCAAGGTGGAAGTTACTAAAGAGAAAGACTAAAGTGACTGGGCAGAGGGGCAAGTGGATTTGAGGGGGACAGGTGAATGAGTGCAGCAGGAAGTACAGAAGACACACAGGCAGGACATGACAACCCTTGGCCTCAGAGTATCCTCCCAGGGAGCCACTCTTCTAAATTCAGTGTTTTCAAAAGAACATCCCCAGGTACCACCTCGAGAAACCTGTCCAGGTAAGATCACCTCATTAGTGTATAGACCAAGGGAACAAAAGGATGGAGTAAGTAATTAATATGTGTAGGGGCTGAAGAGATAGTCCAGTCAGTAAAATGATTGTTTTGCAGGATAAAGACCTGAGTAGCATTCCTAAAACCACAAAAAATGTCAAAAGTAGTGGCCCACACTTGTATTCCCAGTGCTGGGTAGGTGGAAATAGGGGGATAAGCCAGGGAGTAAAAGCCAGCAAGTCTAGCATTCTTAGTGAGCTCAAGGCCAATGAAAGCCCTTCTCTCAAAGCAGACAGACATTGGCTAAGAGTAGCACACCTAAGGTTGTTATCTGGCCTCCATACAAAGTGCCCCCGTGTGCACACAAACCTGCACACATCTACACACACATACATAAAAAAATGTGCTTGTTCTATTAATAGAGCATATCATATATTCTGAGCAATAAGTTCATGATGCAGATATGTTTCCTAATTTCATAGATGAGGAAACCTGGTCTCAGGAAGGAAAGTGAAAGAAGGAATAGTTAAAAGGGCACAGCAAAACTAACGCTGCAGGGACCTTGAGTTTTACCCTGAAGTTTCCAAAATGCCATGGGACTAAAGCTGACCGGTCTGATATGATAGGGGTGTGTGTGTGTGTGTGTGTGTGTGTGTGTGTGTGTTGGAATGAGAGTGGTCCTGTTAATACATTACCCTTTAAGATTTTAAAACGCAGTGGCATTTATGATCATTGTGATCTATCTAAGTTCAATCATCACAACTTGGAAGTCTGATCTCCCTAGGTTGAGGATGCTATTCTGTCACTAGACTGTCAAGTGACACATTTCTGAACGGGGCTGCGTTTGAATGAGGACATTCCAAGAATCAACTTTCCACCTCATATTAGCATATCTGCCATCGAAGTCTGAGCGTATCTGTGATTTTCTTTTAATCCTTTCACTGCTTTCTTCCTGTTTTCCTTCTTTGTGGCCCTACTTCCCTGGCCTCCACGCTATCCCCCAAACACTTTTCCCTTGCCTGCAGAGATGGGAACCAGAAAGGAAATTGATACAGTGGTGGGTTTAATATGACATTTGAAAAGTGACTTTTTTTGATTTTCAATTAACCTTGCACAAAGAGGAAGTGTTGAAATTCGCCTCTTTGTTCTTGGCTGGGTTTGCGGGCAGGCTGCTTGGTACCAGAGCTGAAGGGGCTTGGGGGTGGGGGGAAGTTGGGGAAGGATGAGGCAAGCAGAGAAAGATAATCCCGCACCTATCAAAGCTCCGCTTCTATTTGCACAAAACGAGAGACCAGCCCGTGGTAATTATTCTCAGAAGGGAAAAACAGGCAGGGGAGAAAATGCGCCTGTCGTTTGTTTGGCTTAATCGTGTGCTTTTATGAGCCGTCTGGCTGGAAGGATTAAAGTTACTTTTAATAACACTTTCTTTCAGGAAGAATTTGATTTGAAGTTTCTCTCAGCAGGGCCTCCCTGTCCGCAGCCCCCTCCTCCTTCCTCTTACAATGAGCCCTCTCCCCTTCCCTCCGAAAGTCCCATTGTTCTGTGTGCAGAATAGACATGCTTACACCTTAACGTCAAACAGTACTGTTAACTCCCAGGAGTCTTCTTTCCGGATTTTCTATGCAATATTTACTAACTGAACATCACACCTTGCCCCACTCCCCTTCAAAGAGGAAGCCTTGAGAATTACAGATGAAAAATAAAGTAGCTGGACGCTGCGGAACTCACTGAGCTCTGTGAGACAAGGTGCCATTCCATACACAGCGCACGTGAGGAGGGCACCGTGGGTTGGCGGGCGGACTTTCCATCCCTTCCCTCTCTCTTTGTGTCTATTCTGTCTGGGTTTGCTCCTGTCTCCCTAGCTGTTTATTCTGCCTCGCTTTCTTTCTTCTCACAGTGTGTATCTTGTTGCTTCTTGCGTTTGTGTTTGTGGCTTCTTTCTTGGCAAAGCCTCTGCTCAGATGGCTCCTGCGGGGTCCTGTGGTGCAATCGGAGGCTGGGGACTGGACCCAATGGAGCCGGGGACCTGGAGAGGCTGGCGGCACCCCGCCCATCCAGCGAGGTCCTGCGCATCCTCGCTCCAGCGGCAGAGGACGCCGCATCCTCTCCCTAGGTGGCAGCAGGGTGCTGGAGCTGGCTCTGCTTGCTCCGTTTTCTTGCGCAGATTGCCAGGGGACACACGGCTGAACAGCCCTGCGGGTCCCTGGAGGGCAGGTCAAGCATAAGAGCCAGGCGCAAGCACTCAGCTGGCTCGAGGTCAGCTCGGGACATCTTGTCCCCCACACACACACACACACACACACACACACACACACACACACACGTGTGCTAGTGTCAAGAAAGAAAACAGTTCAGCTTCTTAGAGAGTGTGGTGGTGACCAGCACGAATTCTAGACAGTGACAGAAAAATAGGAACCTGCAGGCACAGAGAGCACCCTCAGGAAGTCCAGGACAAACCTCTTCCAGGTTAGGCACCCAGGCTGTGCAGGTAGATGCATCCAACGACAGACATTCCATTGCCAGCGCCCGTGGGATCGAGATGTGTAACTAAGCCTTCACTGAGCCTCCGTTATCTCTGCTGTAGACTTCACTGATCACAGCTTTTCACATACCAAAGATGTAGACCATTACGGTGATGGATGGGGACACTGATGGGAGAAGCCCCACTGATCCAGCTCAGCTCTGGGCCCAGAGCAGAACTTTCCTCACAGGGAAGCATCCAGATATGCAAAGGCTGTTTATTTTGACCAGCCAAAACTGACTTACTTGAAAGCAAACAGGGAGGAGGGGGTGTTTCCCAGCCTAAAAGCTGGCAAGTTTTACCTCTGTATCTCTTGCATAGGCCTCTGTCCCCTAAAAATCCTATACCTAGAAATCTTCATTTATATAAATCATAACTGCTAAATGTCTATGTCCCCAAGTGTCCCAGGATTACTCAGGAAAAACTGAAAGGACTCTGACCAGTGTATGTTATATTGGAAATCTTAGTGTGAACATAGCATCTGATATGATGTTTGAGTCAGGAATTTTTCTATTTTCTAAATCTCTCTTCTTACAAATAAGGTTGGGCATTTCTTCATCCCATCTAGTTCCATGCAAACCTTTTAACAAAGGGGACAAAGACAAAGGTTAGCAATGCAGCAATGAAAATCTCTTTATCTGCTCTGAGTCTTTTTATTTATTATTTTTCTAGGAGGGTCTCATTCTAGCCCAGGCCGACCTGGAACTTTGTAGTACCAATGCTGGCCTTGAACAAACAGGGATCCTCTTACCTCTTTCTCCCCAGTGCTGCTATTAAAAGGCATATACCACCACACCTGGCTTCTGTGCCTTTTTTGTGGAAGAGTATGTGTGTGATGTGTGCGTGTGCATGTGTTCATGTTTGTGAGTGCAGGTACAGGCGTGCCATGGGGCACTTGTGGAGGTCAGAGGGCAACTTTCAGGTAGCAGTCCTCCTTCATCATCCATATTGTTTGAAACAGGATTTCTGTTCACTGCTGTATTTTCCAGGCTTGCTGTTCTGGGAGCTTTAAGATTCTCTTGTTTTTACCTCCCAACCTGCCACAGGCCTGCCAGGATTACAGAAGCCTGTTGCTCACAGGTTCCAGCGTTGTTCATGGGGTCTGGGGAATCTAAGCTCAAGTACTCGTGTTTACAGGGACAGTGACTTATCCACTGAGTCTGTGCTCTTGGCTCTTTCTCCACTGTCTTCTCAGCCAATACTTCAGCAAATCGATAATAGCTAGAAACACTCCTCTTCAGCCTGGCTCAAGGAATTACACACCTGTGTTAAATGTTACTTCTATCATTTATCCCAAAGAGATTAAAGGCTCACAGTCTCCAAATTTGCTTGTCAGGGATTTACAGGGCACAATGCTGTTTCAAAGAGATGCTGGAATGGAAGAGAAGGCAGGACACAGGAAGTAGACCGTAAGCAAAAGCCAAGTTAGTGACAGATACCATAACACACTGTGCTAGTGTGTAGGACAGGACACAAACTGAACACTGTTGTGTCATGTGCAGCCTCCTTATGATGTTTAAATCTTTAACTCACCCTTAGAACACAAACTCTCCTATATTTTTATACCAGTCATCCTGTTAAGCTCATATAATCACCAGAAAAATCTCTTCTTTTGTGCCATCTTCAACTTCTTAAAGTTATCCACTTAAATGAGATCTCACACTGTCCCAAAATGGGCTTCCTGCTGCCCCTGACCAGCTCTGTCCATAAACCTTGCCAGCCTGAACTTCAGTGTCACATGATTGTCTCAGCCATTGATACTGAAACTCTCCACTTGCTGTTTTGGCAAAAGCAAAAAGCTAACTTGGACTTGATTGTAGCTAGCATGGAGATGTAAGTTGTGATCTGATTCATTCTTTCTGAAGTCAGGAAATGAGGCAATGCTGGTAGAACTCACTCACTCACTCAGCCTTGTTTATGCCATTAATAAGTTCATTGCAAACAGTCTTAGATGGACACTTTTATGTTTCCTGCTATTTTATTTTCTCTTGCTTAGTATTTGATCATAATGTATTTTGTTCATACATAATTTTTTTTCTTAGTGTGTTTAGTGAGTTTTGCAAATCTACAGTTTTTATTTTCTCAGGGTTTTAACTGACAGATGCCTATCCTTACAGCAAACACACCCCTCAGTTGCTTGACAGATGAGTGGAACACAGTAGGGAAAGTGCTTCCCCTCTTCCTTTGTTCTGTTTGTAAAGGTTAGACATCCCTATCCAAGATTTCTCATCTCTTCCTTATTCATTTTCTGCAGGCTGAAATCCATCTTTTCCCCTTCTCTTTTTGTTCTCACATCACTGATCTCACATTCTTGATATCTGGTGGTATTAAACTAGTTTTAATACAATGAACATATATATGCACTCCACATACATGCACATGTAAACTCCAACACTCTGCCACACCCCATTGCTATGGTTCATGCATGTGTGTATGATCTAGAATGACTTCCTTATACCTATTTTTTTTTTCCTGAATCTTTCTTATCCTTCAAACTCTGGCTTAAAGACTTGAGTATAAGTTCTAGGTCTTGTAGAGAAAATTCTTCTTGATATTACAAAAAATGATAGGACCTTTCTTGCATCTGACATAGAGGAGAACATACATATTTGTAAAAGTATTTGCATACACACCTCAAATGGTATATGCAATCTGCACTTAAGACATCCCTCAAGATGAAAGACTACCTATAACTTTTATGGAACAATTGAAGACTCCAGCACACAACATAGCTTGTGTGGTCTGAATCCTCTCTTCATATTGTGTGTTTGGACTGTCCTGAATAGCAGACCAAAGTCCAGCCAACCCAATGCACCAATAGTCTATGAGATGGCTCAGCACAAAAGCTCCTTTGAGATTCTAAAGACATAGTGAAGGAGTCTTTCTACTTAAAATGGATGTTACAGAGAGGAGGAACATGGCAGCACAATGAAAATCTTTAAGGTCATGAGAACACAAGATGCAATGAGAAGAGAAATGTTCTCACAGTCCATCAATAAGATTCATTTGAAAAGCAGAAGTAATGAACATATCCTGGGTCAGATTCCAAAAATAATCCATGGCAAGGTCTGCTCCTCCAGAGAAAAAAAATGGCCCAGATATCCATGAACTCACAATGCCTGACACTACCTACACAAGACCATCATAATAGGAGGAAAAGATGATGACATCAAAATGTAAAGAGAGACTGGTTGAGAGGGGATATGACAGAGTGGAGTTTCAAAGGGGAAGGTGGGGAGAGGGAGGGAAGTTCCATAGACATTGTCTACAATTAAGGAAGTTGTCAGCAAAAAAAAAAAAATTAAATTAAATTAAATTTAAAAAGAGTGTCAGAAGTGGTCTGTGTATTAAAATGCTATTATTTCTAGTCCAAATTATCTGCTTTAGTCTTCTTCTTACATAATCTAATGAGCACTGCAAAGATAAGTGTCAAATAGCTATGCCTTACCTATTCAGGAAAGAAGAAAGAAAGAAACACATAAATGAAGGAAGAAAAGACAAGATAATTTTTCGAAGTATTTCACAAGACTGTGAGTTACACAAATAATTCATATAATTTCATAATAATTTTGCATTGTTTGCTTATAGTCAATGAACAACAAGTGAGGAAAAATAGCTTTGGAAGTCAAAAAGTAATTTTAATTTGCAGATTATTCAAATTAATAGCCACAATTAATTGAGATTACTACACGCTAATTACTCCATTCTCATAATCATCACCATCTCTACATTCACCAGGCATTACTCAAAGAACATTACATGTGTAAGATAGTTAGTATGCCCAATGACTACTATAGTAATCTACATTTGATAATTTAAACAGAATAAATAAAGAAATTGATGCATAAACTTTGAGCAAAACATGCAGCCTAGAATTGGAAACTCACAAGATGTATGCATATATATTCATATGGGATGTCTCTTCTAATTCTCATAGCCATTTTTACAAAAGAGGAATAGCATTCTATCTCATATTAGAATAACTACCATTCTATAAACGAGGAACAGCAGGAGTCAGGTGATTAACATTTGAACTCCTGACTAGGAAGACTCTGTTCTGTTAGCTGTACAAATATGTGTCTGAGCTAACCTGTTTTTCCCTTTATCTTTCAAACTTAGCTATAAGAAATAAGTAGAAGGTTAGGGTGGAGAGAAAACTAAGAGTATAGGTGAGTTCTAGTGTAAGCCTGAGGGGCCTGAGACCACCAGAGTGTAAATCCCTAGATCCCATGTAAACAACCAGACAACCACATGTACCTCGAACCTCAGTCTTACAGAGGAGCACAGACTAGAGAATCCCAAGAGCCCACCAGCTCTGGAATAAAAAATTAAAAAATAAATAAAAAATAAATAAATAAACAGATTCTGACTCAAAACAAGACTGATAGAGGAGTGGAACATACGCATTTGGCTCCAGCCACCATAGATGAGCTCATCCTTCTTCAGGCAAATGTATTGGTTACCACATGTACACACATGCATTTGTACACCACACTATACACTCACACCATATTACACACAAAATTAAGTAGAAAATGACCCAATTCATCAAGCTATATATTATAAGACTATCTGTTCTCATATAAATAATGTTTGAAATCTCCCTCAGGAAGCCAGTCTTAAACCACCAGCTCCCAGTTTGGAGTGAGACTTTAGGATCACTTGAAAGAAAGGAACTCACTTTCAGAATCCTTCATTCATTGCAGTTCTTCATTAATGTTCTGTCAGCTTCCCAAAGCTATCTGTCCAGATGTTTCCTCACACAATTAAAGTTATCATTTCTTCTTCCATCTTCTTTCAACTGCAGGATTTCAAGGCCTGGAATCAAAGACTAAGGATTGAACTCCTCCACACTGTGCTAAGGTCATCGGGGTACCCTGAAGCTGACTTCTTGGTCACTTCCTGCTGTGAATATTACAATATCTCTGATTGGGCAAATTATAAAGAAAGAAAATTGGACTTTGGCTTGTGGTTCTGCTCTGCCGATCCAAGGTTAAGTGTTCATCTAGTGATCACTTTCCTGGCTAAGAAAGTTCCTAAATGACATAGCGTAAACATGGAGAGAAAGAAGACCTTGTGTGTTTATTTGTGTCTCTAATTTTAATAAAAATATAATTACTGTTGGGTGTGTGTGTGTGTGTGTGTGTAGGTTTTTGAAACAGGGTCTTGTTTTGTAGCACTGACTGGCCTAGAACTCACTTTGTAGAGCAGATTGACTTCAAACTTCATGTTATCTTCCTGTCTCTTCCTCTTGCATGCTGGATTACAGACATATAAATGTTCTCATCCAGACACAGATTCTTTGTGTTTCTTTTTTATTATTAAATAGGCATCAATATTTAATTATGGGGTTTCTACCCCAATTATTTTGTGTATTTCTGATCACCTTTAAAAAGACCCACCTCCAAACACTCTAAGTATATTAAAGTATAAACCATGTAATAACACACAGTAGGAATTAATTTCAATATGGCATTTTTAGGGGCAAAAATCTACATTCAAACCATTACACAAAATTACAGGGAGAATGCTTAGGATGTTCCACTTCTTATTGTGAGTATATGGCAGTCATTACTTATCAGTATCATAATATGCTATTTGAAAATATTAGTGAGTCACAGCTTCTATTTTATTGTGACGTTTACAAATCTGTATTTCCATGGGTCAGTAAAGAAGTTGCTGAATTGTGACAAGGGTCTATGGGAACAACAGCCAGGCTGTCTCTCTCCCTGCTCTGGGATTCAGAGGTTCAAGCTCTTTTCCAAAGTAAAATTAGGAAGGAAAAAGAACTTAATGCTATTCCCTATAACTTCAGAAGAGACTTTAATATTTAGTAATTCTTGATTTTTCTATGGGGATTTCATGTTTCAGCATTAAAGGATACTGTTAAAAGATAAGAAGAAAGAAGGGGAGAGAGCAAGGTGGAGAGAAGGAGGAAGGGAAGGAAAAGATATACTTAGAGAGAGAGGCAGGAAGGGCCAATACAAGGTAAATTGTACAGACTAGGCAAGACATGGGAGGCAAAAGCTTTTAGGAAAGCCAGACAGGATTTCACTGAGTTAGAAATTTTGTTGCATGCATAAGGGGTATCTTGAGACACCAAACAAACAAACCCAGAATTAATCCATGCTTTGTTTGGGTGTTTGGAAGAGAAGTGAAACACTATAATGGATAAGTTCCTATGCTATAAAGAAAATGTGAAATGGAATATTATTGCCAAATATTTAAAAAGTGTCACTAAGGGTGGGTGAGAGGGTAGTTTGATTAGCTGACAACATCAAAATTGAAGATTAAACTTGTTCTGAGTTTGTTAAACATTTGTGGAAATCATGATGACCTCTGGTGATGCCAACATTCTCTGTACACAATGGAAACACTCTCATGTACAAAATTCAGCTTCTGTAGGAGTTTTCAAACCACTCCACAGAGTTGGCAAGCCCTCTGTCTCTGTTGAAAGCCCTCCTGCTTGCAGCTATCACTGTTTTCTAGTTAGAGTACTTGTTGTCCATCTCTCTTTATGTATTAATTTTTTATTCTTAGGGTCACTTTCAAAAAATGTGATTTGAGAAAAGTGCTTTGTTTTCAACAACCCAGTTCTGGTTCTGTGGATGGAGTTGGTCATGCCTGACTTGGAAACTTCTGTAGGTCCCACAGGCAAGCCTCATGTTCTGTAACACATTGGATTCAAAACATTCTTTCTTCATTAGAACTACTTCAAATTTGGCATCATAGCATAATTTCCTTCCCTATAATTATATAACACTTGTTTTCTGAGATATACCTCATTTATATTATATATCACCTTACCCTATTTTAATAATATGTCTAGTTAGTGTTGTATTCTCAATATGATGTAATGTTCTTTGACAAATGTATCTATAAAGTGCTCAACAATTTTTTTTTCTGTGGCTGGGCACTGGGAACATGGTTAGTGGGTAAGAGCAGCCTGAATTACCCTAATTTTGATCCCCAAGACCCCATGGAACAGTTTTGTAGGACAACATACCCCTGTGATATCATTACCATGGGAACAGAGACCAGAGAATCACCAGGGCAAATTGGTCAGCCAATCTGGCTGAAAATGGCAGCTCTAAGTTTGAGTGAGATATGTTTTCTAAAGGATAAAAGAATATGAGTGAAATGGAGAACTACTGACTTTCTCCCATGGTATCTGCACACATGTGTATACCACACACACAACACATACACAAACCAGACATACTAGACATATATACACATAAGACAAATATTTGTTCTGAAAATTACTAGAATTCTACAGAGAGTTACTGGTTTTCTAATCTTTGAAAGATTATTGACAAGTTATATATTAATCAATTTATCTCTATTTGATTTAAATATACAAATTATTATTTTGATCTGGTGTGGTGGTGCACACCTTTAATCCCAGCACTCGGGAGGCAGAGGTAGGAGGATCTCTGTGAGTTCGAGGCCACCCTGAGACTATATAGTGAATTTCAGGTCAGCCTGAGCTAAAGTGAGACCCTACCTTGAAAAACCAAAAAAAAAAAAAAAAAAAAAAAAAAAAAAAAAAAAAAAATTATTATTTTGGAAATTTAAAAACAGATTGTAATTATTAATGTATATAAGATTAAAAAAGAAAGAAAACTACCAGTGTTTTCTCATGAAGGCAAATGGAAAATTCCTTAAATGGTTCTGAATATATAACCTGGAAAACTTAGGATTTAATACAAATTTTTGAACACATCCAGAATATGATCATCAATGAGTGATTGCCAACATGAGAGATGACAATTGATTGAGGGCTCCATTCAACCATCATGTAAGCATTTTTTCCTATTAGTGTATTCATGAACTGAAGATAATTTTCAAAACTGTAGCAGGGATAGATTTATTTTAGAGATTTTTCTTACTGATATATCAAAATACAATAAACTATATACCTAAGGAAGGAAAGCTTTTGCTTCTTATTTGAGAGGATATAGTCTATCATGTTGGAGAAGCCATAGAGGCAGGTAGGTGAGACAGCTGTTCATATCAGGTCTAAAGTCAGGAAACAAAGAGAAATGGATGTTCCTATTCAACTTATGTTCTCCTTTTCTTTTTTTTTTTTTTTTTTTTTTTTGGAGAGAGAGAGAGAGAGAGAGAGAGAGATAGAGAGAGGGAGAGGGAGACAGAGATGGGCACGCCAGCAGCCTCTCAGCTGCTGTGAACGAAATCCATATGTGTACACCCCCTTGTGGTCAAGTGTCGCATTGTGCCCTTGTGTCACTTTGCATCTGGCTAAATGTGGGACCTGGAGATTGGAACCACTGGAGATTGGAACCAGCGTTCTTAGGCCTAGGAGGCAGGCACCTTAACCTCTAAGCCATTTCTCCAGCCCTTCCTTTTCATTTTTTTAAATATTTATTTATTTATTTGTAAGGAAAGAAGACAGAGAACAGAGAGAGAGGGAGAGAGAAGATGGAGGAGGAGGAGGAAAAGAAAAAGAAGAGCAAGACATCATGGGTTCACCAGGGCCTCCAACTTCTGGCAATGAACTCAAAATGCATGTGCCACTTTGTGCATCTGGCTTTTTGTAGGTACTCAGGAATTGAACCCAAATCACTAGGCATTACAGGCAAGTGCTTTAACCAATGAGTAATCTCTCCAGCCCCATCTCCTTTTCATTTTTATTCATTCTGGCATGTCACATGCCAAAACAGATGGTGTATTGCATGTTTGAGTTGGTAGTTAAACAACTCTGGAAACACTCTTTCATATATATATATCTAGAGGGTTACTTCCTAGGTGATTTACAATCCAATCAAGTTCATAAAAAATATGCCTCATATGGTGGTTTGATTCAGGTGTCCCCCATAAACTTAGGTGTTCTGAATGCTAGGATCCCAACTGATAGAGATTTGGGAACTAACACCTCCTGGAGGCAGTGTATTGTTGGGGGTGGGCTTATTGGTATTATAGCCAGTTTCCCCATGCCAGTGTTTGGCATACTCTCCTGTTGCTGTTGTCCACATTATGTTGGCCAGAGGGTGATATCAACCTGTTGCTAATGCCATCATTTCCCCCTGCCATCATGGAGCTCCACTCACGTCTGTAAGACAAAATAAAGCTTTTTTTTTTTTTTTTTTTTTCTTAATCCAAAGCTTCTCTTGGTCAGGAGATTTCTACCAATAATGCGAACCTGATTGCAACAGTAATGTTGGTACTGAGAATGTCATTGCTGCTAGACACCTGACTGTGTGGCTTTGACCTTTTGTGGATGATGTTCAAGAGGGTTTTAGAAGGATTTGAAATCTTGGCCTAAGAGAAGACTTACAGTGCTGTAAGTACAGCTTGATGGGCTACTCTGGTCAAGATTTGAAAGACCTGAATGTAATAGAACTATGGATTATCAGGTTTGGTTTTTGAGGGTGAGAAAGAGCTTTGCTTGGACTGAGCTAGAAGCAGTTTGTGTAAGAGGCTTGCTGTTATGCCCATATCCTGAGAATTTGTGCAGAGTTGCATTGAGTAGAAATGGACTGGTGTGAGCAGAATGCATATGGCACCAAAATAAATCTTTAGCATTTCTGGTCAGGATGCTGTCCACCTAATCACACCTCAGTTCATGGGGAAGGAAAGGCAAAACCTTTAGGGTTCATTAGGGTTCAGTGGGAGGGCATGGAGGAGGAAAATAGGGAATCCACTGATTCCCATGCTCTTGGGTAGCCCACCAGTCCTCCAATCCTCTCAAGCAGTTGTCCCAGCTATGGTCCCAGCCCCAGGTTCCTCCTGCACTAACCACAGGGAAATTGGACCCACACCAGCAGGCTAGCATTCCCCCACCCTAGGCTCAACATGCAAACTCCACCCCTTCACCACAGCCCATCCTTACCCCGTGCATGGGAGCTCTACACACAAACATCTTCCCTCCCACCACCACCACAGACCCAGACCCAGGCCAGCAGGCTATTCTTCACCCCTCCCTCCCCTTTCCCATGACCCTATCTGGACAGCCAACAATCCCCCCCTCCATGCATCACCTGACCCGCAGCACTCCCATATTCCTGCCCTGCTATGTCACAGGACCTGAAAATCCCAGCCAGCCCCTGCTATGTGGTTCCAATGGACCCACAGTCCCATCCCCTCAAACCTCAGCATCTCAGAAACATCACACATCTGCACTCCCTCTGCAGCCCTGCTGCAACACCAGTCTGCTTTTTTCCATTCCCCCACCCTCTGTCACCTCAAGCCACATGACCACACAGTCCCATACCCTGAACCACCAAGCAACAAACCCCTACATCAGGTCCTTGTACCCTCAGAGAACCTCATGGGCTCCTGCCTTCTGAGCAGTCAGGTTCCATTGCCATCAGAAAATAGGGAAAGCTCCTAATTCCTTCTATGTAACTAGAATCACATTAATATCAAAACCAGGCAGAGATCTCAAAGAAAAAGAAAACCACAGGCCTATTTCCCTGATGAACTTACACTCAAAGATCCTGAACAAAATCCTAGCAAACCTAATTCAACAACACATCAAAAGTATTATCCACCTGGATCAAGTAGGCTTCATCCCAGGAATGCAGGGGTTGTTCAACATATGGAAATCTGTCAACATAATACACCACAATAATAAGCTTAAACTCAAAACTACATGATCATTTCAATAGATGGGAAAAAGGCCTTTGAGAAAATATAATATCACTTAATGATCAAAAATTGGAGAGAATAGGCATGCATGGTTTATATGTCAACATAAAACTATATATTAAGCTCCTAAGGCCCAAATAATAATTAATGGGGAAAGACTGAAAGAATTCCCATTGAGATCAGGAATAACACAGAGGTGTCCATTCTCACCCCTGCTCTTGCCCAAAGCAATATACAGATTTACTCCAATACCAATAAAAATCCCAAGGCTTTTCTTCACAGAGATAGAAAAAATTATCTCAAAATTCATATGGAAAGGCAGAAGGCCACAGATAGCCAAGCATATCTGCAGCAAAAGAAACATCTCTGGAGGCATCACCATACCTTATTTAAAGCTATACTACAAAGCCATAGTAATAAAAACAACATCGTATTGGCATAAAAACAGGATTATAGACAAGAGGAACAAATAAAGCCACTCAGCAGCAAACAACCTGACATGATGCTCACACAAGTGCAATAGTGGCACACAGCCTTGGTGGGCAACCAACTGCTCTTTATTTGGCTAATGGATCCATTCAGTGGAGCAGAATCCATAGCTGGAACTGGGAAACAAGTCAGAACCATATTAAAAAAATGAGCCCACTATCCAATATCATGCTCCCACCAATTGTGGGATATAAGAGGGCCTACACTTTTTAAATTCTCTCTAAAATAATAATGGTTATCCCATTTATCTGGTGCTGAATTAACTCTCCATTGGAAAATATGTTTCTCTTTTGAAGATGGATGTCAAACCTGAGAAGAGAGTCAGACCATCGCACTTCACCAGACCCCCAGCTGAAACCATAGAGTAATTGGTGAAAGGAGCAAGAGTGCTGCTTTCCTGGTGAACCTAGTACAAGCACAAGGGTGAGTGATATAGACACAGAGAACACTCAACTCCTGCCAAACCAGATATCCAGAGACACAGAAGCTTCCTAAACCTCACCACTGAAGTAGACCTAAAATGAACCGAACATAGCTCAGGGAAATTCATGGAAGAGGGATGGAAAGATTGTTAGCACCAAAAGCTGGGACATTATGCATAGGTACATTTCCTCTTCTCCATAACTGTTGGCTGTCCCCACAATGCAGGACCCACATTCCTCATTGAGGAGAGTCCCTTTGGGGGCAGGCTAAGGATGGTCCCGATATAATTGTATACACACTATGTACATAACTAACACTAATTTTTAAAAAGGTGGATAGCATTCCTGGTACCAACACCTTAGCTTGTTGCCTGACCTCCTACATACAAATGCATCCATACTCACATGTGTACCCCCCCACACACAAATATGAGCAAATAAAATAAAAATGAAAAATATGAAAAAGAAATGTGGTATGTAAATACAATGGATTTTTAAAAAAATATATGGCTTATTTATTTATTTGAGAAAGAGGGAGAGAGAGAGAATGGGCATGCCAGGGCCTCCAGCCATTGCAAACAAACTCTAATTGCATATGCCCCTTGTGCATCTGGCTTACATGGGTCATGAAGAATTGAACTGAGATCCTTTGGCCTTGCAGGCAAACACCTTAAGCAGTAAGCCATCTCTCCAGCCCCTACAATTGACTGTTTTAAAGAACAATGAAATTATGTCATTTCCAGAAAAGTTGGTATAACTGGAGGTAATCACATCAAGTGTATTAAATCAGTCTTAAAACTATAAAAAAAAAGAAAGAAAATAAAGAAATCTTCAGGCTGAAACTGTTGCCTGCTCAGTTCAGTTGAGAGATTACCACCACTGAGATTGGGCCACCTGACCTGCACTGGGACAACAGAAAGAATGTAGAACTTTGAAGGGGTCTGAATGCTCAAGGTGTGTACTGTTCTTCAATTTCTGCTTTATTGCCCCCACCATGATTAACAAATTGGCACCCTACTTGGTAATATGGAGTATAAAAAAGCAGGAAAGAGCCTGGCGTGGTGGCGCACGCCTTTAATCCCAGCACTTGGGAGGCAGAGGTAGGAGGATTGCCATGAGTTCAAGGCCACCCTGAGACTACATAGTGAATTCCAGGTCAGCCTGAGTTAGAGTGAGACCCTACCTCGAAAAACCAAAAAAAAAAAAAAAAAAAAAAAAAAAAAAAGCAGGAAAGAATGGGTCATTATTTTTGCAAAATGGTCTTGTGTTTTGGAACTTACATGAGCAATGTGAAGCAGTTTTGCTGGATGCTTGCATGGGGACCCAATGGAGCTTGAGGATAAATCGTGGGTTTCAATGGAGACCTAGTGGAGATTCCAGGACCATGAGATGGATGCTAAGGGAAGCTGCCCTCCCCTGATGAAGTTTCCCAGGACTTTGAGTAGCCTAGCTGGAGGGGAGGAATTGGAATTCCAGAGACTTGTTGCTGGTTACAATTATCGAACTTGGAGATTACTGACTAGAGTTGTTGGACTTGGAGTTACATAATTTGATGTTTGCACTGTTTAAATCTTGTATTTATTGAATATTTCTTTTCTATGCCCAATGACATCTTTGCAACTTGAAAGTTTATTCTGTGCCATTATGGATTTTTTTTTTTTTTTTTTTTTTTTGGTATTATGGCTCAGTTAAAAGATCTTGGACTATGGGGATGTTTGAACATCATTGGGATTGATAAAAACTATGGGGACTTTTAAAGTTGGACGAATGCATTGCATTTTACATCATGGAAGGTTATCAGTTTATAGGGGCCAGGGGCAGAATGTGGTGGTTTGATTCAGGCATCTCCCATAAACTTAGGTGTTCTGAATGCTAAGTTCCCAGCTGATGGAGATTTGGGATATAACATCTCCTGGAAGCAGTGCATTTTGGGGGGCAGGCTTATGGGTGTTATAGCCAGTTTCCCCGTGCCAGTGTTTGGCACACTCCCCTGTTGCTATTGTCCACCTTATGGACAATACTAGGGAGTAGTGTCCACCCTCTGCTCATGCCATCATTTCCCCCTGCTATCATGGAGCTTCCCCTTGAGTCTGTAAGCCAAAATAAATCCTTTTTATCCTCAAAGCTGTTCTTGGTTGGGTGGTTTCTGCCAGCAATATGAGTCTGACTGCAACAACCCACCATAAGGATTGTGAGGCATAGTAAGGAATATCTATCTATTCATTTCAAGCCAACACAACTGCATTGTATCCAAACTATACCATGTCAGACACTGAGAGGGTTCCAAAGATGAGTTCTAATCACTAACCCAAATGAGGACATATTATTGTAGGGAATATTGGCAAAAATAGATAATGCCACAAAATGATGTCCTTTGATATTATGCCCCCTCACTCATCATAACTATTGCCCCTTACATATTGTACCAATAATCTTGGACTATGTTTTCTTCAAAGTCACACATTTTCTTGGCACTGTGTTTTAGACTCATTGTTTCCACAAAACCTTTAATCTATTCTTACCGCTTCCCTATCTATCTTCATGCACCTAAAGATTCAGATGTTCTGTTGCTTGAATTCTTTTCTGTAGAGAGTTGAAGAGCATTTGCTCCCCCAGTCACAGCACCCACAACAGAACAAAGCCCAAGGTCATCAGAGTTCATTCTTCTGAACCAGTGAGTGAGGGATACTTACAAACCCCAAAGCAGAGGTATCACTGAAAGGTCTCATCTCAGCATGGATGACAACCTGCCAAAAGCTACTTAGATAGACCTCTCCCTCCCTGAATGTTCCACCCTCTATATACTTAAGCTCTCCCTGAGGTCAATGAGACCTCATGCATCATTATGTACAGAATGCAAAGAGATTCATGATATCTCAGAAGAGCATCTCCCCAACCCCTATTTCTATGGGAGAATGTCAACAGGCCCAATGTGGGGAATCTCTTCTGGGTGGTAAAGGTTCTTCTGATAAAGATGGCAATAGTTCACCCCACAGGATTATGTCACACAACAATACTCAAACACATCCTTCAGAAATATTCTTCCACAGATGACAAAGCCCTACCACTCAATTATGCCCTTAGGTCACTTCTAGGTCCTGATCTTTGGTTGTAAACCCTTTGTACTGATGTGTGGACTGCTACACATTTGTTTGATGCATAGCTGATATATGATTAAGAGAGGCAAGAAACACACTTGATATTTTTTCTAGACATTATGAACGGGAACATATGTCCACATGAATGGCTTAAAATATTTTTGCTTTATATATATAAAACAAAATATATATAGCTTTCTAAGATAGTGAAGGCAATGTTGATATCAAAGTGGTGACATTTGAATTGAAATATGAAGTTATCATTGAATTATAAAAGGCTAAATATTAGGAACCTAAAGGAATCACTGTGGTTTCTGTCATCTACCAGGATGTCAGGATTGAATGCCTTATTTAAAATTTTTATTTTACTTACTTTTTCTACTCATCCAAGAGAGGACCTTGCTATATACACTAGACTGCCCTTGAATTCACTATGTAACACAAGCTGGCCTTGAACTCTTGGAAGTCATTGTGCCTTAGCTGCCAAATGCTAGCATTACAAGAATGCACTATCAGTGTTAAGACTGGACATTGATAAATGCAAGTGCATAGAGAGAAAAGCAACCAGATGGTAAAGAGCAGTTCATACCAGAAATAGAATTGTTGAAGAAATATGTTTAATCAGAAGAAGAAAGGAGATACAGGGCCAAGAAGATTGCTCAGTGGTTAAAGGCACTTGCTTTAAAACCTGCTGGCCTGGCGTTGATTCCACAGTACCCATGTACAGCCAGATGCACAGAATGGTGCATGTATTTGGAGCATGGTTGCAGTGGTAAGTGGTAAGTATATAGGGTGCCCATATACTCTTTTTCTTCCTCATTAAAATAAATTTTAAAATATTTTTAAAAAGGAGATACACAATGATATTTTGTCAAAAAGCAAGAGCAGTTAACATGAATTTTAAGCTCAAAAAGAGCCTAAGATTTTTTGGTATAAGTATTGGGACACAGAATTGGGATCAGTATATAAAGAACACTCAGAAAACTGTAGTGAGTAAAATCTTACATAGGTTCTACTATTACTATTATATACTGTGATTCCTGAGTCTGGAATGGATCAAATGAGGACAGAATGACTTTCTGCCTACACACTTCAGAGGCAACACCATGGTCTGGTGGCTTGATATAAGCAGATGAGTAACCTCAAGTCAGACTCTTAATTGTTTAGAGTTAAAGACAGGGCCTTATGTCTTAACTTGAAAATGTAAATGCTGATGGTAACAATTCTAGCAGTGTAGGCTAGCGCTTCTGCTGTGATTAAATTCCTGAGAAAAATAACTTTAAAGGAAGAAATATTAATTTTGGAGCAGGATGACCATATCTGCTTATGGTTAGGTGTCCCAACCCTTTGCTTTGAGTCTATGACAAAGGAGAATATCATGATGAGTCATGTGTGGCATAGTAAAACTGCTTACTTCATGGATGCTGGGAAGCTCTGGAATAAAGAAGTTGGAATTTTTTAAAAATTATTTTTGTTTATATTTTATTTATTTATTTATTTATTTATTTATTTATTTATTTATTATTTGAGAGTGACAGACAAAGAGAGAAAGAGGCACATGGGGGGAGAATGGGTGCACCAGGGCCTCCAGATGCATGTGCCACCTTGTGCATCTGGTTTACATGGGTACTGGGGAATCGAGCCTTCAACTGGGGTCCTTAGGCTTCACAGGCAAGCGCTTAACCGCTAAGCCATCTCTCCAGCCTGGAACTGGAATTTTAATGCTTCTTGGATTGTTCACTAACCATCTTCCCTTTGGCCACATATCTTAAAGTTCTGCCATCTCCCATATCATCATGTACTTGTGACCAAGCCCTCAGTACATGATGTTTGGGGAATATATGAGATCTAGACTATGAAAACAACAGTAAAATAACAATAGCTATTTTATGGATTGATGAACAAACTTCTTTATGAAATATACTACTTGTACAGAGAAATAAAACCAATGACACTTTTTAAAAACTACCTACCCCATATATAGTTATGTCTTGAACTGAATGTTTTCAAAGCTATTATTGATATTTTTCTTGCATAATGAATGATTTGTCATATCCCTGTGATCATGATGGATTCATTCTAATGTTATCAGTTGCCTTGCTCCCTTACTGGAGCAGCTGTCCTCTGTGGTTAGTCATTATCAAGAGTAGCTTCCTCTTGTCTTTCAGACAGCAGAGAGAAATGATTCAAACCACCACTTTTATCACAAACACATGTAGCAAATGTATATTTCAAATATTGAGATTGGCCTGCAGGGTGTATATTAAAATGCTAAACAAGAAAAGATAGAACTTGATTCTACTTGCTAATTTGTCATTTGGTATGCCATATGACTCATGGGTGGTATGAGCACAGTGGACATGAGGGTGTTTATTTCTACCTAGTTTATTTCTATTCCAAGATTTAGATTCTGTATAGTCATTACAAAGGTGATTCTCTGGTAGAAATATACCTTTTAAACTTTAAAATCATTTTAAAGAAGAATCTAAACAGCCAGTAAATGAATCCTAGGACTGGAGACATTGGTATGGGAACAAATTTATTCAAATGAAATACATAGAGTAGATTGGAGAGAGTTGAATACCCTAAGAAGTTAAATTATAAAACAAGAGAAGGAATCAATTTTAAGGAAACTATCTTCCTCATTGGACAAAAGACAATGGAATTTCTTACAGATAAGGAGTTATGTGTTTGTGTGCAATTTTTATCTATTCTCTTGTCCTGTAGAAACTAAATAACTATACTAATTCCTTTCTTCATTAGCTTTTAAACTAGTTTTAAATTTCCTTGCTAGGGAATACAACCTGTGGTGCAGGGACCAGAAAGGGAAGCTGATCCTGGAGGATTCTTGAGTAAATGCAAAATGAACTAATGTGAATTCTTTTAAACTACTGTGGTAGTTCTCCAATGTGATTACAAAGCTACTGTCATAATAATAAGTCACCAAACACAATTTAAGAAAAAAAAAATCTCTCCACATTCCAATAGATGACTAAGTTATGATCACAAAGAAAAAACATAGGTAAGATAATTGATCATATTCAGTTTCTAAATTGTGGAAGACCTTAGGAAAATTTTAATGCTCCGTTGATTTAAGTAATATAATATCATTTTAGCAACAGTAAACTGATGTTCAGAAAGGTTAACTTTTTTCCCAGAGTACTTCCATTCTTGAAGAGCAAAAGTAGCATTTAAACTAAAATCTGCTAATGTCTGCCCTTCCTACATGCTGTTCAAATAGAGTGTTATTTGGAAAATCCTTAACACATACACTAAGCCATTTTATCATAAAGCTCATTTGATACAGAAAAGCTTAACTAATCTTTTTTCTGAAACATATGTTTTTTGTTTTTGTTTTATTTTAGATAGGGTATTTCCTAAAGCACAGACTGACCAGTGCTTAATATGTAGTCCAGAGTGACCTCAAACCTAACACAAACCTCCCTCTTCATCCTCTTGAGTCTGGATTGTAGCTAAGAACTACCAGGTATTTCTTTTTTTATAGACGTATCATTAAAATAATGCTTTGGGTGATAAAGGTATAAAAATATGTTGCGTGCTGGAGAGATGGCTTAGTGGTTAAGGCGCCTGCCTGCTAAGCCTAAGAACCAGGTTCCAATCTCCAGGTCCCACATTTAGCCAGGTGCAGTGATGCAAGGGTGCAATGCCGCACTTGCCCAAAAGGGGGCACACACATCTGGATTTCATTCACAGGAGCTGAGATACTGCTAGCGCACCCATTCTCTATCTTTCTTCCTCTCCCCCTCTCTCTCTATCTGTCTCTCTCTGTGTCTCTCTCAAAAAATAAAAAATAAAAAATAATTAAATAAAAAAATATGTTGCTTATGGCCTATTAACAAAGTTGTTTAATTGCCAAGCAGTAAAAAAAAAAAAGTACAAAATCTTTTTTTTATTATTTTCACCGTCCTTTAATCCTGTTATTTATTTTATAACCAGAATCTAGTATTCATGTCATACTATAGAATACCCATGGTCATAGTACTGATTCTGAAAGTCTCTAAATGATGGAGTTTTTTCAACCATCAATTTACACATAAGCTATTTATTTTCTTTTTTTATTGAAGTGGTACACCGCATTATAGAGTAAATGAAAAAAAAAAAAAATCTCTGAAGGCCATGTATTTCACAAAGGTTTCCTGAGATACAACACTCTTCAGGAACTGGTCACAGGTCAATTAAGGACATCAGCTATGCTCATGTAGAAATCATAGTTAACCAAATTATATCCTGCAATACATTAAAAAATAGAAAAGTTCTGGTTAGAGAAGCTTCTCTTTTCAGGTGGCGATGACCACTAGAATGACCCAAAAGGCAAGATAGTGCTGAGAAGAAGGGACAGAGGAGTGTCTGGCACTGAAACATCTCTGTCACACCAGCCAAGGCTCAGCGTCCATTGTGGAAGAGGGGGCGGAAAGAATGTAAGAGCCAAAGGAAGGGTACGATTCCTTACAATGCAACTGTCCAGACAGAAATTGTCCTTGATATCCATGACATTGCAGTGCCTAGCAATACCTTCACAAAACTCTCATTGTAGGAGAAAAAGATGATGCCATCAAATTAAAAGAGAGACTAATGGAGAGAGGGAGGGGATATGACAGAGAATGGAGTTCTGAAGGGGAATGGGGTGAAGAGAGGGAGATATCATGGTTTAATGCCTATAAGTATAGAAGTTGTCAATAAAATAATATTTAAAAATGGAACAGTCTTAAACTATTATTCTTTCAAATATTTATTTTATTTTATTTGCAAGCAGAAAAAGGCAGAGAGAAGAGAGCAGACATAGGGAGAAAAAGCATGCGCATTTCAGGGCCTGTAGCCACTTCAAACACACTCCAGGCCCATGCTCCACTTTGTGCATCTGGTTTTATGTGGATACTGGGGAATAGGACTCAGGTTGTTAGGCTTTGCAGGCAATTTCCCTAACCTCTGACCCATTTCTTCAGCCCAAATAGTCCCAAATTATTATAAGCAACCAGCCACAGCAAAATAGGGGGAGGGAATCCTTTCTGGCAGATATAAACCCAGTTATGATGAACCAATAGGATTGGCATATTCTAGAAATAGAAAAAAATGTTTGTTGACTAAGTGTATTAGAGATATGCTATTTGATGAGGTCAAGTGTAGTCTGAGTCCGGATTGACTGGGTCTTCATAAGCTAGGTCCAGAAATGCAGGTGCTACTGCGGTGCTGTTTAAGGTATCTACAGGGGAAACATGGTCTACTTTGCAAGTTTTACAACCACTTGTAGTCCTGTCTGTGAGAACAGACCAAGAAGGAGTAGGGTGTTAGTCAGGAGGCAGACCCAGAGTAGGGAGAAGAGACAGGCAAGGGCAGAGGAGGACTGAATCAGGCAGATCTAAGATATGCTAAAGATTAAGGTCAGCAGGTGCTACTAGGGAAATTTCATGTCAAGAGAGTGGAAAAGAGGAGAAAAAAAATTGTTGTTGTTGCAGTTTGGTTTGAAAAGAGGGCATTGGCTGCTGGTGGAGTAGGTAACTAGGGAAGAGGAGACAAGCTGAGGGAAGAAGAGATTGAGGGTGAAGGATGGGGGAAGTAATGAAGAGCTCTGTTTTGAGCAAGATAAATTTGAGATGCATATTAGACATCCCTTAGAGATACTTGCCTGGAGATGGGGGAAGAGGTCAAGGCTAGAGATACAGTTTGGGCATCATTATCATATAGATGAATTTGAGGCCATGGGACTAGACGAGATTACCTATGGAGAGGCGATAAAGGATCCCAGCAATGAGCCCTAGGGCACTTCAAAATCTCAAGAACAGTATTTTTCTTTAAATAAATGTCTTTCTATTTAACTAGTAGATTTAATTTCAGAAGTTTTCTTTTCTATGAAAGTATAGTCAGCCAAAGCCAAGCAGTCATTATTTTTTTCTGTTTAATATTCTCTAATCCCCATGCCCTGAAGGCCATATATAAAGTTATAAGTAGTTTAATAAGAGAAATAAGAAAATATACACAGTAACACAGTTTGTTTTAGAAGGTACTTGATGATGAGTGCTTTGTATTTGACATCATTTCTCTCCATCTATGGACATATCTTTCTAATAATAGATTGTCACATTTTGTGCTATCCCCTTCCAAATCAAGAAATAAATGTTATTTGATGTGTCCTGTGCTCTGTACTCACATGAATGTAAACCTTCTAAACAGGACAGAGAGAGATTTTCTATGTTACTGAGTAATTGAGGCTCAAAGCCTCTCACTGAAAAATATAGTGTCACCATTCCAATTTCTGGAAACTCCCAGTGTGGAAGTGTATTGTTACCTCACCACATTAATCGGAGGCCCTGCCAGCTGCAGGGCTGAGTAACTAGCGCTACACGGCTAAACAAAAATTACAAATCCTACAGTAGGGAGCCAAACCCTTTATTGTCCAAATTCCAAGCTATGTGGTATGGCTCAGAAAAGGATCTCTCTTATGGCGTCCTCAAAATTACTACTCTTTATATTCTGGATAGGAAATAAAGTCTCTAAAACATTTTCCCAGGAATACTTTTCACCTGAAATTCTTTTTATATTATGATTTATTTGCAAGCAAAGGGATACTAGGAGAGGGAGAGAGAGAGAGAGAATGGGCACTCCAGGGCTTCCCATTCCCTGAAAACAAACTCAAGATGCAAGCCACATTTTGTATCTGGCTTTATGTAGATACTGGGGACTTGAACCAGGGTCATTAGGCTTTGCAAGCAAGTGCCTTAACCACTGAACAATCTCTCTATCCCTGACTTTCTTGAAAACTCTCACTTTTGTTTCCTCTATTCTATCTGTATGTATCATCATCCATGATGGCATATCAAAGTTTCCCTAGAGGAAGAACTGTGTTTCCTGTTAAGTTCATGTGTGTACTGTGTGACTGTCCTGAAGGTCTAACTTGCACCTATGTTTTAAGATTACTGGCAACACATGGGTTACTACTTTTAAAGTATCTGAATATATTACAGAAAACAACAACAACAAAAAAAAAAAACCCTTCACATGATTTCAAGAGAGAGAGAGAAACCTCAGCTAAACTGATTTATATGGTTAGTTCTGTGTTATATGGTATACTCCAACCCACATCCCTCATTATCCCTCTATTTTGAGATTGCTTTCACACACTCTTAGCTAACGTGTGCTTTCTGACTACTCACACCCAACATATCATTCTGACTGTAAGAAGAATTACCAAAACTAATGTGATCTTTTGAATGTAAAATGACCCCATGGCCTCATGTGTTTGAATACTTAATGTCAAGTTGGTAATGCTGCTCAGAAATATTATGAAACATTGAGGAAGTGGGTCCTTGCTGGAGAACCTGTCTTGGGGCCAGCCCAGATCTTCTTGCTGTTCTACCTCTTTCTCTCCTTTTACTCTGCTGAGGTGACATTAACCCTGGAGTCCTGCTCCAACCATGCCTTTTCCACTATCATGGACTCCACTCTCTGGAGTGGAACACCTAAATCAACTACTCTCCAGAGTCGATTGTAGTTAGGTATTTTGTCCCAGCAATGAGAAAGTAACTGACATAACCAATTTCCTGTGTTCCTACCTGACATCAGAAAGAGGGGACAGACTTTCTTGTCCCGTTGACTGAACTTTCAGATCTGTCTATATCCCCAACCTCTACCCTCTAGACCTTCAGACCATAGACTCACTCTTAAGATTTTAGAATCCCCCTAAAACCCTTTCTCCATGCCATTGCCATTACCCCTGTATTCTCTCATTGAACACACATGCATGATCCTGGTGTCTGCTGAAAGCAATCATAGCTCTAAGACTGGTTGCAGAAAGTCAAGGTCCTAGAGAAAGGAGAATAATTATCACTGTGTCCTTCAGGATATCCACTTCAACTCACTTTGAATAAAAATGAGAAGGTCTGTGATAATATTTTCCTGAGTACATATCTTCATTTTGTACTGGATTCTCTATTACATTTAGTAAAATAATTTTCCAAATGGATGTTTTTCATTTTACTATTCTTACCATTTTCATATTTTAAAATATGACTTAGGTTTTCCTTTGAGGATTAACTGGCTTAACACAATAAAGGTCTAAATCATCATATTATTTTTTTTCTCTTTACATCATTGTCAAACTGACCTTTATAAAGCAGCGGGGATGACCAGGAATAGTTCTTCCATACCAATATTCTGTTTCCTGTACCCCCTTTCATCTCTTTATCCAGTAAAGAAGTTAATAAAGGAAAGAGAGGGAACTTTGATGCCGCCAACTCTTAAGTAATTTAAGCTGTGACTTTACTAACCTTAAAGTAAATGAAGCTAGATCCAGTAGCTGCATGATCAAATGCTGTTACAGGGTAATTTAGTCCAATTGAATATTACGGTAATGGAGAAGAAATGAATTCTCTGCACATTGAAGTTTCTACTTCTCCAAGAGAATTAAAGTGCTGAATGTCCATGTATAGCCCCAGCCAGCAAAGCTCAGCCATGCTGGGACTATTTGGAAATATGAAGGTCAGGTCTGTTGACCACACTTTTATAGTAAATCTCTATACAGGACCCTCAACTTTGCCTGCTTCTATAATTGCTCAAATATATTCTATTCAGTTTTTTACAATGAATTTAACTTTTTAAAATGAAGTATAAGAGAATCTGTGTATTGTAGTTGTCTTCATGTTACTGGGAGGAAATATTGTTATTTTCTAAATTTTATTTATTTATATATAAATATATGTGGATATATATATATATATATAATTTTTTCTCACCCTAGCTTCAGTTACCCTGGGGCGCCTCCTTAGTGTGTTTATAGAGTAGCAAGGGTGGGCAACACATCTATGCCTCAGGGTATTCCTGCCCACTCTGTGGCTCTTACACTCTTTCTTCTCCCACTTCTGCAATGTTTCCTGAGCCATGGCAGGCCTGACAGCAGTCTGATTTAGTGAAGTTTTGTGGCCTGTAGATTTGTACTTTGATAGGTTTTGATTGATCAGTGTGTCTGTTACCATCCCCCTGGAGCTGGTTGTCAGGCTAACAGTAAGAGTAGAATTCATGTCACTGATTCCTTTGCAATTTCTCCTGGGTCCTGGCAGATGTGGTAGAGGTGGCACATTTCATGGTGGGGAGTTAGCTATCTTCTTGTCTTATCAATGGATCTTGATTCTTATCTGTTTCCTCTGTCATCTGTAAAATAAAGCAGATTCTCTAACCAAGAGTTGGAACAGCATGGGTTAAAGGAGGTATGCAAAGTAATTTGAAAGAATTTTGGTGTATAAGACCACTTTTCTCCAGAGATCACTGAGTGTATCTCTCTAAAGTTTGAGTTCTTTGACTTGGCTTCCAGTCACAGATGTGAGTTCTCTTCCATTGAACAGCTGCATGTCCAATCAGAGAACAGTTAGTTACCTGCAAAGGGTGTGTGCCACTGTTGCACAAGTGTGTACTTCTTGTCCATCTGGTTTATTTCATCTGTAGGGGATCCTGATTATTCATGCTGTTGGTGACCATTACATAAGAAAGGTTTGTATCTCTGCTTATGGACTTGAGGGGAAGTTTCATGGTGGCAGGGGAAAGCATGGCATGAGCAAAGATTGGCTTTACCCTCCTTGCCAACATTAGGTGAACAACACCAGCAGGAGAGTAAGCCATGTTCTGTCAAAGGGAAGCTGGCTATACCAACCCTAAGCCCACTCCAAGAACATACCAAGTCTCCTACTGCTCCACCTCCCAAATTACCATCAACTGTGAACCAAGCATTCAGAACAAATGAGTTTGTGGGGAGAATCTGGTTCAAAAAAAAAAATAATTGTGAATCTATGAACTAATATTCTTCCATTAGGTTTGGCTTCTAAAGATACTGTGAAATTTTACAAAAATTGATGGTCACGTAACTGATGTCTATAGGAACGCTAACATAGCCACTGATAATCTCTTGTAGATAACCATTAGTTCTAAGGACTCAATGTTTTAAGAGTTTAATAGTTTGATGTAATTCAGTGGAATGGAACTCATTGCTGGAACTGGGAAATAAGTCAAAGCCATGTACAAAAAATGAGCTCAGTCTCCAAGATCTAGAGGCCACCAAATGTGGGCTAGAAGAGAGCCAATGCATATAAAATTCCCTCCAAAACATATATGGTTATCCCTTCTATCTAGTACTAACTTCTCTCTCCGTTGGAGAATTTGCTTATCTCTTTTCAGGTGGACAACGAACCTGAAGGGGGGATCAGCTAACCACACCTCACCAGATGAAACCATAGAACAACGCAAGGGAAGGGCAAGAATACAGTGCTCAAGGCGATCACAACAGCAGGAAAAGGCTGAAGGAGATAAAATAGAACATCCAACTCCAACTAAGCCAGATATCCAGAGACACAGAGGCTCCCAAAACCTCATCAAGGAAGCAGAACTAAAATTTGGCTCAGGGAAACTCGCGGAAGAGGGGGCGGAAAGATTGTTAGAGTCACAAGTTGGGGCATTATGCACAGAGACTGGGGCCTATCCACCAGAACTCTTGAGCAAACTGTAATCCACAGTCCCCATTGATGAGGGCCCCTTTGAAAGTGGGAGGACGGGGAGGAGGACAATGGAACCAATACTATGAATGTAAAATCAGAATAATATAAATAAAATATATATATATATATATATATAAAATAAAAAATAGTTTGATGTAATATCTTAGTTTTGACAAATATATGTACAAAAGATAAGGGAATAATAATACTATGTATATTCAATGAGCGAGTAATAACATCATTGAGATAACTGACTATTACTCAGTTGTTGGTCAAGATGCTAGAAATACTGAAATGGGATTATCAATCCTGAAGAAGGCCACATAAAAGTTTAGAACATGCTCATTAGCTCCAAGGGTACCAAAAATTACCAACAACAAGTGACTAAAAGCAATATTTCATATGTATGAAGTAGGGAAAGACAAGGAGGAGTAGGTGAAAATTGGAGTGGGGTGATACATGATATAAGGCCAGCCAGAAGCACAACAAAAATCTAAGTGACCACCCTTTAGGAGTGAGAATATCTTTAAAACATAACATCCCTTCAAAGATCAGATTTGGTTAGTATGCATAGGATGGTCAAATGACTACTTTGGATATTTCAGTTAAAAAAAAAAACAGGGAAAGCAGATATTCTATATATTATTCTTATATTGGTATCTTAAACACTTGAACTAGTGTTTGGTTACCCCCTCACACACACACATCTTTTTCTACATTAAGCAAGTGCATCTGAGCTACACTCTTTATTTTACCTCCAACCCTTTCCATGGCTCATAGCTGGGTGTTCAAAAGACAGTCTCATGGATGCTAATCAAGGGCTATCAATGTACAACCAATGTTAAACAATTTTCCTTTCCAGAGCATACTAATTAAGGAAGTGCTAATGAGACACGTGGTGTGTCAATGAAGGACTGCATACCTTAGGTACTAGCTTGTATTGCTTTCCAAATCTTACAACTGGCCATTGGCTTTAGATCGATTACTGTATTGGTCAGCCTCACCATCCATCTATGTACCCATGCATCCATCATGCTAACATCCACGCATCATCTACACACCAAAGTTCAGTTACTGAAAATACACTTTTTGTTCCACCATACTTCAAGATGCATAGTAACATTTTAAGAACTTTTTTTTTTTTTTTTCTTCAGGAATAGGTATTGAACCAAACCAAAGACCTCATGTATTCTAGGCAAAGGCTCTACCACAAACTACATTCCCAATTCTTTAAATGAAATACTTTTGCCTCATGTAACTTGTTAACATATTTTAAAAATCATATCCAATTCTCACTTCATTATTTCTATTCCCTACCAAATGATTAATTTTTTATGTGCATGGTTTGTTTACTCTAAGCATTCTTTTGTCTATTTCCCCCTTATTTGACTCCTTGCTTACTACAAACCACTAAACAAAATCTGGGTTTTCTAAATCTTTCATTTTGTCCTTCAACACTTCTTGTCCACCATTTCCACAAAAAGTCCCTCTTCACAACATTCATTTCTTGCCCTTGGCAAAAATCTCTCTCCCCTATGCAAAAACAAATCCCCCAGTTTCACTTACAGTACAGTGCTTAATGTTGAAATGCCACTGTCCTGCTTTAGAGACACCATATGCTGCCAGAGTTATGGTGCTGTGAAGTGGGAGATTCATTTTATTCATACACAGAGGAAAACCTAAATTTGTGTGCACAATCAGTGATCATGTTTTCCCCTTCTGCAAGCAAAACATAATCACATGTTCAGGAGCACATGTGATGTTAAAGTGGTGGTGATGCCAAACACTGAATTGGCTTCCCCATTTTTCTCCAGTTCTGTCCTCTGCAGCATGCTGTGGAGTCCTCTGACTTAGCCATTATTATCCTCATTTTTGCCACTCGTCCCTGGTCTTCTGAATTGAACTAAAAAAAAATCAATTTGTCCAGGCACAAAAAGCAGTGTACCAGTGACTGTATTACCTTCTCTCTCAGGCAGGGAAGAGAATAAGCAAAATAAGTGGAAGTTGAAAAGAAACACTAAATGGAGTGCTTATTTAAACATATTCTAAAATATGTTTGTCTACTTGACCTAACCACTGACTTAAATGCAATAAGAAGGCATTTTTACACCATTAGTATCTGGATTGCTGCCAGAGAATGTGCCTTGCTTTATATCCCCTTAGGCAGTACTGATGAAACTACCTAAAAATAAGGTTTAATCATACTTAATTCATTTTAAATGCTAAAGCAACCAGCAAAGTGTATCAGATGATCAAAAAATAAAATATCACTCTAGAGGTTAAAGAACGTATTGCAGTAGGGACTTCCTTGCTTACAAGTAAAATCTGTCCTGTATTTCTCTGGGAAGCCCTGTGAGAACCCCATCTTCCAGCAGCCAATATGTTCTGGCAAATGATACCTTACTGCAAGAGCTGGGATGTGGTTGCATTCAGTGGCATTCTTTTCCCAATGTCACCCACAGTTATAGCTGCCAGTGTGGCTGAGAGTCAAAGTCTGTCGGGTGGTTGGGCAGTAGCATACTAAACTCTTTGCTATGTAATAAATTCAAGCAGTCCAACTTTCAGATACAAACCGCTCAGGGACAAAATGTTAAGTGTTTCTAAGTGTTTTGTTGAGAGCAAGTGTTTAAGTAAACATTACAAATTATGGTTGTCTAGTAAATACCATGGACTGAAGCCCTTGAGAAATTTATTATTCATAATATTCATCATTTTGTCAGCTGGATCATGAAGCTATTCTCTTAAAGAAAGTGACAGACATTTAGGTTGGATCACTGGCATGCAACAAAGTGCTTTTGAAGATTCAAGCAAAGCCAAGACTTACTAGTCTCCATAGCTGAACCCCCATCAAAAGATGGTCCAGAAGCGATTCTTGTTAGTACTCTCAGCATGCTAAGCTGTGCTGAAGCATACTTGCACTTTGTATGGTTGGTCTTTCCCTGCCTTACAAGGTTTGTTCTGAGGACGCCAGGGGGATAATTATCCAGGGTGTAAGAATTAGTCCCTTGGGTAGAATTTTTAGCTGTATTTATTCTTTTTAAACCCCTGTGCCTAGACATGGGTGCATGTGTTTACTTACGTGTGAAGGTGTATGAAGTTTATCAAGCTATTGTTTCATACTATCTGGGAAAAATTAGCAACTGGTTCTATTTTTTTTTTTTCTCTTCTTGATCTATATAATCCCCTTTCTGCTTATGATTAGGTTTTAGCATGTGAGAATGTTCAGCTACTATACATATGTTTGCTTACGTCTCTATGCACAGAATACTCCCTGCATTCTAACCATGGTAAAGAGCTTGAGAACTGTTCTAAGCCCTGGAGAACTTCAGGATGAGAAGTCAGCCCATATGACAAGTAAGAGCATACAGTGGCAGAAGCAAGAACTGAGTTTCTCAGAAAAAGCAGGAAAAGGCCCTTAACTCAGCCTTCATACCAGTGACGTCTCTTGGGGAGGCACATCCTTGACTACAGGGCATAGAGCTGAAGAGGAAGACATGTGGTGCTCTAAGGAGGACTATGCTTAAAGTCCTGGAGAAGTAAGGCAAGGATTGTATTTGACTGAGTCAGGCTGAGGCTCCATGCTGGCTTTGGTGTTTAGAAAAGGGGGAAAGAGTTTTCCATGGCCGAGAGACTGAAAAGAACTTTCTTAGTTCCCTTCGTGGCACTGGGAAATCGGTTTCCAGTTTTCTCATGTGTAAAATGAGGTATTTGGACTCTACAATCACCAAAGCCCTTTCCAGCTTAAAGATTCTGTGATTCTATGCATTTTTGGCTCCTTTCAGAGAGAAACATGAAAGTATTCATGAACACACGGGTCAGCGTTCTCTTCTGTTGGAAAAAACAGTTCCATTATTATAGATTTATATTTCCAGAATTGCTAATGTATTAACCATGTTTCACATACAATCCCATCACAACTCTATTAAAATGGCCTCTGTTATTAGTGTAAGAGAAAATACATAATTACAAATTGTTTATTGTTGTTTGCAGTTTTTCTTTAAAGGAAATATCTTCAAAATTTCTAAGCCAATTAGGATATATCAGCAAAGCTAGGTTCCTGAAAAGAAATGCAAAATATTTGAGGTGAAATATTAGGATGAAATCTCTGAATATTTATGTAAATACTTATATGGATAAAATATAGTTTGTTAATTTATTCATGTTGATAGTCTATAACAATTTTCATATTTATTAATATTATTATTATTTCCACCTTTTCAAGAACTAACTGTTGGTTATACATAATAAAATAAAAACATATTCAACCAGGCACACTTTTTTATTGTCAAAACTCGGTAATTATTGTAAAACTCTAAAATGAACACTCAAGGAATGAACAAACTTTATCTTATCACCTACTTTGTAAACATTTTAAAACTTGGCTCTTATGGTTTAACTATTTAAGTATTTTAAATTAGAAAAAAAAGAGGAAATGTTCAGGCTCACCCAGTTTGTTTAAAATTTGGCAAAATAGGGACTGGAGAGATAGCTTAGCAGTTAAGTGCTTGCCTGTGAAGCCTAAGGACCCTGGTTCGGGGCTCAGTTCCCCAGTACCCATGTCAGCCAGATGTACAAAGTAGCACGTTCATCTGGAGTTTGTTTGCAGTGGTTGGAGGCTCTGGTGTGCCCATTCTCTCTCTCTCTCTCTTTCTCTCTGTCTGCCTCCTTCTCTCTGTGTCTGTATGTCACTCTCACATAAATAAAAAATAAACAATTTTTTTTTAATTTGGCAAAATACTCAATGGTGAGAAGTTAGCATTGGAGCCATATATGTACACAGCTATGTAAACTTAGCCCTACTGAACTCATTAAAATACTGGTTTTCAAGTGTTCTGTATTATACCAGGTAGCCTGAAATCTTTCAGAAAACCAGTTTCTCCAGTTACTATCAAAATGATCAATCTTGTTAACTCAATAAATATTTCTCATGAGACAAAGTATTGCCAGGAATGGACTCAGACAGTGAAGTTTCAAGAGCTGATGTCAGCCATACATTGTTGTTCTGGTTCCATGGGGATTTTGTCCTGTGTGTTGGCAATGACAGGCTTTGTAATAAATGCAAATAAGAAATAATCTCAATGCATTTCAGATGTTACCTTGGAGGGGATGCCAACCAATTTGTGGAGGCTTTGGAAGATCCCCATTGTATAGTGGTTTCCAAGTGAAAATGACAGAAGAGTGAGACAGACAGAGATATGTTTTAGATCTTAAGAGTATGATTGTGTGGAAGAGTTGCTTCAAGAAACATTAGGAACGGAAGCCAAAATTTGCAGGAAAGGAAAGTGTACAATTCTTCTTGGGTCTTGGCAATAAGTTAATTATATATATGCACATACACATATGCCATCAAGCTGAGAAAAAAAAAAAGAAATGCAGTGGATTTGTTTCTTTACAATGATAGGAATGATTAATAATGCTTAATGCTTGCATCTATATAATACAATTGGAAAAGAGTTTGTTGTATTCAACAGAACTAGGTTTCATAGATGGCATCTGGAACCCAACATGGTGGAATTGCTGGGGCCTAGAGGAATGAAGATAAAGACCAGTGTTAGAGCACATGCCTAATATGTGAAAGGCTCTAGGTTAAATTCCATTGGCAAAAGAAAAGGAGGCTGGAAGGAGTAAAAGGAGGGGGAAGAGAAGGAAAGGCTGGGGGGTAGCATGGGATCTAAATACATAGAACAAGTGACTAATTTTAGGTGGAGAAAGGAAATGTCCTCAAACAGAGAGGCTGTGGTAGTAAAGTGGTTAAATGTGGGAAGTTCATAGTACCCTTATCTAATGGTTTGTTTCCTTTGTGATGCTGCCTAGAGAACTATGGTTTGTACACAAAATGAAGGATACTTGAGAAAGTAAACATTGAAACAGCACCGCAAACAACACAATTACCTAATAGCCAAAAAGACTCAGCTGTTACAAGAGACACTGAATTCAAATCAATATAATATGAAAGGATTTGTTTCAGCACTGTTCAGAAACCACATATAGGAAGGAAAGTACTTTTGAATGCATGGAGGCTAAATGGAACACCAAAGGGACAGGAACATAGAACTTAGATCACAGTAAAGAGATACAGAGAGTTGAAGACACTAGAGTGTGACTGATATTACAGGTTAGATATTTATGTGAAAATAACCAAGTAGCAGGATCTGACAGATGGAAGATGGGAATGTGTACCATGTCAGGTTTTGTTTTTGGTAGATTGAATTCTTTATTTATTTTTTTTTAATTTTATTCATACCCCAGAATTTGGGCCATGAGAGCAACTGGTGAAAGACACACAATTATTCAATAAGATAAAATCATTAAAGCACTGAAAAATGAGTGTCACTGATGTTGTTTGTGGTAATAGAAGAACTTTATCTTTCCCTAAGGTCTAACAATAAACCTGTATGACTGGACACAACCCCTGTGAGATAAGATTCATAGCATCCCACCCTTGTATACAAGGCCACTCGACACTGGCATCCCTCTTTGCTCAGTCATCATGGAGCCAGTCACCCATGGCTTGCTGGGAGCAGAATGCAGAAGTAGACATCCAGTGCATAAGTACAAAGTGCATGGACTGTCAGATGAAATGCCATCCAAGTTGGAATGAAAATCCAGTTGAGGAAAGGGGATTGATGGGACCTCAGTTTCGGTTTGCAGTCATGACATGTAAGAGAAACTACTCAACACCATCTAAAAGAAGCAGCCCCTGTGCTGGACAGAGTGAGGACCAGCAGCCAAATGCAGAGAAGGGCACAGGGTTTCCCTGGAAGAGGTTATCTCAAAATGCTTCTGAGAGAATCCTCAGGCAACAAGCAAAAGTAGATGCAATTATTTGGATTCTAGTGACAGTATGTGAAAATTCTGCAACCTTGTTTTTATCTCCTCTGCCACCCCTTCAGTATTTCTCTCTCATTATGCCCTCTTCTCACTCTTTCCTCAATTTCCAATTTCTCTCCTTACCATGACTGATAAGCTTTAGTAAGCTCTAAGCAGGGAAAACTGCTGAGATGCTTTGTCCCGCTGTGGTTACCACTGAGAGGGTGCAATATCTATTGCCTGATTCATGATTAGCCAGCAGCTCCAGTTCATCCCAAGGATAGCAAACTCTGCTTCCAGAAGTAACCCTTTATCCACAGGGCACCCTGAATTCCACTTGCCTTATGACCTTTCCACCAAGTGTAATTCTGCAGAGCTGACTCTGGTAGTTTATTACTTGACCCACAAGCAATATGTAGACACAAGAAGATGTGCCCTGCACTCAGCTCTGCTGTCTTCACTCTCTGCTGCTCGGCCTTTGCTCCTTGGCTGCTCATATATCCCTTTCCAATGTCAGGTATCCTTCTTTCATAATAAAAGAAAGCTAGTTTCATATATGACTGTCAAATTCGGAAAGTCTTGGCCAGTGAAAGGTCACCACAAATTGTTCAGCAGCTCACTGTGGGATATCACTGAGACCTGATTTCAAAAGAACTGGAAGAAGGAAGGGATTGGCAGGGGTACTCTTTCTTCTTCCTTGGTGGTTGGAAAGATTAAAAAAAAGTAAATGTACCTACATGCCTTCATGAATCATGTTCATTGCCTTCTACTATACCAAGCGAAATTTCTTCTTTACACCTCCCATCAATACTGTTGACCTTTGTAATGAAAAGTAGGCGCTTATATGTACAACCCATTAAAAGGCATCACCATACAATTGCTTCTTCAGGACTATTAAAGTCTTGATCAAGAGAATCATTGACATATTGTGAAGCACAGACAACCTTCCACATTTATGTACCTAGAAGCCCATCAGCAATCAACAGACAAACAATGTCAGGCTTTCTAGAGCACCTGGGGAGGTCTTTGAACTCTGCCTCCCTGGCTGACCTGCTTATTATTTTCTTTTTTTCATCTCCCTGCATCAACACCAATGATGATGTTAGTTTGGTATCTTGTGTTCTTAGAGCTTTACCACCAGCACTGTATCTTCTCTCTCACTGTTCAAATTACATCTGTGGAAATTTTTGTTCATTTCTGCAATGTACACTCATGTATCTTATCTTAACAGACATATAGTATCACCCTGCTTCTCTTCATCTTCTCATTCTTGTTCCAAACATTTAGACGGAATGTTGGTTAAGGCCTGGGATGTCTTTGTAATTTATATATTTACCACAAGTATTTCTATCTAGTTTCATTTTTATATATAATTTCCAAATTTATATCTCTAATTCTTAGTTTTACAAAAGGTTTAAGATCACCTAGGCACATATAATTTTATCATAATCTAAGAGGAAACCCTCCTTTATCCTTTGAAATCGACTTCATTTTGATGAAGGGTTTGGAGTAACTACATGTGTCTACCATCTACCCAGCAACTCTACCTAAGAAAAGAGCAATTTGTTTTATCTTCCTTTCTTTCTCTGACCTATCTCTTATGGCCAATCCATCAAGGGAAAACAAAAGCAAAGCATTTCCTTAGTCTATCTATTCTGAGCTCTCTGTTGCTCTCATCCTGATTAGAGCTGCTGTCATTTCTCATCTGGACAAGTCTAACAGACCTCACCTGGCCTCTCTGCTCTTTTGCAATCTATTCTCCACCTTCTACCCAGAAGGATCTCAGAAAATATAAAGGAGATCATTTCTTAAACTCTGAAATAACTTTATTTCATGTGGAGAAGAAAATCCATTTCCTAACTCTGGATTTCATGGTCTTACATTGACTCAATCTTTGACTCCTATTGGCTCCTGTCGACCAACTAGCTTACATCAGCAACCCCTTTCCATACATACAGTTTACCTAACTCTGCTTTCTTCAGGCCTTTGCAATAATTTCTTCCACAGCATAGAATATATTCTATCACTGATTTATTGCTTAGATATTTATCCTAAACAGAAAGGCTTGCTATGCCCACACAAAAGAAATTTGATGGAAGAAAATAGTTAAGGGCTCTATTAAAAAAATATGGGCTAAGAACCATCAATTCTTGAATGATTTGAAAATTTGTAGTTTGTTGGCTATTTAGGCTTTGAACCCAGGATTGAAGAATTAGAGTCTGTATTCCAACAAGACCTCAAGTAATTTCTAGTCATACCAGAGTGTGTGAAACCAGGGTTATTTTACTCTTTTAATATTTATATCCCCATAGCTTCTCCAGTCTACTATTGCACATTGTTGAAGCTGAACCTTCCAGCTAAGCTTCATGAAAACATGGACCACCTGTGCTGTCGTCAAATTTAACATATCAAGGAGAAATGGTTGTTGAAGTAATAGATGGAGTTTCTTCATTAACCCAAGGTATGTCCAAAACTATAATCTTATGGAGGGGGGGGCAATATTGAGATATTTAACCACAGCCACCCAGAGAGAAAAGCTTATGTCCTTTTTTGTTAAAAAGACAATTTAGGGATGGAGAGATGGCATAGTGTGTGAGGTGCTTGCCTGCAAAGCCTAAGGACCCAAGTTAGATAGATGCACAAAGGTGAGGTAAGCGCAAGATTGCACATGCCCACTAGCTGGCACAAGCATCTGGTGTTCCCTTGGAGTGGCTGAGGCCCTGGAGCTCCAATTGTCTGTTTCTCCTCTCTGTCTCTCTCTCTCTCTCTCTCTCTCTCTCTCTCTCTCTGTCTCTCTCCCTTTTTCTCTCAAATAAAATAAAAATAAATAAAATTTGAATATTTTCATATTTCCATGATATGCTTAATGTCAAAATATTACTACTGGCAAGTCAAAATCTTATTTCTTCACTGCTGCGATTTGAACCCCCCTTCCAAACATGCATGTTATCACTGCACTAAACCTTCAACCCACATTTTCTTGGAATAAAGATTATTTTAAGAAAATTAAGAGTAAAATAAAATATGGGTGAACAAAGAATCCTGCTTATTCCTTCAAAGTTAGGGGCCACATGCTTTTATGCACCCTGAAACCTTTAGAAGCAAAATCAGTTAACATTGTACCAATATGTCTTATGAGATATATGTTTTATCCTCTGTATTTATAGTCAGTGATGACCAATTTCTTTTAACTTAACAAATGAACATGGTCATATATAAATGATTTGGACACACACACACACACACGCATTCCTGCACACACATCATGAAAACATTCATTCAGCTACTTGTTATGCTTCTGGAACATGTTTTGTTTTGTCTAGACCCCCAAAAGGCAAAAGCCACAGTAAAAACAACAACAAAAACAAAAAATGAAGAGCAAATCTTGTCTTTTCCAACTGAAGAAGCAGCAGTTGATTTGGGAAGTGGCAGAACATATAAGCTGCCCCCAATTTTATTCAAGCAAAATCTTCCATCCCTGCTTCTATGCCTGGCCTCACAGTTGGCAGTTACACACCAAAGACCTCAGGAACTCCAGGTTTAGATCGGTGTCAGAGAAATTATATATGTTTTTTTAAATCCCTGAAAATGCCAGCTGTATACCAGATAACATTACTTCTTCCCCACTCCTGCCGTGTCCTGCAGTTATAGTTGTCAACATCAGTAATATACATGACATTTGAACTTTTTTCTAGTGGCTATCCCACATGCTCAATCTCCTGAAAAAAATTCAATGTCTGCCCACCTGCTGTTCAAGTGTGGAGAAGAGATGAAAGATGTTTTCCCCCATGAAATTAAAAAGAAGCTGAAAACAAACAATTCTGACTGAATACCTCAGTCTGTGCTATCCTTCCTTTTCCCATATCGTCGTTTTTTTTTTTTCTTTTCTCTAGCAGTTAATTCCTTGCATCCCCCTTCTGCAATCATCTTCCCTATCAGATGCAGATGGAGTTTGGTAGGATGCAGTTATTACTATATAGCACCTCACAGTGACTTTTTATACCTAAGACTTGATTTTGATAAACATAATTCTATGTAGTTCCATAAGACGAAAAAGGAGGTCAACTCAGTCAAACAAATTGATATAAAACTGCTACTGCTTTTCTCATTAAAACTTGGGAAATTTTCTGATGTAGAACAATTTGGTAAGGAGACTTGGATGCACTTTGCATTCTAAACTTATTCATTCATCCATCCATCCTTTGCATTTTATTTATATTTATGCAGTTTTTGTATTGTTACTTGGGAGAGACTTTGTAAGGATAACAAAGAGAATTGAAAAAAAAATGTATCTACCATAGTTCCTGCTTAAAAGAAGTCAATATTTTAGATTAGGTATAGGCATAGAATAAATACAATAAAAATGTAATGTCTAAATAATGTAAATGCAGATATACAAGATAGAATATGGTATTAAGTGTAAAAATATAAATATAGTCAACAGACATTTATATAGTCAGCATGATCAGGAAGATAGTGGGCCTTCACTGGGAATTTTATAAATATGTGAGATTGATATAGATGGAGAACAGTGAAAAGACACTTTCCATATGGGACAGGATGAGCAACTGCAGGGAGGTGGGAATATGAGTAGCACATATGAGGTGGGAGGAAATTAATGTGATGATGAAATTCCTGTGTTAGTTTAATACATTTATTTGCAACAAAGATCTTCCTCACTCTCTCTCCCAAAATGTTACTAAGTCGTTTCAGTTAGGCGGAAACTGTTCTTGGGCTGATCAATTTTCTAGTTCAAAGAACGTGGAGATGGGGGAAGAGATGATGCATGTCCTACTTTCTTGGCATTACAGGAGGAAGAAGTCATCATGCCTGGATTCTCTTAGGTGAAGAAACTCTGGCTGCCAAGCACATTTAAAAACCTTGAACAAGAATGTGTGGTGGGCTTCTCTCCATATTCTATGTTCCTTCCCCATAAGCTTTTACTTCTGTCTAGTGTCACTACTTCTTCAGCTGCTCTTTGCTTCTTTACATATGCTCCTGGTTTTCTCTCTCACTTCGCTACTATAGGGAAGTAAAGTTACTACTCATTTTGTCTTTGGCTTTGTTTTTCTTGGTGAAGGCTTACAACTCCTTGTTTACTGCTGTAACTCAGGAATCACATTTAATGTCTATTACTTCTCATAGCTGCCTATAGCATACAGCTTCAGGTTTGCTGAGATGAACTTCCAAACCAGGCACAGTTCTGGAGGAAGTGATATTTATCAAAGCTTACAGATTCAAGGGAAGTTCCATAATGACAGAAGCTGGCTCTGCTTTCACAGGTCCAAGCAGAGAGAGGAGGGAAAAAAAAAAAAAAAAAAAAAAAAAAAGCAAAACAAAAGCCAGAAGCCATACCATACAGCACACTTCAGAAACTCCAGATGGAAATAGGCACTTTGCATGTTTTTAGATTGGAATGTCAAATCCACAACCACACATTAGCACTGGACCCTAATGATCTGCCCAGTGACACCTCCTCCAACCAGGTGACTGAAAATCCAAGTTTTAATAAACAATTGAAGCTATTACAGGGTATTTATTCAAACTAACACACTTGACCTTCCCTCCACTTTTTCATTCTAATTTCTGAAAGCCAGAGCTGATTTGTCCTCAGCACAAACTGTGTATCAGGGTACACAGTCCTAAGTAATACTGGGGTTATTTGCTTTTGATCTGGACCACTTCCCATCCAATCATGAACATCAAGGAATTTCATTGGTCTATGACTGCTTGGATATCACCCCCTTTCAAAAAAAAACTTTCTTATACATGTTGGCAATGAAAATCAAAATGATTGGTAAATTACAGGAGAATAATGTTAAATGGTAATTTCAAGAGAGTTATATAATTTGTGTTTGCTATACTATGGACAATATTAAGAATCTCACTTCCTTCTTTTTAAAGATTTTATTTTTATTTTATAGAGACAGAGAGAAGAACAGAGAGATATCCACTGCAAATGACCTCCAGATGCATGTGCCACCATGTGCATCTGGCTTATGTGGGACCTGGAGAATTGAACCTAGGTCCATAGGCTTCACAGGCAAGTGCCTTAAACTGCTAAGCCATCTCTCCAGCCCTCACATTCTTTTTATTCTAATTTATTTAAAAATTCCAGACATGTATATCCAATATTTTGACTATATTCACCCCTATTACATTGTCTTGTCACAACCCACTTCCACTGACTTTTTCTTTTCCCAACTAGTTACTGTTCTATTCTCATGTTTATTTTATTGTTATTTTCTGGTGACCCAACTAATTTATTTAGGGATGTTTACATTAGCATTGGTGGGATTACATTTTATTGGAGCATGGGGCTATACTACTAATGAAAATATCTCTTCTTTCTCCAGCTGCCATTAACTGCCAGTGGATCCTCACTAAAGAGCCAGTCCACCACCCATGAGGGATGTTGATGGATCCAATCTTCTCAGGTCCTATGCACTTAACCATCACTGGGGTGAATCCATCTGATTATTTAACAGCTAAAACAACTCTGTACAGTGGTATTGCTGGTGCCATCTTAGAGATGAGGGGAGTAAAACACCAAGGAAACCTAATCAACTTATCCTAAATCAACTACCTAGTGAATGATAAAACCTAAGTTTTAAATATATGTTTATTAAACTTGAAATAAGACCTGATTTATCTATGTCTACCAACTCCCCTCCCTCATTATAAAACTCTGATAATTTCTGAGAAAATTGAATCCAGTATTTGGTGGCTCCAAACTGGTGTAATCAATCATTTGATGAACCCAATAATTGCTTTTGCTCTCTCATTTACTTTAATTATGGGCTATGTTGGGTAACACTGCCTCATATTTGTCAAATGTAGAAGTGGATTTAAAAAAAAAAAGCTTTTTAAAGCTTACCTCAATTTTAATTTACTTTTAATTCTAAAGTACTTCCAAGTACTGGCTTTAAAATAAAATTATCCTAGGGTTTTTCATATATGCTGTGAGTCTCTGAAGATTTTGATTGTCCTTTTCTTGTGAAATCATCAAGACGTTTTTAATGACTTTTTTTCCAAAGAAGGTCATGATGATCATAACATTTCAAAACATTTCATCTTTGATATTAGTAACTTTCTATTCACTGAGAAGGATATGCTTATAAGGCTGCCTACAGCATTTTGGTCATTCATTTTTTTCTTCAGAAAGAACATTCAAGAAATCATTTCAATTTGGAAAACCCATACCATGCATACTTAGTGAAGTTAAGCTCCTTCCTAGGCAGTACCTATATCAAAAGTATTCCTCATTTCTGATTTTGTGATTACAATTTGTGAACACAATATACTTAAAAGCAGTTCACATGTAAAATTCACTCAAAATTTACAAAATATAAAAATCAGGCATTCTTTAGTCAACAAAAGAAATACTATAGAAAATATTTAATGTAGACCCTCAGAAAATAAACCAGAATGAGCTGGTTGCAAGCCAATGACAAAAAACAAAAACAAAACAACAACAACAAAAAATGGCAGTATGTTGTGGATAGATATAGAAGGCTTATTATGAAGAAGTATATAAGGATAAATACATAAAAACACATAAAGTCACACTCTGTTAGGTACCTGGCTAAACTAAATACTGGGTATATAGATTTTATTTTATCATAGATTGAAAATCATATTTATAAAAGCATTAGATTAAAAGTTTACCCAATTAATTATTAAATTTTTGCTATCTTTCTAACATCTGTAATAAATGTTCTTTTAATATTTTATTTTTATTTATTTATTTGAGAGAGAAAAAGAGGCAGATAGAGAAAGAGAGAAAAAAAAAAAGAGTGAGTGTACCATGATCTCCAGGTTTTGCAAACCAACTCCAGACATATTTGTAACTTTGTGTATCTGGCTTACTTGGGTTCTTGGGAATTGAACCTGGATCCTCTGGTTTTGCAAGTGAATGCCTTCCTGATAAGCCATTTCTTCAACCCAAAAGCATGTATTTGCCTTAAGAAGACATTGGTCTTCCAAAGCAACAAACATGTCAACCACAGCAAGTTTTGTTTTGGAAGCATGCTTAGAATCCATGAAAAGGTCTCCTGTATTTGCTCAGGAAGACCTTGCTAGCTGGACCCCAGAGAATATGAACATTGTCATGTCCTTTTTATACTTCAATTTTACATAATGATGAATGAGTAGAGATTGAGGTCCATATTAGTCTTGCATGATCAATTGTGTAAAACTGCTTAGGACAACATTCTGTCATTCCCATTTTGGCCAGCAAAGCAAAGTTGCAAGAAGTCAAGTAGGTCACCAGCAGAAGAAAATATGTTCTTTTGAGAATGAGGGGAAGTCTGTTCTAACAGGAATCCTGCCTTTTTTGATACTGGATTTCACAACCATTTTTCTTAATTATCTAATGTCTGGCCCTCTAGTATCTGCAAATGTAAGGCCTTTTTACAACTTGTTAGAAGGATGTTCTGTGATCCCTGAAAGAACACATGCAATGTGGATTCATTTTACTTACCAAATCTGGGAATTTTTAATGCTTTAACATTGTTTAACGTCTATAAAAGGAAAGAAGCTAGTCTAAACTATAAAAGATATTCAAATAAATAGTCCTCTTCAGATTCATTTGGCCTTCCTTGACCTAAAGATTTGTGTCTTTCAAAATATCTGGTATATTTTCAACTATTCTACCTGCCAAGGAGGGTGTTTTGCATTAAATATCTTCTTCAAAATGTAATTCCGTACAAATTTCACTTTTCTCCCCCTATTTTCTATAACTCTTGACTCTGTTATATTTACCATGTTTGTCTCCCTATGAACTTAATTCCAAAAAGAAAAAGAAAAAAAAAAAAAAACTCAGTTGTTTGTTCAATTCTAATTTGATGCTTCCAATTTTCCTTCCCATGGTGGCTAACCTCATTAATGCATCAGTCAAATGTTTATATTTAAACATTTTACTTATTTCTCCAAGTTCAACTTTCTCCATATATAATTAACAATGTGTAATCTTGTATAATATTTGCATTTTGTCTCATTCTAACCTCTCTCTTTTTATTTAAATACATCAAAACAGTTATTTTATATTTTGCATCCAGTAATTATAATATCTAATTCTGTTAATTTTTAGTTTGTTGGCTTAACATATGATGCTTTGATATACATATATGAGCTGCTTATTTTCCTTGGAACATTATCTGAGGGAATTCTTTTTTAAAAAAACTTTTTATTTATTTATTTTTATTTTTTTGGAGAGAGACACAGAGAGAGACAGAGGAAAACAGAGATGGGCGTGCCAGCAGTGTCTCAGCTGCTGCGAACGAAATCCAGATGTGTGCGCCCCCTTGTGGTCAAGTGAGACATTGTGCCCTTGCGTCACTTTGCATCTGGCTAAACTGGGACCTGGAGACTGGAACCTCTGGAGATTGGAACCAGTTTTCTTAGGCTTAGGAGGCAGGCGCCTTAACCCCTAAGCCATCTTTCCAGCCATATCTGAGGGAATTCTTAAGTCCTCAGTAAAACATTCCATTGCAGAAGGATGTCATTAGCTTATATCCATGACGGCAGGGAAGGAGGTGTCTAGAGGGAGTTACCAGCTGAAGTCATGAGCATTTCAAAACCACTGAGGACTTAGACTATAAGAGAACAGTGTAGTCACACCACAGAACAGTATTAAGTCAGGTTTGTGATGATGAACTCCCAAGTACGTCTCCCCTCTTCTTTCATCCAATCCTGCCTGCCTCCTTCCCCTTTTATTATTTATGTTTTCATTTTTTGTTCACCTAATGCCATGATCAGCACAGACAAGCTTTCTCAGTGTTTTGCTTTATGCAGCACCATGGATTTGTCATTTGTGCACTGTCCTTTCTAGGCTTTCTGCCTTGCTCTATCTGTCACTCCTGTGCAAGAGCCAGACATCAGTCTGAAGTACTGTGTAGCAGTAAGTTAGGCCCTGATATCCATTTACCTCCCTGACTTCAAGTCTTCATTTTAATATTGGAAACTTATTACATAATGTTTTGGGGTCTTATTTTTTTCCAGAGAAATCCTTGGGCTATTTTTATATGAAATGTAAGTATGTTGAAAACAACCAAAATCCTACCTTTTCTGAGTATAGAAATGGATCTTGGCTATGTGAAAACTTGTTTCCTTATTATGTCAATTAATGGGAAGTGCATAGGTGTCAAGAAAAGCAGCCTCCCATTTGACCAGGAGAGGTGCAAATTCTGTGAATTTCACATCCATAAAATCCGATCCCCAAGCCTTGGCTCAAGTACCAAGGGAAATTGCTGCCTGCTTCTTCCTCAATATTTTCAAGTCATCTTGATGGCTGTTTCTTTCCTGCATGACTTCCTGCTGTATAAAATTTAACTGAATTTTCACCTTTAATGGAAGTGGGAAGATGATGAACATATAGGTTGCTGTATCTGCCCTGAAAATTTCATCACTTTCTGGGAAAGACCTGGATGGAGATGCAATGTAGGAAACATTCTCCTTGGAGAAAAGAAATGAAAGAAGAAATACATTTATTCCATGATCTCTCCTCCTCAAGAAATTGATACAAATGGTTCTTTCCTGTTCAGTACACTCAATCTGCATTGTTCAATTACTCACCCTCCATTCCCTACCCTTTCTCCATTCCCATCTCCCTTTAAAAAGAATAAAAAAAGTCACTCTAGACACATTCTATTGCTGATCTCTTTCTCTTGAACATCTTTTATCCTTCCCATTTTCCAACTTATCAAACTCATGATTCAAAACCTAAGGTGACCAGTTAATCATGGATCCCACTAGAATCTTTCTGTTTTCTGCCTTGAATGTGGACCTTCTAAACTAGCTGTGGGCCATAATCAGACAATTTATATTGTTATATACAATCTTCCATCCTCTTAAAACATCTCCTTAAATGTGACAGAAACACAATGTTTTCATTTTTATAAATTTAGTATCAATGAAAATTGTAATAGCTCAGTAAATATTTAGATAAATAATTGATATGTAAGGAATGGCTAGTACTCCTGTTTTCAGGAGGTTTTGGTATATTGAAGACCCCAAATTTACACACATGAAATAGTCTCTGGTCAACCAACAGGTAGTGAAGTAGAAGACAAGAGCAGCTCCTACAGGACTCTGGGTCTTCCCTCCAGGCACAGCCCAGGTGCTATGTCTTCTTCCCTTATAATCATATATGCATGGATGCTATAAAGAGTAGAAATACTCATATTCCAGGTCACCTTCACTTGCGAAATTCTAGTGAAACTGAGTATGGTTTCCATATGTATATAGAAATTTTATATAATCTCTGAAATTTTTGCAGAAGCATAAATCAGGGATAGCTAGTCCAGGGCATTTGATTCAATCACTATAGCCAACATTAGTCTTTTAAATTTGATTTAATTTTATTTATTTGAGAGAGAGAGAGAGAGAGAGAGAGAGAGAGAGAGAGAAGGGATGTACCAGGGCCTCTTGCTGCTGTTAACAGTCTTCACATTCACAATCTACATTGTGTATCTGGCTTTACATGGGTACTGGGGAATCAAATCTGAGTCAAGAAGTTGTGCAAGCAAGCACCTTTAACCACTGAGCCATCACCCCAGCACTAGTAACATTAATCTTGATACTCAGTTCCTTATTTGTGTTCAGATTAGCTTGTTAATGTGAGAGCCAGCACAGCCCACTCATATCTGGAATTGTGGGCTCAACATTAGTCTCTTCAGAGACAACTGCCTTCTCCATAGCTGCATATTCAGTTATTTTTGTGTGATTTGGTGTCCCTAGAAAATCACTACATTGTCAAATTAGAGCTTTAGTGTGCATCTAACTCTGCCTTTTTTCTTTTTTCATTGTGTTTGAGCCATAATATTTGCTTCTTTATTGTTTTTCTTTGCCATTCTTTTTTGCTTTCTCTGATAATTTGTTTGAGAATAAATGGTTATTGCTTTGTGTGGGGTAAACACACAAACTAAAGAATTCTTGAAGATGTCCATCCGTCCTGACATTCTCCTTACACCCATGTGCTAAGTAAGAGTGAAACTGGAGCAAACATCTGGTTTTGCCTGCTGATGAGGGAGACTGTGCCTGCAAAGATTCAATTGCTCATTTTGCTGCTGGGCAGCAGCAGGGCCAGCAAAGGATGGGAAGTCTTGGTTGCTGAGAGCTGTGGGGGGATCAAATAGACATTTGTGTGAGCGTTGCCTGGGTGCTGGGAGGCATCTGAACAAATATGAGGTGATGTTCAACCCCATTGTGTTTATATGAATACACATTACCATTTCCCGCAAGGAAGCTGATAACAGCACCATGATGCTTCGCTATAAAATCCATTGAACATTTTCCTATGTGTTTTACTTCCTTGAAAATGGCTCAGGAACAGGCATGAGAAGTGCCATTGTCATGCTGTAGCATCCTCTTTCTCCAAATGAGCCCATTGAAACACACTGTAGGGGTGTTTCACTGCAGAATGCTCGGCACACAGGATGGGAACAACGGAGGCACATTTCTCCTTCAAACCCTATAGGCTCTGGGGATGTGTGTGGTGAGGGTGGGTATCATTGACTGTGATGTCTTTTCTCCTTCTTTTATGTCTGTGTTAACGCTTATGGAGCAAAAAGGTAGACAGCAGATTTAATTATGCATAAATAGAAAAGATGAAGAGCTTCTAGAAGTGTAATTAGCTGTGGATGGAGCTATCTGCATCTTTGTACCTATATTTAAAAGGCCAGAGGTTCAAAAAGAAATGAAGCAAAACAAGAGCATTGTGCCTGCATTCTATTTACATAGGCATATGCATTCAAAACCACATGCGAAGGACCTTTTTGCAATAGGGACATATTCAAAGGATAATACCACTGAACGTATTTGAGTTCACACGGACTTCATTAAAAAAAATAATGAATGGAAGTGGTCTCTAATAATAATGACATCAACATTGGACATTTCTTCAAAAAAGACCTTTTAGGGTAATGATGTTTAAATATACAGATAAAATATTTTATAAAAGAAATAACACAAACTATTCAAATTCTCAGAGTTGTGACTATAGTTCTTATACATAATTTGATTTCTTCTGATTGTAAGAAGTAAAGAATACGAGTTAAACCTAGAAACATGTTAACAGAACTGGAAACTTGGAGTATGTCACAGGATGTGAAAAGTTTAAAAAAAAATTCATGGTTTCTGTTCCATAAATTATATTTGTGTTTACCTATATTTTAGTAAAGAACTATGTTACATATTATGCTTGCCTAAGATGATTATCTCTCACATCCTGGCAAGGTTTCTAGTTTAACCATCTTTTATTTTATAATATTTCCTGAAACTTAATGATGATTTCTCTTCAGTCAATACTGTTACTCAGTTTACCTCTGTTAAATCCTTCCTGTTTTCATCCCAGTTCACTTCTTGCTGATTGGTATCTAGTGAAATTGGAAGTTGGTTATATTCTTATTTTTCTTATGAACTAGTCATTTTATCTTGGCTCTTATCTTAGACAAAACCTGTGATAATGATGTCCAGGCTGTTATCTGCCCATGTTCCACAGTTTTGCTCCACACTGTATTAGAATAAGCAAGACTTCATAATCAAGAGACATTTAGGTAAAAGACTGTCAAATTATTTTACTGAATTAACTATTCCCTGAGGGTTGGGGAAATGCACTAATGGTATTAAAGCATCAATAAATCACAACAAAACATGGACAGAAAGCCTGGGAAGACTTAGATCACAGTGGAAACACTTTACTTCTCCAGATGAAGTCATGAGGAACATAATCAGGTAAATGGGGAAATGAGGGTAGAAATGCTCCTGCTGGTTCTGGAGGCACAAGAACAATATAAACGGACTTTGTTTATTTATTTATTTATTTATTTATTTATTTATTTATTTATTTTTAGAGAGAGACACAAAGAGAGACATACAGAGAGAGGGAGAGGAGACAGATAGAGAATGGATGTGCCAGCAGTATCTCAGCTGCTGTGAAGGAAATCCAGATGCATGAGCCCCCTTGTGGGCAAGTGATGCATTGTGCTCTTGCGTCACTTTGCATCTGGGACCTGGAGATTGGAACCACTGGAGATTGGAACCAGTGTTCTTAGGCTTAGGAGGCAGGCACCTTAACCGCTAAGCCATCTCTCCAGCCCATAAACGGACGTATTTTTGAAGAGGAAAACAAATGAACATGCCATACTTTGCCGCAGCCCCCAGCTAACAGAAAAATGTGTATCCTTTTACAAATAAATATGACTTTTTGGTTTGTTTGGCTAATATAGAGGCCCATTCTTTTCTTAGGGGTGGTATACCCTGTCACTTCTGTACCACATGCAACCAATGCTCTGACTTCTGCCCTGTAGAAGGCCCTCCCTCGAGCTGGCCTTAGCACTACACCTTCTGGCTCATTCACTCTGTTGAGCCCTAGAACATAGTGCTTAGATTCACCCAGTCAGCACCACCATGCTCTGTGTTGTATTCCTAATTTACTGTATCACATTAATTTTTAAGTAGGCAATATATATTCACAGAGGAAAAACTGTAAGTAGGCAAAATCACCTAGAGTTAAATTGGAACTCCCTTCCTCCCCTTGACCTCTGGTCCCCAAAGGCAAACTCAGTTACTTATGTGCTTTCAGAATTCACATGATGTATATGAGTTTGAAAAAGCAAGCACTATACATACACATGTGCATGAGTGTGTATTTGTGCAAATATACACATCTCCTCAAAGTTCTCTACCTTGTTTATATATGAACTCTATGATTCATTTTTTCTGATGAAATGCTGTATATTACACTATACACTTGATCATGTACTTTCATCATTTTATTTTTAGTTTCATTAACAAATAATCTAGTCAAGATCTTTTAAAATACATATATTTTAGTTAATCCAGTGTTTTAACTAGCTAAAGAAATAGATCATATGACTGTGTCATATTATATTGAAGCAGTCTCCAATTGGTGGGCACATGCATTGCTCCCATTCCTTACAAATCTGAAAAACAATGCATCAGATCAACTTGTACTTGTTTTATTTTTGCCTGTGAGTCTGTATATGTAAAAGGTTACATGTCTTGAGGAAGAATTTCTGAGACAAAGTGTAATGTAGTTATACATATGAGAAATATCACTATTTTTTTTCTTCAGTGCTATGAAGTTTTACAGTCCTTCTGTGTTGTTTGTCCACATAAAAAGACACCCAGTTTGGTCAACATTAAAGTCAGTATAGAAAAGTAAACTGTTCAATTTTGGGTATGAAATCTGTGTTTATCTTATGTCAAATGTGAGGCTTTTGATATTTTTTATGATGCTTTCAAACATCAACTGGGATCTTGAATTCCAGATTCTTCCTCTATATCACCCTAACCTCTTCCCCTGGACCTAGCCTGGATGGTCCTGGATGGTGAGATGGTGTAACTGATTCCTGGATCCTAGTCCAAGAATTGTTACGGTCAGTGGCAGGGAGCTCATTGTGCCTGATTTACACCTTCCTTCTGTTTCCTCTTTAGATGCACAACAGGAGATGCATGCTCTACCCTCTGTGCACTTGATATGTAGTAAGAGTGCACAGGCAGGGGACAGACACTGATTCAGTTTCATGTATCCATACAATGCATAGGACATAGAAAAATGAGTTTATTGAATGGAGGGTCACTTAGAGCTTCTTTGGATAGGAATTTTTGATTTGTAGACCATGTTTGGCCTCCAGGGAAGGAAACAAGATTTGTTTCTCTTATTTTTTATTCCTAAACTAAATTAAATATAATGGTCATCTGCTCACCACAGGGAAAAAGAGTTTAGACTCCAATAGAATGAAGTAACTTTCAAATGCACTGCAACTGTATTTCATCAGACATGGGGAAGAGGGTGAATAGTTATATTATATTAAGGAGAAATAGTATTACAATTCTCATTCCCAGGATAGCATGTCATGGTAGTGAGTTTAGTAAGATGTTTGTTGAGAAGCATGAACCCAGACATTGCTAGTGTTTGTTTGACTATTTTCAATTTTATATACCCCTGACAAATAAATAATAGGACATGGAGATAAATTATTTATTTTATGTATAAATATACAAAGATGGAATTTTTGCTAATTTAGTAGTCAACACTCTTTCTCATTATTTTTTAGATTTTATCAAATGTCTTAGCTATAGTTCTGTTTAAATCCAACTCAACTCTGTCTCAACTCTGTGTCATGGTTTTTCATATAACTTAAAAAATGTAGGGAATATTTAGTAAAGGATACTCCTCAGATATTTAATCGACAAGCATAAGCAAAAATCCAGTACCTAGGTTTACAAAATTAAGTTGACAGCAAAAGGAAATAACACACATAAGAAGCAAGCATATCATCCATAAGGAGTCTAAGATACACTCACTTCACGGCCTCCTTTCTTTGTTTCCGTCCTGGATTCTGCACTCACTCAGTTTGAGTCACACTGGGCCAAGTTCATATCCATCTTCCTGCAATTACTCTGTAGACTCAATAAAGTTTCTTCACTTCTCTGCACCTTGCTTTTCCCCTTTAGTGATTTGAGGATGGGTAAGGAAATAAACATCCCTGAGGGCTATAAACTTTGAAAATACTGTGCCTTAAGCAGTCAGCAACACAAAGGGTATGATAGAGATTTGCAACATTGGAATCATCAACTTCCTCAATTAATCTTTCATATTTCACTTCAATTATCTTTACCTTAACATGCAACTGTTATGCCATGCCCATAGTTAGGTAAATGGCCTGTGGGTTTTCCTTTTGTCCTGTCTGTCCACCTGCATCGGATTCCTCTTCCTTGGCTTTCATAATGACATATTGTTGGGTATTTTTGTTCTACTGAGAAGATTGAGGTTCTTAAGTGACAAGCTCATCATATGTGGAACCTGGTTATTCTTCCTCGCATACCTTTCGTCAGTCATATCACATGTCTCACTGTATTTCCTGAACCTTATCCGATTCCCCCACTGGGACTTTCTCTATGACATATTTTTCTTATTGCTCACATACTGGATCTTATCAGCCTTCAAAAGTCACCCCAAATACAGATTCTACCTCTCTCACCTTTCAATTTCTGTAACATTCCAAACTCATCTTTATTCTACTACTATGTAATACTTCCTTCTAAGGTAGCTACCGATTGTCCTTTATTTTTGCATGATATTAAATTTCATTGAAAGCTGAGGATGGAATTTTCATCCCCAGAAACTAGATTTTATTTTCCTGATGATGCATTTTGTAGAGAAGTTGAGAGGAAATACTCCATCAGACTGCTCAAGTTTTCTTTGCAACTCTTCATTCTATTCCTTGTGTTTAGTAAGTTCATTGCCTCTAGGTCAGTTTCCTTAATCCCACTTATTAATATATTTATTTGTGTATTCAACAAGTGATTGTATAAATAATTTACATACAAATATGTAAAAAAAATGTATTCATGCAACTACTATGTGCTGGGAGTACAATGGTGAGCAGATTTCCTGAATCTGTGACAAGGGCTTTCACAAAGGGCTTTGCACTCAGGTAACACTGTATCATTGTCATCTAGAAATTTACAATAATCTTTAGAATAAGGGTCCAATATTTCATTTTTGATAGACTCAGAAATTCTGTTGCTGGTATAGATGGTAAGATAAAGTGATAATTTCTCTTAAGGGAAGACAGAAAATTAACGAGTGAAATAAGGCAAAATATTAATGACAGCTGCTAGAATATTTAGATGACAATTTTAAAGGTGGTGTCCCCTTACCCCCCAAAAAAACTTTTAAGGTAAAATTTATAGTTGAAATTTAAATGGTAAAAACTACCATGGAAAATCTTGGAAAACATTTGAGGGAGAGGAAGCCACTGCTAAGATGCCAAGGTAGAAATGAAAGTAGAGGCTATTAGAGAATGTTGTTTTTAGAAAAAAAAAGAGCAAGGTAGCGAATGAACAAGACTAATTATTAGTCTAGAGCTATGGAGATGGCTAAACGGTTAAAAGAACTTACTTGAAAAGCCTGCTGGCCTTGTTTCAATTTCCTAACCATACACATAAATATGCAGTGGCAAGATATTCAGGTGTGTCCCCCTCCAGTGAATGAATGGCCTTTAAAAGACTTGGATGAGTTAGATCCTCAAAGCCAGGATCATGGAAGGCATTGTATTCCTAGCATGATCGGAAACTAACACAGGATTTATAGTGAGGACTCTCGATCAGAGTTGCATTTTAAGGGTACAATTTTCAATTATAGTGAGATAACAATAGAAGCAGGCCCAGCTTCAAGAAGATAGCTGCTCCTGTGGGGACAAGCAATGGTAGCTGACAGACCTTGGAAGGTTCCACAGTTAGCTTGCCTGGGAGTTTGTACTATATGTGTGAAAGATACAGTCCATAGCTCTGCTGGTAGGTTGGATGTGTTCAATGTGAAAACCAGGATAGAAGACAAAACCTGTAATTGTGGCACTTGTCATTTGTTGGGATAAAGATGATGGGAAAACAAATTTTATGTAAAGATTCTACGTGCTTTATCTTGTATACATATTTGAGGAAGCAGGGATCACAGCATTATTCCTGTGATCATCATCCCTACTAAGTCAAGCTAAGCTCCATGCTTGCTACACAGACGTTTTTAATGTTTCTTATTTATTTACTGTTATTGACATGCATAAGTGTCATTGTCAGTCATGTTCCAAGAACCTCATAGCAAGGGAAGAAGCGCCACTAAGGAACAGATGCAGAAACAGTGTGGAAAGGCTTTTGATGTAAAAAGAGACAGAACGTAGAATTTGTCCCTCTCTTTAAACATTCTTTTACTCATCAATATTCCCATACCCCTGTGGTATCTTTCTTTTGGAGTCCCTCTCAGAATCTAGCAATTGAAGTAGGAAAAATAATAACAACAATGGACATGTATACAGGGAAGAGAAGGTACATTTTCCATCGTCTTTTGGGAACACCCATTGGCACGCATTGCTTGACATACTCCACAATTGATAGTACTCTTCGTGAACATGAAGATTGTGTTTAATAGGTGATGGCTTCTTTCTCTTATAAATCCTCTTGGGGTTCTGCATGTGTAAATCTATTCTTTCTTCCAACAGATAGCTCGCCTTCTACAAACAAACAACAACAACAAAAAGAAAAAACTGTTTTAACATGTCATTGTGTCATTGGTTGGCTAGTACTAAAGAGAACAGGCCACAGGATTAGTCATTGTATATCTGAGTGTCAAATGATGGTTTCATGCTGTACTGTTTCTATATATTGGAGTAAGAAAAGAACACCTGTAAGAAGAATTATATGTTACATTAGGTCAAATATTCATATATATAGTTTAATATAGAAATTACTGACAGTTTTTCTAAAATATTTTATAGGAACTTGTCTATTATCTAAAGTTGGAAATAATGAACCTATGCACAAGCCATCATAGTTTTGTTTAACAGAACCTTGTTTGGATGTGGGGGTTCTGGCTCTAATAGTGTTAGCAGTTTGTCCTTAAGTGTCTGAATGTTCTAGGATATTAAAAATAGCTGCAAATCTATGTGACCTCATTATTGTTCCTGTCAACATGAGAATTTAACAAAGAAAGAAGATGGGTTTAATGAAAATTTGGAAAGACAAGAATGTTACACAGTGAAAGGATTCTTACGAATAGCATCTTTCCTATCCTGGGACGTTCCATGGCTGTTCAAAAATCGTTCTCTACTGACTAGTTTCTTCAAAGCATTTTCTGTGCATCAGACACACCAGGGTCCCCTGCATTGCCTCAATTCTATTGCTCTGCATAGGAAACTAAAAATACATATCTCACAGATTAGTGTTGTGCTAAATGATCATTTAAATGCTCAGATCAGAACCCCTGGAATTTTGCATCTGTCTTTCATCTGCTGGGTTGGTTGTCAAAGGCAATGCTGAGTACCCCCCTGCATGTTGGTTTTGCCTGTAGGTGTGATTGAAAATCTGTAACTAACACTTGTGGAAACAGGAAGGGGACAGTTAATAAAGGATAAAAATAGAGCTAAAAAGATATAAACACACATCACAGTTTGATCTCAATATCATTTTTAAATAATACATTTTCAAGATCAGCATATCTACCTTATTTTGCATAAGACAGAATATTCTTACAAGTTTCAGGGAAGCTAAACTAGTTTTCCAGTAAAGAGTAGAGGGAGAAAATAAGCATCTAGATTGGGGGCAGCGATAGGTGTGGGTGCTGGAGAAGGACAGGCTTAATGTCAAGATACCCATGCTGATGTCAGACGGTGAAAATACACGTGCGGCCTGGTATATGGAATACATGCTTAACATAGGAAGTGAAACAAATCCCATACTTGCGTTTTGTTTTAGCTTACAGAAAGGACCCCCCAAACACAAAGATCGTTATCCAGAATGTCCAAGGCAAATTAAGGAAAATAATTATTGTAGCTGATGAAGCAGAAACCCTATTAGAGCTAAACGCTCCCTCACAGTACTCAGTGGAAGCAGTTGTGAAGTAAATGCATTTTTCAGCATCTTTAGTGTGGTATATTAAATTAAGTTTTTAACTACTTTTCTCCTCCCTTTGATTTGCCCTCCTTCTTTCTCCCTTTGCACACTCCCAGGCAGGTGAACAAGGCATGGAAGGTTATGCTCTACAATAAGACTCATTGGAATACAATTCTAGTTTCCAGAACAGAAATCTTGCTTCTCTAAGATGAAAAGTCAATACAATCCTGCAGGAATAATTGATGATGAGAAGCTGGGGCGAAAGTGACAGGAATGACCAGTCACCACCGAGAATGGAGCAGAAAGGAGGCTTTTGAAGAGTAGAGGAAATTTTCATGCTGACCTGGCTTACCTTTAGTTTTCACTTAAGGGGGCTCTTATATCCTGACATGCTTCCATTATCCCTTCATTCTCATCTGCTCTGCAAATCTTGATAGTTTTGATGATTTGTGATGTATGCATTTATTTATTTTTTAACCAAAATGCCAACATTTGGGAACTGCTTTTTTAAAAATATATGATATTTTCAAATATAAGTTTTCTTTTAGTTTTTTTTTTTTTTTTTTTTATTATTTTTTTGGAGAGAGACACAGAGAGAGACACAGGAGAAGGAGGAAGACAGAGATGGGTGCGCCAGCAGTGTCTCAGCTGCTGCGAACGAAATCCAGATGTGTGCTCCCCCTTGTGATCAAGTGCGGCATTGCACCCTTGCATCACTTTGCATCTGGCTAAATGTGGGAACTAGAGATTGGAACCGCTGGAGATTGGAACCAGTGTCCTTAGGCTTAGGAGGCAGGCTCCTTAACCCCTAAGCCATCTCTCCAGCCATCTTTTAGTTTTTTGAGGTAGGGTCTCACTTTAGCTCAGGTTGACCTCAAGTCACTATGAAGGAAGATAGGAGATAGCTAGCTTCTTTTAGGCAGCAACCCCTGCTGCCCACAGTCCATTGCTGTACTTGTATGGGCTGGCTCAGGTGGATTGGCCCAGGTGGGCTTGCTCTGGAATCCATCATGGAAGTCTACAAATCAATTGTTTCCTCTTCCTCCCTTTGACTGTGAAGGCTGCTGTTTTTGCTTTTGTTTTTATTTTTTCCTATAGGTAGCTCCACCTTTTCCACTCAGCTCCTCTCTGTTTTTATGGCTCTGCTCAGCTCTGCCTATTTCTCCTCTTCCCTCTAGCCACAGGGATACATGGGAGTCGGGCTTCCCCCTCACCTAGCCTAGCTGCGTTGGTGATGGGGAAGAGTATAACACAGCTTCTTGGTCTGGGAGAACTTTTCTGCTGGCTCTGCTTTATAGTTTGGGGCAACTTACTTTGATGACGTGCATGATTTTCCTCTGGTCTCTGAATCTACCATATGCATATTTCCTATATACTCTAGGTCTACGAATGGTTACTCTCACTAACTCTAGGCTTGCTACCTGTGTAATTACTGTAAACTCTGGGCAACCATGAGTGTAATTCTGTTCATTACTAAGTTCTCCTCTGAATCTCTTGGTTTGATCTCTTTCCTCTTATTTTTCCTTGATCCTCACCCTTTGCCATCTGAACTTACTCTACACAGAAAAGCACATGGCAGATACCATGTAGGCTTCTCCTGAGTCTCCCTCCACTAGTTCCTAAAATCTACTTTCCACTCGTTTATAGCTTTACTTTTATGTCTCTTTAAAAGCCTCAGTTTTTCTCAAGTGAGCTTTGCACTTGCCTGTAGCTCTACTCTAATCCCTCTTTAAAAGTTTTTCTTACCTTACATGCATTTTGTGGGTTTACTCTAATCTCTCTTTAAAAGCCTCAGTTTCTGTTAAATCCATGTACTTGTATCTTTAATCTCTATTTAAAAGCCTCAGTTTCTCTTAAATCCCAATCTCCCTTTAAAAAAAAAAAAAACCCACAACTTGTGATATCCCCGTAAGCAAACTTAATAACTCATAATTGATCTTTCTTGAGACCATCTTTATTAATTCTTTATTAATCATAGGACAGAGCCCAAAATTTTTGGTTCATAAATTCTGAGGGAACCCTCCTGGACCCTAAAATCCTGCACCAGGCTCCAGAATGCTGGGATTAAAAGAATGCACCACAAATCCTGGTTTATAATTTATTTCTGTCCCCTTCTACCATGTCCCTTTCTTTCCCCCAATTCTCTACAATTTATTTTCTCTCCTTCTGTTTACATGTCATGTGCCCTTGTCTTTTCCACCCCCGTTGCTGGCTTATCTCTTCATATTCACTTTTGGTTACTGTTCTATGTTTATAAGTGTTATGTACATTTGTCCTTCAAATATATAAGTACTTTTAGAAATTACAACCTAAGTCCCACATATCACAAAGCACAGGTAGTTTGGGTCTTTCTGAGTTTGAGTCACATTACAAAGTGTGTTTCTTTACAGACCTATCCATTGTCCTGCAAAATTTGCAATTTCATTTTTCTGTACTGTTCAATAGAATTTCATTGTGTATAGATACCATGTGATGGTTAAGTTTGTGTCAACTTGATTTGTTTAGGAATGCACAGACATTCCTCATAAGTGTGTCTCTGAGGCTGCCTCTAGGAAGGATTAACTAAAGGAAGAATCCTTTCCCCCAGGGTGAGCCCTTCCCCCAGAGTGGGCGGCCCCTTTTGGAGGAGGGGGCTGGTTGATCAAAAGAAGCTCTGGGAAGAAAGGCTCTCTCACCTGGCTGCAGGTGCTGCTTGGTGCTTGCCGCTTGGTACTTGCTGCTTGCTGTTTGTTGCTTTCCAGTGTGGTCTGAAGACCAGCGTGGACTGAAGAGCAGCGTCTCTCCAGGACGCCTTCAGGCCTTCAGTGCTGAATTGGGACTGCTGAGGCTTCCAACCTCGTGGGCTGAGCAGCTACAGGGTTCCTTGACTTTTGGGCCTGCAACCTGCTATTGCTGGACTGTTGTAAGCTAAACCAATAAATTCCCTTTTAATACAATTCATTCTATCCATTCTGTTCCTCTAGAGAACCCTGACTAATAAATACCATATTTTTCATGATCCATTCATTTGGTTATGGGCATCTGTGATAATTCAAAATTGTACCACCTTTTTTTTTTTTGTTGTTGTTTGGTTTTTCAAGGTAGGGTCTCACTCTAACTCAGGCTGACCTGGAATTCACTATGTATTCTCAGGCTGGCTTCAAACTCTTGGCAATCCTCCTATCTCTGCCTCCCTAGTGCTGGGATTAAAGGTGTGCACCACCATGCCCAGTGCACCACCATTTTTTAAATTGATACAGTTTTGCATATTATACTTAGTTGTCTATACATGATGCTTACAGTTATGTAATTAGATGTCAGTCAAGTACGAGTAATCAGGTATTATAGTCCATGAATCTTTAGAATGATTCACTGTTACTGATAACATGCAATTGACGTCAGACACATAACATATCATTCACCCTGAACTTTGACTTTTTCTACTGTGGATGTTTCTGGATCAAAGGCAGCCCTGTGGTTGTTCAACAATTGCACTCTAGCATCTCCAGAATGGGTTGAGATTTCCATTGTTTTTTTTTTTTTTTGTTGTTGTTGTTGTTTTTTTGTTTGTTTGTTTTTCTTTCAGGCTTATAGGTTTGCTTAGATTGTAGATAGAATTTAAGAAAAGGAAGGAATAGGAGCTCATGTTCCAGAGGCATAAGAAGGATTCCCAATAATGGTAAAGACAAGAGTTTAAGGTAAGGAAAGAAGAACAAGAAACAGAAAGAACATCCCCATAAAAATGTGGGCGTGGGGTAACGTCCACTAGAGATACAAATGGGGTCATTGGTAAGTCTGAATGGGGGCTGAGCTGACTACCACAGTGCCAGGTTCAGGTTTAATCTTTCATAAAGTTGTAATTCTAAGAAAGGATAACTCCTTCCTAAAGAAGGAAAACAGATCCATGGAACTTCTTTTGGTAATAAGAATAAAGGAGAAGCCAGATCCTTCTCTGACCTCTAGCAAAAAGGACACTGCAAGGGCAGGCTCAAGGACATCGCCTGTTTTTACTTCCTTTGGGCAGGTCACCTTGAACTGTCTCAATGGAGAGTCAACACTGATTGCCTTTATAGAATTGGCTTCTTTGAGCTAAGTGGGGTTGTCAGGTGTGGCAGTTGGCTTAGTTCTTCAGTGGATTTTGTGAGGAACCTCAAAAGTGCTTTGGTAGAGTGCAGGGAGATTGTCCCAGAAGAAAATGTTTGGGTTACCGAATAAAAATAAAGAATTAGGGGAAGTGGGATTACAGCAAATTGAAGGTCAGCATTATTAAAGTGGGCTGTCCTATGCCAGCCTAAGAGCATTCCATTTTCCACACAACTTGAAACGGGTGTGTATTCCAGGTGGATTCCCACTATCCAAACTAGAACTCCATGCTGTCTGACTGACCTAATTACTGTCAACTATTCACACACAGAATTGTGAGTATGTTGTCAGACACTGCAGTATAAAACTTCACTTCCCCATCTCAGAGATTTTATTAAAGCTTTACATATGGCAAGTATACTGGAAGTCTGTGATAATAATTTTAATTATCAATAAAGTGTTTTAGATTCAGTCATTCCAGAAAGTCTAAAGCACATGATGTTTAATTGATCTCATATTTTTTTTCAAATATCCATAAAAAATCATTTAAACTCATAGCAGTATCCGATCTTTTGACATTGTGACATGACATTGTCATGTTGGACTGTATTCATGACTTTCCTAGGATGCACATGGCTCATAGACCACAGTTTGGACACTCCTAGAGGAGTTTATATCCATGGCTTATCAGACAATAACTACAGTGGCACAGAATGATGTTCATTCTGCTGGCATGAATGTCTATTTCTTCGTTGCCACCATACGTAAAAGCATTGAAGAAGGAGAGTGCAACATTAAACATCAGCTCAGTTCAGAATGGAAATACTTTCTGCCATTGAGGCTTCCTTTGTATTAAAGGTGACCCTAAGTGATTTGAATCCATAAGTGTTCCTATTTCTCACAATCCTTATGTGGTACACACTATCATTATCACCATTACAGATGAACATATGAAGCATAGCATTTGAAATACCTTGCCCAAGACCACAGAGCACATAAACAGCCCAGCTGGGCTTTAGAAAGAGAGCTTGACTGCTGCCCAGATCTTTCATCCACACACACAGCATTGCCTCTTGGTGACAACTTTTTGCAAGATCAAACAGAATCACATGAAGAACTGCTGTTATGATCTTAGGGATTTTGAGAATAATTTAAAAATGAAAGAGCTCACCCACTTGGACCATAGTTTGCTTCTGCACTATCTGATTATACTTGGTTGCTAAGAAGAATCCCAGATCTCCCTGTTCTCATTAGCAGAGAAAGTCACTGGCATCCACACTTCCTTTGACGATTACTTCCTGAGGCTTGGTGTCGCGGTTTTGGGGGTTTGGTAGTTTGAATAGATGGCCCTCAATATATTCAGTGTTTTATTAGTTTGTAGTTTGCATCTGCATCCACCTGGCTAGAGGAGGTGTCACTGGGGCAATGATCTTAGGGTCTAGCTCTAAGTGTGGTGTGGACTTGAAATTCCAATCTACAGATTTGCAAAGTGCCTGGAGTTCCTGAAGTGTGCTTGTTTGTGGTGTGGTTTTAGGGATTTGGCTTGTTGCTTCTCTCACTTTGCTTAGACCGGTGAAAGCAGACCAGCTTCTTCTACCATTATGCATGGAACTGCCCCTGCATCTGTAAGCTTTAATAAATCTCTTCCTCCATAACTGTGTCTCATCTGGAAGTTCATCTCAGTGACCTGAAGCTGTCTACTACAGGAGGCTAACATTTTCTCTCTCTCCTCAGTGTGAGCCAGGAGCATGGGCATTGCAAAGGAGTCCTAAGCCCTTTGTGCAGTGGTGTTTAAAATGCAAGAACCCTGTCTGGGAGAGAAATAAGTTGAAGAGCCTCACTGAAAATCCCTGCTCTGCTCTCCAAGCAGCTGTGAGCCTGGCAGACCCTGTAGGCACAGAAAGGACTTGCATGGGCCATGATGATACATATTCAGTAGCAGAGGAGTCTTGATTGTGCACCTTCCTGGTTATAGCTGCCAGATTGTGAGCAATCGATGGAGACTTTGCTAATGATGTGGAATTCACTTCTGGCATGCTCTGCCCAAATACATATGCAATATATTATTAGTGCCCACAACAACGGGCCTGTCCAGATGTGATTTAATTCAAAGTCTGATTATCTTTGCCTCTTTGTACCATTATAATTGGAATGTTGTTGATCAGATTCTGCATTTAATAAAGATGGCAAAGCAGGCAGCATTTTCCTGAAACAATTTACTTGGCAGCAGAAAGGACAAATGCTAGAAGGTGGAAGTTATGGAATAACAGTGGATGTTACAGCAGCCTAGGGCAGAGCTCTGTACAGAGTCCTGGAATTCACACCTTTAAATCCCAGGGCAGGAGGTGGGGGATAGTGGGCATTCTCTTTGGATATTATTAGAGAAGAAGCATCTATACATATTCTTTCCCCAAAACTGCATCCAGTCATCATCCCATAGACAAATGCATAGTCTTAATGGCAATTTCTGCTTTAATATTAGAATCTGAGCCTTTCTGTACAAAAGACTGCATTTCATTCAAAGAGCTAGCCTAGAACTGGTAGATAGAGAAACTTAATACCACAGCAAATAAATCTGGCAGTACAATTTAAAGCTGAAAAGAAATAGAAAGATAAATGATGTCATAAAAGATTCACAGGGGCGTTTTTAACTGAGCTGCTAAATATTTTAAAACAGAATAGCCAAGGCCATTTTGTATTAGAAACCCAAATGAGTGGCTCTGTCCATTTATTAAATTTAGTCCACTCAATGTTTATTAAGCCTGCTCTATCTGAAAGGTAGTGTACTTGCATGGGAATACTGGAATGTTCCGGTAACCAAGGAGATTGCTGATAACTAGAAGAGATAAAACAGTGTACTAGTTACTTTCCTCAGTGTACTTAGTGCTAAGACCTGACACTAGGCAAGAAGCAGCTGAAAGAAGGACAGCGTTTATTAGGACTCGCAGGGCCAGGGATACATTCCATTACTGAAGAGAAGGCAGGATCTGATCACATTGTATCCAGAAGCAGGAAGAGAGACCTTGGCCCACCTGCAGTGACTCACTTCCTCTAACAAAGCTGCACAAACATTCCACAATCTTGCTGAAGAGTATCGTGAGCTGGAAACCAAGTGTTCCAATACATGAGTCTATGGGGAACATCTCACATGCAGAAGACCACAGTCAGGAATAAGTTAGAAAGGAGTGAGCAGCAAATTCATCTCAAGAAAGCATATGTGTTGCTCCTACTCAGTCCCCAAATGACCAAATGTCCCTGCCTGCAGCTGGACTGAGTGTTCTAGCCAGATCCATGCCTATTTTGGAGACCTAATGAGGTCCAGGACTTATTACTAAAGTCATTTTTTCTACACTGGCTTACTCTGAATGCCTTCAGAACATCAAACCTTTTGTTGAGTGATGAGTCCAGAAGAGATCAGTATCAAGACAGCAGGGTAGGAAGGGCAACATTGCCAGATGCAAGGGGTGATATTTATTTACTTTGGTGTCATTGTGGCAAAATACCTGATAGAAGCAACTTTAAAGGGGGAGAAATTTAACTTGGTTCACAGTCTGAAGGGGCTCAGGCCACCATGGCCTCCTCCGATGATTCCCACTAAATGATGAGGCAGAGTATCATGGTAGCTGTACAATAAGAAAGAGGCTAGTCACCCCATGATTGACAGGAATAAACAAAGGGAATACAGGAATGAGCCAAGAATGATAATGGCTTTCAAAGACATGTCCCCAGTGACCCCATTCCTCCAACTGCCTTTTAACACCTGCTGCTCATGTGAATCTATCAAGAGATTAATGCACTCAACAGGTCAGAGACTTCTTCAGGAACTAATTGACTATGGAAACAGCCTCACATTGACACTTAGAGGGATATTTTATTCATCTTGTAGGTAACACAGTCCACTCCAGGTGACAATCAAAGTTAGCCAACATGAATTGGGAAGATATCTCAGTGGGAAAAATGATTACTAAGAATGCATGAGGACTTCAATGTGACCTTCAGATCACACATAAACATCAGTCATTGTGATGTGTACCTGTGACCTGGCACTGGGGAGGTGGAGACATTCATTTCTCCCGGGAACATTTCCCAAGCAGACTAGCCTACTTGGTGGGCTCCTGGTCAGTGAAAGTCCCTGTCTCAAAAAAAGGTGGATGGTTGTGGCACGTTCTATCTCATATGTGGATCCTAGCTACAAATGTTTGGACTGGTATGTGAGTTGGAATAAAACTCAGTAGCAGAGGCCAGTAAGCTAGAAAGTGGCTGTAAGGGAGGGAGGACAGGGAAGGACTTAAGGAGATGGCATTGTGTATATGTAAGTAGATGAACAGATTACTGGGGGTAGAAAGGCCTATGTGAGGTCAGGAGAAGAGATTAAGGAAGGGTGGGAGGAGGGTTAATCAAAATCTAAGAAGGTATGAATAAGTAATATGGAAACTTATATTTTAGACAATTGCACACCCAGAAGCCATAGATTGTTACTAGAAAATTTTCAGTGCCAGGGATGGGATAACTTCCAGTGAGTTGTTGGCCATGGAGGTCCTTCATGACCCCAAAATGTTACAGGCCATTGCCAAGGCTTTTGGTTTCCCACCAGGAATAGATGGTAAGAACCTATTGTTGAAGACTCCACATGCTTGGTCTGCAAGGTCACTGAGAAACCTTACTGGAGATGAGCTAAAAACTCCTCCCTGTAGGTCAGCTGACAGAATGCTGTAAAAAGCTATGCTGCATGCAGCTCCATAGCAAAGAGAGAAGTCATCAATGGAGATAAACAACAGTGGACACTGCATGCCTTAAGTTTGGCCAGCCAGGCCAAAGAAGCCCATGGGTGCAATAGTGGCATGTCTGTTATGGGAGAAACCAACCACTCTCTGATTGGACTGGAGGCCCGCTCTATGGGAGGGAATACATCCCTGATACTGAAAACCTGTGATGGGCGAAGTCATAAGCCCTAGTGGTGTCATGCTGGTGTCTACTTCAATGCATATATTATGCCCATCAAATATCCTAGTAAGTAATTCTCTTAATATTCATACCCATATATTAATGCTACTCTCACTTTTGGTTAGAGAAACTTCCTTTTTGGATGACGGTGACATCTGTGATGACTCAAAAGGAACCACAGACCTGAGAAGTGACAGAGGAGTACTCAGCACTGAAACATACCTATCGCACCTTCCGTGGCTCAGGGTCCATTGTAGAAGAGGTGGCAGAAAGAATGTGAGAGCCAAAGGAAAGGTAGGACCCCTTATAATGCACTCTTTCAAGCACAAAATGGCCTGGATATCCATGACCTTGCAGTGCCTGGCACTATCTACACAAGACTATCATAATAGGAGGAAAAGATAATGACATCAAAATAAAAGAGATTGATTGAGAGAGGGAGGGGATATGATGGACAGTGGAGTTGTGAAGGGGATAGTGGGGGCATTATCAATGTATATTGTCTTTAATTATGAAAGTTGCTAATAAAAAAGGTAGATGGTGCCTGAGGACAACATGGGAGGGTTGTTTTCAGTCCTCCACATGCATGAGTGTGCACACACACACACACACACACACACACACACACACACACCATTACAATAGGAGTCATTTCTCAGAGACTTCCTCCTAAGCCTAGTACTGGCTCCAGATCTGGCTGGCTGTCCTACAGTGTTATATCATAAACCATCGTACATATATTCTTAGCAAACGGATCTTTCCATGAAAATGCACTGACCTCAATGGCAGACTAGAAGGGCCTGCAATGGTAATAGGCTGAGACATTTTTTTTTTTTTTTTTTAGCTTCAGAGGAAACAGCAATGGGAAAATAAATTTCTTATGCACCCCCTCCCCCTGCCCAGAATCTGCTGACTGAGGAGTAGGTTGATGTGCTCAAGGCCACTGTTAATGAACAGAAAGGAACAGTAAGAGCATCCTAAACTCACAGCGGGCTTTTTTTAATTGAATATTTAAAAACTTTTTAAAAACCAGATGACTGCTTTAATAAAACTAGATGAAACCTTTCCCAGGCAAGGTTTGAGGTGCTCATTGGAATCAGGCCTGAACTGAATAATATTAAGATGAATATGATGAAGAAAGTGTCCTTTGCTTGCCTTCCCCCAGTCACCTTCATGACTGATGTGTCTCCGGTGCTGCTATCAGGGTACAACAGTGAGAGTAGACTTTAAGAATGGTTGAAAGCCTGGTGCTGTGGTAGTGCACACCTCTAATCCTCTAATTCCTTCAGCTCTCAGGAGGAGGTTGAAAGGAATGTTCACTGAAAAAGTGGGAGAGTCCATGTGCAGAAACAGAGGAAATCCATCCTATCAGTGCAAAGGTTGTCTCACGTGTAAACATACGCAAATATCCCAGGGAATGAATGTTGGCTTTTTTTTTTTCTTTCTGTATTTGTGAAGTTCATCAGGAAACAAAGAATAAAGGAAGCAAGTAAGCAGATGGGGGAAAAGGCCACATGCATAGCCTGATGTGAACATGGGGACAGGGGACCTGACATGTGAGAGGAGAGAGAGAGAAGAGAAGAGAGGAGAGACAGAAGAGAGAAGAGAAGAGAAGAGAAGAGAAGAGAAGAGAAGAGAAGAGAGAGAGAGAGAGGGAGGGGAGGAAGGGAGGGGAGGGGGGGAGGGGAGGGGGGGGGAGGGGAGGGGAGGGAGGGGAAGGGAAGGGAAGGGAAGGGAAGGGAAGGGAAGGGAAGGGAAGGGAAGGGAAGGGAAGAGTACTCAGGTGGTGTCATGAACCTTCAATCTTGCTCCTGTGGAATGTTATGGAAGGAGAAGGGTGATTAAAGAACCAAAAGTTGAATTTGGTTTTGACTGCTATTGAAACATTATGCTCATGACCAACATACTGTGTGCCCTTTGTGGATACCTTTTTTGGAAATAAGTACCATTCTCATACAAATTTGTCAGACTTGAAAAAAAATTATTCATGAGAAAGAGAGAATAAATGGGTGCAACAAGGCCTCAAGCCACTGCAAAAGGAACTCTAGACAACTGTGCCCTCTTGTGCATCTAGCTTTACGTGGATACTGGGGAAACAAACCTGGGTCCTTTGGCTTTGTCAGCAAGAAAGTTAACCACTAAGCCATCTCTCCAGCCCCAAATTTGTTAGACTTTGAAGACAAGTATCTTCATATTTTCATCCCCGCTTTCAGAAACCTACTGTAACGAGGGAATCCAAGGATAGTAGTTAATTTTTGGACATGCATTACTTATGGCTGCCTTAACCTATGTTTCTTTTCATGCATATTTACCATGAAAGTGGCTTGTTCTCTAACAGGAAGGATTACGTTGTGGTATTTGAAAACTTGGAGACAAAGGGTTACCAAGGTGAGTGAGGATGTCTTCTCAGGTTCCTGAACTCAAACCCAAATGACACTTCACTCTAGGCAAGTGTCAGGGAATCCCAATGACTGAGGCTGAGACCACCGTGTACTCTCACCTTGCAAGCTCTGTTCCCGATGACTGGAGGAACACAGGCCAGAATGGCAGAACCCAAACTACCCAAACTTTACAGACCTAAATCTTGTATATGAAAAGACGAAAACTTCCATGGCATGATAGAACGTCAGCCATTTGCCATGTAAAACAGTTAAAGTCTAAAATAATTTTGTGTTTTGATGCATTGAAAACTTTTGATTTGATGACCAAAACTTTTTTTTTTTTTTTAGAAAAGACAGGAAGGTAGAGTAAGTTGGACATAAGAAGAAAAATGAAGAAAACAACCTCAAATCTGTCTTGAATAAGAGCAACACCACTGAACCATATTTGATATCTATTTTTCTGACTACTAAAATCAGATTCAGGAGAATGCATATAGATTCTTCAAGGTCTTGTATTGACTAAAAAAAAAATCAATGAGATTTATAATGCTCTGCATACTGAACCATGAAAGTAAAATCATACATTTCAGAATAATACTTTTAACATTAACTATTTTCAAAATAAAATAAATGCAATATGTGGTCCTCAATTACCTAGAGAATTTAATTCACTGATTTTCTCACAAATGTGTAGAAAGTTATACAGAGTAACCCACTGATTCTCTATATTGTATTGACAAATAGGAAGGTTTAATATTGGGAATAAATATGTGGTAAGAAAAATAATCACTGCTGTTTCCACAGAATTTTGTTGAACATTTTTATCTATTTATTTGAAAGAGAGAGAGAGAGTAAGTATGGATTTCCCAGGGGCCCCTGTCTCTGCAAATGAGCACTACATGAATGCTCTACTTCGTGTATACTGGGGAATAGTACCCCGGGCATCTGGATTTATAAGCAAGCAATTGTAACCTTTAAAGCTGTCTTTCCAACCCTCCACACGGTCTCTTTGGGAGGACTTATCTGGGGCACACAGATGTGGCCAGGTAACACTTTAAAAGTATGTGCAAAATGGCATGTAGATCAGGTCTGTGCTAGCATTTCTTTCTTTCCTAATAATGATCATTAAGTGATTAAGTGCCTAAGAGATCTTTGTTACTTGTTGCTTAGTTTTGTCTGTTTGATATAGAGTGACTCTCAGACTGGCCTTGAAAGCACCATATATTCTAGGGATATCCTCTTATGTAGCCACCTTCCTGTGTTATCCTCACAAGTGATACAATAAACCACACCATGCAAGTCTGACCCAGGTCAGCCTTGAAGTCTCAATCCTTCTGCCGCATCCTCTTTAATACTTTGTCTACTGCTAGGTATGTACCACCACAACTTTTTCTTCTTTCATATTATTCATATTATTCCTTTCTAATATCTATAGAGAAGTTATATGACATTTCAAAAAGTATAAGAAATGGAAAAATTAGAATGACCTGTTTTAGCATTATTCTATAGACCTAATTGAAAATCATTCATTTTTTTAAATCCTAACCATCACACTGTGTTTATGTTGATTTCCTATCCACACATGTTCTTAAGGAAGTTATTCATAAACGCCATTATAGCTTGTAACAGAAATCATGGGCAGCTATACCCTTACTATCTTTGAAACTGTAAAGTGTGAGATAAAGGTCCTTGAGCCTTCAGATTTAAGTCTTCAAAAATGCAATCACTTATGTTCTTTCTAGACAGTTAACATCATGAAGCTCATATATTTATCCTCTAAGATAGACATGGCTTAAGTACACAAATTCTCTGTAAAAGTAAGTATGGTTTGTGGAAGCCCCGCTTAAGTAAATCACAAACCACTTCTCTTCAGTAGATTTGACCCCCAAAAACTTTCACCTAAATTCACAAAGCACAACTCAGAGATCCAGGGGTTCCTTTCCTCCAGGTTTTTGTAGGGAACTGACCCTGAAATAAAATCCAATACATAGAAAGAGACAGCAGATAATAGGGTGGTGTGTATTCTTACAGCCTCTGGGCTGCCTGAGAAGTTCTTTAGGTTGTGGTCAACTTGCCTACACTAATTTAGGAAAACATGCTTAAGGGTTGTCAGTTGTATGACATTGCAGATCTCCCAGGGACACCCGTAGTAACTGGAATCGCTAGCATGCCTTAGACGATTCGATTCACAAACCAGAGTTGGGCACATGTGTTCTTTTCCTGATGTATATAAGAATTCTGGATGCCATTTATTCACCATCAAATGTTGGTACATTTCAAAATATTGGTTAGTATTGTAGATATCACAATGTTGGTGAACAAAAGATATTTTATTTGAATATTCAATATATGATTTTATAACAGCCAAGGGTGATAGGGAAAATAAGAAATATTCATTTGGCATTGACTTCCCATAATTAAACAAAAGTTGGGATGACTGCCTTCATTGATGTTGCCAAGACACTGAGGAGTACATAAGTAGATACAGGGAAATTATTTGAGATCTACACATAGGAGGATATTTTTCCCTTTAGAAATCAGTATCCTCTGTGGGATGTACATTAGTTGTTATCATATCTATGAGATGTTATATTCTGTAACATATTCTCCTCCATATTTTTCCTGCCAACACATTTGAAAACCATTAACTTTTTTTTGAGATTCATCTGTGACTTTCAGAGAACCAAGTAAGGGTTGTACAAATAAAAATAAAATAAAATAAACCTCAAGCATAGTCTAAGAATAATTAAAATTTTATTCAAATGTTTTCCCATGGGCAATGTCCACATTTGACTCCACATCCTCCTTTGTTAAGCTTTAAGAGGTCGGTGCCAGGAAACACTGGCTACACAAACAAAAAATCTGTTTATAGTACAGCACAAGACGAGCTTGGATCTCTAATTTGTGTTTTTCACACATTTTTACCCACATAGATCTTGGCAGTATTTTCAAATTTTAGATGGTAAAGGAAACATTTTTGCAACATAGAAAAGTGGAATTTCCAACGGAAGGAGGTCAAGGGACAAAAGTACAGAAGGCTCTGTGTTTGCTGGCCTAGAATGTTATTCAGACATGTACTTTGCAACAAAAGACTCGTTTCTTTTCATTCTCATAATGAAAGTGCTACTCACAAATCTTCTGAGAACACAATCATCACTTTTCATCAAATGATAGCAGGGGACTAAAAGGAACACACAGAGAGAGGGAAAGGGAGATAGGGATACAGAGGACAATAAAGAGCTGAATTAATCCAAAAGTGTTGATTCACTTTTTCCTGCTAATATTCAAACCTACTATGGGGCTTCTTTCAAAGGTCTCAGTTTCTCTGTGTGGTAAACACTTACAGACACCCACATTATATGTATGTGTGTATATATATATATATATATATGCACACATATATACACACACACACACACATACATATACACATGGTGTGTGCGTGTATGTGTGTTTAAATCAGGACACCTTAAGTCATGCATTTCAAGGGCAGAAGACATTACAGTAGGAAGTCTGCATTGGTTCCACCTTTTGGTTTTCCATGGCGTGACACTATGAAAAATGACAAGATTTGGTAACTTAGTGGAAAGTTCAGCAGCTTGGCTGGTATGGTCCTTAAAGATGAGATTAATATGTAAGCCCTTCTGTGCCACCCTGTCTATATGCATAGTGGAATCTCTCTGTACTCAGCCAGGCTAGCCAGCAGCAGAAAAGAGTCATTCCTTCTTCTCCTTCCCTGTTTGTATTGTCACATATTTATTTCTAAGATCTTCCACGCAAGGTTCTGGTACTCTGTAAATCAATACACCACAGTCATTCTCACAGAGACGGGACTTCGCTATATACCTAGTCATTTCCCCTGTGGATGCCATTTCCTCACTAACAGAGGGTACAACGTAGTCAGATAGGGCCTTCACTCAAATTTGGATAGAATTGAATTACTCTGGTCCAAGTAGAATGTTTTCATGCTGTGAGTGAATGCAATTCCTTAAACTGGCTTAGTAGCATGCAGACCAATAAAGCAAAATTCTACATATAGGTGTTTTAAATTTCTGTTATTTTTTTTCTCATCTTTCTAGAGAGTGATAAAGTTGAAGGGAGAAGCCACAGAGAGATAGAACGATTTTCATGTATTTTTCAGGTAATTGCCTAGGCCACCATTTATGATTGTCACCCTAGGGACACCTCAAGCTCTGTTCAGAGAATACATGCTTAATGAATTCCTTGTGCCCTACAGGCCCCTGACCTTTCATGACTAGGTCAGTAGTTTTCTGGAGATGGCTGTCAGTTTGAATGGTGACATTCTTTTCCTTGCCTGCAAGAGAATGTGGGATATGTAGCTACGTGTTGGTTTGCTCTTCATGAATTCCATATCTTGCAATGTCAACATTGCGGTGGACAGACATGTTGACACATTTTACACCTTTTCTGTCTAGAAAGTATGGTGATGCCAAAGCACAAAGAGAAAGCTAGGACAAAAGCTGACTAAAGTGTGCTTTTATTTAAGAGTTGCAGTCAGAACTCTGGGTAGAAAAGGAGGAAACTGTCATGGGCAGCAAGTTCTGGGAGCAGCCGGGGTAGAGGGTGTTGGGCCATCTTCGTATCCTGTATTCTAAACATAGCATTGAGGGCTGGAGAGATAGCTTAGTGGTTAAGGCGCCTGCCTCCTAAGCCTAAGAACGCTGGTTCCATTCTCCAGCGGTTCCCATCTCCAGGTCCCAAGTTTAGCCAGATGCAAAGTGACGCAAGGGTGCAACGCCGCACTTGACCACAAGGTGGTACATATATCTGGATTTCGTTAGCAGCAGCTGAGAGACTGCTGGTGTGCCCATCTCTATCTGTCTTCCTCTCCCTCTCTCTCTCTCTCTGTCTCTCTCTGTGTCTCTCTCCAAAATAAATAAATAAATAAATAATAAAAATTAAAAAATAAACATATCATTGAGATTAGGCTGTCCCCAAACCTATGTTACTCCATAAAGAGCATTTTCTTTCTATTTGTGCCTTGCCTTAGGAGACTCCAATTTTTGATGGGCCTTTGCTTCTAGTCTGTGCCAACACAGAAGCCAGATGACTCCACTTTGTTGGACACTTAAACAGTGCCATCTGTCCAGCACCACACACAAGGCACAGACTGTGAAATACCTTTATCTTAAAAACATAAAAGGTACCATCTATAAATTGATCAAAGTGCATTGGAACCATATGAACATATACATCTATTTAAATCATGTCAGAAAAAACAGTCACCAGAACTTACTATATATACCATATAAATGTGCATCACCCTCTCCTGGACTCTGTGACAAGGAGCACACCCCAAACCACAATAATGATAGCCCCTCAGATCTGTCACCTTATTAGCTGGTGTGTCAATCAGGTAACCACAGGCAGAAACCTCCCAGTGGTTGCACAGGCTTCATCTAAACCCCATCTTTACTATTGGCACAGGCTACTTGAATTACTGTCCATCAATCCATCCACCCATATATCCACTGGAACCCAGTCTGACCTTTGTCTCTATGGCATCCAGGGTATTCTCTTACCTGATGCTGATCTTATGACTTTACTGCAAGAGAGAGTCTCCAGTTAGACCCCACCAGCATTTTCCTTATATAATACTCCCAGTAATTCTCTTTACATCAGCTCCAATTAGATCATTTTGAAACTCTTAATTCTTGTTTGACTTGTTTAAACCTCTGCCACCATTCTGTGTGTGTGTGTGTGTGTGTGTGTGTGTTGTAAATTGAACATTCAACAAATTCTGACATTGTAGAAAGTCACAGATGTGTTTATCTGTGTTTCTTACTTTGTGATCTTGGTACTAGGTCTCACTTAAATTAGCTGAGGACCCACCTAAAATGCCTAGATAAGCTTTGCTGTGAACTTCAGAAGTGATACCCAAGCTACATCTTTACAAAGGAGGCTAAAGCAAGCCAGTGCTACTGTTTCCTTTTCTTCAGAATTCCTCCTGGGTGGAATGAGAAAGTGGTAGCTATGACAGTAGGATGTATGTCAGGCATCCTTCTCTCTCAAATGAGTGTCAATGATCTTCCAATCCATAGTCTCTGGAGAATCACTACTGTCACTCAAATGCAATGCTGTCACTAATTATAAATTTATTTTCAAATAATTCATATTCCACTCTTGTGTACATACCATCTTGTCAGACTGATAGATTCTGCAACCTCAACCTTTGGGGTACACCATATGTATTGCTCACTTCCTAGTGTTATACTTGTTTCAGCAGACCAGGACCAAAGCACAATTTCTGACTTGGGCGGAGTTTGGTTTGGGGTTATTAATCCACAAAAGTCACTGGTGACAGGTTCTTTGTTTCTGCTTACATAGTCCCTCACTGTGGATCTTGATCTCATATGAGCATGCTTGGATCTCTGCTGTTACCAAGAATAAGTGCTAGTTGGGAGGCTTTAACTACCTTTTATCCCCAAATTCATTCTTCCTCCAACATTACTTTGTCCAAGACCTAGGGATCTTCTCAGGACATCCAGGGGCATGCTCAGTGGAATCTGAGCACTTCATATTCAAATCTAGTCCCTTTTCCTTGAGGAACTATTTCCTTTACTCCTCATGACCCTTTCAGGCAGAGAACTCCCTCCCAATACCACAGTATTATAGTGCACTGCAATTCGTATCCATCTCCATTTTATTTAACAGTACTTTCTCATGTCTTTTTCAAACCATGAAGAAGGTAGAAACAGAAAATGAAGAACATAGGAAAATCAGGAAAAATGCTGACATGTATATTTTTGCATTTTTTGACTATGAGTAGCTTCTAGTCATATGGGATGAATGCGAACAGATACTAGCTAATGCTGAGCTTGCCAGGCCATTCTGTGTCTACAAAGAACATGCATCTTCATCCAGTTTTTGGAAGGATACTTATAAAGTAATGATTTTGTTAAACATGTGTGCAGGTGATCAGGAACTACTAAAACAGGAGAGGGTCCCATTCCTGGTACACATGATACTCCTTTGGTCTGCAGTCCACTCTGACCTCTAACTGGAGTGGAGTCATATATACAAGAACGTGACTTCACACTTTGTCTAGGTCTGGCCTGGGATGGTGACCTCAGTGTGCTCTGTAGAAAGTGTTTTTGTTTATCAGGAAAAGAAAAAGAAAAGGTGAGGACAGATGGCAAGGACTACATTTTCTTTTAAGAAATGCTTTTTCCTTTTTCTTTTTTCAGGGAAACAGCAAACTCTAACCTGAGCTAGAAAAGGAATGCTCTCAAAAAATGACAATGACAGCTGCAACTTTAATTCACTTCTCTGACTCTGACAATAAAGTGACCAATGAAGTCAGTGACTATCCTAGAACAGCTATTGCTTTGGTGGTTAAAAATGTGGCCCTTTTCAATAACAGAACCATGCTGTGGGAGAAAGGAACTCTGCATTACTATTCATTTGCTTACTGAACTTCTTGTGTGCAGGGGACACACTTGATCTAAAGATCTTAGAAAATGCAAGTAGCTCCAGAAAGTAAGAGAGTAAGAAGGATACTACTGTACCATAGATATGATTCATGGCTAGGTGTCTGAGGATAGCCATGCCCGATCTAAAAACATTCAAAATCATAGATGTGAACACTGTCAGCTTATATTGTGGGTATATTTGGTCTGCTTCCTCTCATATCATTCATGCTTGAAGAAAATATTAGTTAGGAAAAACAAAAAGAAGTGATAATGTGCACCTATAGTTTGCATGCATCAAAGCAAGTGATCCTTTCTTCTCATTTGATCAGTGGTCAAATTAATGGTCTGTAAGATTATGAGTCTAATGTAAAATTATCTTCTTAGAGTTGGGAAAAAGTCAGCGACAAAATAAATATTCTCCTAGTGCCTGTCCACTTGCACCACCCTACCACCTTATGTAAGGACCTCATTGTCATTGAAAAGTGTAATCACATGCATAGGGAAGAATGCATTCAGGGTGGGTGGGGGATGAGTTGCCAGAAAAGCATTGGTGGACAGGCCACTTTCACCATGGCTGGCTAAAGGAAAATGTTCCCTGTTTCACAGGTTTGGAGGAAGCAGCAGCATATGAATGATGGCATGAAGAAAGGGTACAGTGACTAGAGGTCTATTCACCAGCCTTAAAACGTGTCCGTGAGAGAAGAAAGACGCTAGCTGGGCTATGTAAGGTGCACTGGGTAAAAGTACTTGGTCTCTCTTAGAAAATGATTTGAAGCTTCCCCAGTTCCTCCCAGTTCCCTGGTCCTGGTAGGTTCCCCTGCGGCTGGCTTGTGGCTGCTTGGACCCTGTGAGCTTGCTGTGGAAGCAGGCCCCTTGTTCCACCTTCCTGATTGAAGGGCCCCTGTGTCCCCAATTCCTGGATCCCCTGCTCCAGATCTGCACATCTGTGGTTATAACGCCATTGTACACCAGTACGACAATCTTCAGAACACCTTCTGAAGATCCTACAAGGACAAATGCATGCTTCCTACTCAACAGAATAAAAAGTTTCCCTAAGATGGGTAGAAAACAATGCAAAGAAGCCAAGAAAATCTGAAAACTGAGAGATCTCCACCAAGGGTGCCTAGTGCACAATGGAAGCCTCCAATGAAATCATAGAGAAATCAACAGAAATTCAATCCCAAAATGAAAACACAACAACCAATGAAACCCTGATTAACAGAATTGCTGAGTTGGAAGCAAACCATCATAAAACTAACTAATCTTATCAATGAAACTGAATAGAATCATGTCTTAGGGCATTCAGCTGTTGACAGTAGGCTTACCTTGATTGAAGAAAATGTTAGAACCCTCAAAAGAGATATAAATGAATTAAAGGTGAGTCAACAAATGGAAGATCTCAATAACCAATTGATTAACCTTAATGAAGACTTGATAAAATGCAAGAATATATTCTAGGATGCATCAAGAAAATCAGAACTCAAACTGAAATTGTACCTCAAAAAGAGATGGACAAAATGCAAAATAGCATGGCAGTAAACAAAATTCACATAGACCTTTTTAAAACCTCTCTAGAAGCCCTCACTAAAAGAGTTACTCATGTGGAAGCCAGATGTGGTGGCACACTCCTTTAATCCCAGCACTCAGGAGGCAGAGGTGGGAGGATTACAGTGAGTTCTAGGCTACCCTGAGACTACAGAGTGGATTCCAGGTCAGCATGGACCAGAGTGAGACCCTACCTCAAAACAAAACAAAACAACCCCCCCAACAAAAAAATGAGTTACTCATGTGGAAGACAGATCTCTGGCCTAAAAGACAAGTCAGAAGAAATAAATAGGGAGGCCAAAAACATTGCTAAATTAAAAAATCAAGTGAAGAGAATGAGGAATTGTGGGATACCCTTGAGTGACCAAGCACCCCAAACATGGGAATACCAGAAGGAGAGAAAGTCCAGGCCAGAGGCATAGAGAACATATTCAACAAAATTATTGAAGAAAAATTTTAGAAACTCTCAAAAGGGAGGCCCATCCAGATACAAGAAGCCCACAGAACACCAAACAGACAGGACCAAAGGAAAACTTTCCAAGGCACATTGTAGTTAAAACTCTTAATATTGAAAGCAAAGAGAGTGCTAAAAGCAGCAAGAAAGAAATGGTTCGCTACATACAAAGTCAATCCCATCATAATTAACTCAGATTTCTCAATGGAAACCCTGAAAACCAGAAGGGTCAAGAATGGAACACTTCAAAATCTAAAAATACTATGGCTGGCTTCCAACTGAATCTACTCTACTCAGCAAAAGTATCCCTCATAATAGGTAGGGATTGGAAAACTTTCTATCAAAAATGTCAACCCTATGATTATATGAACACAAAATGAAACCTACGGAGAATACTTCAGGGAATACTCCACATAGGAGTCAAACAACCAATTTCAAGTGTCAACAAGAAGATTACAATAACTAAAACTACACCAGGCTCAAAAAAGTACAAAACACAAGAAAGCACAAGACCCCATAAAACATCTCATCATGGCAGGGATTAAGTCAAACCTCACAGTTATAACCTTAAACATTAATGGTCTTAATGCACTCATTAAAAGACACAACTTAACAGGGTGGATCAAAAATAAATAAATAAATAAATAAATAAATAAATAATGGACCCTTCTATCTGCTGTCTTCAAGAACTCTACCTCACCACTAAAGACAGACAACTCCTCAATGTGAAAGGATGGGAAAATATATTCCAAGCAATTGGAAATAAGAAACAAGTGAGTATTGCTATATTAATATTTGATAAAATAGACTTTAAACCAAAAGTAATCAAAAAGGTCAAAGAAGGCCACTTCTTACTCATCAAAGGAATGATCTAACATGAGAACATCACAATCATAAATCTATATGTACCAAACACAGGTGAACCACAATTTGTAAAACAAAACCTTCTTGACAACAAAATGGAAATAAATTCGAACACCGTTATAGTTGGAGACTTTAATACTCCACTATAAATAGATTATCCAAGCAGAAAATCAACAGAGAAACAGTAGAGCTCAACAACACCATAGACCTAATGGACATCTAGAGAACTTTCTACCTCAACTCTAGAGAACACATTCTTCTCAGCAGCCCATAGAACCTTTTCCAAAATAGACCATATCTTAGGCCATAAAGTGTGCCTCCATAAAGTCAGGAAAATTGAGGTGACTTCCTGCATCACATCAGATCACAATGCTTTAAAGCTAGAAATTCACAAGAGACACATCAAGATTTCCATTAGCTCCTGGAGACTAAATAACACACTTTTAAACAATGAATAGGTTGTGAAAGAAATCAAAACAGAAATTGTAAAATTCCTATAATTGAGTGATGTTGAAAACAACTTACCAAAACTTATGGCAAACAATGAAGGCAGTCCTAAGGGGAAAATTCATAATACTAAATTCTTTCAAAACAAAGACAGAGAGATCAGAAATTAATAACCTAACTGTTAACCTTAAAACATTGGAAAAACAAGAAGAATACTACTTTAAGAGCTCCAGATGGAAAGAAATAATCAAGGTCAGAGCAGAAGGTAACAAACTGTAAACTAAGAAAACAAAGAATTGATGAAATGAAGTGCTGATTGTTTGAATAAATGAACAAGATTGATAAACCCCTGGCCAATTTGCTCAAGCAAAAAATAAAATAATAAAAAAAGAAAAAGAGAAGTCTCAAGTCAACAAAATCAGAAATTAAAAAGGAGAGATCACAACAGACATCAATGAAATTGGAAGAATCATTTGGACAGTCTTCCAAAACCTCTACTCCACAAAATTGAATAATCTGTATGAAATGGACAAATTCCTAGACACATGCCACCAACCAAAACTAAACTCAGAGCAGATTAATCTCCTAAACAAACCTATCACATCCATGGAGATTGAAAAGGTAATCCAAAACCTCCCCCAAAAGAAAAAAAAAAAAAAAAAAAAAAAAAAAAAAAAAAACAGTAACAGACGGCTTATTAGCTGAATTCTATCAAACCTTTATGGAAAAACTGAAATTATTTTTTTTGTCAAACTGTTTCATATAATAGGAGACAAGGGAATCCTCTCAACTCCTTTTATGAAGCTAGCATCACCCTAATACCAAAACCCATCAGAGATACAAGAAGGAAAGAAAGCTATAGGCCTATATCCCTGATGAATTTAGATGCAAAGTTCCTGAGCAAAATCCTCACAATCCAGATTAAATAGTACATCAAAAGCATTATCCACCTTGATTAAGTAGGCTTCATCCCAAGGATACAGGGGTGATTCACATACGGAAATTGGTCAACATAACATACCACATAAATAAACTTAACCATAAGAACCACATGATCACCTTAATTAATGCAGAGAAGGCCTTTGACAAAATACAAAACCCCTTAATGATCAAAACACTGGAAAGAATAGGTATGGAGGGTTTATATCTCAACACAATGAAGGCTATATATAAAGCACCTAACACCCAAATAATACTTAATGGGGAAAAACTTAAGGACTTCCCAGTGAGATTGGGAACAAGATAGGGATGCCTACTCTCACCACTGCTCTTCAACAAAGTACTATACTTAGCAATAAGACATGAGAACAAAATAAAAGGTATACAAATTGGAAAGGAAGAAGTCAATTTAGCCCTATTTGCAGATGACATTATCCTATACATAAGTGACCTGAAAGTCTCTGTCTCAAAACTTCTAGAGGTGATTACTTCCTTCAGTAAAGTGGCAGGATACAACATTAATGCACAAAGTCAGTAGCCTTTGTATATGCAAAGGGCAAAATATATAGAACGAAACCAGTAACACTGTAACATTTTTAATAGCAAGAAAAAAATAAATACCTTGGAATAACATTATCCAAGGATGTGAAAGACCTATATAATGCAAGCTTGAAAAAAATGAAAGAAAGAAATCCAGGAAGACTTGAGATCATGGAAAGACCTCCCATGCTTCTGGATACATAGAATTAATTTTGTGAAAATGGCAATTCTATAAAAGTAATATACAGATTTAATGTAATTTCAATAAATACCAGCATCATCTTCATAGAGATTGAAAAAATGATCTCAAAATTCACTTGGAATCCCAAAAGGCCTTAGATATCCAAACATATCCTCAGAAAAAAAAGCAAATAAACAAAAAGGAAACACCTCTGGAGGTAGTATCATACCTGATCTAAAGCTACATTACAAACCAGAGTAACAAAAACAGCATGGTACTGGCATAAAAACAGAAATAGACCAATGGAACAGAATTGAAGACTCAGACCTTAGGTCAAGTAACTATATCTACTTGATCTTTGACAAAGGTGCCAATAATGTAGATTGGAGAAAAGACAGCATCTTCAATAAATGGTTTTGGACAAATTGGATGACTGCATGTAGAAAAATAAAACTCATCTCTCCATACACAAAAATCAAGTCCAAATGGATTAAAGACCTCAATGTAAGACCTGAAACTTTTCTCCTACTGGAAGAAAAAATAGGAGGCACTCTCCATGACATAGAAGTGAGGAAAGACTTCCTGAACAAAACCCCAGTAGCCCAGAAAATTAAACAATCACTCAACCCATGGGATTGAATGAAGCTAAAAAGATTTTGCACAAACATACCATAAGCAGAGCCAATTGATTACACACTGAATGGGAGAAAATCTTCACCAGCTACACCAACGACAGAGCCTAATATGTAGAATCTACAAAGAACTCAAAAAAGTAAATAATAAAAAGTCAAACAACCCACTCCAAACGTGGGGCAGAGAGCTGAATAAGGAGTTCTCAGTGGAAGAATTACAAATGGCTGACACACACTTAAGAAAATGTTCAACATCCCTAACCATTAGAGAAATGCAACGTAAAAGAACCATGAGATTCCACCTTACTCCAGTGAGGATGGCAATCATTAAAAAAACCTAACAATGACAAATGTTGGTGAGGGTGTGGGGAAAAAGGAGCCCTCATCCACTGTTGGTTGGAATGTAAACTTGTACAACCACTATGGAAATCAATTTGGAGATTCCTGAAAAGGATGAACATAGAGCTACCGACAGACCCAGTTATTCCCTTAATGGGCATTTCTCCTAAATACTCCATGATTCACTATGGAGATATTTTCTCAACCATGTTCATAAGGGGAGAGCATCTGAAAAGTAGGATCCTGGTGAGGGTGGGGTGAAGCTTGTGCTTAATTTTTTTTCTTGTCTCTGGCCTGTAACTCCCACTACCAGAGATTGTTTGCTACCCACATTGAGTTTTTATCAGAGAGACCTATGAGGTCCCCAAATCAAGACAGCTCTCTGTCAAAACACTTAATTACCCTCCTGAGGCAAAAGCTAAGCCCCTATTGCTGAAGACACCATAAGCTGCTGACACAGAGCATAGAGAGACCTGGCTGGAATTCAGAAGAAACCCAGTCCCCAGACAGTTAGCCTGTCGAATGCTGGAAAGTGCTACATGAGCTACTGGGAATAAGTGGCCAACAATGGTCTGAGCAACCAGAGGTCTAACCTACGCAGAAGCAAACACCCTGACAGGATGTACATGCTACTGCAATAGTAGCACGCAGTCTCGCTGTGGGTAACCAGTAGCTTTCTGATTGGCTAAGAGATCCGCTCAGTGTAAAGGAACCCATATCTGGAATTGGGAACCAGATCAGAATCCCATGGAGACAAAGTTTACGTTCTCCACTGTCAAGCTCTCAGTAGTCTTTGGTTAAAAGAGGGGTTACATACATGAAATTATCCCTAAATTAATAATGCTTAACCCATTTAAACTATGCTGACATCACTCTGTTTGAGAATCTGTTCTTCTTTTTCAGAGGGTAGCAAGACAGGAGGAGACAACCTTCCCCTCACAATTCAGCTAAGTCACAGCTGAAACCACAGAAGAGTTGGAGAGATGAGCATGAGTGCTGCTTACATGCTGAACCTGACAATCAGTGCGAGGGTGAAGGAGACAGACCCTGAGGCTCCTAAGTGCTCTTCACTGAAGTTGACTTAAAAGTCACCCCCCACAGTTCAGGAAATTTTGTGGAAGAGGGGGCAGACAGATTGTAAAAGCCACAGGTTGAGACATCATGCCCAGAAGCATTGCCTACTCCCCCGCAAAATAACTGACAGCTGCTTCTACAATGCATAAACTACAACCCCATGGGGAATACCTGCAACCCCACTGAGGAGCATCCTCAACAGAATGGGGACAGGGATGAGGAAAAAGACAGTACCAACACAATATGTATCCATACAAAATATGTTGTTAATAACAATAAGAATAACATAAAAAAAGAATTTTAAGAAATGGATGCTATTTTCCAAGCCGTGAATAAAAATCAAAATTTGCTTCATCAGTTCCAGCTATAAAGCCATGATTCTGTGATTCTAGCCAATAACGATATAGTGGATAAACTGTTCATAACTTTGTAAAACAAAGCTATTCCTGTTCAGTGTGGATACTTAATTCTAGCTAATACCAATGTGGAGAGAAGTAAGGAAAACCAACAACAACAAAAAAAAAAATGTAAAGGATTCTGATTTTAGAAAGCATGTACCAGTGTTTCATGGAAACTTATGAAAGAAATTAATTCAAATTGGCATGGATATGATCCTTGTCATACGTGTCAAAGACTCTCTGAAGAGTCCGCACTTATAATGATAAACAAGCCTGCATCTTGCTGGGAGGAGGTGGTTACAATGTGCCAAAGGCTATGTTTTCAGAATAGCAGTCATCAGTTAATTGCTCCAATGTGTAGCACACTGTGGGAAACCCTTCCAGGGTTGGGCTGCCTACCATTTCACAACTCACAGGATTAGAATACAGAAAAAACTTGATGTTTTGTTTTAGATAGCTTCAAAAAGAACTAACAGCTCAAGATGTTAGGGGAAATTCTGGCTATTGTTACCTGGACCCATGAAATATGACCTTTCCTTTTAGTTGAAATAGGTAGCAATGGATGTCTTGGGCATGAAAGAAAAATAATGTAGAAAGAGTTATGGATTCCTCAATGTTTCTGGGATTCTTCCTTTCCACAAAAATAGTTTCTGAATTTTCACAACTGGTAGCATGCAAAATATTTATCTACTAATTTAACCACCTGTGACCCTACAAAATAAGTTCTATTCTTTTCTTTTTTTTTTTTTTCTGTTTCAAAAATAACACTGAGGGTGAATTTTGCAAGCACCATAGGTCTTTAATGGTAGAAGCAGGAATCAATCAGACATAGAATAGGGCTCGAGTCCAATAACATCACACGAGTATGTCACTATTTTAGTGAAAACAAAGCACTTACAGGCTGTGCACATATATAATGTCAGTTTCTCTATGGCACAATGCAGGTAGGGCCCTAGCAAGGTCGACTATTAATATGTATGGCACAGTCAGGTGGGGCCCTAGCCAGGAGAAACCAGGAAGTGGTTTCTGTGGATGTGGCATCCTGCAAAGGCCTGGCATGGCAACAGCTACATCCCCATGCCCTTGAACAACCTGCTGCGAGATGATCAGACAGGCTGTCATTGGCCACAAGAAGGGAACCATACCATACAATGATTGGCCAGCCAAACCCTTCAAAAGCCCTACACTTCTTTGAATAAACTAGTTTACAGCAGCTTGCCCTCTGCCAGCTTTCACCCAACTCCCGGTGTCTGTATCATGACACCGTGGCTCTCACCCCTCACCCCTCACCCCTCACCCAGTGGAGACCCTGCATTCCCTCCTGGGCTGGCTCTAGGAGGGACTCCAACAAGTTTCCCTCCCACAATATAAATAAAATGAATATTCTAAAAGAGAGTATGAAGCTCCCATAATTGACATATCAAATAAAGTTTGGATATTTAAGTTATTATAAATTAAATTGTGTGTCTAGTGAAATTTGAAGTATTTCTAGCAATTTATGTGTGAATTAAGGTCAGAGGACTTTGCCCATGATGACCAGACATTGATAGTCAATAATCTGGAACTAGAGAATGGTACTTGAGTTTACATGCCAGCATTGCCATGATGTCCCTGAATCACGATTCCTAGATTAGTCAGTGAGCCCAAGGAATCTCAGTCTCCCTGGTGCTGTGTTTGTTACAACAAGCCAGGCATGTTACATGGGCACTTATGATCTGAACTGGGTCTCATGCTTATCTGGCAAGCATTTTACCAGCTGAACCCTCTCCTCCCCCTGGACTCAGGCTTTTTAAAATTACTTTATTGAGCTGGATAGATGGTTTAGCGCTTACAGGACTTGCCTGCAAAGTCAAAGGACCCAGGTTCAATTCCCCTGGTCCCATATAAGCCAGATGCATAAGGTGGCACATGCATTTGGAATTTGTTTGCAGCAGCTGGCAGTCCTGGAGTGCTTATTCTCACTCTCTCTATTATTCTCTCCTTAGATAAATAAATCAACAAACAAATACAAAATATTAAAAATAAAAAATAATTATTTACTAATGTATACCAAATTTGGCATTTTACTGGGTATAGTTCTGGTTTAAACACAGTTGGAGATTCAGAACTATTTCAGCAAAGTCCAAAATCTCCTTTGTAGTGTTTCCATAAATTGATATGTCCATGGACCCATTTTCCATTGGTACAGAATTCTCTTTCACAGTGGGTCATATTCACAGAGCATTGCAGTATCTAACAACTGGTGGTGTGCTTCTTTCACTAAGTTTAATTATTTAGGATACAGTAATACTTCTGTGCATATTAGTAATTTCTTCTAATAATGTTAGTATTATTAGTGTCCAATAAACTGAATCACCTGTTTTGATACATTCATTTGCTCAAGAGTTTTTGCCATTGTATTCATATTGTAGCAATTAATATTATATCAATATAAACCTTTTCATACAGGATCTTATAAGAATACATGCTTTTACATAGGGAGAAGTTTCAGTACCATAGATTATATGCCCATTTTCCCACTGGTCGTACTATTTGAATCACTTTAGCAATAAACAAGTATCCTTGTGGTTTCACTTGGTACTCAGCATTGGTATGATTGGCAGCTTCAGTTCATCATTCTAACAGAAACAAACCTGCCACAGGTTTCTTATGTTTTCACTCCTTTGTCTTGTTTACCTTCTCTTTTCAAACACTGGTTCAAGTATTTTTCTGTTTTTAATGGAGTGTTTTCCTAACATTGAGTTTTGTTCATTGTGATGGTGCCATTGCTAATAATTCTATATATCTCTGCTCAATGTGGATGTTTTATATCATATATATATATATATATACACACATACATATGATATATTAGAAGTTTAGATATGTGCCTCCAGGTATTTTCTCCCTATCTGAAACTTTTCAGTTGCACAGAGGAGAATTGTATTCTGTTTTGATAAAATGCAACTTTCCATTTATTTTTCCATTGATAGTCATTTTGGTGTCATATCTGAGAAGCAAATGTCATTATGACCTCTCCTATGCTTTTTTTCCATTAGATTTATAGGTGTATATTTCCATTGAGATCCGTGTTCTCTACAAAATATGATATTTATATTACAGAGGAAGTGCTGCTTTCACTGCTAGCCTCAGAATATCCTGCAGGGAGATGGCAGTAGACACTGAGGAGACTCAAAAGTCAACAAAGCAGAAAATGAGAAGCTACTGAGAGCTCACTGTGAATACAGACATAACATACTGGCCAAGGCTCAGAAAACATTGAGGAAGAGATGGGTGGAAAGAATTTAAGAGCCACAGAGTATGAGCCTGTGTTCTGAGGCATTGTTCTTCATGCAGAGACTGACTGGTATATTTATGAGGTAGGGTGAATACTAATAACCCCATTGAGGAGGGTCCTCAGTGGAATGTGGGTGGGTGAGAGAGCACATAAGAATTATAAGCTGATGGGAATATGACTAATTTGTAATATGTTAATATATTAAACTTCTCCATAAAAAAGATATGAGGTTTAGGTTGAGCTAGGCTTGTTTGCTTCTTCACTTATCTATAGATAGGAAGTCAAGTTTGCTCAGAACCATTTTTGAATAAAAGAAGTATTTCCAAAATGTTTTTCACCTCTGTGAAAATGCATTTGTCATGCTATTTGGGGACTTTAATAGCTTATTTCTGTTCCACTGTTTTGTGTTACTTCTTCATCAACAATTGCACATCATTTGGATTTATAGAAATTAATAAAGTGCCAGGAATGGTGGCTTACGACTTTAATCCCAGCACTAAAGAGGCAAAGGTAGGAGGTTCACCATAATTTCAAGGTCACCCTGAGGCTACATAGTGAATTCCAGATCAACCTGAGCTAGAGTGAAACCCTACCTCAGCCCCGCCCCCACCCAAAGAAAAAGATAAAGTATTGTGGGTTCTATCATTTTTTTAAGGTAAGTTTTGGCTATTCAGTTTTTTTCTATTTTGCATAGTGATGTCAGAATTAGCTGATGTTTATATAAAAGAAAAGTTAGTAAAATTTTTATATAGATATTGTGAATAGACTACCACTTTCCCCTTATAATCTGTGTATCTTTAACATTTGTTATTCTTGACTTATTGTACTGGTTAGAAAAAATATGATAGGCAGGGAGTTGATTTTTTTTGTCTTTCATGTAAGTTGTTTATTTATTTGCAAGCAGAGAGAGAAAAGAGACAGAGAGAATGGATGTGCCAGGGCCTCTTGCCACTGTAAACAAACTCGAGATATATGTGCCACTCTGTGTATCTGGCTTTACATAGTACTGGGAAACTGAACCTGAGTTATTCGACTTTTGCAGGCAAGTGCCTTAACCATTGAACCATTGCTTTTTTTAATCAAATTTTCGGCTGTTCAAGTTCTTTCCCTTTTCCATAGTGAGGTTAGAATGACCTTGTATGTATATAAAAGAAAAGTTGGTCAAAGTTTTTGTTCCAGCCCTCTGCTTGTTTTTTTTTTTTTTAAACCAATCACAGTTTTTATTTGAATGGTGACATAATAATGGAGATTTATTTTTAGCAACGTTTTTAAAAAAATATTTTTATTAGTTATGGACATATTTAGTATGGAAACAACACATGTTGATACCATCCTTTCACTCATGGCTGCCCCATGGGGATTGTGGGTTGTGGATTGTGGGAATGGAGACATTAATTTAGGGAGAGGCAATGACTCTGGGCATAATGTCCCAACTTGCGGGTTTAACAATCTTTCCGTCCCCTATTTTGCAATATCCCTGAGCCATGCTGGGTGTGTTTTAAGTGTACTTCAGTGATGGGCACTTAGGAGCCTCTGGATCTCTGTTTTGTTAGGTGTTGAGTGTCCTCAATATCTGTCTCCTTCACCCCTGTGCTCATAATCAGGTTCACCTAGACAGCAGCACTCTTGCTCATCTCCACAATTCCTCTGTGGTCTCAGCTGGGGCAGGGGTGGAGTACTATGGGTCGTTTATCTACTCTAGTCCCACTCCAGTCTGAAAATGAGAAGCAGATTCTCCAATGGAGAGTGAAGTCAGCACAGGTTAAGTAGCAGAAGCGTTATTAATCTAGAGAGAATTTAATGGGTACAGTCACTCTTTTTGCCAAGATTAGTGGGAGCTTGATATTAGAGAGCAAAATCATTATCTGAATATGATTCTGACTTGTTTTCCAGGTTCCAAATATGGATTCCTTTCCACTGAGCAGATATCTTAGCCAATCAGAAAGTCATTGATTGCCCAATATATAATTCATTTAATAGATACAACTTTATTCTTAGTATCTGTTTCTTTGGGGTAAATTTTGAAATAAAACATTGACTGGGTGACTATATTTTATTTAGGTACACATATTCATTTGAAAAACTACCTGTGTAGTCTTGTATTCCCTTGTTATTTCAATGATGATCACATGTGTAAGTGGCATTAATTTTTATTTTCTGATATTTTTCAAAATATTCAAATTTAATGTCTCTGTTTTTCTTATTAAAATAGTGTGGGAAAAGTACCCATCAATTTTATTAATATTTATTGATATTTTAAAAACTCTCAATTGTACTTAAATTCATTGATTTTTGTTCTTTTTTACTTTTTCCTTCTATGTGTTCAGTTTACTTTGTTCCTTTTGAAAGTTGGCTTTGACAAAAGCTTAAATTGTTTATTTGAAGCATGTCGTCTTTGTATAGAAACATTTCACTAAGCATTGTTTGCTTCAGTTCTATAAATAAGTATATATCAGTCCATAATATATTTTAATTTCTTGGAGATTTAAAATATCTAGTGATCAGTTTTAAAATATTTAGAGATGGTCGGATTTTCTTTACATTAATGATGTTTAATGTAAATTTTTATTCTTATAAAAGACACTGTATGGTTTCCTTTAATTTAATTCTTATAAAAGACACTGTATGGTTTCATTTAATTTAATATTCTGTTGGATGCTTTAATGTCCCCAATCTTGGTAATATTCTAAATCATTTGAAAAGGCCATGTATTGTGTTGTTGATGGGCAAGTATTCTACAATATCATTTGAATCCTGTACACTGATAATGGTGTTTACTTATTCTTATGTTATCATTATTTTTATTAATTATTTTGAAAGTTGATGATTGAAGTATGTTGAGGTCTCAAAATGTAATTGAGAATTATTGATTTCTACTTCTACTTCCAAGTATTTGAATTTTTCCCCCCGTGCATTTGAAAATCCAGTGTTTCATACATCTACATTTAGAATTACAAAAAGTTCTTGGTTGATTGTCCCTTTTATCTTTTAGAAAAATCCCTTTATATTCCTGATGATTTTCTTGGCCAAGTCTTCCTTCACTTATATTAACATATAAATTTCTTTCTATTTGAATCAGCATGTTTAGATATTGCTAAATTAATCAAATCTAAGAAAAAGTTATGACAATTTCACTTTTTCAGAGATCAATCTATTACTTGTGGATGGCATCTGAAGTGGGGACCATTCTTCCTAGACTGAAACATCAGCTTGGGCATCACTTTTGAGACTTTATCCATGCACAGAACTTTCCTTACTGGATATTTTAAAATGTATTTTATTTATTTTTTATTTGAGAATGAGTAAGAGTGAATGGGTTCACCAGGGCCTCTAGGCACTGCAAATGAACTCCAGACATTTGCTCCACCTTGTGCATCTGGCTTTGTGTGGGTACTGGGAATTGAACCCAGACCATCAGGCTTTGCAAGCAAGTGCTTTAACTGCTGAGCTCCTTGCTGTATTTTATGGTTATAAAATTTGCAGTTGATTCTTTATCAACTCTGATAAGGCTTTTTCCATTCATTAAAAGAATGTCTAAACTGGGAGTGGTGGTGCACGCCTTTAATCCCAGCATTCAGGAGCAAAGGTAGGAGGATTGCAGTGAGTTCAAGGCCACCCTAAGATTACATAGTGAATTCCAGGTCAGCCTGGGCTAGATTGAGACCCTAACTTGAAAAACTGAAAAATCAAAAAAAAAAAAAAAAAAAAAAAAAAAAAGAAAGAAAAAAGAAAGAATGAAAGAATGTCTATGTTTACATGTCTGTCTTTGCTTGTTGGAGAATGTATGGAATGAGTATTTAAAATCCTTCTAAGCTCATTCCTGGGCCTGAATCTTTGCTGGTTTGTATTGCTCAGCTCTCTTTTCTATTATGAGTTGAGATTTTCCTCATTCTTTGTGTGGAACATCAGTTTTAATTTCTCACTAAGCATTTTGAGTATTATGTTATCAATTTTTTTTAAAAAAGTATTTTACTTGAGAGAGAGAGGAAGAGGCAGAGAGAAAAAGAGAATGGGCATGCCAGGGCTCCAACTACTGCAAATGAACTCCAGATGCATGTGCCACCTTGTGCATCTGGCTTACATGGGTCCAGGGGAACTGAACCAGGATCCTTAGTCTTTGCAGGTAAATGCCTTAAATGCTAAGCCACTTCCCCAGACCTCAAGTTTTTATTTGAATTTTAAAATCAGTGTTATTATTATTTTGATTTGATTTGGTTTGTTTAAGCACATTTTCCTATCTTATAAGTATTTGGACTGTAATTCTTTGACTTCTGTAGTCCATGTTTAATTTCCTGTCTATAAACTTGTTTTGTTTGTTTTGTTATGTTTCTTTATTGTTGTTGTTGTTTTTAAAGGTAGGGTCTTGCTCTAGCCCAAGCTGACCTGAAATTCACTGTGTAGTCAGGATAGACTTGAACTCATGATGATCTTCCTATTTCTGCCTCCTAAGTGCTGAGATTAAAGGCATGTGCCATCACACCTAGCTAATCTACATGTTTTAGGTAATATCATTATTATTCTGAATAGTCACATATGTGTATTGGCTAACTTGAGAACAGAATGGAGAGTTATTCTGTAGTTCAGTTCTCCAAATATGCTATATGCTATTTCTAAGAATGTTTCTGCCATATTTTGAGTTTAGAGATGGAACTGAAGAGGCAAAGGAAAAGAAATATATGCCATTTATTTATCTTGTGGCTGAATTATATTTGAGCCAGCTCATGGCTTTCCATTTTTCAGGCATTATACCAGGGGGTTTGAACCAGGCATCAGAAAACAGAGAACTGAGGGAAAACTTTCTTTGTAGTCAATGCAGCATGATCAAAACTGAGATTCACTATGAGATGCATTGCTTCAACGTCATTGTCCATTAGAAAGTAGGGACACTGAACTTTTATTGAAGCTCCCCAATGATGATGCTGAATCTGTGTCTAGGATTCTATGTGTAAAATCTTTCCCAACATGTTCTTTGTGACATTCTGTGGCCAGTTGTCATCACTCTGTCATTCCAGATTCTGAGACCTCTCTTCTAGCTGCAATGAGCATTCCATAGAAAAGTGAGTCCTTATTTAAAAAACAAAAACAAAATGCAATAAGTATTGTTTCAATAATACTTTCAAGTGGAACAACAATATTAATCTCTCTGTATGTACTGACTGAAATGGAGTTTGACCAGCATCAAGTTCCAATACCATTCCTTTCCTACGATGATGTATTCCTCCCTCAAACTGTGAGACAAATTAAATCCTTCCTTGGTTAAGTTGCTTCTATCAGAAATTCTGCACAGCATTAAGAAAAAGAATACATAAGTAGGCCATAGAAAATTACACTAAATTTTCCAATAACCAGTTTTCTTTCATATGTTCTAAGAAATCTTTGTGTAACTTTGTTTAGAGGAAGATAAGAACCATTTGTTACTGCTATTTTGTTCATGACAGAATCCAGAAACAATGGCACTAATGGCTTTCTTTGAACTCACTTCACATTTTAAGAGGACCCATGTCTCTCTACACTTTAACAACTTCACCTGCATTCAAACACCAGAGCCTTAGTACTCAGATATCAAACTTAAATGACTGCTCAGTAGCAGCACCTTCATGTGCTTCACCTATGTGTGGTCTGAACTGATGGAGTTTCTTTGCATCTCTGTACTAGTCGTGCTTACATTTTGTATTTATTTCCTTATATTTTCTTATAATATTGGTATATGTAAAAAGTTTTGTTAGTCCAAAAATAAGATGATACTGAATTTGTAAATTGTTTGTACATTAAGTCCAATGCAGCATGCATAATGCATTTGTTTAAATACATAAAATAAGGCAGTTTATAAAGAAAACATTTTGTAACTTTATAGAATCATTCACACATTTTCCTCTTCACATATCTTCAAAATTCTCTTTACTTTAGCCTGTATAGGTTTTAAAGGACAGAAAATTGTTGTGCCATTAAATTACATAAAACAATTTATCTAGAAATTTAACTCTTATCTATTTAGCTCAGATACATAAAACTGTCATTCCCTCAAGAATGGGCTATGGTTAGAATTCTGGAGAGGTAAGAGCTGGTGAATATGCATGCTTTGTTAATAGAAAAAGAGAGATTGAATTGTTTCATTTACTTTAAAGACATGTCTGAGATTGATTAGGGAGAGGGTACAAAGGAATCTGGGGGGCACATTAGTGTCTAGGGGTTGTGAGCAACACAGTGCATGCGGATAGCAGAAGCTGATTATTACCTCAAAGACTCTGGAAACAATCAGATCACCTCAGTCACTATCCGAGGACAAGAACAATGAGCCCAGAGCCATCTGGGAGAATCTGTAGCTGCTGAAGTCCTGCTCACAGAGAAAGTTTTCCCATCAAAAACAAGAGGTTTCATCATCAAACCTCTGAGCTGGAAGACTGGCTTCCTGAATGTATTTTTAAAGAATACCCATTGGAGATATTTGCTACACAATGTACAATAATTTGACATTCTTTGAAGTAACCAACAGCCGAGAAGGATGAGAAAGATGCGAACTTTTAAAACATTGCTCATTCTAACTGACTTTGAACCTTAAAGCTTCCTTTACAGTGATAACAGGGTCTACACAATGAGAGATCAAGCCTAGAAATCACAGCTTGAAATGCCCATCCAGATGAAGTCATGCAGAAAATGAAATATATCTGACAGAACACGGTTATGGTCAGAGAAATGACAATGTCAAAGAAAAGGACAGTAAGTGGATAACCAACACCCCATTCTCTGCTTTCCTCCAGTTATATCTTCTTCCAATGAGCCATTCTCTTGTGCCAAAGACAGGAACGTATACAGAAATATACAGTAGCATGACAGAAATGGCATGGACCAGGAAACCCACATACACGAGATGAAGGAGTGAGGGAACTCCAGAATAATGCTTCCACACATATATCAGACTTTAGAGAATGAAGCCATGCTGAGACAAAAAAGAGTTCAGTGGGTAAAACAATTAATATCTTGCAAGTGTGAGGACCTGATATTGATCCCAGAATCCAAGTAACAAAGCCAATCATGGCAGTGGGAGAATGTAATCCCAATACTGAGGAGGCAAATGTATACAGATTTATGATGCTCACGGGCCTTTAGCCTATTTGGACAGTTTCAGGCCAATGAAGACCCTGTCTCAAAATGGACAGTAATTTTGAGAAATGGCATCCATGTTTGTGTTCTTTCTTTTACATGTATTTGAATACATGTGCCCACACATCAGCACACACTTGTGTACCCACAAACTTCACAGTAACTTTTTATTATAAACAAGTTCACACAGAGAGAGATGTGTGCATGTGCACACACACACACACACACACACACACACACACACACACTCATTCCTCAGAGGCTGGGGTATCTTCTTATCCAATTCAGTCATCTATCTGGCTTCCTCTCTTCTCACACATATCATAAATGTGTTGACAGAGATTATCTCAGCTTGTAATACTGTTCCCAGGACCTTTTTCTTAGAGAATGATTAATTCATAAGTATTCATTGAATAATTGTTATTTTGTGTATGGCTGTATGGTTACTGTTCCCTATCTAGCTTTTGCATAAGATGAGCACTTTTTTTTTTTCTCAGTTAACTAGCATTCATGGGGTTCCAAGTATTTTATTTTCTAGGCCACTGAAAATTTTCCAATCAAGTTGCTATAGCTCTATGTAGCTACATTTTGAATACTTCATTGGCAAAAATCATTAAGAATGAGTCATTTCTCTAATTTCTCCTTTCTAGGACAGCTGCCACTGCCAAGCTGTCCCAACTGTTCTGGGCCTTAGTGTTTTCATGTGCTTGAGAGGAGCTGAGTGGAAACTAATTTTTTCTGACCTATAATTTTATAATTTGTATTTAGGGAAAGCAGTTGATTTTCAACCATTCTTTTTCTTAAGGCACAAACCTGTAGCTTTGATTTCTCTTAAATCTGAACTGAAAAAACATGTCCTATCTAAAGAAGAAAAATAAGATAATGAGTTCACATAGAAATAAAACATAGGTATGCAGAGGATTAGAGTTGAGGCAAATCCTTATCTGACCCTTTGGTATATAAGCTTAAAGAGCCTGAGTGGTTTGTCCATTACCATGTGACTGCCTGCTAGTTGTGATCAGCTGGATTTCCCAGCAATTGGTACTTATACTTTGCTGCTATTATTTAAAAAAAAAAAAATTATAAATATGTCCCATGTACTGGTAAAAGACCTCATGATCCACTTTCAGAGCTGCTTTCTGGGTGTGACTTTAAGCTGAGTCATATTACCAGAGAGTATAATTTCCATGCAATAATATCATTTTCATGTTTAAAAATGTTTTCACATTTGCCATCTCTTTCATGGCACATGACTGACTAACTCATAAAATGTATATACTGTTATTATTCTCAGAAATAGATTCATGAGTGTTGAATCTGTTAACAAATTGTGAATGTGAGACCAAAACTCATTTTTCCCCTCCAGAAATGATGCCTAGAACTTGTTTGCTTTCTCTGTTGCACCCATATCTGCTCGCTTTTCTCCTGTTCTTGAATAATCTGTCTACATTCTTTCCCTTCTGAGGTAGTAGATAAATTATTGGGCTCTACCCAAGGACATATGATATAGTAGGAAAGAAATAAAGTTCACTAAGAGAAGGAACGTAGCTATGTTCTTCCTAACCTTTTTTTTTTTTTGGGGGGGGGGTATATTCTAGTTGACACAGTGAGAAGGAAAGCAGAATCACACACTGGAAAGAAAATGGAAGAGATTTTAGAGATAAAATCTAAACTTCATCAGTCGGTCACCAAATATGACCAAATGTCCACTCTGAAATGAGGTCTATTTTCCATTCTTGGGATTGTCAAGAAGAAAAAAAATGTGGAGATGAGTAGCCTCTTCCTTTAAAAATATAGCATGCTGACATTAAAGTTGACCAAGACATAAAATTAAGTATAAATAGCATAAGATAATGAGATTGCTATTAATAGAGACATGGGAGGAGTGGTTAAAAGCACTTGTCACACAAGCCTGATGACTGGAGTTAAGGACCCTGAGAACTCATGTAAACCTGGAGGCAAGTAGCACATATGTGTGTAATTCCAAGGAGACTCCTGAAGCTCTTGAGTCAGTGAGTTTGGCTTTCAACTTGTCAAACACAAGAGAAGGCCTATCTTAACAATGTAAAAGGAAAGATCTGGCAATCCTTAAATTGGAGGCAGTTGTGAGTTCCATATGCTTACTGTAGTGCATGTGCCCACACACGCGTGTGTGCATGCACACACACACACACACACACACACACACACACACTAATAGAGGTCACATCATGTGTGCTCAGAAAACAATTAGCACCTAATTCCTGAATACAGGGTGAATGAGTGTTACTGCTGAGCAACCTGAAACTCACCCAGATTCACATAGCTTGTCTTTTCTAAGCCATATTACCTACTGTAAGACCTAAAATGGTATAGAGAAGTAAAATATCATATACACTAACAGTCATGTTCAATACTTATCGTTAACATGACACGATCTAGAATCACCTAGGTCAGAAGCCACTAGACGTGTCTATGGAGGGGTTTCCTGATTAGCTTAGCGGAGGTGGGAAGATCCACCCTAAATTCACATGGCACCACTCCTTGGGCTGACTTCCTGGACGAATAGAGAGAAGTGTGGTAAGCATCAGCAGTAAATGCTCTCTGCTTCCGGACTGTGGGTCAATGTGACAGCTGCTTAATGTTTCTGCCATCCCCTCTTTATATGATGGTCTGCATGTTCTTAAATTGCAAGGTGAAGTAATTTCTTTCTTACTTAAGTTTTCTTTTGTTAGGTGTTTTGTCACAGCAATAAGAAAAGCAACTGAAACAATGTTCTTGGACAAATTTGATTTTTATCAAAATCTCTTGTTTCTCCAATTGAAAAAAAAAGTAGTCAAATAAGATATTTTTTTCAACTTGAATAATTGGAGACAACATTTTAAGGCTGCAGCTGGGATATCCACATGTTTGCTGAAAATAGTTAAATGATTATTTAACATTTACAGGAAGCAATTTATTTATACCACTTTTGGTCAGCTTTGACATTGGAGTTACTGGCCTCATTGAAGCTATCTTAATAAATTATTGGTATATATAGAATTTCCAAAGCTTGTCATATTATTTTTTCTTTAAAATATTGGAAAAATTAGACTTTGTATGTAAGTATTTTTTTTTCTTTAACATAATCTCATTATTGCAAGAACAATGTTAAAAATGTTTGGCACCACATGACCATAATGTGATTTATTATCCCAACAACCTAGGATAAGTCTGTATGTATTTAACATCTTAAAATTATTTATTTCTATGTCCAAAATCTGTGAACAATGTCTCCTGGGTAAAAACTTACCTGCTTCTTGTTTTTGTAAATAAAGTTTTATTGTCACCTCCCAATGTCCATCCTAGAGTAGAAGTGCTGAGCTACAGATACAGAGGTGGCAGAGCTCGTAAAGCCTAAAATAGGTCCTCTTCAATCCATCTAGAAAACATTACACATTCTTTCAACACTGTAATATAATACAATCTTCAAAACCAGAAACCTCCCATGAATGTATTACTACTGTCTAATCCACAGCCCACTATTATTTACAATTTCCCAAAAATGTTACTTTAGGATCCAGTTAAAAATCTTTGGTACCTACTTGTGGTCATATCTGTTTAGTCACATTTGATCTGAAGTGACTCCGTTAAGGCCTTTTACTGACTGTTTGGACATGAGCACCTTTGAAATTTGCAGGCCTGTTACCAGGCACACAAACAATTTGATGTTTTTTTTTTTTTTTTAATCTCTCCATATAATTAGATTCAGGTTATGGACCTTATGGAAGGAAATCATAGAAGTCATGTTATTCTGTTTCTGTTATATTCTTGCACTGTCTGTGGTGGGGTTTATCCCTTCAGTGATGAGTCTCCTTTTGTGCTGATCAAGGTGACATCATTCATTTTCTTTGTATTCTCTAAGTGTTGGGCATGTTGGGTCAGGCCCCTTGGGATACACTCAGGAACAAGACAGCTGCATTTGTGTCTTCAGGGTTCTGTGAAGAATCAGAGGATTAGAACTTGCCTTTTCTCCTGTGTCCAAAGTGCTGTCTCTTATGTAAATTATATTATAGGCCAGATATACAAAATTTAAAAATGGAGTGTAAGACATCATGGTGGCATTTCAGACACTGTAAAGGTGTGTATTGTGCTTTGAATTCATATGATGTCTACTATGTGCAGTATGACATAATACTATGAATACACATTTCCTGTTGCACAACTAGATTAAATATTGTACAGACCATAATTCCTGCCTTTACCTGTGATATATAAAAGTTGCTTCAAAAGCCAGGTGTGGTGGCACATGCCTTTAATCCCAGCACTCGGGAGGCAGAGGTAGGAGGATCACCGTGAGTTCAAGGCCACCCTGAGACTACATAGTTAATTCCAGGTCAGCCTGGACCAGAGTGAAACCCTACCTCGAAAAAAAAAAAAAAAGTTGCTTCAAGAACATTTGTTAAATAATGAGCACATGAGTGAGTAGATTCAAGCCAGCATATTACATTTTATAAAATACCTTTGGCCTTTTCTTTAGAAACTGTGTTATGTACAAGCCCAAGAGTTTCAAATTATCTACATAATTAAAAATATTGACTCACTGAAATATGAGGGACCAGTAAGCTAGATTTCTCTATGTCTCCCTCTTCTTTCTTTCTTTCTTTCTTTCTTTCTTTCTTTCTTTCTTTCTTTCTTTCTTTCTTTCTTTCTTTCTTTTTCTCCCTTCTTTTATCTCTTTTTTGTTATTTAAGGTCACTTTGCTTTATTTTATTGCCTCTAATTTTATTTTATTATATTTGATGTACATTCTCATTACATATTGTGATGATTTTCATAAAGACTTTTCATACCACAGTAATATGTTTATTCTCTACATTGTCACCTCCCCTCCCCATTCTCCCTGTCTACCCTTCTGCAACTGCCATTCATTCTCCCAGTCTTCCATCCATCTTCATCTCACAAACACACACAAGATTTTATGTATATTCCAAAAGTCATATCCTTGAGTAATCTTATTTTCTTTTTTTGTACTGTTTTCAGTCTGTTCAAATGAAACTTCATTTTCTAAATAAAACCATTAGATAGCATCTTATAATACAAAACCAGTAATACTTTTGTTTATTTTCAGAACATATAAATATTTCACCTTTTGTGTGACATAATTTCCTCCACTCTTTCTTTTCTTTTTCTTTTTTACTATTTTCTTCTTGTTTTTTGACATACGGTGTCACTCTAGCCCAGGCTGCTGACTTAGAATTCACTATGTAGTCTCAGGCTGGCCTCAAATTCACAGTGATTCTCCTACCTCAAGTCTCCTGAGTGCTGAGGTGTTGGGATTAAAGGGGTGCCACAACACTCAGACTCCCTTTTCTTTTCTTTCTTTCTCCCTCTCTTCCTTTCATCCTTTTTTTTTTGTTTGTTTTCTTTCTTTCTATACATAATTTTGATATCTCTCCTTGGCTAGCAGGGAATATTCTTACTAGGTAGCCTTGTCTTGCCTGGAATTCAAGGCTATCTTTATTTATCAGCTTCTCTTATGAATACAGGTAGATGCCACTGTGTTCTGCTTGAATCACTTTGGAAGGAAGTCTATTATAAAATTAAGACAATGTATACTCTTTTGTTTTATTTTATTTTATTTTATTTTTATTTTATTTTATTTTATTTTATTTTATTTTATTTTATTTTATTTTATTTTATTTTATTTTATTTTTATTTTTGAAGTAGGATCTCACTTTAGCCCAGGCTGATCTGGGTCTCACTCCCTAGTCCCTGGATGACCTTGAACTCACTGCAATCATCCTACCGCTGTCTCCCAAGTTCTGTGATTAAAGGTGTGTGTCACTATGCTTGGCATTTCTTTTTGAGATTCACTCTTAAGATTTGGAGATGAATTGCAAACACAAATAAGTGTGCACACAAAGACCTAAGGCATGCCAGAGCAAGCTGCATGTAACCCTCATGATTGATCTCTTGGCTAAATTTCATACTCAAGAAATTATGCCTGAAAATTTTCTACTTTTTACATGTTTCTCCAAATAATTCAAACCTAATTTTATACATAGAATTAAACCCAATAATATACACATTAATTTTAAACAAACATTGTTTTTATTTTGTATCTGATGCAATAAATCTTAGAGAAATATAATTCTAATGATAACACAACATGGAGGCAATGAAATCAAAATGGGGACCACACAGTAAATCAGGAAGAAAATGATTCTAGGTAGATGCAGGTGGATGGATAGTAATAGACCTGGTAGGCTGTATGTTTGTTTGACAAAATACTGGTGTCAAACTATGGGGGTGGCTGAACTACAATGGCTGAAGTTTGTATTTCAAAGATATAATGATTGAAGCCAGGCATGATGGCACATGACAATCCCAGCACTAGAAAAGATTTTCATAAGTTCTGAGTGTATCTTAAGGTACTAAAAGTATTTGTGTTCATACTATTTTCAGCAGATTTCAAGAACTTCTGATTCTTGCATAATTGAAACTTTAGGATTTTTGATTAGCAAATTTCCCATTCTCCTTTACCCTACCAGGTGGTAAACACTGTGCTACTCTGTTGCCCTTAGCTGGTGATGATTCTACTCTACCTCCTTGAGCTTGAATATTTTAGATACTTTTCTATGGTTGGCTTACTTCCGTCACTAAAATGTGCTCAAGGTTTAGCCCACATGTTGCATTTTGTGGGCTCTTCTTTATTTCTAAGGCTGTGTATCCATAGTCCTGTATGTGACAGGGTCACTGTCCTCATCTCCTAAAGGTCACACACTGTGTCCTAGCCATATTCTTGCTATCTGTAATTGTCACAATCCTGATACTAAAGAACTCAGAAAACACATAATATAGATCTGAATTATTAAAATATTTCTATTTCAGTTATATCTAAGGAAGGTTCTATTTTAAATAGTTAATGGCATGCTACTATGTAACTAGTGTCATACCTGGAAACACATAAGAATAATTTCCCACACACACTACTGACTCTACATTTTGGGAAAGTATAGCATAAAGACAGAAAGGTGCCCAAGTCGGTAAAAAATAGGGAAGGCAGTCATATGGCAATCTCTTACCCCAGAAAAAGGATTGTGCTACCTGCATTAGCTTTTAGGAAAGAAAAGGGGGTTTAAAGCCACTTTCTTCATAAGTAGTATATTTATGTATTATCTACAGTAGCAAATAATTGCAAAATGTCAACATTTCATTTTCCTCTTAAGAGTTACTTTTGATTAGTGACCTAATTAACCATTAAGAAGAAATGGCTTTTTAAGTGTAAATATGAAAAGAGAGGGTGTTTCCTAGCAGCAACTATGATCTTAAATGTCACAGGAACATCATGGAGGTGCGACCAAACCAGAGCTGTTCAAAATAGGACTAGGTGCCAGAAGTGTGTAGTATGGATTTGTTTAGCTTCTCCCACTCCATTTTTTGGCCTTTATTCTCAAACAAAGAATGAAAATATAGATATGCTTGTCAAAGAGATTTACATCACTGTTTTTAAAAACCCTTCAACATTTTCTCTAACAGACTAGAAAAGATTGTTTTTAATCTATTTTATTTAAGGCTATAGTCTTCCCAAATAATGATACATCTTATCTACAGTGTCCTGAATATATATGGGAAAAATGCAGAACTGGTACAGACACACATACAAATGAATGTACATAGTTAACAAAACACTTGTTTTCAAATAGGACCCATTCCTCACATATACACAAAATACACACCCACACAGACACTCACATACACATGTTCCCAATCCTCATGCATGTATGACAAACATATATACACCACACATAACATAATACAAGTAACAAATGCTTAAAAATCTATATTGCCACATAAATGGCCAAATCCAACTTACCTATACAACCACAGCACCTACACACCAAAAATCAAATGATATATTTACATGCAGGTTTTGAAGACATCCCCATGGGTCCCAACTCTACCATGTCAAGGTGTGACATCTCCTTGGAGAATCCAGCCAGAAAAATCTCTGAAGGTCTTTGCCACAGTTGATCATGCCCTGACCTCTTATGTTGGCTGCCCACAGGGACCAGGGATGAGCATGAGGATTTCATAGAAAAATGCAAACAAGTATCTATAACCATGGTGATTTCTTTTAACCAGGTACAAGTCATTCATAAACCTTTTCTGCTTTGTTTCCATGTCATAGTGATATAATAAATTTCTGTAATCAGAAATAAAACTATTATAGAAAAAAATTATCTTCAAAGGGTTACAATCAGAACCAGAGTGCAGACAATGGTATATTATTCAAATCAACATAGAGTAAATTATGTTTCACTCTTCTATTACAGCATAATATGCATCAGATTTTAACTATTATTTAAACTCCATCTTAGCCTAGCCTTTATTAATACATGCACACACTCTTTATAATAATCCTTCTGAGAACAAGCATTCAGTTTTATTTCTCTTTTAATTATGCGTTTTTGCAACACCAAGCATATATAATCTAATAATCATTAGTGCACAGATGAATTTATCTTTAAGAACTCCAATTTAGTTAAAGTATTAAATGTCACAGGAGATTTTTTGCTAAGGAAATACTGAGACCCTACTATGTGCTAAGCAAGGCCTTATGGCCTTAGCTAGATGATAATATCCCCACCTGACAGAACCCTCAGACTCAGGAATGACAAAGTTTAAGGTATTTTGATGTTAGTACTTTGATGATGGAGGGGAAGGGATACTGTTAAAACATGAGAAGGATAATATGATCAAACTCCAAGGGTCAGCAAAGTCATTCTTTATCATGTACCCTTCCTTGTTTCCAGAGCACAGCTTTATTCACGTAGCTAGACATTTGAAGGTCTTTGCAGAGGCCAAGACATATGTAGGGACCAAAATACTCCCTCAAAATCAAAAATATTCCTTGTGGTAAGACAGTGCCTTCATAGACTGTAGTTGTCTATGATAAATACACATTTTGTGATAAATTTCACTGACAAAAATAAGCCATTTAAAAAGACATTTTAGATGTCAGATTGGGTATCATCACAATAACCCAGCTCAAGTGTATGAGTTTACCTTGACTGTGTTGAGATTAACAACAATTCTGGTTCCTACTCCATGTTTCCTTCAGCTTAACCCATGTAGTTCTAAGCAGAAACTCGGATGCTGAATATATGTCAGGACAGTTTTAGGGGCGTGTGTGTGTGTGTGTGTGTGTGTGTGTGTGTGTGTGTTTCACATGCATATGTGTATATGTATGTCCATCTGTGTGAGTGGGAAAAGGTATGTAGATAGACATGTTCTCCATAACTTTGCCCTCCAGTGAGCTCTAGCATCTGTGCTGAGGGCATGAACTCAATAAGGCTATTAATAAAATCTCTGAGTGTCATAGGTGGAGACACTGGCATTTCCTAAGGTCTGATAAAGCACTTTGTGTCAAGCCATCTCTGTGGAAATCAGAAAAATCTGTGTGTATCAGAGCTTTGAAAATAGAAGGAATTAATGAGTAACCCTGCATCCAAAAATATCAAAAACATGATTCTTACTCTTAGCCAGTCCCTGGCCTTGGAAAATAGCAATCTTCTCCTGTACTCTTAGTTTTTGGTCTATATTAATGAAAGTTACAGAGGACTCAAAAACCTATAAAAATTCTAACTATTTACAAAAATTTAGTATTTTCAAGAACATTACTGAGATGAGCCAGAAACTATGGATGAAACACATCATATGTTCTGAATGATACCTTACTTCACAATCAAATATACATTGTGGGGCATGGGACTAAGTCAGATGTTTGAACACCAATATAGACAGGAGGAACATATCAGCATCTGTTCCAGGTTGGATTTTTATGAGAATAGCATGTTGTAGGCAGCCTTGGTAGAGCTTCTTGACATGTGAAGATCTGAGTTTTCCTGAAAGATGATGACTCTCTAAACACTAAATAATGTGACAATATACCAGAGAAAGGTAGACACAAAAGACCTCCTTATGTCATTTCATGATTCTTTATTAACTTTTTTGTGATATGATATTATGTAGCCCAAGCTATCCTCAAACTTGTTATTTAGCTGAAGAGGATCTTGAATTTCTGATCCTCCTGCATCTATTTCAAGTGTATGAGATTTCAGGCATTTTCTACCACATTCATTTTGCGGGGTGCTGGGGATTGAACTCAGAGCTGCACACATGATGAGTCAGCATACTACCCACTGAGTCACATTCCCACAGTGCACATTCGCAGAGAATGGAAATTCACTATACACCTACTCAACTTCATCTTGTCTTATCTGATAGCTCTCAGAAAGGTTTGATAATACATGATTTGAGAGAAATATTACTGACCATGTTAGGGAATAGAGAAATTTAACAGAACATATAATGATGATTCAGGGAAATGGTATAAAACAGACACACACAGAAGTAATCTCAGATTTATGTATTAAAAGTCTTCTGGGTTCTCCCTTAAAAAGTGAAGAAAATGAATCTTTATTTATTTTTAATAATATTGAATGAAAAGAAATAAAATTTTTCATCCATAACCCTCCTATTTCCATTATCCACAGGTCCTTAATAAGCCTGAGATACCATCTGTGTGGCAAGATGTATCATCAACTATGAAACCCAGAGGTAGCCTGACTCCATGCACTCTCAAGGCTTCTGTAACCACAGTGGATAAGCAGGTTGTGAAGGACCAGCTAACTGCCAAAACTTGGACCAAAAAGTAGAAGAAATTATTAATAAGCAGTGAAAAACTACTAAATTTTTCATTTTCCATTGGTCTTTTGTTATGGTCACTAGCTAATTTCATATTTAAATACCTTTTAGTTGTCAGGAAAATCCAGCTAAGTATTCTCAACCCATATAGATTTGTACCTGACAGCAGTCACTCAAGAAACTCTTAATTGACTACATTCTATTTAGTTTCTACAAATACTATGACAATTCCTATGTTAGTTTCCACATATTTCTTTTTCTCCAGATCTTCAGACATAAATTTCAGGAAACATTAAATTGCTAATTTAACATGTATGGATGTGAGACACTTGGAAACATGGTTGTTGTGGAAAGAATTCAAAAAAGAACCCAGGACTTCCAGGTAAGATGGCAGCATAGGAGCCATGCCAAACCAGCCCAGGGAGGAATTTAAGCAAAACCACAGCAAAATGCTCTCTTCTTCTGAAAAGTGCAGGAGTATAGGTTTTTCTTAGACACAGCACAGAAGCAGGAGAGACCAAGATCTACCAGAAAGGAGGGAAATGGCCCAAATCCAACTGAGGAGCTGGCGCCCCCCATCTGCAGCAGCCCTGTTCCATGCCACCCACAGGTGCACCAGGTGTGCCAAGCAGAGATCAAACAAGGGGACATTCCAACCTCATCAGCCTCCTTGCATAGTCAAGAAATCTCAAGAGCGGTGAACCTCTAGCATTCAGCCCCCAGAGTCAGTGCATTAAGCACAGCTGAACAGAGTTCCAGCACCACAGCACAACAGGCAGGGATCAAGGTAGGCACTCAGCATTGGTGATATTGGAAGCCACACCAAAAGGTAATTAAAAAAAAACAAACAAAAAAACAGGTACACAGGACTGCATTGGAAGTGCTAATCTTTCTTTCCATGTCAGGGAAGGTTATAGGTTACATACTTTTGGTTGGCTTTACCATTTTCAAATAAGCTATAATTAGGGGATGAATATTGCTGCCTTTAGTGCATTTAGACTTATAGGGCCTTTGATGTTTGCTTCTGTCATTACTGGGGGGAAGGTCTGATCCAGATCCAGGTTGACCTGGAGCCCAATTCAGAACAGAATTCTCTACCACCTAGCTGATAGGATTAAGGGTGTAGAGCAACACACACCCTTAGGGATTTTGGCTTTATAAGACTATCTGTTTGTTTTAATCCTCACACATGTATACTCTGTGCTGGTCTTTATTGAATGTGGATATAGAACAGTTGAAGTTTAGAATTGATTTTCAAGTAAATTTTTCCACCCAGTTCACTAGACTACTTGCTTAGCAAGCAACCTCAATAGCTAGGATTACTTCTGTGGCTGGATTGCGGTACAAGAGCTACACTTAAAACCTTAAACTCATATCCTAAAAGTATATAAAGGTACATTGCCACATCTAAGAGCACTGCAGATAAGTAGAAAACCCAAATGTCAAATCAATTCAGTATGCAAAAGTCACTACAGGAGAGATGTCTTAGCAGTTAAACGCCTGCCTGTGAAGCCTAAGGACCCAGGTTTGAGGCTCAATTCCCCAGGACCCACGTAAGCCAGATCCACAAGGGGGCCACATGCATCTGGAGTTCATTTTCAGTAGCTGGAGGCCCTGGTATGCCCATTCTTCTCTCTCTCTATCTGCCTCTTTCTCTCTCAGTCTGTCTGTCACTCTCAAATAAATAAATAAAAATAAACAATTTTTTAAAGTCACTACAATATAATACAAGAAACACAAATAATCAAGACAATGTAATCCCACCAAAACTTATAAATCCATCAGAAATGATCACCAATGAGACTGTTTTAGATGAAATACCTGACAAAAATTTCAAAAGAATGATTCTATATATACTCAAAGAAATGAAAGAAGAAATGAAAGGATTCAAAGAAGAAAACAAACTCATGAAAGAGAACACAGAAAACCAGCTTAATGAAATAAAAAGGTCACTACAGGACATGAGTAAGGGAATAGAAATAATGAAGAAAAAACAGGTTAAAATCCTAGCTCTGAAGAACACAGTCAGTGAAATACAAAACTCTGTGGAAAGTTTCACCAGTAGAATGGATGAAGGAGAGAGCAGAATATCTATAACAGAAGAACAGGTGACAGACATAATACAGTCATAGAGAAAGACAAGCTAATAGAAAGGAATGAATGGGAATTCCAAAATATCAGGGACACTATTGAAAAGATCAAACATAAGGGTATAGTAGAAGGACAAGAATTTCAATCCAGAGGCTTAGTAGGCATTTTCAAAACATCATAGAAGAAAAATTTCCCCAAATTGGGAAAGAAATGCCAAGGGAGATACAAAAAGCTTTTAGAACACCAAACAGACAAAACCTAGAAAGAACCTCTCCTTACCATGTTATAATTAAACTACTAAACACACAAACCAAAGAAAATATATTGAAAGCAGTTAGAGGGGAAAAGCAAGTCACCTACAAAGGCAAGCCCATCAGGATCATAACACATTACTCAACACAAACTTTAAAAGCCAGAAGGACTTCAAATGATGTATTCCAAGTTCTGAAATATAAAAAACTGTCAACCAAGATTACTTTATCCTGCAAAGCTATCTATCAAAATTGATAAAGAAATAAGGACATTCCATAACAAAAATAGGCTAAAGAAATTTATGACAACTAAACCAGCTGTACAGAAAATACTTGAAGGAATCCTTCACATGGAAGAGAAAGCAAAATACACACAGAGTAAATAGAAGAAAAATAAACCCTACTCAAATAACATTTATAACAAGTAAGTAAAGAGAAAACAGGAAACACTACAAAAAGAATAATAGTGAGAATAATAAATACATATCTTTCAATAATAACTCTTAATAATAGTGGCCTCAATGCCCCAACCAAAAGACACAGGCTTGCAGACTGGACTAAAAGGTAGTATCCTGCCATCTGTTGCCTCCAAGAAACTCATCTCTCAATAAAAGATAAATACCTTCTTAAGGTGAAAGATGAAAAACAGTATTTCAAGCAAATGGGCCTAGGAAACAAACAGGGGTTGCTATCCTAATATCTGACAGGATAGACTTCAAACCAACATTAGTGAGGAAAGATAAAGAAGGTCATTTTATATTAATTGAAGGAAAACTCCTACAGGAGGACATTATAATCCTAAACTTATATGCACCTAACATGGGGGCTCCAAATTTCATGAAACAAACACTATTAGACTTAAAGTCAGAGATTAACACCAAACACAATTGTAATGGGTGACTTCAATACTCCACTCTTATCAATTGACAGGTCATTCCAGCAAAAAATAAACAGGATGACACCTGGATTAAATGATGTCATGGAACAAATGGACCTAACAGGTATATACAGAACATTCCATTCAAATGCTGCAGAATATACATTTTTCTCAGCAGCATATGGAACATTCTCTAAAATAGTCCATATATTAGGACATAAAGTAAATCTTAACAAATACAGGAAAATTGAAATAAGCCCTTGTATTCTATCTGACCACAATGGGATTAAACTGCAAATCAGCAACAAGAAAAACCACAGAGCATACAGAAATGAACGGAGATGAAACAGTACACTATTGAATGATGAATGGGTCATTAAAGAAATTAAAAAGGAAATCTATAAATTCATAGAATCAAATGATGATGAGAATACAGCATACAAAATTCTTTGGGAGACAATGAATCAGTCGTAACAGGAAAATTTATAGCTCTAAGTGCCTATACTAAGAAATTAGATAGTTCACAAGGAAATAGTTTAATGCTTCACATTAAGGCCTTGGAAAAAAGAAGAACAAGGCAAATCAAAAACCAGTAGATGGGAAGAAATAATAAAGATTAGGGCAGAAATTAATGAAATAGAAACCAAAAAAAAATAATCCAAAGAATAAATGAAACAGAGTTGGTTCTTTGAAAAGATAAACAAAATTGGTAAACCATTAGCAAATCTGACAAGAAGAAAGGGAAAGAGGCAAAAATTAATAAAATTAGAGATGAAAAAGACACCATTACAACAGATACCAAAGAAATGCAGAAAATCTTAAGAACATACTTTAAGAATATATATGCCTCCAAGTTTGAAAATCTAGAAGAAATGGATGATTTCCTTGATTCATATGACCTGCCAAGATTAAATCAAGATGAGATAAACTATGTAAATAAATCTATAACAAGTACAGAGATCCAGCAGTTATAAAAAGTCTCCCAAAAAAAAAAAAAAAAAAAAATGCAGACCCAGATGAATTCACTGGTGAATTTTACCAGATGTTCATGGAAGAACTAACATTACTGCTTCTCAAACTTTTACATAAAGTAGAAAAGGAAAGAATTCTATCAAACTCCTTCTATGAAGCCAGCATCACCCTGACACCAAAACCGGACAAAGACAGAACAAAAAGAAAAAGAAAAAAGAAAAAAAAGAAAGAAAGAAAGAAAGAAAGAAAGAAAGAAAGAAAGAAAGAAAGAAAGAAACAAAGAAAGAAAGAAAGACAATTACAGAACAATCTCCCTCATGAACAACAAAATTCCCAACAAAATATTAGCAAACATGTTCTTGGATTGGAAGAATCAATATTGTGAAGATGTCGATCTTATCAAAAGCAATCTACACATTTAATGTCATCCCCATTAAAATTCCAATGGCATTCTTCACAGAAATAGAAAAAAATGTAAAGTTCATATGGAAGCACAAGAAACCTCGAATAGTCAAAACCATTTTGAGCAACAAAAATCAGGCTGGTGGCATCACCTTACCCGATTTTAAGTTATATTACAAAGCCATAGTAACAAAACCAGCATGGTACTGGCACAAAGACAGAAATGCAGATCAATGGAACAGAATAGAAGACCCAGATATTAATCCAGGCAGCTATAGTCATCTGATTTTTGACAAAAATGCCAAAAATATTCATTGGAGTAAAGATAGCCTCTTGAACAAGCAGTGCTGAGAAAACTGGATATCTGTATGTAGAAGGATGAAAATAGATCCTTGTCTCTCTCCATGCACAATAATCAAGTCGAAGTGGATCAGGGACCTTAATATAAGACCTGAAACTCTGAAACTGATAGAGGAAAAGGTCGAGGAAGCCTTTCAACATATTGTTCTAGGCAATGACTTTCTGAATATAATCCCATTTGCCCAGTAAATAAAACCACTAATCATCCAGTGGGATCTCATGAAATTATACATCTTTTGTACAACAAAGGACACTGTGAATAGAACAAAGAGACAACCTTTAGAGTGGAAGAAAATCTTTGCCAGCTATACATCTGACAGATTAATATCTAGAATATACAAAGAACTCAAAAAACAGAACAATAAGAAATAAAACAAACCAGTTAAAAATGGGCTATGGAACTAAATAGAGAGTTTTCATCTGAAGAAATAAAATATCTAAAAATGTGTTCTACATCCTTAGCCATCATGGAAATGCAAATTAAATCTACTTTGAGATTCCATCTGACTCCTGTCAGAATGCCTACCATCAAGAAAACAAATGATAATAAATGTTGGTGAGGACGTGGAAAAAGAGGAACCCTTCTACACTGTTGGTGGGAATGTAATCTGGTACAACCATTGTGGAAATCAGGGTGGAGGTTATTGAGACCACTAAAAATAGAGTCACTATATGACCCTGCTATAGAACTCCTAGGCATATATCCTAATGGCTCTTCTCACTACCTTAGAGATACTTGCACAAGAATGTTTATTGCTGCTGTATTCACAATATCTAGGAAATGGAACCAGACTAGATGTCCCAGATGAATGGATAATAAAAATGTTGTACATTTACACAATGGAGTTCTATTCAGCAGTAAAGAAAAATGAAATTATGAAATATTCTGGGAAATGGAATGATCTGGAAAGGACTATAATAAGTGAGGTAATCCAGGCTCAGAATGCCAAATATCACATGTTCTCTCACTTTTGTGGATCCTAGTTACAAATATTTAGACTTGTGTGTGAGCTGGAACCAATAATTCGTAGCAGAGGCCAGTAAGGCAGAAAAAGGTTATAAGGGAGGGAGGAGAGGAAAGGACTTAAGTGTATGGTATTATATATATGAAAGTAGAAGAACAGATTACAGGCAGGGGAAGGCCAAAGCAAGGCCAAGGGAAGAGAATGTGTAAAAGAAGGGAAGGGAGAGGGTCAATCAAAATTCAAGATAGTCTGAATAAGTAAACCTACTTTTTTGAATGTTGGCACATCCAGAAGCTATAGATTGTTACTAGAAAATTTTCAGTGCCAGGGATGGGATACATCCCAGTGAGTTGTTGGCCAGGGAGATCCCTGTTGCCTTCAAAACATTACAGGCTATAGCCAAGACAATTGGTTTCCCTTGAGAAACAGATGGTAATACCCTATTGCTGAAGACCTCACTTGCCTGAGCAGCAAGGTCACTGAGAAATCAAGCTGGTGCTGAACAGAAAACCTTCTCCCTGTAGACCAGCCAACTGAAATGTGGAAAAAGCTGCACTGCATACAGACATATGGGAGACAGAAATCATCAATGGTGAAAACAGTAGACACTGGAAACCTCTTGTTTGGCCAGACAGGCCAAATGACCTAATGGTTACAATAGTGGCATGTCTGCTCTGGGGGAAAGCAACTGCTCTCTATTTGGAGCTCTATAGGAGGGAATACATGCCAGGTACTGAAAAACTGGATCATAAGACTATGGCAGGAGAGGTCATGAGCCTTAGGGATATAAAGCCTACCCTTGTCTGCCTAAACTTATACATTATTCCCACCAAACTACCCTGAAAGCACTACACTTATTGTTCATATTCATATATTAATGCTACTCTCACTTCTGGTTAGAGAAGCTTCTCTTTTCAAATAGTGATGACCACTGGGATGACCAAAAAGGCAACATAGTGCTGAGAAGAAGGGATGGAGGAGTGAGTGTCCACCACTGAAACATCTCTATCACACCCTATAAGGTTCAGGTTTCATTGTAGAAGAGGTGGCAGAAAGAATGTAAGAGCCAAAGGAAGGGAACGACTCCTTACAAAGTAATTGTCCAGACAGAAATTGGCCTTGATATCCATGATGCCATAGTGCCTAGCAATACCTTCACAAGACCCTCATAATAGGAGAATAAGAGGATGACATCAAATTAAAAGACAGACTAATGGCGAGAGGGAAGGGATATGATATAGAATGGAGTTCTGAAGGGGAATGGGGGAAGGGGAGGGAAATATCATGGTTCATTATATGTAAGTATAGAAGTTGTCAAAAAAAAAAAAACTCATTTTTGAAAGAAGAAAAGTCTCTTTCTGGAATGATTCTATCTTTATTCTGTTTAAGAACAGAGGATAAATGGATATTCTTAATCATATTGTCTCTGTAGGGGTAAGTTGATGCCTTAGGTCAATAGTGAGAAAGATACTAGATTTTATTTTGCCACAGTACAATTCTGTGGTTTGGGCAATGAAGTGACTATGTTTAATACAGCGTCAACAAAATTTGTCCTGTATTTTCTACTTTTCTTTATCTTGTCTTTTGACCAGTACTTCAGCCACCATCATTTATTTTTCAATCACAATTTTTTAGATCCTTCCAGTTGGTCTCCATTCTCTATATTAACAGATACTTATAATTAGGACACACTCAGGGCTGGGGAGATGATGATTGCATAAGGGTGCTTACTCTACATCAGGATATTAATTTGATCCCCAATACCCACATACAAAGCTGGACATGACTGCATATGCATGAGTGGGGAGGAGACAGGAATATAGCTGGAGCTCCCTGGCCAGCCGGTCTAAGTGAATAATGCTGTGAGTTATAGGTTCACTGTGCAACTCTGTCTCACAGAAATAAGGCAAAAGAGTCACATGTGTGTGCATAAGGACATATATCTTCATATACTACACAGACATAGAGACAGAGAGAGAGAAAGAGAGAGAGGGAAAGAGAGATCATGCTTAGCCCAGAGCAAAGGTTCTCTATTTCTCTTGAAATGAAAAATCCAAGTCCATATCTGGTATACTGATGGGCACTTGAGTCTTATAGTGAACCATCCACTACCTCCACCATGGTAAACTATCGCTGGATTTCTTAACAATTTCTTAAAGCAATACATAGTTCTGCAGACTTTACTTGCTTTTCCATTTTCCCAGGATTGAGCTTTTGTGCTACATTGAACCATGCCAGTTTTGATTAAAATGCTCTCTTTGTGAAGCCTTCTTTGGTCACTGCTTTCAGAATAACCCTATGCACTGTCTTTCTAGCACTCCCTTTTCTTTATAACTCTCACTGTGATGATCAGCCTATGGCATCTCTCTGTAGTTGATTCATGAAATTACATGTGAACCTTTAAATTATAACTATATCAGTTGATACAATAAAGATTTGATATCCCCTCCAAACTTAGTTTCATTCCAATAATACAATCCAACAATTAAACAGTGAATTATTTGGAAAGATTGTAAGACAAAATGGTCTCTAATAAAAAGATCTTAGTATGTTGTTAAAACATATGGCCTGCATTAAGGCATGGATAACATGATTATAAGCATAGAATGGACCAGGTTTCCAGCAAAATACCATAAAACTTGTCACTTCACACTGATAAGTGACTTTTAAAGCTAGCAGATTTAAAAATCATACTCATATTCAGTGCTGTATGTCACATTCATTAAAATAACAATTAACCCTATAGACTGCAGAGTGACATACAAGTCCTTTAGGAGAAAAGCACATGGTTTTATTTCAGGCAAAAAGGATACAAAAGGTCATGCAAATAAGTCAAACATTTTCTTTTGATATGTCATTCTCTGATCAGGCAGAAAAACTACAAAATTTACTCAATTCACTGGAACATAAACCAACAACTTCACATGTAAGAGAGAGGTGGAAAACAAATAGAATCAGGCATTTATTTATTGAGAACTTTATTGTGTGACCATATTGCATACTGATCATATCCCCCTATTGTTATACTTATATTCCCTTTCCTCCATCCCATTCCACTGAGGGTCCTCCTCAGTGGGATTATCAGTATTCACTATGGGGTCATGAATGCAGCAGTAGTCTCTTCAGGTGGTGGAGGCAGTGTCTCAGTATCTACCTTCTCACCCTATAGCTCTTTCATTTATTCTGCCCTCTTTCCTGCAATGTTCCCTGACCCTTGGAGGGCAAGCTGTAAGTCTCCTTTAGTGTTGGGTTTTTAGTATCCTCTAATTTTCTGTTTTGATGAGTTTTGAATCTCCTCAGTATCTACCACCATCTCCCTAGAGGAGGTTGATGCAAAACTGGATAGGGTTCAGAAGCCATGGATGTGAGATGGATGACCATCCACATCTTCTTTGATGAAGATTCAGATGCTCCCAGAAAAAGTAGATTTAATCTGCTACTTTACTGTATAACCTTGCATCCCTTGGGTCATTTGCTATTGCATTAATGACTCTATAGTAATGCAATATGTTCACGACTACAAATAAACATTATTTAATTATCCAAATCATAAAGAAATGTTTATGTTTTGATTACCAAAAAAAAAAAAAAAACAAATTTTAATTTGGAGACATCAGGGAAAAGTAAACAAGTCCAACAATGAAAAGGAATATCTTGTAACTATTTCATCTATAAGTAGTCAAATTTGATTCCACAGTGTCATCTCACTTTCAAGACATTTAATTTCTGTTGAAACTTCTGTCTTTATGATAACTAGAAGTAGATGGCAAGGTCAGAACTTAATTGTGTGGATTTTGAATAAAATTAAGAATTTACCTCTTTGTAAGTTGAAAAACCACATGAGGTGGAGAGATAGGTAGAATAGCTCTAATGGTGGATATCTTTATACATTCTATATCGCATCTTGTTTGATTATACTCAGTGGTGGGTTCTGTCACATAATGGTGAGTACTATGGATGATGAATATTGCTCAGTTGATGTAATTAAAATATCAATAGCATTACATTGTTGAAAGAAGTGTGGGTTAATATAGGCACTCCCCACCTAACATGGTGGATGGTACAGATATACATGGTAGTCATTTTGTTTCACTGTAATATTTTTAATGATGATGCCATAACTGTCTCCAACTTTCAGCCACTCTACATTGCTGTAGTTAGTTATATTGAAATCAGTAGTTGAGTAGATTCCTATAGCCCAGGCGTTTTTCTCTCTCAGAATACTTTATTTAGGTATTTGTGTGCTCCACATTCTGTTGTTGTGATCATATACCTGGGACAATAACTTAAAAGGAGGAAAGATTTACATAGGCTCAAGGTACCAGGTGCTTCAGTCCATGGTTAGTTAGTTGGCTCTGTTTTGACAAGCTGAAACATTCTCTCAGAGAGTCTATGTAGGAACAAAGTACATGACTTACTGCCACTAGGAATCTTGGATTTATTGCAGTCAGGAAATGGTGCAGGAGTGACAGAGTTGAAAAGAGAAGAGGAGGGGAAAAGGTATGGAAGAGAGGAGAGGAGAGAAGAAGAGAAACAAAAGGTTGAGACAAGAGTAGTGAAGGAAGGGGGACAAGAAGGAAAGTCTTGGTTCCAATATCAACTTCACACATGTCATTTCTGTCTTAACCCACCTTCTAAGTATTCTGCTACCTTTCAGTAAAGCTATATGTTGACAACTAAACATTCAACACATATGGGAGATGTTTAAGACTCAATCTATAGCACCATTCTTCTCCCACATGCAACTTTCTAATTATAAAGTTGCCTGTTTAATATTAAGTCTCTCAACCATTCCTCAGAAGCAGAATTCCAGTTTCTTTGTAACAAAAGTAATACTAACTTCAAGATTTCATCTGACTTTTTTTTTTTTTTTTTTTTTTTGGTTTTTCGAGGTAGGTTCTCACTCTGGCCCAGGCTGACCTGGAATTAACTATGTAGTCTCAGGGTGTCGTTGAACTCTCGGCGATCCTCCTACCTCTGCCTCCCGAGTGCTGGGATTAAAGGCGTGCGCCACCACGCCCGGCTCTGACTTTATTTTTAACAGATTTTCTTTGCAACTATAGTGTTATATGTGGGAGTGAGTTATGTTCTTTTCCTGAGGCATATTACTCTTCTGCTATAATGGTGCCATAATCTTTGTAATGCTACCCAAAATTTGCCAGCCCTTTTTTATGCAGGTGCCTCATTATTCACTCATATTATTTTTTAATTGGATGACTACATTATTTTTCTAATTATTTCACTTTAACCAATCCAGTCTTCTCACAAAAATAAAGTGATTTTTATTTTATTTTATTTTTTTACTTTATATAATTTTCAAGGAAACTAAACTATGTTTTCCCCATTCACCTTTCCTAACAGAGGTTCCTGTCTTATTTTCTTCACTTTACATTTTTTGGTCATTTTATTCCCTGATTCTGTTTGTGAGATTTACTCTCATTTCTATGCTGACTGAATTTCCTCTCAGATTCTCTCTCTTCTTATCTAACAGGGCTTTTAAAGCACATTATCAATTTCCATACATGTCATATATTCTGATTATCATTATCCATATAATTTCATTCCCTCTTCTGAATTTTATAGAAAATGTCCAATTTCTTTGGTATTAACTACCATAGCGTTTAATCATCACAGAGCTTTTCACAAATATTTGTTTTGGCATCCCAACTATAATATAAGTGTTAGACTAAGGGTTTTTTTTTTTTTTTCTAAATATACTCAATGAATAACCAGACAAACAGAAAACATCCCACAGGGACTTTATAAGTGATATTAAAACTAAAAAGATTTTTCTATTACAGTGGCTTGAAGGAAAATAGACTTGAGTGTTGAATGTCCACCTAGAAGGGAATTTGCCATGTAATTCCAAGACCTCCCTTTCTTCCACAGTGATTAGAACTTTGCTGGGAGCAGCAGGGATTATGCAGAGAGAAATGGACCACGTTCTATGTGAAGGTTATTTATTATACTCTGTATCAAAAATATAATACTGTTTTTAGGTATTGGTTACATTTTCCCTTTGGATATACATGGCATTATTAAGTGTCTGGAAAGTACAAGTTCTGTATTGACGTATTTAAATACAGGATTGTGTTTTGCATAATATATTGCTGGCCATGTTCTCCAAACTGGCTCCTGAAGGCTCCTACTCTTAAAGTACAATCTTCTTTAAGAAGCACAGCAATGAATATGCATGTTAAGTCCCTGTATGTCCAGGCATATAACATTTGTTACTGCCTACTCTGTGACACTAACCTGCTTAGATATCTCTTGGGATCCCTTACACCTTGTCAATTGAGCTAAATAGGGCTCAAGTTTGAATGGGAGACTGTCCTCACGTCAGACATACTGTGAAGGGAAGCTGAGATTCAACCCTTATCATTAGCTCAGGCATTTTCGCAAGTATTTTTCATGCTATTTTCCCATGCACCTCATGTATTTTAGGAAGCTCCTGAATGAATGCCTACTTTTAACTGTTTTGCTACATTGATTAGAATGGTGAGTTAATATTTTTATCAATTGATATTTTAATGTATCTGTTTTAGACACAGGTTTTAAGAGTTTGGAAAAATCAAAGATAATAGGAATATAGAATTTGTACCTTCTAGGCACATGTACAAGTTGAGTAGGTTAGTCAACATGACTCTAAGTATGGGTTTACAAACTACTCTCCAAGAATGTTTAAGACCATTTAATTAAATTATTTCTGATGCTAGTGTGAATTTTCCTGGTAACCTTCAAATGTTTTAGAGGGTTTGTGAGACTGGATTGATTGAACTCATATTGTAGTTCTGGCTAGGAGACTGGAAATGAGTTTCCTATGCCCCTTCATGATCATTTTATTGGATACACCAAAAGATGTGTTAGAAGAAACTTCACTTCGAAAACAACTGAGAATCAGCCACAAATGGACTCAGGATCAGCTGGATGCTACTTATTGATGCGTATTGGGGACAGCAAAAAGATATTCTCCTGTCTCTGCTGTATGCAATTTGATTCCAAGTGAAAATGCTTTTTTTTTTTTTTTTTTTTTACTTATTTTGAGTATCAACATATTCACTCATTCAGATACAAATAATTTCATTGTGTTTGCATTTAAGGACAATCAAATTTGAGAATCTGGTCAAGATCTAAGGCAGGTTTCCCTCTCCCAAAGGATGAGGTTTTAATGCCACAGTTTCCCACAGCAGGTAAACTGAACCAATAGATCTCAGGAAGTTCACAAGGTTTCACATTCAATCAGAAAAAAAAGAGAACAAAGGAACGACAGAATGAGAGACAAATGATGTGACCAGGTATTGCAAAGAAGGTTCATTAGAAAATAAAGACAAATGCAGGAAAGATTCTCCTGAAAATGTGTTTGCATCTTGGTAGACATATCTGTACTGTCCCTCTTACCTGGAGTACCTGCATTTGTGTGTGTGTGTGTGTGTGTGTGTGTGTGTGTGTGGTATGTTTGTGTGTAGGGAGGTTACAGCAATACCAGTGAAATGACGTCCTTTGTTCTCAGAGGTTGACATCCAAACAACATAAATTTTAAATCTCTTTCATTTTTTAATTTTCTTTAAATATTTATTTATTTATTTGAGAGAGAGAAAAAAGGAAGACAGAGAGAATGGGCATGTCAGGGTCTCCAGCCACTGCAGAACTCCAGACACATGCATTTCCATTGTGCATCTGGCTTATGTGGGTACTGGGAAATTGAACCTGGGTCCTTTGGGTTACAGGTAAGTGCCTTAACTGCTAAGCCATTTCTCCAGCCCAAATCTCTTTCATTTTAGGACACATGTTTCCCTCTTTCTCTGAACAGTCATTGAGAAGCTTAATTAATGAATTAGTATTTGCAGACATCTTTGATATCCTAAGATGAAAGCTTTTTGTGTGAGGGGAAAACTTAGCACCAGCAGGAGATGGTCCTCTTGGTGACAAGATGTATGAAGTGCTAAGCTGAAATACATTTGACATCTGCAATTACAGGAGTTTGATCCCATTTTTCTGCTGTTTATATCATGTTCATTATTTTGGTGAATATGAGGCTAATAGAAAAAGTAAATTCTCATTGGCCAGAAACTATTGGTATCCAAACACATATACACACTCTGAAGTGGTTAAGGCAGGTGCAAAGTTTATGGGCAGCCTCTTTCTGGAGCAATAAAAGCTTCTTTTATTTCAAATTCTCTTTTTACACCAGTTGCTATTACTCTGAAAAGCTCCTGGCATTTCGAAGGCAATAAGCAGGGCATAAAATCCATTCTTTTCCTGAACAGGTCCTGTTCCTGGGACTGCTTTTAAACTGACTAGTTTACAGCAGAGAAGCAGGCTGCTGGGGCTCCTGCAGAAACTCTCAGGAAAGGCAGGAGACTAGAGACCTGCTAACTAGCAGAGTTAAGTACACAGTTTTTAGATAAGTTACTGAGTGCATCTGTCATAACTTTCTTATACTACTGAAATCTTTTTGGGTTTGAAATGTTAAATTGTCAAAACTGATGTTGGTTGTGGATAGAAGTAAGGACCTATATGTAAATCCCCATTTCTCCACAGAATACCTCATTCTTAATATAGGTTCACTGTAATTCTTCCATTAGAGAAATCTCAAGGCTTTATTCCTTCTCAGTCTGTAGTATGGAAATAATAGAGTTGGAAAGTATCTAGTGCTGTTATTAAGCAATAAACTGAGCGTTCTGTCTGATGAAAAAAGATGGCCTACAAAGGCTGTGGTAGTAGGACATTGAAAATTCCAACTGGAACTGAGATGGAAGCCAGCTCCCTGCTGGCTAGCTATCAAAGTGCTGGAAAAGGGGATGAAAGGCATCAACATTGTGAGCAAACATTGGATCCTACAAGCTACAAAACTCAACCAGCCAGGAAGGATGTATCCACCAATGCAATAGTGGCATACGAGTTATAGGGGTAATCAAATGCTAACTGATTAGATATGAGGTCCATTCACTGGGAGGGAAATCATGCCTGGTACTGAGAGCCAAGTCAAAAGCTTTGAAGGTCCTATTTGTGAGAGTGAATGTTCCCCTTTCTATGACTAAATAGAGAAGTTATAACCATTAAAATGCCTTCTAAATGTGTATGTTTATCCATTTTGTTCAATGCTGCTCTCACTTTCAGAGAACCTACATTTTACAGATGGTGGCACAAATAATGGAAAGGTACATAAAAAAGACAATAGAAAGCAAAGTACCTAGAACTGGACTGGTGATCTCTATCATACCTCTTAGGACCCATGAAACATGGCAGAAGACATGGTAGGTTAAATATAAGCACTACACTCACTGAAGAGATTCAAAACTATTCACAGCAAACAATTAGAGGCTGCTGAGAGCACAACAGTATTGAAGACTTCTAACACACACTCTAAAGCTCATGAAATATTGTAAAAGAGGAGTTAGAAAGAATGTAAAAGGCACAGGCTAAGAAGACATTCTGTGAGGCACAGTACTCCTGACTCTAAATACTTGGTGCATTCATGACCCCACAGTGATAACTAATACATCATTAATGAAAATCCTAAAAAGAAATGGGTGGGGGACAGGGAACAAAGAGTATAATCTGATGGGAATATGACGGATTTATTGTATGTTCATATATTATATTCCCGATTAAAATTATTTTAGCAACTTACCAAAAAAGACACCCTATATGGTATCATTTTATTTTTAAAACTCACACCAATTCATACCTCAGCATATATTATGGAGTGTGTGATGGACAGCAGGATACCCATAAGCCCTTCGTTCTTGACAGAGAGACAATGGCTATTCTTACGTCTAAGAGAGGTTGTATCTGGTGTGCTGATGTCATAGGCTTGCCATACCCATGACAAGTACAGATATTTCAGTAGCAGGAAAAGTACAGATCTTAGAGTAGCTAAACCACCACCAAAAAAAAAAAAAAAAATCTGAGAATAAAGTAAGCTCATAGATTGAGATTAATCTGGAAAATGAATACACATTTCTACTGATTGCCAGATCTTGCCTTAAGTTAGTTCTTTTTCATGCCCATAGCATGGTAATACCTATGGAACAAAGTGAAAGAATTATGATTGCTAGAAGTTATAATTATTCCAAAATTAGTAAATACTTTCATAGAAAAAAATATTAAATTCATAAACTAATGTGGTCTGGAAATAGGATAATATTCTTAAATTTCTTTTACAGACTTCTGTAGAGTAATAAACATCATCTGTGTGACTATTCTGCTCACTTGGAAAGAGGGTGCTGACTTTGTTAAACATCTCTGGTCAAGACCTTTATTTATCTACCTGATTATTCAAACCAACAACACAATTCTTAATGTGGGTAAGTTGGCATTCATACTAGTCATGATGGTGTATCTTATCTCCAACTCAAACTCTTTTCTCTCCCCATTGTTAGCACCCATGTGGCATTTGCTACCTCATTCTTCTCATCTCCTCTCTAAGTCTTTACAACACTCAGTTTTCAGGGACTAATAACAGATGAAAGGATAATGCTTGGCACAGGAGTTCAAAGTTTAAAGGAAGGGCATTTCATACCCAAGAAATAGAATAGTATACCTAAAATCACACTCATTGGTGTTAATAAATGTTGTGTAACATTGTCTACTTCTGTTGAAGGTGAATGTATCTGCTTTGAATTCTTAGTATTTACCTCTTGTCTTGTCACTGACTGATGTCTAATATAATACTCAAACAAGAAAGTACATCTGTTATTTCAGTCTGAAGATCAGGAAATATAAGTCCTCAAAATGTTTGTTTCAAGAATTGGCAAGATTTAGTACTAGCATCATTAATTTTAAATGTTTTGATTATGTACATATCTAGAATTTATACTGAAAAAAAACCTGGATACTATTTCAGTAACATCTTTACATATAATGACATCATCAACTAGAGAGTTACACTTAACTCAAAAGGGTAATTTTATGTACAAAAATTGTACATCATCATTGTTTGTGCACTTCTTACTGAATTTTAGATTTTCATTATAAAATCTCATAGTAAAATCTTTACTACAAACATATGTGATAGTTAAAGTTTTCAGTTCTTAATACCATTAAGTAGTTGACTAAGTAAATGGTTAGAGGCTTCAGCAGCCAATGTGGATTTTCATTATAAATTGTGTTTATTTTATTTATTTGACTAAGAGAGAGAAAAACAGGCTGGAGAAAGAGAGAATGGGCATGCCAGGACCTTCAGCCACTGTAAATGAACTCCAGATGCATGCACCACCTTATGCATCTGGCTTACATAGGTCCGGGGGAATCACACCTGGGTCCTTTGGCTTTGCAGGCAAGTGCCTTAACTGCTAAGCCATCTCTGCAGCCCTCATTATAAATTTTAGAGTCTACCATTTATAGCATCCTATATTTATAAATTAGATTTTCATTACTGTAAGGTTCAGAAGTGACCACAACCACGCAAACCATTCTGTGGCAAGGATGAAAGCTTTATTCAGGAAAAGCATGAGCTGCCAGGGCTGACTCACAAGAGTAGCACAGCCCACCTGAGTTCCTCAGGTAGTAGGCTTTATAGGGCTTTCAGCTGGGAGAAGGTGAGGAAAGGAAGAGTTGAGTGGAGATATAAGATAGCCAGGGTGTGACACCAGAACAGTGACCAGGTAATTTACAAAATAAAGGGGCAGGAAACCACGACCTGGGGCATTGCAGGCAAGGAGAGGATAATGGCTGGGTAGTTTCTTAAGGAATGGGGATAATCTACCTCCTTTGTCAGCATCCTGCTGTCCTTGGTGACTCCATACTGAGGCCTGTCAGACCTAACAATTACTATCGAATATATTGTGCACAATAAACACAGGCACCTTCCATAAAAGCAATACATGACTTATAGAGATAGCTCAGTTATATGAGGACCTAATTTCTACACACCAATTTAAGGTGTGGATGTTGTGGTTCAGGCTTATTATCCCAAAGCTAGATAGGAGGAGACAAGAGGATCCATGGGGATCACTGGAAAGCCAGTGTAACCTCATTGGTGAGCTCCAGTCCAATGAGAGACCCAGGAGGTGGATGACATTCCTAAGTATGGCACCAGAAACTCTTCTTCAGCTTCCATGTACACACATAACCACACATACACACATACACACACACATACATGTTTTCTTTGACACACAAAGACACACACATGCATGTGTAATATACAGTATTTTCCTGAATTTAAAACATTATAAAATTATTATTAATATTATTTATTCATCCATTACTTTAAAATTGGATCTATATACACAGTAGAGCTATAAACAACGGAAATGATTTCAATGAAACCTGACAAAGTTTATTAAATTATATCTTCCTCAACAAACATCAATTTCTATACTTATAATTTACTTCCTTAAAGCCAAGGTTGCATCTATATTTATGAAAACTGATTTATTTTGCTGTTTTTTTACATGTATTTTCAAATGTTAAGACAGGCCATCTTTTCAAACTAAAGTTTAAAAGCATATAGCCCCTTTTCAGGAACCTCTGTGTTTTCTCAAATGAGGGCTGTGATTTGTAAGTGCATGCATCTACAGGAGCATAGGTATATCCTTTTTATTATTCCTATTCTGTTTATAATCTTTGAAGAACTCACAGCACTGGTTGCATTCATTTCAACATTTACACTGATTTTATGTCTCCACCACAGCTCATAATGAATACATCTCCATGAATTTTTTCTACACAGGCAGTCTTGAAGTTTACATTTTGTAGTTTTTAGTATCTGGATGCATGGAACATTTTTTACTTAAGGAAATTGAAATGTTGGGGTCTTCACATACTCTCAAACTTAGAAAGGCTCCTGGAAAAGCAGAGTGGATAGCTTAGCAGACACATCATTTTACTAATGTTTTAAATTTATTTCATATATTCAGGGACATGGTCTCTAAGTGGAGACCTTGGAAGAGAGGCTACATGGGAAAACTATTACACATGATTTCTACTCCTCAATATACACTGTTAAAACAAGCTTACAAATATGAAAGCAACCAAATAAACAAATACAAACCAACACAATCTGAGATGTAAGACAAGTAATTAAAAGAAATCATCCCACAGTGGGAATTCCCTGGAAGATCACAGAATATGTTCTAGACATGGTATTACATTATGCTCACTGCTGTGGGACATACAGACATTCTAAGTGAGGAAAGGGTAATAGTGTCGGGAAGAGAGTGCAGTAGGGCTCTTGAGAGAATAAAAAGTGACTATCATGAAGTATGAAAATAGAAGTATGAGACTGCACAGGAAACAAGCCATTCCATGACCTGGCTTCCCATGCAAAATGCGTAAGGTTTATTTTAGTCATTCACAGTAAATATTTGAATGGAAAGCAATCTATGTTGAGATATTGAGGTATTGAGAAACAACTAAACTACACACACGAGGTTAAAATAGTGCTGATTAGAGCAGAGCTCATGGGGGGGATAGCCAGAAGTGCAATCAGGATAGGACTATAATGGACTTAGGGATTATGAAGAGTTTGAGTCACATATAATTTTCCATCTGAATCAATACTTTGAGTGCACATGAATTATGCATCACTGATAACTATAAGACCAGCCTGGACCACCCAAGAACATAAGGACACCCTGATGATCATAAAGGTTATACCTACTCACTCTTGTCTGTTCCAAAACCAGGAAGTGTATTGGAATAAAGCTTTATGTATAATACTGAGGAAGACATGAAGGCCGAGAACAATTTAATCCACACGTGAACTTTCTTTTCTTAAGAAAACTCCTTTTCAGGACTGTAAAGATAGCTTAGAGGTTAAGGTGTTTGCCTGCAAAGCCAAAGGATCTAGGTTCAATTCTCCAGGATCCATGTAAGCCAAATGTACAAGGGGGCATGCATCTGGAGTTCGTATGAAGTGGCTGGAGGCCCTGGCATACCAGCACCCATTCTCTCTCTCCATCCCTCCCACTTTCTCTTTGTCAAATAAATAAAATATATTAAAAAAAAAACTCCTTTTGGAGTATTGTAATACTTAACTCCAATTGTTTTTTAACATGTCTATTTATTATTTATTTATTTATTTATTTATTTATTTATGAGAAAGAGAGTGAGTGAAAGAAAGAGGAAGATAGATAGAAAGAGAAAGAGGGGTGCCAGGGCCTCCAGCTATTGCAAACAAACTCCAGACACATGTGCCACATTGTGCATCTGTTCTGGGGAATGGAACATTGGTCTCTTGGCTTTGCAGGCAAGCAAGCACCTTAACCATCAAACCATCTCTCCAGCCCTCCAAATCAATAGTAAATAGTTGCTGATCGTGAGCCCAGGTGTGTCACATCCAAATTGTTAAGGATGAACACCACACATTAATTGCCAGATGTTTCTAACTCAGAACCCATGATAGGAAGTAGTAAAGGAGAGCATACCTTTTTCAGAGAATCATTTATGTCCTAAATTTCTTTATTACAACCTGTCCAAGTACTTTGTGGAAACAAGTCCTTTCACTTGAATAAATAAGACTCTCTTGTAGTTGACATAATAATTATGTGCAAGCAAATGTATACTGTTAGGATACCTGAAAATTATGTTGTGTTTAAGCAGACCTTTATACAATATTGTTTACATGATTAATTTATTTAGCAAACTCTTCTTCAGAAAAATTTCAAGGGCAAACTTCAATCCCAACACCTTCTGAGTTACCAGTGTGTCCATATTAGAGAAGGTCCAAATTAATGAGTTTTCACAGAGCAGAGTGTTGAGCTGTCAAGGCCAAAACACTGATAATGTAAGGCTGTTTTAATCTTAGGGAATAAATGAAGTTTTCTAGACTGAAGCTCATCTACCAGATATTTGTATTTCATGTTCTTAATAAATGTTCATTAAAACATGTTTCATTATTAATTACACAGACTGGCATTCAGAGCTCCAGTAAATTGTGTCCTTATTATAATATACATAGTTAATTACAGAAGTTTGGCAGTAAAGCTTATTTTTGTATAGCAGTTTTATTAGGTGTGTCATATGGTGAAAAAATCACAGAGTCATATCTCTCCATGCATCAAGATGCAGGAGCATGCTGGAGTGGAAACTGCTGTAGTATGTGGTAACACCTCAGATTTACAATAACCCATTTTTATTATGCTTTATTTAGCATTAGTCTTGTTACTGGCCACTGACATTGGACATTCCATGGGCATCATCCAGTTTGTGTCTTTATGGACAATCCATCCACAGTGATTTTTAGTGGCTCTGTCTTGATATAAATCCTTTCCAGAATGAAAATTGTGTTCAGGCATGTGGGTGTTTCTACTTGGTTAGAATTTTTGAAGAAATGTACTTGTGAAATGGGAACAACTTCACACATAATCAATGGGAGGCTAACCAGAAACATGGCAATACACTGCTTTTAAGGGACAATGGGAGTTTGGTTGCAGAGGAATAGGAGTTCCCATAAGCTTATTAAGTCAGTATAAGGGAGAAGTGTGGTGTACTATGCTTGGAAGGTACAAGAACACAGGTTATTAAACCACGTTTCTCATACTTACAACTCCGTGGCCTTAATCAAGCTAAAACTCCAGGGCTCAGATCTATTGTGCAAAAAATCAGACGTTCTTATCTGTTTCACCTTGCTGACTTGTCAGGCAAAGACCTACTGCTGTGTCTGGCACCCAGGAACCCTCACTGTGTCTTTCTTTATGCCTTCACTTTCCTCAACAAGGTGGATTTCTCAGCCCGTGAAGTTTGCTTCCCATTGGATCTCGGCTGCAATTCTCCTTTACCTAGGATTATGTTTCTATGGTATTATATTATTTGTTCCTCAATGATCTTCATAGCATCAAGTTTTAGTGATTTTTTTTGCGGGGGGGCATAAAGGAAATGGTTGACAACAGATAACATACTCCTTACCACTGAGCTGGGACTGAGCATGGCAGTCCTCAGAGGACACTAGGAAAGAAGATTAACAATGAGTTAAGCTTTAAGTAAATGAGATTTATATTGCTGTCATATGTGATATTCTATGGCAACCTTTTCTTGTGTTGTAGAATAAAAGCGGGTATTTGATAACTTTTGTTGTGATACTTAATCTTGGTTATACTTTTTGATTGAAAATTACCTAAGAAATTAGTGAAAGCAAATCTCCTGGTATGTCCGCAAGGGTGTTTCCAGAGAGGATTAATGGAGGTGAAGTGTCACTTGAATGTGGGCAGCACAGCCATGTATGAATGGGGCTCATGTGAAATATAAGAAGGGAAAGAGAAAGGTGGCAGTGCACACAGAGGCTTCCTCTGTGTGTCTTTGTCTCTTTCTCTGTCTCACTTTCTTCTTTCTACCATGAGGGGAGGGGGTCAGCCTCTATCACATGCTGGCCTACCCACCAAGATGCTCAGATTCACCACAGACTCCGAGGCAGTGGAACCAAGAACTGTGGAATTACAAGTTGCCCTAAATGTTTAATCTGTCATGTTGTTTATGCCAGGTCTCATGTCACCACACGGGACGACTAACACTTTTGGTCAGAAACACTGGGCAAAATCTCATGGCAGGATAACTGTCTCATTAACAATGTCATTCCATGTCACAATTAAACACAAAAACCTCTTTTATCACTGAAGGCCACTGACCTAGTTAGGGCACGGATTTTGTGTTTGTTCATGAAAATGTTCTTGTGAAACCTGGAAACGTCACTTCATGCTTCCATGGAAATATCTAGTAGCATGTTGGGTTTCTTTCAGTTCTAGAGCTGCATGTTGTACATTAAACTTGGGACTTTTCACCTAGTCTAATCAGTCGTCAGTATTACAATCTTCTGCCATTCAGGCCTGCACATGACTATGTGTTTCATAATTTTGTGTACCACTCTGGAAAGTGACATGTATTGCTTTTTTATTTCCTTTCATTTGTTTATTTCTTTGAACAATATTTTTTCTAATTTTATTTATTGTAGTTGAGAAATTACAAGTCAGTTTGTCTCTTTCACAAAGGAAGCAATCTGCCATAAAAATAAATAAGAAGAGTGTGCCATTTTTGTATAATGATACCTTCTTTACAAAATGCAATTTTGAATATATGAACATGCTTTGTATTTTAACATAAGTCTTGATTTTTGTGGGTGTTGTGATTTTTCTTTTCTTTCTTATTTGTTTGTTTTCTTTTTTGGCTCCAGAGAGGAGGCACTCTCATGCCTAAGCTTTGACAGTGAGCAGGCTTGATTTTAAACAAAGTTGAAATAATTAGCAGGGATAAGTAAAAAGAAAGAAGATTATGTATTCATATGAGTGAAAAATCACTTCTCAGTGACATGATAACAATGACACACACCATTAAATCACGTACATTAGGGCATAAACTGACCACCAGCTGGAGTGAGAAAGAAATCTCCCCTCCTGGTGTAATATTGTATAGTTAAGTAAATTTGAGGATTATATGTCTTCTTTTACAACATTCATTACCATCTAGAATTAAAGACAAGCTCCTGGTTCTTGGTTGTCTCTCTCCTCAAGCACTCGAGTGGAGAAGTCAAGTGCACACTGCCTCACAGATACAGACTCCCCAGTGCCTGTCTGTAGGCTTCCTTCTCTGACGTGTCTCCAGGGAAGAGTGATGTGGCCCACCATTCTTGTCCTTTCTAGTGCCAGTGACACTGAATAGTTGGGTGTTCAATAACAGGTAAATCAGGACAAACATCAGCTTCCAAACTGGTTTAGAGCCTGCCGTTATTTCTTCTTTCATGCATGTGATGTACCATAAAATGAAAGAAATATTAATGCTAATTACTTAACGGTGCTATAGATGTGGTCTAGCATTCTTCTAGGTAATAATATAGGACTGAATAAAGATAAATCATGGACAGACAAGAGCCATTGGCAACATCAAAACGAATAAAACTTGACAGAAACAAAGGTTGGAAAAGATGATTTCAGGTTGGAGAGATGAACCATTGGTCAAGTGTGCTTCTTGTACAAGCAAGAAGGCCTGAAACTGTCTCAACTTGAATATCCAGGTCCCATGTAAACAGCTGGGTATGGCCACAAGTGCTTATAACCAAGTCCTTCAAAGGGGAGGAGAGATCAGGTAACCACTGTGACTCACAAAAGATACATTTCTTCGGTTCCTTCTCTTAGAACTTCCCCTGACTTTTGGGGGACATACTGCAGGTTTTTATTACTTTTTCTTTTTCTTTTTAGTGTTTTATTTTTTTACTGTTGAGGTCCCAACAGTCTCTTATTTTCAGCTTTTTCAGTTTTGATGAGTTTTGAGTCTCCTTATTGTATAACACTGTTTCCATAGAGAAGATTTTTCTGGTTGGCAGTGAAAACCATACTAATATTCTTCACACCACCTCCTGTGTAATGTTCCCCAGGCCTTGCCACATATGAAAATGAGGGCTCAACCAGACCTTTCTCTTCTCATCCCCTTGGTTCTTGGGTCACCTTACCACCATCTGTAAAAAGAAACTCCTCTAACCAAAGCTGAGAATAGCATTAAACATTGGGCAGAAAAATACATGTTTAGGAGGAAATTTGGTAGGCTCAACATATCCATGATCAGCTGTAATGTCTCACTTGGGTCTATGTCTTTCCAAGCCTTAGACTTTCCACTTGATTTTCAGTACCAGGAACGAATTCCCTCCCATTAAGTGCACCTCAAATCCAATATCAAAGCTGTTGGTTACTGCCATAATTTATGTGCCTGCCACTATTGCCCCCATAGGCAACATTTGCCTCCTGATTGATTGTGTGTCTTGTCAGATTGACTGCTTGTTAACAGAGTTTGATGTCTTCCATCTGCCAGCAACCTGTATAATACTTTCTAGTACTAGCTACGTCAGGAACATTTCTGAAGGTCCCCAGGGACTACTTAACCTCTACCAAGAGACCTGTAAGTTTCCCCAATAGACTATACTATGACTTAATACCCTCACACTGGGAATCAAACTCCCAGCAAATGAACCCTTGTGGGACCAACCCAAAAATCACACTTTTCATATATGTATATTAAATAACTTTTCTAAAGAGTCAGTGGTTAAAAGAGAGACGATTTTTAAAATTTAAAATTTTAAAACACTTTAACATAATGGGAATAAAGCTATAAATTGCCCAAACTAATTTGATGCAAGAACAGAATATTCATGGACATTTGTAGCTACAAAGGAAATATCCAAACAGGACACCCAAAATAAATTACTTATTTTTTGAACTAGTAAGTTAGTAAAGGGAAAACAAGGTTAGAGGAGGCATTTGGAAGGGGATAATAAAAGAGATGAGGCAACAAAGATATTCAGTGAAACAATGTAAGCTCTTAGAAAAGTTCAAGGAAAAAAAGACAAACTTTTAGTTAGGTCAAACATGAGGAAAATCACAAAACAAGTTATAAGAATTAGAAATGAGGGCTGGAGAGATGGTTTAGTGGTTAAGGTGCCTGCCTCCTTAGTCTAAGAACGCTGGTTCCAATCTCCAGCAGTTCCAATCTCCAGGTCCCACATTTAGCCAGATGCAAAGTGACGCAAGGGCGCTATGCCTCACTTGACCACAAGAGGACACAAGCATCTGGATTTCATTTGTAGCAGCTGAGAGGCTGCTGGCAAGCCCGTCTCTGTCTTCCTCTCCCTCTCTCTCTCTGTCTCTCTCTCAAAAAAAAAAAATAATAGTAATTAGAAATGAAAAAAAAATGACTATTGATCTTCTAGAAATAAAAATACACATATTAAATAAAGCCCAACAAATTGGGTAACAGATAAAACAGACAAATTGCTAGAAGTATACAACTTACTAAAACTGACTTACGTATAAGTAGCTAATCTGGATAGACTGACTTGCAAAAGGTGAATTTGGAATTAAAAAAAAAAAATCAGTTATTCCTTTAGGCTCCACAGGTGAATTCTACCCAATATTTAAATGTAAGCATAATTGCCCACAAACACTCCAAATACTGAGAGAAATATCTCAGTTTATTGTCAGAAGTCAGTTCAGTCTAGACTCCAGTGCAGATGAAAACACTTCATTCAAAAGTTCATTCATCACAGCATAGCAAGATATTGTGCCTGACACATTCTGCATCAAACATTGTGTCCAAGTGGATTTCTCCTAGAATGCACAATATATGAACATCAGAAAATAAACAACTATAGTATCCCATATCAGTAAAATAAGCAACATTAGAACAAAATATGATAACCTTAAAAGATGCAGACACACACTTAAGAAAATGTTCAGCATCCCTAATGATCAGGAAAATGCAAATTAACACAACTATAAGATTCCACCTTACCCTGGTAAGGATAGCAAACATTAAAAAATCTAATGAAAATAAATGCTGGTGAGGTTGTGGAGAAATAGGAACCTTCATTCACTGTTGGTAGGAATGTAAGATGGTACAGCCACTATGGAAAACAATATGGAGACTCCTAAAAAAGGTTGACTATAGACTTACCAAGACACCCAGTTATTCCCTTACAGGGCATTTACCCCAAAAGCTCCATGCCATAGTTAAGAGATTTTCTCAACCATGTTTATAACTGCTCAATTCAAAATAGCTAAGAACTGGAATCAACCAAGATGTCCATCATTAGATGAATAGATAACCAAGATAAGGTATATCTACATGATGGAATTCTACATAGCAGTAAGGAAAAATGACACAATGAAAATTGAAGAAAAATCTTGGAACAGATTATTCTCAGTGAACTCACCCAAGCTCAGAAAGATAATCATTGCATGATCTCACTCATCTGTGGCTCCTAACCTGAATCTGTTTGAGATAAAATATTTCTAGATTTAAAAATGATAAAACTGTGCTTGTGGATGTTGTGATTGTGCATCTAAATATCTTAAAACTCAAAACAAATATCATTATGAAATAAGTTTTTCAAGACTGTAGAACATAGTATCAATATATAAACATGTTCTGTTTCTATACAGCATAACTAAAACTTCAAATTAAAATTTAGAAACAGCTTTTCCATTTATAATAATATCAACAATATTTAAATGCTTAGGGATAATTAAGCACAGAAAACGCAAGATGCAAACATCAAAATATTGTTAATGTAAAGAAAGTCCAAATAAATGGTAAAATATCTCATATTCATTGTGTAGAATAGCTGATATAATCAAGCTATTATTGATCTGAAGAGTCAATGTAATTCTTACCAGATTTCTTGTAGGCTGTTTTTATAAAAGTTGCCAAATTCAAAAGTTCATATTGAAATGCATGTGGTCCAAAAAAATGTAAGTTTCACAGTTCCTTTTGTGTATGTGCATGCGTGTGTGTGTAGTAGTAGTATATCTGGATTTGCAGGTGACATGTGTGTGGCATATGCACTTATGTGTATAGATGTGCATGCCCCCATGTGCCCACAGTCAGAGGCCAGAGGCCAGAGGCCAGAGGAGAATGTTGTATTTTCTTCCTGTCACTCACTATAGTTCTCTCACGCATTTTCAGAGCTGCTATTTTTCTGCCAGTGAGCCCAAGTGATTTCTTGGTCACCCCCCACCCCACATATATAGGACTGTGGTTACAATCATGTAACCACAGCCAGCTACATGAGTGCTGGGAAAGAGAATATTTTCAGGTGCTCTCAGGCTTTCATGTTTTCCTGGCAAACACTTACCCACTGAGACATCTCTCCAGCCCTCACTCCTCTGCATTTATATATATATATATTTTTCAGGGCTGGAAAGATGGCTTAGGGGTTAAGGCACCTACCTGCTAAGCCTAAGAACCCGGTTCCAATCTCCAGGTCCCACGTTTAGCCAGATGCAAAGTAATGCAAGGGCGCAATGCCGCACTTGCCCACAAGGGGTGCACGTATCTGGATTTTGTTCATAGCAGCTGAGAGACTGCCTGTGTGCCCATTTTCTATCTGTCTCCCTTTCCCTCTCTCTCTGTCTATCTCTCTCTGTGTCTCTCTCCAAAAATTACAAAAAAAAAAATAATAATATATATTTCAGCTAAACATCAACAATAAAGACTCTGTGGAATTTTTTAATAAGCAATGATCAATATGATATATTGAGTTCAGAGATAAACCTACCATCACTCCATGAGACCCTGTCTTAAAATAAATAGAACAGAATTTTTTTTTTTTAATGTGGCTAAAATAGAACAACACAGGGGTAGGGCAAGAATACAGCGTTCATGGTGATCACGACACCAGAAAAAGGCTGAAGGAGATAAACACAGAGAACATCCAACTCCAACTAAGCCAGATATCCAGAGACACAGAGGCTCCCAAAACCGCATCACTGAAGCAGAACTAAAATTACTCCAATGTGGCTCAGGGAAATTCATGGAAGAGGGGGCAGAAAGATTGTTAGAGTCACAAGTTTGGGCATTATGCATAGAGACTGGGGCCTACCCACCAGCACTCTTGACTACCCCCACAATGCATGACTCACATTCCCCATTGATGAGGGTCCCTTTGGAAGAGGGAGGATAGGAAGGAGGACAATGGAACCAATTCTATGAATGTAAAATCAGAATAATATGTGGCTAAAGATTACCAGGCAAGATGGTAGATGCTGACCATGTTGTGAAATTGGCTGTGGCAATACTTGAGCATAGCTTATTTTGGGGTGATGGTTGAACGTAGCAGTACACTGAATACTTTAGGTGTATTTTAAGGAGCATGAATATGTGAATTGTATCACTTTCGAGCCAAAATATAAATAAAGAACATGTGGCATGGAGCTGACTGCATGACCCATGAAGGAGATGTGCTGTCACTATCACCTGGGGTACAGAGAAGGGTTGAAATTTTTCACATTGAAGTAGATTCTGCCCTTTCTAGGCATTAGCACTGTACTGTCCCAACTCCAGTCCAGGAAGGTCTGCACTTATTTCTCTTAATATGGTAGTTGGCTCCACTGGGTCCATGGAAATGGGGGAAAGATATCCAAGTACTCTATGAATTAACAAATTAGCTATACTATCCCTTATAATAAAATATAATTCTGGGGCTGGAGAGATGGCTTAGGGGTTAAGGCGCCTGCCTGCTAAGCCTAGGAACCCTGGTTCCAATTTCCAGCAGTTCCAATCTCCAGGTCTCACGTTTAGCCAGATGCAAAGTGACGCAAGGGCACAATGCCGCACTTGCCCACAGGGGGTGGGGCATAGCATCTGTATTTCCTTCACATCAGCTGATAGACTGCTGGCACGCCCATTCTCTATCTGTTGCTCTCTCCCTCTCTCTCTGTCTGTCTCTGTGTCTCTCTCCAAAAATAAATAAAATTTTAAAATAATTTAAAAAATATAATTCTGATTTCTATCACCAACTCACTTCCTTTTCAAGGTCTTTCTTTCACATTTGTCTCCTATTACTACTCCTGTTGCTTCTCCTTTATACCTCTAAACTCCCTTCCCTTTTCCCATTCCTCTAGCCTGTCTTTTTAGCCCATCCTTCTGAGCCATGTAACATTATTTTTCATGTTCAATATCAGATAGAAGCAGATATCAAAATAGTACACACTGCAGTATGAGTCAATTGTTCCCTTGTTTATCTTATCTATATGTGCAATGTTTCTTTTCAGGCAAAGTAACTTGCTGAGTCAAATTATATGTGGTTTCTTGTGTGCTTTCTTACTATGTACGATGAAGACAGAGGTACAATGGGTTTCACACACTCAATCCTGCTGACACAAGATGATTTTTGTAGCGGAATTGTATTATCTCTTTCAGATACGGAACAGGCACAATTGTCCTCTGTCCCCTCACTGCACCCCAGCAACATGTCTCCCATGACCTTGACAACCATCCATATCCCCAGCTATTTCCAAATACCGCCAAAGGACAAGAGTCACTGCTCACTGATAACTTTGGGAACTCAGCCTTCACAATGATATCTTACCTTTATCAGCTCTCCTAATGGGTTAGTTTCTTCCTCTATATGGTGAAAAGCAAGTTTGTAAAGAGATTCTGCAAAGGCCAAGGAGGCATCCTCATTTATGATTATATTCTTACTGTGGGATATGTATACTGTGACCACCCAAGTAAATATAGAAATTTCTATTTTGGTATTTGGATTCTATTCCATATGTGATAATTATAGTTTGACCTTTTTATGTTTTCCCCCTGAAAATTTAACAGAATACATTTCTTTGTTATTCTGTCTCACAATATAGTCTCAACACATTAGTTTTCTGTTTGATTTTAAAGCTAGCCAGCATCCAGTTTGGGAACAATCAGCAAATCTGAACAAAGTTCATTTAGGTGGTTTCTATTATAACTGGAGCAATAGCTTACCTAAAGACAAGTTATGAAGTTGAGCACAGTTTTCTAGGGCTTTATCCCTTTACTCTGAATAGTATTTCTCTTTCTTTTTATTGCAATTTGTGAGGTCAGTAAACAACTCCTTTGCATCAGCTGTGTAAGACATACTGCTAACAGCCAATAATTTCCTGAAGAGATGGCAAGGATAGAATCAGAAGAGAGAGGAGAGTAAAGAGTGCTAACAAAACCTCACATGTCAGCTATGCTCTGTAATCCCATCTTAACTGTATGAGAATCAAGCATTCAAGACAATTCCTGAGGGTCCAGTGTATCAATTATATGTATCAAAATGTTTCTTCAAGTTAGACATTATCACTTTGAATGTAATTTCTCCTTTCACACTATTTTAATTGTTACAAATTTCTTACTTTCTAGTATGACAGTTACCTCTGGAAAATATTCAACCTTTATTCACAGTGAAGTTCACAGAATATGTCTAACCCTTCTTATATATATAAATGAGATATATTTGTGAACATATTGGTTGTGGGTTACTGAACCCTACAAATTTTCTAAAATTAAATTTTTGTTTGTGTCTTACTGTCTGTCATAAGGCATAACTCAAAACCTTCTGCATAGACCTTACTTCATTTTTTTTTTCTTTCTTTGGTATCAAAGATTTAATATAGGGCCTCTGGCATGCTAGATAAGTGCCAGTCTTACCTTATTTTACAATTCCTTTTACATTCTACATGCAGAGTACTCATGTTTCAACCCAAAACAGCAGTTACCTTCCAATGGCAATTCTCTTTATGGTTAGGACAGCAAGGTACCTAAGGCCCCTTTGCAGAAGGTAGGGCTGTCTCCACAAATTCAGTGCACCAACTTCCCTTTCCAATGAACAGAATCAAAACTAGATGCTCACAGGAGCAAACCACTCATTATTTTCGACGCCCCACAGCTTTGCAGCATGGACAAGCCATCCCAAGGGTGGAAATTATCCCAACCTCTTGCTGTTGCTGCAGGAGATACGTGAACAGGGCCTTACATTTCCTGAGTGCCACTGTCAAGCCAGGTGGGCAAAATATGTCCTTTGGGGGTTAGAGCAGGGAAAGATCAAATGAGTCATATTTCAAACATTTCTTCCTTTGAATTAAAATGCAGAATTCCAGCCATATTTCAATTATTAGCTTGACATTACTCTTTAAGTAAATGACTGGCATTAACAAGAGAGCTACTACATTTTGAATCCATTGATTTTCTGCTTGGTGTAAACTCTAAACAACCGATTAGAAAGCTGTGAATCAGACAGACTCAGTGTACCTAATACATCCCATAGTACATTACAGACCAGAAACATCCAGATCTTTGGAGGTGAAATGAATTAAAAGCACATGATTGTTACAATTTCAGCATATAAATAGTAAGGACACCCTAGCTCTTATCGGGCAATTTAAAATATAGTCCACATTTTGTTATGCATATCAACCTAATACATAAAAGTACTGTGTTTAAAGGTACAAAGATATACAGATTTATTTTTCAAAATTGACCGTGAGATGAAATGAATACTTAATTGAACAGTTTCCTTTCCAATGACAAAATATGCTGATGTTGGCCTCCATTATTTTCATAAGCAGCAGGATATCTCCCAGGCTGTGCCTTACTGATAGCCACACACGACACACAGACTGTCCACATTTAACCTGGGTCCCCCTTTTCTCAATCACAGGAATTTATAATCAATTTAAAAAATATTCTTTGAATGAAGAGTTATTTGTCTTTTCTTAGCTTTATTACAAGCATTGAATATATGACCTTGGAGCAATGGCTTACCTTTCAGTATCTAAATCTCTCTATCTCTAACATTACATTAGTGAGGCAACAGCACACCCCAGATCATTGGAAAGGGTGAAAAGTGATTACATCAACACTGGCATGTTGCAGCAATCATGATGTTAGGAGAAAAGAAAAACATGTCATGGTGGTAAGGCTGTTTTCTTGTTAAACTGTGAAAAGTACATTCATTCTATCCTTGTTCTGAAATTTAAATATAATGACAGAGTTGAGGAAGAAAAATAAGACTTTACTTGACATGTTTATTTGACATATATATTACATCTGTTGATGTGAGCACCTGATAATAAGTTTTTAAATCTTTTGTTTGTTTGTTTGTTTTTGTTGTTGTTTTGTTTGTTTGTTTGTTTTTGTTTTTCAAGGTAGAATCTTGCTCAAGCTGACCTGGAATTCACTTGTAGTCTCATGGTGGCCTTGAACCCACAGTGATCCTCCTATCTTTGCTTCCCAATTGCTGGCAATAAAGGCATGAACAACCACACTCACACAAATCCATGTATCACTCAGGAAACTCTAGCAAGGAATATATCACACCAAACACAGGGAGCTTCAGCATGTGCACATGGAAACAAGTCTGAAATGATTGGTATACCTTCAGCTGCTATGAAGAGAAAGACATTGGTCTTGTGTGGATCTGGTCTTTTTTACTCACTGACCCTAACTTAAGCTACTTCTATCCCAAGTTCACTAGTCCTGTCCACTTTTGGGTTTAATGTCCTTGCCTCTCTGGTTTCTCCCAAAGAGATGGTGTATTCACTTCTTCCATTCAGTCACGCCAAAAACTGTCAGTAGATTCAGGATCATTTCTTCTCTCTTTCCAACAAAACAATTCAGGGGTCCAATTTCAGGTACCCAAGATCATGTTGAAATTTAATGAATAGACTTTGGTCGGGGTCATATATGCACTTGTGGAATAGATGAACAATTTTATCACAAATCTAGGCAGACAAACTGGGGAAGTTTTATTGAAACAAGATATCATCCATATTCATGTAAAATTACAGTCCGCATGCAGCCAGGAATTGAGCCACAGGTGTTGGGAGAGCTACCATGCCACCTTGTTAGAGAGATTATGAAGAAGCTCTGGCCATTCCCCCTCACCAAGCGCCACTTCAGGAATTCACCCTGCTCTGTTTGGTTCTGTTGTCTGTGAACTCTCTTTTGTTTCAAAGACAGCTAGAGAAAATTTAGAAGCCACAGAATAAAAGTGACCAAATGAATGGAAATATTTTCTTTGGGGACATCATATCATCATATAATCTGGCTCTTCAGTCTGTAAAAGTCAAAGCTGAATGGGCTCAAAGTCTATATAACTGAAAAGAATAGAGAGAGGATTGGGATGGACTTATTCATCAAATTCCAGGACAAAGAGCCCCTTTTGAAGTTTGACAAGAAGGATTTAGGACAAAGGGAAAGAACTATTTTTTAACACAGTAGGGGATAAATGTATGGAACTCATTGCCCAACTATTGCTATTCATTAAAAATATAAATAGCCTCTGACAAAGATTCATATCTGAATAAAGATCAGTGATGGGTGACAAGGGATGGTTGGTGTCTTTGCCTTGTTGTTGTCTCCGTTTGGTTCAAGTTCTGGTGAAGCCCTCAAGGGAGGGAGGCCTGAACCTTCAAAGGCCAGTACTGATTTCTCAGAGTTGTACCATAACTAAGGTGAGGTATATTAACTTTTCAGCAGTTCATGGTGGTGAAGTTAATGATGAAGTAGGAGATAACCCTGAAGGAAAGTACAAAGCAGATAAGAAAGAAGAGGAGGAAATGGTAGAGAAGAAGAGGATTAGAAGAGAAAGGAAATGATGCATGGTGTGATAAACTCATTCAGAATTTATTTTCTGGCTCTTCTTGGGATATTAATAAATAGCACACATTTGTGAAATTTGCAGATATAAACCTAAGAAAGGATAATACTGTTCAGAATCAAAACAGGAATCCATTTGATCCCAATAGTTGGGATAATGAGTTTCATACATTTGGGAAATAATTCTAGCTTTAACCGAATGAGAAGTCACAAAGGCTAACTGACAAACACAAAACATGTGCTTAATCCTACACATATAAATTGTCACCCACTGTAGGAACCACTTTCTTCTTGCAGTTAGAAAATTCCTGACAAGAAGGAACTTAAGGGAAGAAAAGTTGATATTGGCTCACAGTTATACATGATACATTCCATCGTGTTGGGAATGACATGACAGCAGAAACATTAGAGGCAGTTGAGAAAAATGGGTCTGCTGCTCAACTTCTATCTCTTTTCTATTCAGTCCAGGGACCCAGCCCATGGAACTGTGAAGTTTTTTTTTTTTTAATATTTATTGACAACAACTTACATACAAAAGGTGCAAGTTTTCCTCCCTCCTCTCCCCCTTTCCCTTTAGAACTCCACTCTCCATCATATCCCCTCCCCCTCTCTCCATTAGTCTCTTTTTTAATTTGATGTCATCATCTTTTACTTCTATTATGAGGGTCTTTGGAGGTATTGCTAAGCACAGCAAGGTCATGGATGTCAAGGCCAATTTCTGTCTGGGCAGTTGCATTGTAAGGAGTTGGCTCTTCCATTCTATGCCCCCTCTTCCGCAATGATCCCTGAGCCTTGGAGGGTGTGAAACAGTGCTGGGCACTTCTCCATCCCTTCTTCTCAGCACTATGTTGCCTTTTGGATCATCCCACTGGTCACATCTGAAAAGAGAAGTCTAACCAGAAGTGATCATGTGAATATGAGCATTAAGTGTAGTATTTTCCGGGCAGCTTGTGGGAATAGTATATACATTTAGATGGGCTTTATCTAAGGCTCATGACCTACCAACTTTGCTTAGGTTTTCAGTCAGGTATGTATTCCCTTAGAGAGGGCCTTCAGTCCAATTATAGAGCAGTTGGTTACCCCAGACATGCCACTATTGACCCGTTCAGTCTTTGGGCCTGTCTGGCCAAATTTGAATATTGGTCCACTGTTTTCACTGCTGATGACTTCTGTCTCCCATACTCTGCATGCAGTGCAGCTTTTCCAGCTTTCAGTTGGCTGGTCTACAGGGAGAAGGTTTTCTGCTCAGCACAAGTTTTCTCAGTGGCCTTGCCTCTCAGGCAAGAGATGTCTTCAGCAATAAGGGTCTTACTATCTGTTTCCAGCAAAAGCCTTTAATGTTTTGGAGGCTACCAGGACCTCCTTGGCCAACAACTCACTGGAAGGTATCCCATAGGATGAGTTTTTCTACCCCAGTTAACCTAATCCAGAAAGTACCTCTTAGACTCATATTTTTGTCTCCTAGGAAATTCTAAACTATGTCAAGCTAATAGTTTTACCCATCATACCAACACACACACACACACACACACACACACACACACACACACCACTTGAGGCTTTTGATCTAATGAATACTCAATTTTTTGAGCAATTAAAATTTTAGTTTGGTAATTTGTTTTGTCCAGAAACTCACTAAAAGTAATTTAGCATTTTTTCTTATAGCTACAAGGTATCTTTTAGCATACATGGGAATCTGAAATATTGGCTATCTGTTTTCTGTCTTTCATGAAGAGCCTCTGAAGTTCCAAAAATATTGGTAGCCATGAATAGGGAGAAAAAAATGTCCAGACAAACCATGGAAAGCTTAGTTCTGTTCATTCTCAACTTTGAGATTGCTTAAGAAGTTGATCCAAGTATTTTCCTGTAACCTTTGAAGAACTTATTAAAAATGGCTTGAAGTGAGTTGTGCTATACCTCATGGCTGGGTGTTGGTCACTTGAATGTTTCATGGTGACATAAACTATGATGTAAAATATATTTCTTTTTCATTTAACCCACTGTGACCTTTACTACATTTCCATGAGTCTTTCCTTATATTCAATAAACAGACTCACATAAAAAGATCATACCCTACACACGTAGATGTGTTACCCAACTCCCTCACACCGCACCTTCTCCTCACCATGAAGAAGCACATATGTAACTCATGATGATGACTTCACACTTCAGTTGAAGGGTGAGTCACTCACTCTTCATAGCTCATACCTGACCTATCCAGGAGGATGCAACTGGATTCAAGGAGGGGTAATTTGGGAAAGAATATTTGCTACAGTTCAAAGCAAGGTGACTAATTTTCCCTCTATCCATTCTCTCTCTTTCTCTCTCTCTTATGTTTCCCCTTCCAAGATAAATAGAAGTAGAAAGGACAAGCCTTTTTGATTAGCATTTAAAATGTTGTCAATTTTTAATGAAAGCATAACCTCCAACCATTAGCTTCACACAAGCTGGAGACAAGGTTCAAAAACGAATGCTAATATGTTTGGCACACTTTCTCACACTTGTCCTTCTGTGAACTTTTCTTGTTGCTAATTTGTTATGTCAGTCCATATTAGTAGGTTTCAAAAGTCCAAACTGGCAAGTGTGGTGACCCAAAGAGAAATGGTCTTTAGAAGATCTTTAAACCGAACCACAGGAGTAGGGCAGTTTATGAGCTCTGCACCTTAGTCCTATCAGAGTGACTCTGCTAGCTTGCAGGAGTTGACATGTTTTGGGCATCATCTTAATCTTTCAATTTCCCTTTCTGAATGTTACTTTTTTATTTTGGAAATAAATACTTTCCAGTCAATCAAAGGCATTCATGACATGCAAATGCTGTATTTACCTAAGTTCTACTGACAAACAGAAATAACAAAAGGAATGAAGGTTACAGTGATTCTCCTCAAGGAACTTACATTTTTAATAGCAAAACAAGAAAATGTAGTGAAAAGAAGACATATGAACACTAGAAAGTCATAAATACATATAAGAAAAGCAAAAGCAAATGGCTGAAATGAATGATCATTGCATTGTCAGGTGGATGTAAGTTGGAGTGGTCCTCTTACTACAAGCAGCTGCATCGAGAGACAATATCTGCTCTACTGCCATTAAATTACTTAGAAGAGGGACTAGGGAGATGCTTTAGTGGGTCTGAGTGCTTGCCATCCAAACAAAAAGGCCTGAGAGGGCTTGATTCACCATTTGTTCAATTTCCCAGCACGCACATAAAACACTGGACAAAGCCATGTATGCCTGAAATCCCAGTCCTGTGGGGAGTGGTGACTGGAGAATCAGTAGAGTTTCCAGTCAGACTAGCTACCAAAAAGAAATGGAAGCTTTGGGTTCAGTGAGAGATTCTGTTTCAAGGAACTACATGAATAAAAGCCAGAGGATACCCATGTTTTCCTCTAGCCCCCACATATGTGTGTACTGTGCATGGCACCTTCACCACAAACTCATCATAGTACACATACTACACACATACACATGTAAAAAATTAGGAGAGAGTTAAAGGATATATCAGATTAACTTTGGTCATATTAAATTGAGAGGCAAAACAAAGAACCACATCTCTCTCTCTTTCTCCCTCTCTCTCTCTCTCTCTCTCACACACACACACACACACACACACACACACACAGAGAGAGAGAGAGAGAGAGAGAGAGAGAGAGGACCCACTGGGTCCTAGAGGTTTGCCAGAGTCATAAGTAAAAGTCCAAAAGAAAGATATAAACTAAGCATACTCTTGACACATACACATATAGATGGTAGATAGATAGATAAATAGATAGATAGATAGATAGATAGATAAATAGATAGAAATATATTGAGAGAGAGAGAGAGAGAGAGAGAGAGAGAGAGAAAGAGGGAGAGAGAATGAGAATGGATACGCCAGCAGCCTCTCAGCCACTGTGAAAACTCCAGACCCATGCACCCCCTGGTGGGCAAGTGAGGCATTGTGCCCTTGTGTCACTTTTGAGTCTGGCTAGATGTGGGACCTGGAGATTGGAACTGGGTGTTCTTAGGTTTGGCAGGTAGGAGCCTTAGTGGCTAAGCCATCTCTCCAGCCCTTGATATATACTCTTTAATTAGTGTTCATTGGCATATTTGTACAGATCTGGGAAGCTTATATTCACACAAAGGTACATGCAAATGCTTACAGCATTTTATCCATAATTGTTCCAAAGGAGGAAAGAATCATGAGACCTTTCAAAAGGTTACTAAGGGCTGGAGAAATTGCTCAGAATGTAAGGTGCTTGATTGCAAAGGCTAAGAGCCCAGGTTTGATTCCTCAGGACCATGTAAGCCAGATACAGAAGGTGGCACATTCATCTGGAGTTCATTTTCAGAGGTTGGAGACCCTGGTGTGCTTATTCTCTTTCTCTCACTCTGTTTCTTTAGTTCTCACTCTCTTAAATAAATAAATAAAAATAATATATTTAAAATTTTTTTAAAAGTGACTAAGTACACAAACTGGGCTGTGTCCACACAAGGAGATATTACTGAATTCCAAATATTGGCCATGAGAAGAAACTGAAGAAATAGTTTTACTGGGAAAAAAATCCAATCTGAAACATTGCAGTGTTTCCAATCTGTGAAATTCTGGAACAAAGACCAGTAAGGAGATGATGGAAAGAATGTCAGTTACTAAAAGAAACTTTAGTGTAGTTTGTGTATAATACCAAATAAAGAATAGTTAAGGGGCTGGCGAGATGGCTTAACAGTTAAGCACTTCCTGTGAAGCCAAAGAACCCAAGTTTAAGGCTCGATTCCCCAGGACTCACGTAAGCCAGATGCACAAGGTGGCATGCATCTGGAGTTCGTTTGCAGTGGTTGGAGGCCCTGGTGTGCCCATTCTCTCTCTACCTATCTGCCTATTTCTCTCTCTGTCTGTCACTCTCAAATGAATGAATGAATGAATAAATAAATAAATATATTTTTTGAAAAGTATTTTACATTTTCACACAAAACTGAAAGAAGAAGAGGAGAAGAAAGAGGAGGAACAGGAGGAAGAAAAGGAGGAAAAGCTCAATAGCTTCTTGGGGCTGGGAGCTTCATAGCAAGTGAAAAAAAAATCAGGATTTTCAGGACAGTGGAAAGAATCCACTTTATATTGTGGTGAAGGGTTCTGTCTTTGTGTATCTTTCCAGGCCCATGGGATGTAGAAGCCCAGGACTGAAGTGTATTGTTCACTATTGACAGGGTGACTGTGACTCATCAAGGGAGGTTTATTAACTGAGACAAAACGCTCCTTCCAGGCCAGTGGCACAATAACATGAAAGGCTGTGTGTGTGTGTGTGTGTGTGTGTGTGTGTGTGTGTGTGTGTGCTGGGGTATGAAAATTATTGTGCATAGCCCTCTTCATTCTCCCGTATCACTAAAACTGTAAGAGTCCACAAATACAGCCAAATGATTTGCACTTCCAGATGAATTCAAAAACTATTCTTGGGATCAACCCAGTTTCGTGGTTTTAGCCTCTCTCTTTCTGTTTCTTTGTTTCTCTTTCTCTATTTCTTTCTCTTTTTATTTGTTAGCATTCTTGACACACACAGAGGAGAGTCTAGGGAGGTGCCTGCATGCAGCAGGCAGTATTTAAGTAATATGAGACGGGGGGGGGGGGGATGCAGTCAGAAAGAGCTTCAGGCCACCTGTGGTATGGTTTATTCCACTACATGTGTATTAGTCTCAGTTTTCACTTGGAATGGGGATTGGGTATGTTAGCTTCCTCCAGAGTTGGTATGATACATGAGGATTCTATTTGGACCTATGGATATTAGTTTATCAGAAATAACAAGTACATATGTGAATTGAGTTTATGGATTTTAGCAGGACTATGAGAGTTTTTCTGGGTAAATAAGTACATATCCACTGGCCAAGGGGTGCTTTCAAAATTTCCCACTACCTTTAGGGGGATTGATCTATGCCTGGAGAAAACTCTTCCACAGATGTTATGGGGGAGTTTTTTTGCTAGTTGCTAATAGTAAAAGAAAAACATATTGTCAAAAATAGAATTTAATGAGCTCTGGATATTATTCTAAATTGCAGTATGCAAATAAGTAAAAAGAAAATCAAAATTGGAAGCTTTTAACATTATAATGTGCCCCTAGTACACTTCAAAATATAGTCTCTTAAAAGTATATAGTTATGCAAGTAATGTAGATAAAATCAATAAAAATAAGCAAATTTACAGTACCATATCCTGCTTTCACATTTAACTCCAAAGTGTTAATGTGCTATTAAGTGTCTGGGTTCACTCAGGCAGAGACACACACATGTGCACACACATCTTTATTAAAATTGGGACTTGCACAAGGAGATAAGATGAAGAATTAAATATAAAGGTCATGCAATTTGATCATTTCCATATTTAAGGTTACTCTAAGTACTCTGCAAATAACAAGGTGCTGTAATGCCACGCCTGCACTTTCCTATCATTTAATAAGAAACCCCTGAAAGATTGTTCCTGAAGTCATTATCTTCAACTGTTGAGAACATAGATCATGGCCAAGTGACTGGAATGCCATGGAAACTCTCAATGGGATCCTGCTCAGGACTTGATATATGCCTCTTGGTATCTATCAGATTTAAATGATGTACAGAAATAAAGAAAGAAAGAAAGAAAGAAAGAAAGAAAGAAAGAAAGAAAGAAAGAAAGAAAGAAGGACAAAACTTTAATTTTGCATATGTGTGTGTTCACACATGAAGTTTTCTTCCCTACACCTGAAATGTAAGACCAAAGATTCTTGAAAGTCCAAGGAAATTAAAACCTAATTTTAAGAAGTCATGCGAGGGAAATTTGAATGATATATGGCTTACTCAAACTGACACAACATGGTCATATTTGGAATGGCAAAGATTTTATCAACTGGACCTTAATGATTTTTCTTCTTTAGATTAAAATTGTTGGACATATGTAATAAGTATGTTCTAAACATACAATAGTCATATGAATGTTCACAGGGGGCTATCCTAAACTAATTTGAAGTAGAGGCAATTGATGTGTCTCAATAGGGACAACCTTCCCAAGAAAGGCACATGGGACATGGACTTTAAAGGAGAGTAAAAGTGAGAGGGCAATCCAAGTTCAAATCATCACTTCACTTAGGTTTTGTGGTACACATCTGTAATCCCTGCACTTAGGATGATGTAGCAGACAGCGTCAGGTTCGCTGAGATGAACTTCCAGACCAGAAACAGTTATGGAGGATTTATTAAGCTTACAGATCCATGGGAAGTTCCATAATGGCAGAAGAAGCTGGCCTGCTCTTACAGGACCAGGCAAGAGAAAGTGAAGCCACAAGCCAAAAGTCACACAGCACAGCACACTTCAAGAGCTACAGCTAAGCACACTTTGTATATCTTCAGACTGAAATCTCAAACCCACCACCATACCTTAAGATCCTTCCAGTGACATTGCCTCCAGCCAGGTGGTTGCAGATGCAAACTACAAACTAATAAAACACTGAATATATTGGGGGCCATCTATTCAAACTACCACAGGTGTCAAGGCAAGAGGATCCAGAATTCAAGGAAAACTTCATCTGCATGTGAGTTGGAGGTCCTTCCCTGGCCTGGCCTACATAGTATCCTGCCTTATACAAACTCACAAAGGATCAGAGGATCACTTTAGTGATTTTACTAAGGAGACACTAAAGTATTGCTTGTGCTAGGTAGAAACTATTAAACAGGAGAAAATACTGTGGGACAGAAATAGTAAATTGGAATATTTTATCTTAATGAATGATCAAAATTTCGGTTTGGCACATGAAAAACTATGGAATATTCTTGGGAAAGAATGACTCTAATGAAAGTAATTTGGCAGACACTGATTCTGCAAACCAATACTTTTTGCTTGTCTTACATTGAGGTCTCATACTAGTCAACCTCTTGTAAGTTGAAAACTCTGGAAGTTGAAAGGCCATGTTATCTTTCTAACCTGCCAACAACAGGGGCACAGGACACTGTGAGAGTCAGTTACTCACTTTTCTGCTTGCATGGCTGTCAGTGTCTTATCAAATATGACAAGCCCTGGAAATGACTAACATCTACTGGATGTTTACATACCATTTCAAATTGGAGAGTTCATGAATTAACTATGATGGGAACATCTGCTTCAGACAAGAAGGAATGACCAGATCCTAGGGGCAGGGAAATTCACAGACTGTTTTACATCGATGTAAGGTATAGTACAGTCAACTCAGGTTGTCAACAGTGGTAAACATGGGGAAGAGAGAGAGAGATTACTTTGGTTATATGAGAGAGATTCTTTGAGCAGTGAGACATACAGGAAAAAGTGAAAGTTGGAGTCAAGATTATCCCAGTAATCAAATCAAAAAACAGTATGGAGAATGCTGTATAATCATCCCTCTGTGTGAGTGAAGAAGATAAAAGGCATTTTCAGTTCTACTGCCCATGTACAGAAAGAGAGAAAAAAGTATTCCCCCATAGCCTCAGGTGTTTATGATTAAACTTCTTACTTATTCTGCAGCTGATAGAGCTTTGAAAGGTGGAGCCTTTTTATTTATTTTTGTTTCTTTTACCTGCAGGTAGTGTCTCACTCTAGCCCAGCCTGATCTGGAACTCATTCTGTGATCCCAGGCTGGCCTAGAATTTACAGTGATCCTCCTACATCTATCCCCAAGTGTTTGGATTAAAAAGTGTACTACCAAAAAAAAAATAAATAAATAAACATTAAAAATAAATAAAAATAAATAATAAAATAAAATAAAATGTGCACTACCACTTGGCTAAGGAGGAGCCTTTGGAAGCTGGAGCCTTGCTAGGGGAGGTGTATTGTTGGGGGAAAATCTTGAGGTTGGTTGGTCTAGTCTCCTGGTGTTCACAGCCAGCTCGTTTACTGTTCAATGTCTCTTTGGCAATTGTGTGAAGTTTAGAGCACATTGCCAGTCTCTTCTTCCCCTGATGTGACTTACCCTCAAAACCATAAGCCAGAAATGAACCTTTTCTTCCCATGAGCTTTCTCTGGTCCAGTAATTTTTCCCAGCAATGAGGACATAACTACTACTACAACTTCATTGGATATAGAAAGCAATCTCAGAGAGGAGGTGCACATAAAAGACTGAAAGGAGACATAAGAGAAAGCAGTGGATAGTAGTCTGCATATGACCCCTCCATGTGCCCGCAAAAAAATGCTGAAAATCAGCAACGGTTACATTCTATGGCTAATGGGACTTTGCAGATCTGATGAAAGGGAACTCCAGAGAAAAGATGTTTTTCCTTTACTGTTGTGGCAGGTTTTAAATGTAGTCACTGCTGTCTGTATAATGGGTAGAAGAGAAGATTGAACACAGAAAAAAGGGATGGTATGTGAAGATTGCAAACTTCTGACCCAAATGGTGTAACCACAAGCCAAGGGACGCTGCCTAACTGTAGACTATGAAGAGCCAAAGAATACCTTCTCCCTCTTTTTCATCCAGAAAGAGAACCACCTCCTGAGTCAGTGTATTCATCACAAGGAAATGGATTTTAGACTTCTGCCCTTGAAAACTGTAGGAAAAAGACTTGTTCTTTAACACTGATTTTGTTGTTGTTGTTGTTTTGTCTTTCGAGGTAGGGTTTTGTTGTACCCCAAGCTGAACTGAAATTCACTATGTATTCCCAGCTGGCCTCAAATTTATGGTGATCCCCCTACTTCTGCCTCACAAATGCTGGGATTAAAGGCACGTGCCACCATGCCCAGCTTAAATTTATTATTTTTTATTATTTTAATTTTAGTTAATGGCAGCAAGAGATCTTACATAAGGGCTTATGTAATATACATATTTACAGTAGACATCAGAAAGAGAAGGCACAGAATAACAGATGTGTTGGGTCTGTTTTATGACTCACAGAAATAAAGGGCATTTCTAAAAAAAAAAAAATCCAGTATTGAAAAACAGAACTTCTTTAACTCTTAGTTTGAGATACAGAAAGCAAGAAAAAAACAATGTAAGGATTTTTCCTTGATTTGGGTTTCTTTCTTGGGTCCAAGGAGAAATTGAACTTTCCATTATCCCAATGTCAGCTGTGTTGTGCTACTGCTAAGATAATGGCTTTCCATATAACTCATTAAACTTTAAGTTTTCTGTGGGTACAGGGGAGGAAGTGTACGGTGTTGGTGATCTCCAGAAGAATTCTATTTTAGTCCTAGTAAGTTAGTAACTCAGTCTCACTAAATTTAATGGTAAATTATTAGTGTTTGAATTCTTTTTTAAAAAAAAAAATAAGCAAATTTATACTTAACTGAATAAGTCTGTCCTACGTCCATGTTTCAGAAAATAATAGTTTCAATGCAAACATGGAATATGTATAGGCATGTATTCTTTTTAGTGGTGATATGACAACATGCATGCTTATATAAATTCAGCTACACAAAACTGGATATGAGACTCTCCCTGCCTCCTACCTGTTCTGACCTTGAGACTGAGAAAGGTTTCCATCCCCAATGAGCCTATCAGCTGTTGATGAATCACAATGCCAGTTTATGTTTAATCATAGCTGATAGTAACAGCTGACAGCAAGAACTCAGGAAAGGGGAAAATCCTAAGGCAACAGAATTCTATTCAACTGAGAGGGAAAATATTCTTTTATAGATGACTGTTTGTGCATGTGGATGGAGGGAACTGAAGGTTACTCTGCATGTTATTATGAAGTCTATGAAATTACACAGGATGAATTTATTTCCCTTTGAAGAGAAATCCTAAAACTGTTCCCTGATAAGCCTTTTAATTTAAGATATCAGAATGAATTATTCTTTGTCTTTTTCGCTAGGGACTTGCTTGTCCTAGCATTCAAAAAAGGGGGTAGATTCTGCCATATAGATCAAGAAAATGATTCAGAAGGGTAAATATATAAAACATGGAAGGTAAGGATGCCACTGGTGGGCTATCTTCCTTCACCATGAGGAAATTCTCCCTGGAAAGTGTGAAACAGCATTCTTTCTTTCTCTGCCTGTCTATTTCTCTCTCAAATAAATAAATAAGATATTAAAATGAAAATTGCTAGAGAGATGGCTTAGCAGTTTCCTGTGAAGCCTAAAGACCATGGTTTGATTACTCAGTACCCACATAAGCCAGATGCACAAGGTGGCACATGCACCTGGAGTTCATTTGCAGTGGCGGAGGCCCTGGCACACTCATTCTTTCTTTCTCTGTCTGCTTCTTTCTCTCGCAAATAAATATATAATTTTTAAGTATGAATCAAAAAAAAAAAAAAAAAAACCCTTTCTTCTCATCAGCTGCTTCTGGACAACTCATCAGTGCTTTGTCCCACAATGAAAAGCTGTCTGCAACACTGAGCAATGCCTTCCAGGGGAAACCATGTTTCTAAGTACAAAGGCAGAAACAACCATCTACAGCAGAACAAAGCAGAGCAAAGCCTTTCCATCTCCAGCATGAGCAGAAAAGTATTTTCTCCCACATCAGTGTCTGCAAGATGCTCCACACTCCCCTGTCAAGCAGCCCAACAATGGGGCACAGCAGAGGATGTTTTCAAATGAATGTATGTTTATGCACCAGACTTCAGGTAACCATGGCAACAACAAGCTTCCCTTAGAGCATCTTCATTTGGAAAAGGGCAGGGGAAATAGCATGTGAACTGGGAGATACTCTGGTTGGATCTGAGAAGTGAAAGGGGAGCTACAATGACTGAAGTTTGTCCTTTTCATATCACGGGTTATAGAAGTGGACTCTGGGCAGCTTCTGTCCTTTTCTCCTTGTCTCTTTCCTTCTCTGCCACTATCAGCCTCAGATTAAGTTTTAAGTAGTGTTCAAAAGGCAATTAGCTATTTCCCTGCCTTACTCCCCCATTGGAACTTGAAATTACACTGCCAGGTGCAGGCCCAGGAGCCAAGGTAAAAAACAAGTCACAGTAGATTTCAGAATTCTTAATACCCTTAACCTCTGAAATGACCTTCACCCTTAGGCAAACATTTTCCAGTTTTGGGTGTCACTGAAGAGATCTCCCAAATCCAATCACTCGAGTCATCTCATCACTGCTTGGGCTTGTGCTGTATGTTATGCAGCCTAGCCTTCCTGTCCTAAATTCCTTTCTCATCCATGCCTTGAGCCTGCTCCTGCGCCTACATGCTGGGTGTTCCATCCTCCTCAGGCAGAGTCTGCCTAAGCAAGACTAAAACTATTCTGAATGTTTCCTCCTTTCTCCTAATATTGATGATTCCCTCAATTTTATGTGTATGCAATGTGCACTAGGGAATAAGTTCTTAGTCTTTTCTCTGCCACAGGTATCCTTGGCTAGAAGCCTAGGCAGCCGGGGTTCTGGTGAGTGGCTCCGCCAGCTTCATCCTGACCCTGCTGCATAGCACCAATGAGTCACAACCTTGTTTCTGTCATAAAATAGGTTCAGGGCTGGGAAGATGGCTCACCAGTGAAAGAAACTGCTTGAAAAGCCTGCTGGTCTCTGGGCCCAACCCCCTAGTACCCAAGTAAAGCCAGACATACAAAGTGGAGAATACATCTGGAATTCTTTGGCAGTGGCAAGAGTCCCTGGCATCCATTCTCTGTCTCTCTTTTCTCTCTCTCTCTCTCTCTCTCTCTCTCTCTCTCTATTATTCTTGCAAATTAATGAATTAATTAATTTTAAAAAGGCTCAAGGATACTTTGAGGTGAATGGCGTATTGCTTAGTGATAAAGCTCTTGTCTGGCTTGTGTGGGGCCCTAGCTTCCATCATAAATGGCAAAAAAAAAAAAAAAGTTGGTTTTGGACAATTTTGGGTACCTAACCAATTAACTACTTCCGTTGCCCTGAAGTGAGAAGTCACTTTTATCTCCGTCAGCTACAGACTGAATCTGTCCTGAATCTTGTTCTAGGGATGTAAGAGGATGATGGAGTATCTTGGGTCTAGGGAGCCTTAGTAGGAGGAAGAGGATAAGAGGAAAACCAACCTCGGGAAGTAGCATGAGAACTTGGGCTCAGATAAGTTGTTCCCATTTTGCAGGCTGGTATATACGGCTTCTAGGCTAGTTAAATGACCTAAATGAAATTAATCTGTATATTCTTGTCAAATTATTTCTCCACCATAGAAAGTCTTTCATTGTCACCCTTTTACCCAAAGCGAAACATTTCCAGAGGCTAGTTATAAGCGTGGGAGATAAGTCTTAGTTGCTATTTTGTCTTCCAAGATGAAATCAATTCATAGAAATGATTAGATTCCACTTTCCAGGGAATTGTTGATGAAATCAACCTAAAGATGTGCCTGTGTCATTGTCAAAAATGTGTGTCCACTAAATGATGTATCTCACTGTGGTAGTTTGAATATATGTTCCCCAATATATTCAGTGGTTTATTAGTTAAAGTTTGCATCTGCAATCACCTTGCTAGAGGCAATGTTACGGGTGGGGGGGGTGGTCTTAAGGGGTGGTGTTGAGTTTGAGATTCCATTGTAAAGATATGGAAAGTGTGCCTAGCAGGAGTTCCTAAAGTGTGCTGTGTGACTCTTTGGCTGTAGTTTTGCTCTGTGTGCTGTGTGCCTGGTTGGTTTTTTCTCTCTCTGCTTGGCCCTGTGAAGGCAGGCCAGCTTCTTCTGCCATTATGGAACTTCCCCTGGATCTGTAAGCTTCAATAAATAATATCCCTTCCTCCATAACTGTGCCTGGTCTGGAAGTTCATCTCAGCGAACCTGAAGCTGTCTGCTACACTCACCTTGCCATTTCTTTCCTTTTTAATTAGTAATCTCCTCTTTTTTTTCTTCATCCCTTAACATCTGTTTAAGGTTTCTTTCATGGAAAATATTCCTGGACGCAGTAACCACTGTATGAATGGTGAAATCAACAGCAAATGTGGCTCTTAATGAGGTGAGTCCTGTTTAGTACCTCATCTTAGAGCAAAACTTGGGTGTTTGCATATTTTCAAATTTTGGAAAAGACTGGAGAAAGATAATTATGTGTTACAGATTCATAAATTCTTGGGATCCTGCTTGTGTACATATATTATTTTTAAAAATCATTTCATATTGTCATTTTCCCTTTCTAGTACTTCATTTTTCTTGTTTCTTTATTTAAAGTCTGCCATGCAAATATTATTTAAACCTTACCCAGATAATGCAATGATTTTTAAATGTTTTAATGTTCCATTTGATCTTCCCGCTGGTCCCATTTCCTACTCTGAAATGCATTAATTTCCACATCAATATATATGTACATACATTTTTTTCCAGCCAGAGGTATAAAAAAAGTATCTTCTGTGCATATATTACAGAAGTCATTACAAGTAGAAGATGGAGAGAGAGAAAGGTGGAAGGGAAAGAGCAAAGGAGAAAATGAAAAAGATATAAAGCAAAAGAAAATGGAAATAAGAAAATTTCAAAATATATTAAAAGCAAGAAAGATGATATCCTCACATCAAAGGGGATCCATGGCAGAAAAGTAACTATAGTGAGACAGAGAAAAATAAACACATAATAATGATAGCCAAATAAATCACTAGAGAAAAGAAAGAAAGAATAAGATTAGTGTCTGATAGGAAACAGCAAATGAAAATAGAAAAGAAAACAGCATCAGGGCAATTCATTTCTATCGAACTGAAAAGCTACATCTTCCTATATGATCTGCCACCTATTTTCCTTAATTTTACCAAAAATATTATCTTCCAAGTATCATTCTTATTAATGTTCTTTTCACTTCTGCAGGAGGCATAAAAATAACCGATGAGAGTAGGAACATCAGCTGTGTGGTTGGTGAGGCAGGGGTGATAATTAGAACATGCTGTACTATGCAGTAAACAAAGCTATTATGAACGAGAGAGTTCTTTATAGAGTGTTTAAAAAGAGGATGGAAATAATGTACTTTTTTGGACTGGCTTAAAAACTCAGCTGGTTGCTACCGTGAGACATCAAAAAGCGCTTGGAGTTAATCAGCCAGTAGATTTGGAATCTAGTTAAATGCACCCACAGACATTATTGATATATGCTTCATTCTATATTAAATATGTTTCTTTCATGATCTCTTTCCTACACTCAACTTTCTGGTTTTCTAAGCTAAATCTCAATGATTTATAATGAAAAATCCTTCATAATTTTTGAGGCCATGCTTTAAGGTTGCTTTCAGTATTTTCCAATAACAAAGAGATAAAGATCTTAGAATATTTAAAAAAAGTTTTTGAATAAGAAAATTTAAAAAGATGGATCACAGGTTAAGTGTACTGCATGGACACACATGAGGGCCTGGGGTTGGAGACCACCTGAGCTGTAATTCCAGCCATAAGGCAAGCTTGAGCAAGAGAATCTCTGGGGCTCACAAACAGCAGACTGGAATCAGTAAGAGACTCAATTGCAAGGAAAAATAGGTAGGTGAATGGGTTATGGGTTTTTCCTCTAGCTATCACAGACAAGTGCATGGGGCACCATATTAGCACATAACCCATGCACACACAAAACACAACACTCACAGGAACTTCCCCACAAAAAGAAATGAAATATATATATATATATATATATATATATATATATATATATATATATATATATATATTCAGGAGCCTGGTCATTTCAACCTTCAGGAACACTGAAGGTGGAATTTTCAATTTGAGTTCCCAGACATTAGATGCTGAGAGGGTTTTGTTATAAAAATCTTCAGGACTAAGGGTCAAAGAACCTTAGAACCTAGGACAGGAGATGAAAGGTATGACAGCTGTGAGAGGGAAGGAGAGAGAGAGAGGCGGGGGAAGATGATGTTGAACAGAGGAAGGGAAGGGAAGGGAAAGGAAAGAAAAGAGCAGGGAGGGGAGGAGAGGGAAGGGCAGGGAAAGGGAGGGGAAGGAAAGGGAAGAGAAAAAACAGGAGAGGAGAGGAGAAGGGAGGAGAGGGGAGGGGAAGGAGGGAAGGCAAGAGGAGGGGACAAGGAGAAGAAGAAGAAAAGAGAAGAGAAGAGGAGAGGAGAGGAGAGGAGAGGAGAGGAGAGGAGAGGAAAGGAAAGGAGAGGAGAGGAGAGAAGAGAAGAGGAAGGGAGGGGTGAGGGGAGAGAAGGGAAAAGAGGGGAAGGAAAAGGAAGGGAAGGGGAGGCAGAGGAAGAGCAGGAAAGAGAAGGGGAAGGGAAAGGAAGGAAAGGGAAAGGAAGGAAAGGGGAGAGAAAGGGAAAAGAAAAGAAGGAAAGAGAAAAGAAAGGGAAAGATATGATTCTCCTTGCATTTGCCACTTTGGTCTCTCTGGATAATGTCCACACACATCAGGTATCACTTTCACATTGCTTTGCTAAAATTCCTGATTTTATCTCATAGTTTTAAAGAGTCTTAGCTCTCATGGCTGAGGTAAATGCAAACTGTGGCAGTGGGAGTGCAGCTGAGATACCTCATAGCATAGGTATAACCAGTTCCAGATCCAACTCCAAATGCCCAAACCTAGTTAACTACTTCCATTAGCTAGGCCCTACCATCTATATGCTCCAGGTGCTCTCCAAATAGCAGCACTATGTGGGGAAGAAGAGCACCAAAGATGAGCCTGTGTTGGACGTTTGAGACTCAAACTGTGACAGTACAGCAGTCTTCCTTACTCAGGCCACCAATTCAGATGCCAATCATTTATAAAAATATCTTCACAGGAATAAGCAGAAATAATGCTTTGCAGCCAGCTAGGTATTTTGTAGCGCAGTAAAGTTGACAACTAAAATTAACCATCACACTAAATAAATCCAATACAATTATATGAATATATTTGGAAAGTATTTTCTCAAAGCTCTGTCAAATTTACGAAATGCTGTTCAATTATTTTCCTTTCTTATTGCTCCCTTCAAACCTTGGTTATATTAAGAAACCTGCACTGCCCCTGAGCCTTATAATCTAACTATATTCTCTTGAATTTTTTTTCAGACAAAACTTCATTTGGCTACTATCAAATAGTCTAGTTGACCCAAAGAAGACAGAAAAAATTCTTTACTCAAGAACCCCAGTTTCTATATTTGTGCATAATGCTTACTTTTTCAAATGAATGGTCCTAATACATATTGCCAGAGCACTTGGGTGGATTAGTCACTACTGTCTGGGCACACAGTGACACAGTACATACCTTCTGTAACCACACATTCTGGAAAGGAACAGTGACTGGATTACAATTACCAACACAGCACACTATCAATAATGAAGTATAGTGATTTACAACACAGGCAAACTTGTGGATGTCCTCAAAAGAGAGTGCACATGTAACTGGGGTGTGAAAATAGGGAGACAAAATTCAAAGTGACACTTAGAGATTGAGTAAAGGGAAGGTGGGGGGAGGATTAATCAAATCTAAGAGGATATGAATAAGTCATATGGAAACCTACTTTGTTGGACAATGGTGCATCTGGAAGCCATATGTTGTTACTAGAAGTTTTTCAGTGTCAGAGATGGGATGCCTTCCAGTGAGTTGGACAGGGATGCCCTATGCCCGCCAAACATTACAGGCCATTGCTGAGGCTCTTGGTTTCCCACCAGGAATAGATGGTTAGACCCTATTGCTGAAGACTCCACATGCTTGGGCTGCAAGGTCACTGAGAAATCCTGCTGAAGCTGAGTAGAAAACCTCTTCCATGTAGACCAGATGACAGAAAACTAGGAAAAAAAAAAAAAAAAAAACTGTGTTTTGTGCAGCTCCATGTGAGAGATTGAATTGACCCATGGAGATTAACTACAGTAGACACTGTTAGCCTTAAATTTTGAGCCTACAGGTGCAATAGTGTCATGTCTGTTATGGGGGAAATCAACTACTCTCTAATTAGACTGGAGGCCCACTCCACGAGAGGGAATATATGCCTGATGCTGAAAACTCATGATGGGGGAAGTCATGTGCTCTAGGGGTGTAACGTCTGCAGGTGTCTGACAAAATGTACATATTATGCTCACCAAACTGCCCTGTAAGCACTTATCTTAATGTCTGTACCCATATATATTAATGGTACTTTCACTTTTGGTTAAAGAAGCTTTTCTTTTCAGATGGTGGGGATCTTGGTTTGACTCAGAAGGTACCATACTGCTAAGAAGAAATGACAGACGAGTGTTTAGCACTGAAACATCTCTATCACATCTTCCAAGGGTCAGGGTCCATTGCAGAAGAGGTGGCAGAAATAATGTAAAAGCGAGAGACTGATTGAGGGGGGAGGAGATATGATGGACAGTGGAGTTGTGAAGGGGACTGTGTGTGGGGGGCATTACCATGGTTTATTGTCTATAATTATGGGAGTTGTCAATAAAAAACATAAAATTTCAAAATAAATTAGCATAATTGCCCTCAAATGCAGGGCTTTATAAACTTGCACTTTTTAGAAGGAGGAAAATATCAGGTGGACTCTATTTGAGTATTCTTTTAGCTAGCAGTGGACACTAATGTGAGAGAAGGAAGAGAAAGAAAACATAGTGCTGACCTCCTCAGAGCTGCTGGTCAAGCATGACTGGCAGACATGGGGTTGTAAGCAAACAGGTCATGTGAAAGTTGATGTATCTATATTATAAGGAAGCATAGAGTGTCCTCAGGAAAGAGGATGGATAACAAACTATGGCTGCTGGTTTGTGTGCTCACTTCTGCTACTATCCTTATGGTATTTCTTCTCTACAGCCATCAGACCCATCCTTCAAAAACTTAATTCCAATCATACCACCTATCTGCTCCAGAACTCCTTTGGCTACCATCCCTCTTAGAATGCAATCCACAGTTTACCTGGGTCTCCAGAGGTTGTGGCTCTGAATCCTGACCTCTCCAGTCTCATGTTTCCTTCCTTCTCCTCAAAGAGTCTTATCACTTCTCTCCACACTTCTGATTTATGCTCTTAGTCCTCTGTAGCAGACAACTTCAGGTTCACTGAGATAAACTTCCAGACCAGGCACAGTTATGGAGGAAGGGATTTATTGAAGCTTACAGTTCCAGGGGAAGTTCCATAGTGGCAGAAGAAGCTGGCTTGCTTTCACAGGACCAAACACAGAGAGCAAAGTAAAAAGCCACACTGCACAGCATATTTCAGGAACTCCAGCTAGGCACACTTTGCATATCTTTAGATTGAAATCTCAAACCCAGGACCACACCTTAAGATCAGCCCAGTGCCACTGCCTCCAGCCAGGTGCTGCAGATGCAAACTACAAACTAATAAAACACTGAATATATTGGGGGACATCTATTCAAACTACCACATCCTCTCTCTCCCCATTCTCATTATAATACTGTCTTTCCCTTCACTTTCTTTAGAAGTCTAGACAAATATCTCTGTGTAAATCCTAAGTCCTCTCTTTTTCCAGTGCTTAAAATCATCCTGTTTTCTTGGATTTGCTTCCTTATTGTCCAACCTTGTAAGCTCACTAAGAATCCTAAAAGACCCCTAATGTTTACAGAATGTTTCCTGTCACATAAATGCCAATCAGTGAAGAATAAGTGGATAAAGAACAGGGGATGAAGTCAGAAGATAGTTAATGGTTAAATATTGTGAGAAATCAAAATTTTATTTCAAACAGAATCACTGCAAAATATTTTTCTCCATTATTCTTTCTTGTCTCACAAAGTAGAATTTTTGTTAAAAATATTCAAACAAACTTTTAGTCCTGTTGTATTAAGAGCAATCCTTTGTTCCCATGTGTGGTAGTTTGAATAGATGTCCCCCAATATATTCAGTGCTTCAGTAGTTTGTGGTTTGGACCTGCAGCCATGTTGCTGGAGGAGGTTGATCTATGGGGCCAGCCCTAAGGTATGGTGGTGGATCTGAGATTCCAGTGTAAAGAAATACAAAGTGCCTGAGTTTGTGGAGTTCCTGAAGTGTGCTGTGTGGCTTTTGGCTTTTGGTTTTGGGCTTGTGACACCTCTCTCTCTCTCTCTCTCTGCTTAGACCTGTGAAAACAGGCCAGCCTCTTCTCCCATAATGGAACTTCCCCTGTATCTGTAATCTTCAATATATCTCCCTTCCTCCCTAAGTGTGCCTGGTTTTAAAGTTCATCCCAGCGAACCCTAAGCTGTCTGCTACACCATGGAAGAAATGCATGTTAGGCAGTGTATATGAGCACCTGATACATTGGCATAAATGATTTACCACCGATTCTGCAGACAAAAGTACCTATTCATGAGTGATCTCCACAGGAAATAATAAAATATTAGCACAACTTTCAGAAGGCAATAGGCTTAGAGGATATGAAATTGCATGGTAATGAATTTGGAAATTCTAAGTATGTGCAGTACCTCTGTTCTGTGTCACCTTCAACCTAAAGGAATGCAGAATGCCTCCATCTTTTACATTACATGGAACAATTTCATAAACATCCCATAACTAAAGGTTGTATGTTTAGGAAAATCAGACATGGGTTCAACTTGGAGATAGAGACAGATGGCTCCAGTTGGCAGAAAGACTACCATAACACATACTTTGTTTCCTACTCTTTGAATTTGACTGCCATACTCTGCTCCATCACTCTCAGCATCACTGAAGTAGAAAGATTATTTTCAGACATGAAGACACAGTGTAATGAATTGTAGGATGCTTTCCAAATGTCTCCTACTTTTGAGCCTCTGCTGATTTTTTTTTTCTTCCAGCCATATAGAAGGTCAATTGCAAAAGGCATGGTGATAAACTCACTTGTAAAATTGTTCTAACAAAGCATCTGTGAGCTATTGCTTGATCAAAATGACAGACATCAATCAGAATAATAACTTCAAATATGAGACTTTCAATTAGTGAGTGAACATAAATAAGCATGTCTAGAAAATCAGCATAAGGAATTTCAGACTTAGACAGCCCATATATAACGAGAGAGAGACAGCCACTAGGGGAAAGGTAGACTATTCACCAAATGCAAAACAGGTTCCCAGAACCTAGGGTCAAAAAAATTCCCTGAGAAATCATGTTGCTACTAAATGTACAGTAGCACAGTCACCCTTAAGATATGCTTCTGAACTCTTATGTGTTATTGGAGGTTGACAATAAGATTTGATTTCTGCTTATCATGGCTCCCAGAGTCTCCTACAACAAATGCAGGAGGTTAGGTAAATCACCAAAATAGAAATTCTGGCATGCAGAAGGAATCCTCTGAAGGGTTAGGAAAGGAGAAATGGGATTCAGAATGAAGAATAAAGAGCAATTAACACAACCTGACTAAAAGAGAGCAACAGGTTTAATGTTCAAGCATAGAAATGAAATGTGTGGCTAGTGTTATGCCTCCCAGAGTATACAACTCCACTCTAATTATATCAACTACGGCAACAACATAAAACCTTCCACTATGTATACTCCACCTTTCATCAGAAAGCCACAAAGGTCTTTTCAAACAATAACTCATTAGTCTTTACAATACCCCAGTGAAGGAGTTGAGATGTATATATTATTAATACTTTGCATTTCCATGTATTTTTCCCCTAAGGAGCTTGAAATAGAGGTGGGTGCAGATGGTAAAATAGAAGCCACTTGAAATAGACAGATGGTTTTTCAGAAGGGTTTTTGTCATGGCTGTAAATGTATATTTTTCAGGAGGAAAACTATTTTTGTTTTGTAAGAGGGAAACAAGGTAACAGGAATTGTGAAGGTGCATTTTTGATGATACTTTTTTCCTATAGGTGCCCATTGGCTGTCAGTTTAGACAGTGAACAGATTGCCCATTGAAGGCAGGCATGTTGGATATTTTCTTCGATGAGTAATCAAGTCTTTGTGATTCTCTGGTTTGGTATAGCAAGTAGTGCATCATGATTCCAGAAATTTTCTCATTTTTTTCTCTGTCTGAATGATCATGTTCCTGGAGAGACTTTTATGACTCAGAAAGCCAAAAGGGTACTGGAACAAGTTTAACTGAAAACATTACAGATCTCCAGCTTTCCATCTCATTGAGATAGTCTTTTCTTAAGTAATTACGATGCGTAGGGACTGGTTTAAATAATTGTGTCCAATTCAGCTCATCTATGGAGTTCCTTAAACATATTCAGTTATTTCCAAAGAAAGAAAGAACTTCTCAGAATGTTACAAATAGATGGGTGGTTTGGTGAGATGGCCTTATCCAATGATTCATTGGAAAATTCGCCCTCTACCACATCTACTCATGATGTGAGGTAGAAAATTCAAGGTAACTGCACAGAACAGCTTATCACCACACAGTAATTGACTGAAACAATCAATAAGCATTGTTCTAAACTCACCTCACAGGTAAATATGAGAAAGAATCCATGGGACAGGATTGGAGAGATTGCTCAGTGGTCAAGTGGGCTTCCTGCACAAGCATGAGGGTCTGAAACTGCTTCAAATTTAATCTCCGGATCCCACATAAAGAGCTTAAAGTGGCCATGCAGGTCATGCAAAGGGGTGCAGAGACCAGAGACTCACCTGACCTACAAAAACAGCAAGCTACATGCAGTACCAGGAAGGGAATCAGGCTCAAGTAAGAACTGGTAGAACAGATATCTGAGTGGGACATTCCGTGTTCTGCTCTACCCACATAGGCAAATGCCTCCATACCACTATGCATTGGGGCCTGCAAATGCCCTAACACATCACATACATGTACATGCACCACACACTCACGCGTGTGTACAAAAGTTCATACAATTTGCTAGCAGATTCTGATCACAAAGGAGTCCTTTCTTTTCCTGTTACTGTGTCTGACTTGAGAAGTAGGGTCATTCTTTTATACTCTGAAGATTTATGATGTCTATTTTATTATGTATCATGAAATTTTTAAAACTTGAAGAACTGTATTCTATTATCCTGATTTATGAAAAGTGAGATTGTTTAGAGGACTCTAGTGCTACAAATTCAATTGAAAGGAACTTGACCAACCTTAACCCAACCTGTCCTTTCCCTCCCGTAGGGTAAAACAGTATCTTTTATCTGGCAACCATTTTTACATCTGTGCCTGTCTGCTTTCATTACATATGCACAATTCCATGTGTGATCCTTAGCAGTGCTTTGTATTTAAAGGGCTTCCCTAGGACATTTTTCCAACATGGAAATAATTCTACCAGGTAAAACGTCTTGCTTTGTTAGCCAGTATAGTCCTCTGAAGTTATTTTTATATTTTATGCTGTAGTTACTGCTTATTATGCTATTATTTATCATGTTTAAATATCAGTCAAATGGACATTTATAAAAATATTAAGGTGAGATATGTTGTTGAATGGGTAGAGTCCTTACCTAGCATGTGGAAAGACTTGCAGCAAGAAAATACAAACAGACAAACAAACAAACAAACAAACAAACAAAAAACAGGTGTGTTGGCACATACCTCACCACTCTGGAGTTAGACACAAGGAAGAATGGAACTTCAAGACCAACCTTACTTACATAGTGAGTTTGAGGCAATCTTAGGATAGATGAGACTCAAAACAAAACAAAACAAAATAAAACAACTATAAGCCTCAAGAAACAAAGTGACATTCACACATGAAAATCTTCCTGTAGAATTTGTTTCGGGTTTATTTTTCCATCACTTTCTCTTTCTTTGTTCATGAATATGACTGATGGAGTTAAGTCCTTGACCCTCTTTCCTTTTCTTTTTTTTCCTCCCTTGATAAAACCATTATCTTGAAGGTTGGGTGTTGGGCTGGAGGAATGGCTCAGTGGCTAAGGCATTTGCTTGGGAAGCTTAACAACCCTAGTTAAATTTCCTATTACCCACATAAAAATTGAGATGCACAGTGGCTCATCTGGACTTTGTTTACAGTGGCTGGAGGCCCTGGTGCACCCATTCTCTCTAACTTTCTGTCTCTCTTCTAGCTCTCTCTGCTTGCACATAAATAATTTTTAAAAATTGAGGGTTGAGTTTATCATTTTCATCAATGTATTTATACTGTGATCACTCATCCATAACTCCATAAACAGTCACATAAGTTTTGAATATTCATAAAAAGTTAAACATTCAGCATTTTTTTTCCAAATTTTAATCTCTCTGAAGAGATTCAAACATACCAAAATTGAAATAGCTTGACATTGGCCACTTTTATAGCGTGGAGACTTTAGCAGCATTCCATGTTGTTTTGCTACTGCCATTTTGCTCCTGGTTATATTTGATTGATTCATTTCAGGTGGAATATATTTCATTGTAGAAGTGAACAACAGCTTACCTATTTCCTATAATGGTTGCTGTGGTGGTTTGAATGTAAAGTGTCACTCATATGTGCAAGTTTTTAAATATTTAATTCCCACCTGGTAGGGATATTCCAGAACATTGAAAAACCTTTAGAAGGTGGTTCCTTGCTGGAGGAAATGAATCCCTGGTGGCAGCACGTGAGGTATTATAGAGCTGGCTACAAGTCTTCTTGTTTCTCTGTCTGATTCTTTTATGCTGATGTGATGTTGTGACATGGGCTTCCTGCTTTTGCCACGTTTCTTCCACCAGGATGGTCTCTACCCTCTTGAACTGTAAGCTGAATTCAACACCTTTCTGTCCGTAAGTTGTATTTGGTTGAGTATTTTGTACTAGCCATGAGAAAGTAACTGATAGAGTAGGAAATAAAGGAGAATACAATTTTTCACTAGTATTAATAATAAAACAAATGCAATTTCACATATTCCCTTGTATACTTGGATATATGAAGGTTTATCATGTAAGGGCTATAAATGAAACAAAAGGGTATGTGTCATTTTACTCTTACTTTATATGGGTGAATTATTTTCTAATAAAGTTTTATCAGTTTTATATATATACACTTCTCCCTACTACTATAATTTTTCATTTATCACACTCACCCAAACACATTCATTTTATTTTAACTTGTTGAATACTGACTTTAAAAATTCTGTCAATCTAATGAAAGTCAAATAAAATTGTATTCCATTTGCCTTAAAAATAAGGAGATTCAACATATTCTTATGTTTGGTATTGTTTTACAATTTGTGAAACTATAGGTTCAAGTACTTTTTAATTTAATTTTTTAATCAGTTTTCTTTTTGTTTCTATGATTTGCTTGCCAGAATACATTATACATTATTCATATTAGAATATTATCCTTTGTATTCATTCAATATTTTTCCTAACACGAAGCTTATATTTGGTTACAATGTGGTTGAAGATATCAAATCTTAGTTTTATTTTTTAATCTTTGTTGTAACAATTTTTTATGGTGGGTACAAGGTACTTCAATCTGTAAAGCTATTTTTCTGGTCCTTCGACTAGAAGTTTCTATGTTCTGCTTTCTTTAAATAAGCTTTTTATGTAAAATTGATTTGTGTCTGTTGAATCACCAACTGATCTGTATTTTCCCTGTGAACAGATACTTTTAAAACAACATTTGCCACACTCTCTTCCGTGGATTTTTAATACTCCTTTTGTCACACATAAATTTTGTACGTAAAGTTATGTTAACTTTTTTACATTCTGTTCACTTGGTGTAACTATGTCTATACCTTTCTAGCATTACATTGTTTTAATAAATCTGAGCAACTCATGAGACTGATCCTTACCTTATCTCATATCCTTTCATTTTAGCATATTTTTTGACTTTTAAACTTCCCACTGACACATGGTCACATTCTTTAAAACCTTAATTTACAGTTGTATTTGCAATTGTATTAATTTTAAATTTAATTGACTCAATGTTATTCATTCTGTCATCATTTAGGACTTTAGTAATACAAATCACTTACTGTTCTCATGAACATTGTTTGTAATATCCCCTTAATCTTTATATAATTTATGACATCATTTGCTAGACTTACTCCTGTATACCCTCTGACACTTGTTACTAGTTTTGAAAATGTCTTCTCTTACTATCCATCTGATACATTATTGCTAATTTGTGAGAAAATCAAGATGTGGCAGTAAATATTGTATATAACAGTGGTGCTGATCTTCATTTTTAATTCTAAAAAATTATAGACATTTGCTGTTTTACAAGTAAAGCTTTATATCAAACTTTAAGCAGCAACTGTCTGCTCTGCCAATCCATTTGCAAATCGATATCAATCTAAAAATGTATTCTTTTTAATTTTCTTATTTTTATTTATTCATTTATAAGCAGAGGGAGAGAGAATAGAGAGAAAGAAAAAGTGAAAACAAATGGGTGCACTGGGGCCTGTATCCAGTGCAGACTCCAGATGCATTTACCACTTTTGTTCATCTAGATTTATGTGGGTATTAGGGAATCAAAACTGAGTGGTTAGGCTTTGCAGACAAGTGCCTTAACCTTAATGAGCCATCATCTCTCCAGTACCTAAAAATGTGTTTCTTTTTTATTCATATGTTGCTATACATTTTGTTTATGTTCTCTAAGTATTTAATTTTTTCCTTATTTTCTGACCTATGCTTTATTCATATTATTACTTTTAAATGTGATGGTGAAAAAGCCTATATTTTCCTTTTTTTAATTAATTAATTTTTTGTTGACAACTTCCTTAATTGTAGACAATATCCCATGATACTTCTCTCCTTTCCACCACTTTTCCCTTTGAAACTCCACTCTCCATCATATGCCCTCTCAATCAGTCTCCCTTTTAATTATGATGGTCTTGTGTAGGTACTTTCATGCACTGTGAGGTCATGGATATCCAGGCCATTTTGTGTCTGGAGGAGCACATTGTAAGGAGTCCTACCTTTCCTTTGGCTCATACATTCTTTCTGCCTCCTCTTCTGCAATGGACTCTCAGCCTTGGAAGGTGTGTTAGAAATGATTCAGTGCTGAACACTCCTTTGTCCCTTCCTCTCAGCACCATGGTGGCTTCTGAGTCATCCCAAGGTCACCACCATCTGAAAAGAGAAGCTTCTCTAACCAAAAGTGAGAGTAGCATTAATATATGGGTATGGGCATTAAAAGAAGTGCTTACTGAGCAGTTTGGAGAGCATAGTATATACCTTTAGCCAGACACCAGCAGATGTTACACCCTTAGGGCTCATGACTACCCCTGTTGTAGGTTTTCAGTATCAAGGATATAGTCTCTTCCATGAAGCCAGCCTCCAGTCCAATTAGAGAGTGGTTGGTTTCCCCCATAGAGCCACTATTGCACCTGTTGGCTCATTTGGCCTGGCTGGCCAAATTTAAAGCTTGCAATGTTCACTGTTGAGTATCTTCACTGGTATTTTCTCTCTCCCATTGAACTGCATATGGTATAGCTTTTTCCAGCTTTCTGTCAGCTGGTCCACATGGAGGAGGCTTTCAAGTCAGCTCCAGCAGGATTTCTTAGTGACCTTGCAGCTCAAGTATGTGGAGTCTTCAGTAAAAGCGTCTCACCATCTATTCCTGATGGGAAAAGGGCCTTGGCAATGGCCTATAATGTTCTGGGGGTATCTGTGATCTCTCTGGCCAACAACTCACTGGAAGGTATCCCAACCCTAGCACTAAAAATTTTCTAGGAACAATCTATTGCTTCTGAGTGTTCCATTGTCCAGAACAGTAAGTTTCCATATGACTTATTTATATCATCTTAGATTTTGATTAGCCCTCCCTCCACTTCTCCTTTACTCAATCTCTTCCCCTGACCTCATTTAGGCCTTTGCACCCCCATTAATCTGTTCTTCTACTTAAATATATACAATACCATCCTATTAAGTCACCCCTGCCCTCCCTTTCTATTGTCTTTATATCCCCTTTCTAGATAACTGGATTCTGCTACTGAGTTTTACTCATACTCACATAGAAGTCCAATTATTTGTAGGTAGGATCCACATATGAGAGAGAACATGTGACTTTTTGCCACCACGCCTGGCTCTAAAGAATATTTTTTATGCCAAAAGTATGCACTGAAGAAAAGATAGCTTTTTCAACAAATGGCATTGGGGAAGCTCTATCTCTCGTCAGTTAAAAATCCAACTCCAGCACTCAGAGACATTTCTCAGTGGTTAAAGGAGCTTACATGCAAAGCTAAAGGTCTGGGTTCAATGTCCCAGAATTCATGTAAAGCTAGATGCACAAAATGTTGTGTGTGTCTGGAATTGATTTATAGTGGCAAGAGGCCCTGGTATACCCATCTCTCTTTCTCTTTCTAGCTCTCTCTTACCCTCTCACTTTTTATTTCTCTCAAATAAATAAATTAAAAATATTTTGTAAAAAATGGATCCTAATAGATAAAAACACCTATTTTATTATTTTGAACTCTAAAACTATTAGAGAGAAAGAAGAGAAATACTTCATTATATAGGCATAAGATAAGACTTTCTCAATATGATTACAGTCATCCAGTAAAAACTCTAACAATTGACACATGGGACATCATGAAATTAAAAAAAAAAAAAAAAAAAAAAAGAAACAACAACAACAAAAATAACTTTTGTATGACAAAGGAAATAAAAAACTGGAGTGACAACCCTTAGAATGGGAGAAAAACATTTTAGCTATAAATCTTACAGAGGGCTAATACCAAGAATATACCAAGCACCACACAACCCAGTTAATAAATGGGCTAATAAATGGACACATCTCAAAAAATGAAATACAAAAAAATGTAAAATAAACATAGGAAAAATTGTCATTCAAATGCCTTCTTGAGCTTTACTAAAGACAGAATTATTAAGTTTGCATTTGCATAAGCAACATATAGCTACTTTGCTTATTCTTCTATAACCATGTTTATAAACCTGTAGGCAGAGGCATTTCTTTTCAGTGATCTTTGTATGTTCTTGCCCTTGTTTTTCTGGGGCATATCACTATAGATGGAAACTTTTGGCTTGTATAATGTCTCTTTATTCTGGTTTTATAAAACTTTAATACTCATCATTTTATGGTAATTCTCCTAGTGGTGGATTAATTATTGAATATTACAGTTATAACTTCAACTAAACTTTCAATCATTTGATTCAAATTTAGTTTCTTCAGAATGAAAAAAAGACAGTGCATTGAATATTGTTTTCCTCAATCCATTTAATCTTACCTTTAAGAACCAGCGTTGGTATAAGTTTCCCTACTGAAAGACCACAGAATTCCATCAACACATTATAATGACAGCTGTGATATTAAAGGAGGAAGAAATTAAGTAAGCATGGACTCCCCTTGTCACTTGGACTGGAGTCTTCTCTTCTTGACAATACTGTTTCTTTTATTGGGTGATTAGGATGAGGTTTATACAGAAGGTGATGGCCTTCCTCATTTGGTCATTTCTAATTGCTGTGTACTGACTGGGCACCTGGGCTAACACAATGCTTCCTTGATTCTGGGTGTTGTATTTGTGTAGTCAGGTACTTGGGTCTGCAGTGAGATGATGAGCCTTGGAGCTCTGAAGAAGAATACAGTGATTAATTAATCCACCTGAGTGTGTTCCTATTTCCTCTATCACACAGACATAGCATTATTACCTATGTGATAGAATTCATGTTGTTACATATCGTGCTATTTTTAATTTGCTTTAAACAGTGCTCCCTAGATCTTTCCTCACTCTCCATATCCTTCTAGCTTCTCCTTTCCCACTTTCATTTATAACTCACCTCCTCATTATATCATCATGCCCTGCTGCCCTCACTGCCTCTGTCTCAGCTCACATTTTGGTTATTGCTCATCTGGATAACTGCAAGGATTTCCTTACTGAGTTCTTTTCTTCTTTAGCTTACTCTACTCCATCCTGTACAACTCCACCATAATTTCTTTCTGAACTACAAATTTGTCCATACCACTCCCATTCAGAATCTTCTCTTAGTTTCCACATTTTGTCATGGAGCCCAACATATTCTGTTTTACTTCTGGCTTCAACTTGTTTCTCCAGGTCCATGACTTTTCTGTCTATCCCTGCTCTCAGTTCTATGGCTCTATGTTCAGTTCTCCACCTCCCTGTATTCTGCCTCACATGTGCTTACGTGCATGCTGTTTAGAACCCTGTGCCTGGCCCTGTCCTGTTGACTGATTTCCACTCATTCCTTGAAGGTCAATGCTTGAAGGTCATTCTACTTCCTGACAATGTGTCCTGTGTCAATACCAGGCTGAGGTCTCAGCTTCTTCTTTGGGATTAATGCATGTCAAGAGGAGACCACAGTTGCAGCTCGTTTCTGCCATGACTGCATGTCTTGCAGTCTTGCATCTTCATTGACCTTAAAGTGAACTCCTTTAGGGTAGGAACCTAATGCTGTTAATCTGTATATCTGAAAGATAATCACTTGGTACATTGTGGGATGACTCAACAAATATTTGCTAAATTCATAAATAAGTGATTAACTCATTAAAATTCAGTACATGATTCACTTGGGGGCTTGTAGGATAAAGATATCTGCTATTTATAAATTAGAGTCTCATATGATATAGTTTGAATATAATCATATAATTTTAAAGCCAGAAGGTAAGAACTACCTGGGGGTCAGCAATTTGCTACCAGCTAAGGTTCTTAGAAATGATGCAGGATGCACACATATCATGACACTCACTGAGAAAGTGGATGATGCTTTTACATGTTCCTGTAAAAAACATGGGGTATTATTTTATCCTTAACATATGCAATGGTTTCTGAATTTTGATTTTGTTAGAGCCCTTGATCTTTTAGTGTGCCCATTCTCTGATATGTGTCTAGATAAGACATCATGGTCACTCATTCCAAGCCCTGCCTGCCAATCTCACTCTGTCACCTGAACATACCTGCCCTTAAAGACAGAAAGGCTATCCTTGGCTTTGCAGCTCACGTGTGCAGTTCCTGTTAATTTCTAAATATGACAACCACCAAAGCAGTAAGAGTGCATTTAATTTAAAAAGTGAAGTCGTGTTCTGCCCTGTGCTGAACTGGACTTGGGATTATTGGTGGTTATGATTTAGCATTATTTCTGGGGATGAGGGAGAGTCTCCCTGTTTAATACTAATAGGCTTTCCGGGAAGTTTCATTACAGTCAACTGCAATGTTTGTTACTCAGGATTTAACAAACTCCCATCTAAAGTCTTGGTGCCCCTTTCTTCCAGCATCCCTGTCACAGACACTCTGAATGCAAACAACAGCAGCCCTGCTCTTGGCCTGTCACCCAAGTCTCCTTGCTACATCTCACGTGTTGGAGACCGCACACCTCCTCCCCTCTCTTGAGTGCCTTTCTCTGTTCCATACTCCTGACAACAACCTATCTACAGATGTACCAACAGCTGTTCCTACTGAAAAATGGGCTTGCCTCTCTCAAGGGGGCTAGGATTCCTGGCATATGCACCCTCCTACTGTCTCATCAGTTTTAAAGCAATTTTCAGCACACCTGCTAGCCTGAACTTTACTGACAAGCCCTCTTAAGAGTTCACTGAAGAAAAAAATATTCGTTTCCTAGGTACTTCTCTGTAATTCTAAATTTCACTTTAAATCTCCCAGTAAAGCATTTACCCCTGTGGAAGAAGAGACAATCTGTGTAGAGCCAGCTGGGCAAGGATCTTATCAGCTCTCATATCTCAGTTGTTAGAAAAAGGGAGCTCCATTAAGGCAATAGGCTCACTTGCTCCTTCTGCCACAAGTGTTCCTTACAGTGTGTTACTACTGTCATGTCTGGTCTGTGTCTAACCATCACCTAAGAGGTTGCCTCTCAATTATAAAACTCTCCAACCACATGGTTCTGTTTGGAATTTTTGTTTGTTTGGTTTGGGGTTTGGTTTATACGCCAAAAGAATTTCACAAGGAGTTAATCTCTTAGTAATATGACAATTCATTTTCATTCTGGGTTCATACCTTAAAGAAGTTCCTCACAAATTTACCTTTTTAGTCACATGACAAAATAGACTCTAATAAGTTAGACGTGCATTTGCTTCTGAATGTGACATAGAGGTGTGATTGCTTTTGCACTGAGGCTTTCCAATCTTACTGAATATGTCTTGAGAAATATTTTGATGGTGGAAAAATAACAAATAAGAGACAATAATCAAAAGAACTTCCATATCAATTCAATCTTATTGCTCTTTTCAAAATCATTAATTAAATATTCATGTATCATTGGTTAAAAAAAAAAAAAGTGACCTTTTATTTTTTATTTTTTATTTTTTGCAGAGAGACACAGAGAGAGATAGACAAAGAGAGAGGGAGAGGGAGACAGAGATGGGCATGCCAGCAGTCTCTCAGCTGCTGTGAACAAAATCCAGATGCATGCGCCTCCTTGTGGGCAAGTGTAGCATTGTGCCCTTGTGTCACTTTGCATCTGGCTAAACATGGGACTAGAGATTGGAACCAGGTTCTTAGGCTTAGCAGGCAGGTACCTTAGCCATTAAGCCATCTCTCCAGCCCAAAAGTGACCTTTTTTGAGGTAGGGTCTTGCTCTAGCCCAGGCTGACCTGGAATTTCACTATGTAATCTCAGGGTGGACTTAAAATCACAGCAGTTCTCCCTATCTTTGCTTCCTCAGTACTGGAATTAAAGGCATGCACCACCATGCACTATTTATGTGAAAGAGAGGGAGAGAGAAAGAGGTAGAGAGAATGGGCATGGCAGGCCTGTTGCCACTGCAAACAAATTCCAGACACATATACTACCTTGTGCATCTGGCTTCAAATGGGTACTGGGGAATCAAATCTGGGTCCATAAGCTTTGCAATAAGCACCTTAACCACTGAGCAATCTCTCCTGCCTAAAAGGGACCTTTTGAGGCTTCATCCTGTCTTTCTTAACTGCAGAGGCTCTTCAAAAAGTTCTTACTCCATCACCACTGTCTCCAGCCTTTATTGGAAGCTCACGCTCCATCCATGGCCCAGATGCTAATTGATGATGGCACATTGTCTTTACCAAATCCCTCTGGTTGGTTGAGCTGCTCTGGGTTTTCAATTAGTTACCCAAATTCTCTCAAGTAGCTTCACTTCAGCATAGCTGTCACTTTCATAACCCCTCAGGAAGGTGACAGACTACCAGGTCCTTTCAAAATCCTCAGCCAACTACAGGAAGCCTTGTCTTACGAGGATTCTGTTAGGACTGAACAGAAGGTGGGACATTGGCATGTGGCTGACTTCAAGTCTGAGTTTCATTATTTTGGAGTCTTTAATCAGGATGGGAATTACCCTTAAAAGAATTCACATGTGTCATTGGTTTGGGAATTTCAACTGATCTCCGGGGGAAGGTTTACTCTCTCATACCCTTCATCAGTTCTCCATTTCTCCCTTTTATTATGACAAACATAAAGTACATAGAATTCTCAGCCAACTTTCCTTCAGTGTCTCCTGGAATTTGTTCAGGCTTTCAAACAATGGAAGGCTTACTTTACATATTTCCAGACAGAAACTATCAGAGGATGCATCTGTGCATCTGGTCATTGCATTGCCATGCAGATGTAGTTGCACACAGGTGAGTCATTTCTGAAGGCAGGAGCCCAGCTTGCTCTGTGAAGCTCTGAGATGGCCTTGTGTCTCCTGCCGTGCCTCATGACAGATCTTATAAAAGATCGTACATTACTATCTGTCAAAATATATGAATTTAATGGATTCTATTAATGCACACCTGCACAGAAGAGATTTCAGGAGCCCAAAGATATGATCAGTCAAACAGCTTTAATAGTTATTAATTACATAAGGAGACTCTTTATCCCCTGCCTGCATAGGAATCTGCAAGGAGTGTAATACTAAGACGTCAAGGCTCTCTGGATAGAAGAAGAAAATGGGCTTTGGTTGCAAGGATCAAACATTTATTTCTGCTAATGCATTTCCATGCTAGGATTTTTTTATTTATTTGTGAGAGAGGTCACCACTTTTGTATGTGAATTTTAAGAAAGCTAATGTCATGAAGATTTTGTTAAAAGAATTATATAAAAGTGCTTTGACCAGTATTTAATGCAGGTCATTTCATTTTACCTCTAAGTGCATGGTAATCAAAATGTGTAGGTAAAAGTAAAATAAACTGTTCAGGAAAGACCAAAGTTGAAGTCATACATGTGTTCTGACAAAGCATGGGTTACGGTGGTTGGACAAGTTGGTATAAATGATGTGTCCATAAACAATGGCCTTGAGCCAGCTATGTATTTCCTTGGGTCAAATAACATCTTTAAAGATTAATAATAATGATACTGAAAGATGTTAACATTTACCACATGCTACGCGCCAACACGGAAATTCAAAGAGGCAGATGAGAGGATTAGTATTATCCCCATTTTATAGATGGAGAAAGTGCATGCTAGGATAGTGAAGATCTAGGAAACCTGGGTCTCATACCCAGGGTTCCATTGTGAGCTCTCTGGCTTAACCCGCATGGATTGCTGCCTGCCGACCATTCTGACAGACTTGCCTATGAGGTTCTGCTCCTGTGTTGTAACAATGACTTCATATATCTGTATGCAAGCTTTGGGTACTAGTTAAGTACAGCAGCCACTTGGAAATGAGAAGTCTTTGGTCAATGCACAATTGGTCTCTGCAAAATCTAACAGCAGAAAGAAGAGGGCAAGTGCCATGTTTGCAGACTGAATTAACTAAGAAGCTGCACTTCTCGAATTATAGATCCAGGAAAGCAGTTTGCACTCTGGGCCACTAGTGTCTGCCCTCAAGGCTCGACTGGAGAGAGGTATTGATGGTCAGCCCTACCTGTACTCCTGCAGGTGTTCTACCTGGATATCTGACTGGATTTTCTATAGCAGACATTCATATCTGATGACACTTCTGTTACTCAGGAAGTTGGTTGTCCCACCCTCTGTCCTCCGCGCTGAGGAACTTAGACTTTCCCATTCTGTCTGAATGAGGAAAATTTTGTCTGTCCTATACCTATAATATCACTCACATTTTAAGAACCACGTCAAACATCATCTTTTTTTTTTTTTTTCCTACAATCTTTTCTTTCTCCCCAGACATGCTGGAATGCTGTTTATTGACCACTCTGAAAGACTTCCATGTTTGATCCTACTTCTGTGTTGTAACAATGACTTCATATACCTGTACACATATTAAACATCCCCCTGCATAACAGGGCACATGGTACATATACTTGCACGATACCAGTATTATTATCACCTGTGTTGTTTACATGACTGGCTTTCACTCCTACATTGAAAAGCATCCCTAAGCAGGGGCTGCTTCATTAGTCTCCAACACTCACATATAATAAGCACATATAAGATGTCCAGAAATTAGTTGTAATTGAATGAATAATTCAGGACATATTGGCAGAAATGTGGGAAATATATTTTTGGATGATATGAGGGGGAGGAGGTATAATGATGGCATTCTATCCTTCTCTGAAGAGCTGAAAAAAGTCTCTGGTTTATAAATGCAGCATTATTCTCTCCAGAATGTTCTGGTAACTGTCTCAATGAGTGAAGAACATATATTAGAAAGAATGTTATGCTTGCTGTCGACATTTCATTTCCTGTCTTTTTTATGTGCCCATACAAATGCAGTAACCTTGTTCTCACTCTCCTGGTGATTGGGACAAGTGTTTCTCCATGTATAGTTTTTGTGTGCACTGCTGTGGCTTAAAGTAGGTGGATACAGCTCATGTCATTATTGGTTCTAACTGTGAGATGTCCAGCTTCACCTTCCATGGCAGAAGTGTGCCCAAAGAAACCTCTGAATGAATTTTGTGCCATACCAAGCAGTATTTCATCTACGGGAATAGCATACTCCTTTGTATAAGAATGGTAGTGGATTTTCACTGCTTTTAATATAGTCAGGATATTAATACAGGTCAGGAAATCAAAATTATGTTACTGGCAATCTTGTGGTTGTTAACAGCAGAATTATAGTTAATGGCTATATCAGAATGATACCCAAGGGTTCTGAGTGCGTTTTCTGTCTTCTTCAAAATGACCTTCCAGATGAAAAGGGAATGCTACTGACCAAATAATGCCCATGGTTTAGATGGTCAACATCTCTGGGTTTGACACAATGAAGAATGAATTCTAATTCCATTGGTATTTCAGCAGAACTCTATAACATGGAGGATATTTCTCTAATGTCTTGCTACAAGTCAATTCATCATCATTGTCTTCATTATTCTTCATTATTATTACCGCTCTCTACATCCACAGTACTTAAAGTTTGACATTTTCTCAATTTTTGTAACAACTTCACTTCATTCCACATCCTCAAGTTTTATGCTTCTTGGGGGCAATATCATAGTTTTGATACATATTTGCATGTGAGAGAATGTACATTCTTGTTCGTTAAATAAGTTATCTGATATGCATGTGGTGTCATTTGATACTTAGCTCAGTAAATCTAAGGTAAAATGAAGGTTACCTAACGCCCACTGGATTTCCATACTTCTCTGCTGAACCCTTATAACTCTTTCCTGGTTCTCTCCCTTTAGCCCACAAAGCTTTCCACAATATCTGAGAGTTTTTTATAAACCCCCCTTGGTTGTTCTTGTCCTAATAATACTCATATGCTATTGGAATGATATAAATGGAACAAAAATAATGATCTTCAAAGTTAAAATTAAATATGCACCTGATGTCAAAAGTCAAGATAAAAATGGCAGGGCTGTGAAGGACAAAAGGAAGTGATTTTCCATTATTTTAAGAGAACATGGGGCTCTTGGGATAAATGAATAGCTTTTGGCTAAGCCTTTCATAGCCTTGGAGAACTTTACATGGCTGACCATTGCCAATAGAACAAAATCCTCAAATCCAGAAGGCTTCATTGCTCTACTTGTGCCTTCCCAGCCTCATCATGCAGGCTCCCAGTGGCTGGCATAACAGACAATCATATCCTTCATCTTTTCAGTCTTTGCATATTTTCTTGGTGTATAATGTCCCGTCTTTTTCTCTCTCTTAGAAGACTCAGTGTAAGAATCAGCTTTCATAGATACATCCTCTTTCACTGACTTGGAACTTTTATTGCACTTTCTTTGTATACAGCAAAATTTTCTCATCCTCCAGTAAGAACATTTTTTTTTTTTTTTGTCATTCAGCTATCTTCTCTACTGGACTTCCTGCTATCTGAACTATGTGAGGACAAGTAAATGTATTTTACCATAATGAACCTCTTGTTGAGTAGATAAGGAGTGAAGTTTGAAGATCATTGAGGACCAAGTCGATTTTTAAATCAAACACATAGTTCCAAATTCATAAATTCCATGTGCGTTGATTGCATGCCTTCCAATGAAGAGATGCTATTCTTCCAATACAAAATATTAAAACCAATTTTTTTGATATCTCCAATAAATCTAAACATGGGGCCATATGAATGATGAGAAGCAGCATTTCTAGTTCACAATAAATATCATTGTTCATGTTACTATCTTAGGTATGGCATAGCAAAATACATTGTGGTTCACTATTTTCTAGTCTCAGAGAACTTTGCCAGTGATTCATTTCAAATGGATTTTCTGGAGACCGTGTGTAATGCTTCTGAACACTTGGTAGAAACAAGGAGAAAAAGTCAGAATTGGCCTGGAGCTGAGAGCTGTCTTCACATTGGGAAAGGGCTCAAAGGAGCCTTCTAAAAGTGGAAGGGTAGATTATTATATTGCATTATTAATATGCAATGGATATGCATTTATTCATGTGTGGTTGGCTCTACCTTTTCAACATTAAATTACTTTCTACCTCATGAAAACGTAGCTCCAAATGCTTTTCTGAAGTGCAAATTGTCCTGGGAGAAAAGCAGTTTGAGAGGTTGGTATTCATAGCCAGCCATAGGTAAAATAATGGAGCAGGTGAAGTTTTTTTTTTTTTTTTTTTTTTTTTTTTTTTTTTTTTTTTTCTTGGAAGCCATCCATACTAAAAAAAGAAAAAAAAATAATCTCACTCTTGTTAAGATTTCAGAGTCTTTGTGTTACTTCTGTGGCTCATTGTCCCTGTTGGGTACATGTTACCAAGTACACATATACCTTGTCTTTCTTGGAGTAAGGCTAAGATAGGCATATGCATCACTAATAAACAATCTACTTAGTACAGGCTTTATATATGATTTTTTTTTCTCACCCATTCAAACCTACATGAACTCAACACCCTCCACATGATGGCTTAGCAGCCCAGGCAGCAACCATATTTATTGTTTTCCCTGACAGTCCAATCCACAATCATTTGCCTAAACATTTGCCTAAAAGTTTTAAATAAATTGACCTGGAAAGGATATTTACCACTCTGCTGTCTAGTCTCAATGTGACTTGTATGATATAATCACAAAGATGCCTGGAAGTGTGGGAGAACTCACAGATACTTAGTGAGTGCTTGTGCATGCCTGCCCCTGCTATCAGAGCTGAAAAAACAAACACTAAAACAAATGCTATGAATCAAATGAAACCTCCACGTGTTGCTCTACTAACAGAAAGATGAGGCCAGGACAGACAACTAAAACAATGTTCTACTGCTGTTGCTTTCATGAGTTAATGTGTTTCTAGCATCTTCACAGATTATGACATTTGCTCACTGTTACAGGCTCAATTGTGTTACCACAATATTTGTATGTTGAAGTTCTAAGTCTCAGTGCCTCTGAATGCCATTACATTTGGAATTAGAGTCTTTAGAAAGGTAACTGAGCTAAAATGTGCCTTAAGGTGGACCCTAATCCATTCTGGCAGGTGTCCACCTAAGAAGAGGAAATGTGGACAAACAAAAGGAGGTAGAAATATTCCATAAAAGGAGACCTGGACAGATTATGAGGCCATCTGTAGGCCAAAGAGGGATAACTCAGGAAATCAGGCCTGTGATCACCTTGATCTTAGATTCCTAACCTCAGAATAGTGAGAAAATGAACATCTGCTGCTTAAACCACCCAGCCTGTGTATTTTGTTATCATAGCACTGGTGAATTAAAATACTCACTTATAGTGTGAAAGGGCAAGAGAGAGTATGGACTAAGTGACACTGTACTAATAAGCAAACTCAAATGGCCCATAGATCAAAAACAGAAAGGCTTATTGCTTGATCTCTTCCTGTGTCCCTCACAGACTGATCTCTGGGATGCTGTCTCATAGACCCACAAAGCTTCCACTTCATGAAACTGGAAGCTCTGCTATTGAAAGAGGAAGATGTTTGTTATGCCACATTTTCTCTGATGTACCAGAAACACGGGAAGGAGTCAGGGACCAAATCCTTCTGTCTGCAGGGAGGGCAGCAATAGTTACCATCTGCTCTGTGACTATAACACCACCCCCTCAGGAAGGAGAAGGGAATGAAGATGCTTGTGCAGGCTTGGAGAGTTCCTAGACAAGGTGTGAGCAACCACCTAGCTGGCAGTATAGCTCACAGGAAGGGCTGAGGTTAATGTTCATTCTGCCTCCACTACTTGTGGCCAAACATGTCTTCTTTCTAGAAAAGTCACTTAATCTCACTGGATCTTGCTTCCTTACTCAAACAGGGGACAAACTCATATGCCCAGTAATGCCATTTTCAATCATAAAATTCTGAAATTTGATTTTGCATTTGCTCTCTATCAAAATATGGATTTAATTTTTTTCTTTTGGCCTTTCCTTTTGCTTTTTCTTTCACTTTCCTTCTCTTTCCTTCCATCCATTCTTCCTTTTTATTTTATTTTATTTTATTTTATTTTATTTTATTTTATTTTATTTTATTGCCAAAGTGCATCCCAATGAGTTTCTGTGTGCGTGCCTCTGTATCTCTGGCTGTAAGTGTGTGTGTGTGTGTGTGTGTGTGTGTGTGTGCATCTTTCTCTGTGTGTGTACATGTCTGTGTGTATCTGTGTGTGCATGTCTGTGTACACATCTGTCTCTGTGTGTGCATTACTCTTTCTGGCTATGTATGTGGTCCCTCTATAGATGTTGTGATGGGCACTTACACATGGTGTTCTCTCTGGGCTTTGGAAGCTCAGTTGCAGCCTCACACAGTACTCTAGATTCAGCTATAAAGATACCTTGTAGGGATGATCAGAATTTACAAAATTCATTAGTTTCCAGTAGGAATTATCTGATCATATAGTTGTGCCCAGGTCAGTCAATATATTAAGAGAAATATATTTCTAAGGAAAGAAGAAATTTATCTTCAAGACTAAAACAAAAATCGTCTACAATTTTCAGATTGGACCTCTATCTATTTTTTTCAATTGAACTTTTTTTCTCTTTGTTCCCTACTATTTGTTCTGTTTCTGTGGGAATACTAGTAGAAATAGTAGGAAGGGAGAATCTTCCATGTACTACTTTTGTAGTAAATTTAATTTCTTCTGTGTAGCACTTACTAAGACTCACAGACAGGCATGATTGAATTGGGAAGTAAATGTGACTAGGATCTAGAGAGATATATATATACATACATATATATATTTTGGTTTTTCAAGGTAGAGTCTCACTCTGACTCAGGCTGACCTGGAATTCACTGTGTAGTCTCAGGGTGGCCTCGAACTCTCAGTGATCCTCTGACCTCTGCCTCCCGAGTGCTGGGATTAAAGTCGTGCGCCACCATGCCCGGTTTAGGATATATTTCTTTTTGTATGTGTAGCAGACAGCTTCAGGTTCGCTGAGATGAACTACCAGACCAGACACAGTTATGGAAGAAGGGATATTATTTATTGAAGCTTACCATTCCAGAGGAAATTCCATAATGGCAGGAGAAGAGGCCTGCTCTCACAGGACCAGGCAAGAGAGAGAAAAAATCCAACCAGCCACACAGCACACAGAGCAAAACTACAGCAAAAACCACAGCACACTTCAGGAACTCCTATTAGGCACACTTTGCATATCTTTACAATGGAATCACAAACCCACCACCACACCTTAAGATCTGCCCCCAGTGACATTACCTCTAGCAAAGTGATTGCAGATGCAAACTATAACTAATAAAACACTGAATAGATTGGGGGACACATATTCAAACTACCACAGTATGTTTTTGGTGCTTTGGATGAAATGAAGTCTCATATGCAACACTTAGCCTGTGCTACACCCCTGGGGTACATCCCACTAAGATTGATTGCTGAAAGTCGTCCCTCAGCAGAGCACCACCTCTTCTATATAGTGCTCTTTGCTGCACCAAACATCTTATTTTGCTTTATGTTGTTGCTCTAAACTGCTCATCTAGTCTTCATTAGTCCATGCTTCCATGCTTGCCCTGTAACGGTATTGCTGTCATGTACAAATCCTCTCCCCGTCCACCAAGTTATCTGACACATATGCTAATAACCATTTAGAACACTCAGTCCTGGTTCTGAACTGCTGGAGGCTCTTCCCTGGCAGTCACGGGGGCACTGGAAGTACTAGAGATGGCGGTCCCTGCCTGGCACCCACTGTGCTACCTGGTCCCTGAGGGCTCCTCACATGAAAGGAACACCCACCCATCTCAGTGTACTGCAGAGCCGCTGCTCCTGTTTCCCATGTGTGCCCTCATCTCACTCCACGCAGGATAAGTGATCTGACTGACAACCAAGAAGCTCACCCAATTCATTTCCACAGACACTTCAATCTGGGCTATGGTATAATCATACCCCAAATCAGATTGAATAGTTTCTCATCTCTCAAATAGTGAATATTCAGACACAGAATGCCCATTATCCATATGTACATTGGGTGTTTTAGCCTGTGTTTGCCAGCTTCCCAGAGGTAAACATATTAACAAAATTGTGTAGCAAAGGGTGCCTAGGTCAGGAAATTAGAATTCTCTTTCCACAGAGTTTTCAACCCACACTCATGTCCCCTGGAACCATGGTAAAAAGGAATTCCCCATTGGCCACAGTGAAGCAACAGACTTTGTTGTTCTTCTGAAGTTTTACTTGTTTTTGTCTTCACATTGCATCTTTGTGGAACATATGCCATTTCTTGTTGGACAATTCCACTGAGTGATTTTCAGAATGGCAGCTGTGTTCCACACAAAGTACCAAGGGATTAGGTGCAATAAAGAAAATCACCTTTTCTTCAGTAGGAGGACAGTTCATGGCTGAGCAGAGATAGTTCTATTGGGATAGAATGCTGAAAGTAACAGCCCTAGCACATGTCCAGAATTGCTCCTTTGCCTTGCATGCATAGAAACATCTACTTCCAGATTTTGCATCGGTAATAATCTAGGCTCTTTACCTGACAAATACCAATGTCATTGATGTTTGATATGGTCAAGAACTGGAAGAAATGAGGCAAAGTAGTATATGCCTCTCATTCCAGCACTCTGAGGCTAAGACAGGAAGACTTACAATTTAAGGGTATTCTGGACTACATAAGAGATCCAATGCTCCCCAACCAATGATAGATAGATAGATGATAGATAGATAGATAGATAGATAGATAGAAAGATAGATGTGTGATGAGTTAAGACAGCAAAGGAAAATCATGTGCTAATTTCTTTGGTGGTGGGAGTGAAGGAGCCACATCAGAAATTGAGTCTATCCTGATAACGTCGATGTCTTTTGCTCTGCTGAGCACCAATGTGGCCAGTATTCATGGTCTCCTGACTACTGTCAGTACCCATCCCAACTCTTCACCAGATCCATTTGATTTTTTTTTTTTTTTTTCTCTACTGGTGTCCTTGTGTTTCATCAGTTTCCATCTTCCATTTGGTTTGCAATTCTTAGCTCATTTTCTTACCCACTTTCAGTTTCTTCAAGTATAGTAATCAGGCTCACACTTTTTGTCCAGATGTGTTGTTGAAGTTTATGGCACAGGCCAATGGGACCTCTACTCCACTCCTCAATCTCTCAAGCGTCCAGCATTTATCTTGCTGGCAAGAGAGCTTGTGGTTTTCAATGGCATTACTGTGTATCAACTATACTATGTGGTTACTTATTTCCACTATTGTACAGAGTAGAATGGTGTTCATAATTTTTTTGGGGGGGAGGGGTTTGGAGGTAGGGTCTTACTCTGGTCTAGGCTGACCTGGAATTAACTATGTAGTCTCAGGGTGGCCTCGAACTCATGGAGATCCTCCTACATCTGCCTCCCGAGTGCTGGGATTAAAGGCATGCACCACCATGCCCGGCTGATGTTCATAATTTTAACCCTAGATTGACTACTTTCTTTAGTAACACTCCTGTATACATTAGGCTAGCAGTTTAAAAAGGAGAATTTTAAGACAGTTATATGATACTGTTAGCCATGATACTGCTCTGCATATTAACTCCCAGTTAAACTTTTATCTTTCTATTCCATGTAGGCCCCCAAGAACACCATGTATTTATGTAATTAGAATAAAAAAGGGCCTGAGGTTTACTAAACATACCCATCCAAAGTCATTGGCACTCCTCCATTTGACATAGAAAAAGAACAGGTAACCTAATATGAAATCTTCAGAAAGAACTACTGTATCTTAGACATGCCATGAGGTAAGAAAGAGGAAGAACAGAAGGATAATTCAGAATTAAGAAAATGGAAGGGCAATTGTTTCTATCTTCTTCTATTCATAGTCACTGTATTTCTTCCATTAAAACATTTGGTCTGGGCTGGGAAGCTGCACAGTGGCTAAAGCACTTTCCATACAAGCATGCGGACCTGAGTGCAGTTTCCCAGCACTCATGACAATGCTGAGCATGATGTCAGCCACCTGTAACCCAAGTGCGAAAGAGGCAGAGACTCTCTGGCTAGCTAGTGTAGCCAAATTTGTGAGATAAAAGTTCAGAAATAGACCCCATAATAACGAAAAAGGTGCACAGTCACTTAGAAAGACCGAAGACATCAACCTCTGGCCTCCTCACACATGCACACACATATGGATATGCACATTTTCACACCTGCACCCACAGACACACAGACATACACACACACATATGCATGAACACAACACACGTGCAAACTAGCCTAATACTTCTGATTACTTGAATTCCTTGAACACTAATTTATTTCATAATTAATTTCAGAATCATTAAAAAGTTGTTTGTGTGAATACATTAGTAGGAAGTTGTCTGCCTAGAGAGAGAGAGAGAGAGCATAGAGAGAAACTGAATTCCCGGTAAGCCCTCAAAGCATTCCCTCAAGGAGCTTACTGGGTGCTGCCATAGCACAGCCTGTCTCTTTCTTTTTTCATGTAGTACCTCAAACTGTGGAACACAACCAAAATCTAGGATGGTGCTGAGGACAGCCTCTGAATCACTTGCCCACTGCACATTTCCACAATCTCACAGCCTGAAATATAGCCACTTTCACTCTGTCTCTATTCCACTTACCCAGAGGTCAGATGTAATGAGGAATACTCTTCCAAACACTTGAATATTTTCAGAACACATTTCATCAAAATATTTTGTTAACATTTTAATTTAATGAATAAAACTATAAAACTTGTTTCTCTGAAAATACAAATAATGAAAATATTATCATTATGCTGTATATACTTGATTACCTTACCTTACTTTCTTATAGTAACTAATATACTTCATAATAGGTAAAAGATGTTAATATCTCAACCACCAGCCTATGGAGAGGAAGAGCTGAAGCCCAGCCCATACATCAGAAAATGAGGTGTGAATTAACATGACCTTGTTACTAAGTGTTTGATCCTAGGCTTGGAACCTGGCTTCACGTATGAGTTCTGAAATATTTGATAAGGTACCTTTGAAATATTGGTTGTATTGACTTAATGAACTTATATTTTATAATTTAGTAATAAAGATGATAGTTAACATCATAAGCTATGATAGGAGTTTTGGGAAATATTTTGGAGGAAGTACATTTAGCAGCATTATTATCACCAAGGACAATACTAAAAATCATTGGTGGCTTTGTGGGATTGGAGCTTAAGGAACACAACTGACAGTATCCATTTTGATGTTCCAAGATGTGTCATTATTTCAGGCTAGATTTAGGTCAATGCCCATGTCTGAGCATGTTGAGCCCTGCCTATTGGGACATGGGGCAACAGGCTCCAGGCAAAGGCAATAATGACCATCAGGTGGATGGCACCATATCTGCTCCAGATGGTCCTCTGGCAGAGGGTCAGCCTCCTGGCTGGAAATCGAGGTTGTAGGGATCCAGCTCCCAGGGGAAGTCAATGAGAGGCTGATTGGGATCCCACAGTGAATGTAGGGATGCTCTCGGGAAGCTGTGGCTTGGCATGCAAGAGATGGCTGTGGCTTTCTCATACCAAGTGCTGAGTCCTGGCCATCAGGAGAGCCTATGTCCCACTGTGTCCTTGTAATTATTATATAATATTCTCCATCTGGGGGTGGACAATAGCTCAGAAGTTGGATTTGGCTATCATCACATTTTGAAGCATTTGCAGGTGAGTGAATTTGGGGAAAGCCATTTAGAACTAAAAATGATATTTCAAACAGTATCCCTTACTCTCTTCATTGAAAAATGCTAATGTTAACATTCATAATACTATCTCTAAAATATAAAACTTACAAGTGACAGGGCCAAATGCAGAGCCTGTCTCTTCTCTTTCAGGTCTACCAGTTGCACTTCCTCTGAGTAGTGGTGTGTCCATAGATGTGAGTCTGAATGCACAGAGGAATCTTCCAGCTGGAATGGAAAGTGGATGGTGCATTGGGTGGCTTTGTGTTGAGCCACGTTTACTGTACAATAGTGTTTCCTAAATGATTATTGATTAATGCATAGGTTATTTTGCTGTGCAGTAATTATCTTCTATAGTTATGCCCACTTGTGCATGCAATAATTATCGCTGATGGTGAATGGTGATATTTAAAATTCTTAAATGTAAAGATTAGGTTACAATTATGAGGTGATATAAGCAAGTAGACCTATGCCAATAAAATTCTCAAAAATCTCCTTTTAAATTCTTTAATTTGGGATATAGTTTAGGGATCTAAGTTTAATTTATTGTGATGCCCTGATGACATTATGATGATTTATATGTGAAGAAGAAAATATAAATTCCAAAGCCAGGCATACATTTAAGATTATTTTAGCTGAATTAATGTATGATCTTTCTCAGCTAGATGCTTCTAATGAACACAATTTTGGTGGCAGACAGTAGAATTCACTTCCTGTGAGTTGGGTGAAAGAGTAGAATCTGAGATGAGATTTCAAATTTACAATGAACCCTGTTTCCTCTGTCATCATCAAGCAGTGACTCAATCAGGAGGTCATATCAGCACTGTGCTCCACCCAACAAATCTGCTTTGAACCACTTGAGTACATTGGTTTCTCTGCACACTTCAATTTATCCTGTGGAATTCAAATACATACCAGCTATGTAAAGGGGTATCTGATTGCCTTTACTTAGCTGCAAGGACACTGGAAAATCTATTGTGATCTATTATCTTATTAACATGTGTATGGAAGGCTGAAGAGATAGCCAAGTGGTTAAGGCACTTGCCTGCAAAGCTTAAGGACCCAGGTTCAGTTCCCCAGAACCCACATAAAGCCAGATGCACATAAATGCACCAGATTTGCACAAAGTGACACATCCCCACCTGTTGTTCAAATAAATTAAAATATTTTTAGAGGCGTGGTGGCGGCTTTAATCCCAGCACCCCACTCAGGCCACCCTTGACAAATAAATAAATAAAATATTTTAATAATTTAAAAAGCTGTATGGGAAGGGAAGAATTTGTCATGCTATCTTTCCTCCTTTACTAATCTAAATACTTCTCTTTCTCTCTGTATCTCTCCCTGTCTTTATCTATTCCTAGCTTGTTTTCTTAACACAAACCCCAAAATGAAAACATGAGGTCATATCTATGGGAAAGTGCTGAGAAAAAGGTAGAGCTGTGTGTACAATGCCCGTTACTTTGCTTGCCTTACAAAGAAGTGGAAAGGAGGAAGAGGAATCCTGATTCTACCTGTCCAAATAAACATCTTTCTTAGCAGTTTCCTTTACATATCTTACCTACCTTCTTCTGGCAAACATATCTAGATAGTGTCCTTAATTCTGCCATTGCTTAGAGTTTCCTATCCTCTCTACTTTTCCAAATCCTGCCAGCCTTCTTGACTGAACTCACATGGGATTCTGTTTCTTTCTTATCTAGTTCACACGCTACCTCTGCCAAACTCTCAGAGCATTTAAGCTGCAGCTTACAATTCAGCACTTAATATATCATTTACTCTTTGTTGTTGTGTCTTGTATCTTAATCCTCTTACTCTGCTTAACAAAATTGCACATGATACAAAGCTGTGTGAGATAACTAATCGCAGGAAACACAAATTATAATTGGCAGGAGTAATGGGTCCAAGAGGCCATAGTAAGTTTTGACAGGAGCAAATGGAAGCTGACCTTGGCCAATGACAGTGTTGTGCCATGCACAGTGAGGAACAATCTGCTCTACCCTTTTCTCTTGATCCTTCCAGAAATTACAAAATGAAAAAAAAAAAAAAAAATCTGTTTTCCGTAACCGAAACCAAGCAGCTTGTGTAGTATATTGGTAGACATGTTAAACTTACACTCAAAAGATCAAGATCACTGATTTATTCATTTACTTGAAATGAACTTAAGTATTTATGGCATATGAAAGGCTCTGCACTTGCAGAAAGCTGGGAATTCATAGAACAATGACTGGCATCTCCCCTGAAGATCTCTCACTGCTATTCCATGTGAGAAACACAGACGACAGCATGCTTAAAATGGTAGGGTGAAAGTAAATCTCTGCATTAGTCATGGCTGGGAAAATTGCAGTGGATAATCAGCTAGGAAAACAGCCTGATTTCAGGATAATTAGCATTTGCAAAGAAATAGCAAGGTGGAATCCAATAGTCCTCAGTCCTCAACAGTCAGAAAGAATGATGCTGGTATACTATCAAAAGCAAATATTATTTTGGGGAAGATTTTTATTTTCATTTATTTTTGACTTTTTATGGATATAGTCAATATACCATAATCATAATCATAATCCCCTCCCACCACTCACCTTTTACTTCTCCCACAACCCCCTCCACTGAATCCCTTTTTCTTTCTATCTAGTCTCTTAGTTGATGTCATCATTTTTTCTTCTCCAATTTTGAAAGTTCTGTGTAGGTGGTATCATCCACTGTGATGTCATGAATATCAAGGCTTTTCTGTCTCTGGAAGATAGTATGAGCCCTCTTCTTTTCCTTTGGCTCTTACCTGCTTTCCACCACCTCTTCTGCAATGGTCCCTGAGCCTTGGAGAGTGTGTCAGGGAGTCTCACTCAGTGAGACATCCACAGCCACTTTTTCTCAGAAGTATGGTGAATTTTGAGTCACCCCGGTGGTAACATCCATCTGAAAAGTGAGAGTAGTATTAATATATGGATGTAAATATAAGCATTTAGAGAGCACTTTGGTGAGCATAATATATCCTTTTAATCAGACAACAGTAGTAGGTTCCCTCCTTGGGCTTATGACGTCACCAGCCACAGGCTTTTGAGTAGGTTTTCAGTACCAGATATAAATTCCTTTCTGTGGAGCAGAACTCAAGGCCATTCAGAGAAGAGTTGGTTTTCCCCATAACAGGCCTGCCACTGTTGCACAGTTGGTACATGTGGCCTACATAGCCAGCTGTAAAGCATACAGAGTTCTCTGGTAATTACGTCTATTGATGTATTTTCTGCTCCAACAGGCTGTATAAGTCTTTCCAGTGTCCTTATATCTAGTCAACAGGTGGAAGCTTTCATTGCAGTGCCAGCTTGATTTCTCAGTGATCTGCAGACAAGGCATGTGAAGTCTTCATCAATAGAGCCTTACCATGTAACTCTGGTGGGCTAAGATTATTGGCAATAGCCTGTAATGTTTAGGGACATCAGTGTCCTCCCTGGCCAATAACTTGCTAGAAGTTATCCCAACCCTGGCACAGAAATTTTCTAATAACACGACTTCTAGGCTCAATATTATCCACCTCTACATGATACTTCTGCCCAAACTCTCATATATGCACATTCATATGCATATGCATGTATATCATATACCTACATAACACACACACACTACATATATAACCCTCCTACCACTGCCTCCTTTCCTGCATACCCGCCCATGACCCCAATCAGGAAATTTATCCTCAGTTTTCTGCTCCTCTACTTGCTCATCTTCTATACACTCCCCTTATTTCCTCTCGCTCCCTGCTGCCTCACAGTCTCCTTATAGCTTTCTGGCCTCTACTAATGACTTTTACTTGAGCTCACATACAAATGTAAACATTTGGGACTAGGATCCACATATGAGAAAGTACATGTGACATTTGGTTTTCTGAGTTTGGGTTATCTCCCTTAGTATAATATTTACCATATCCATCCATTTCCCCTCAAATTTCATAATTTTTATTTCCTCTGTAGCTGAATAAAACTCAATTTGTGTAAGTATGGCATGGCTTCATTATTCATTCACTAGTTGAAGGGCATCTAGGCTGGTTCTATTTCCTAGCTATTGTGAATAAAGCAGCAATAAACATGGATGAGCAAGTACCTCTATAGTAATGAGAAGAGTTTTTAGGGTATATGCAAAAGGTGGTATAGTTGGACCATATTGTAAATCTATTTTAGCCCTTCAGGAACCTCCACATTGATTGTCACAATGTCTGTATCAGCTTACATTCCCACCAACAATTGAGAAGGGTTCCAATTTCCCCATATCCTAGCCAGCATTTATTGTAATTTGATTTCTCTTTATTCTTTCTTTCTTTCTTTCTTTCTTTCTTTCTTTCTTTCTTTCTTTCTTTCTCTCTCTCTCTCTCTCTCTCTCTCTTTCTTTCTTTCTTTCTTTCTTTCTTTCTTTCTTTCTTTCTTTCTTTCTTTCTTTTTTGGTTTTTCAAGGTAGGGTCTTGCTCTAGCCCAGGCTTACCTGGAGTTCACTATGTCTCAGGATGGCCTCAAACTCACAGCAATCCTCCTACCTCTGCCTCCCTAGTGTTGGGATGAAAGGATGCAATGGTACAGCTGGCTTGTTTAATTTCTTAATGATAATAATTCTGACAGGAGTGGGATAAAATTGCTAAGTAGTTTAAATTTGTGTTTCCCTGAAGACTGAGGATGTAGAATATTTTTTTCTTTTGATGGTTCTGTAATATGTTCATTGGCCATATGTATTTCTTCTTTTGAGAGCTCTCTATTCAGATGCATAGCCCATTTTTATATTTTTAAAGTGTGTGTGTGGGGGGGTGGGGAATTGGTGTGCCAGATCCTATCACTGCTGCAAATGAACTCCAGGTACACATTACCACTTTGTGCATCAGGCTTTACTTGGGTACTGGGGAATTGAATCCCAGGCCAGTAGGCTATACAAATCAGTACCTTTAACCACTGAGACATTTCTCCAGCCCCATAGCCCATTTTTAATTGCGTTTTTTGTTATCTTATTATTTAGATTTATGAGTATTTTGTATACACTAGATATCAATTCTCTGTCAGATGTGTAGCTGGCAAAGATTTTCTCCCATTTTGTAAGCCACCTCTGCTTGATTCACTGTGTCCTTTTCAGACAAAAGCTTTTTAACTCTATCAGGTCCCAAAAGTTCATTAGTTCTCTCATTCCCTAAGTGACTGAAGTTCTATTCAGAAAGTCCTTGCCTCTGCCTATAAGTTGAAGTGTTTTCCTTACTTTTTCCTCTACCAGTTTCAGAGTTTTAGTATTTAATACTGATGTTAATGTTTTTGATCTAGTCGTAGATTCTTGTGCATGGAAATAAGGATCTATTTTCATCCTTCTACATATAAAGATGCAGTCTTTCAGCACCATTTATTAAAGAGGCTGTCTTTTCTTCAGTGAACATTTTTGGCATTTTTGTAGAAAATCAGATGGCTGTAGCTGCCTGGGTTTATGTCTGGATCCTCTATTGTGTTCCATTGATCTAGGTTTTTTTTGTTTGTTTGTTTTGTTTTGTTTTGTTTTGTTTTTCTGTGTGTGTGTGTGTGTGTGTGTGTGTGTGTGTGTGTGTGCGCCAATACCATGCTGTTTTATTTACTATGGTTCTGTAATATACCTTAAAATTAGGCATGGTGATATTGCAAGCTTTATTGTTATTGTTTAGAATTACCTTGATTATTTGAGGCTTTATGGTTTTTGTTTCCTATTTCAGTGAAGAATGCTACTGGAATTTTGATTGGAATTTCATTAGCTCTGTACATTACTTTTTGGTAAGATAGACATTAATCTGTAATTCTAGTATTTCTCAATGGCATTTCTTCAGCATTTCCATTTTCTTTTTTAAAAATTATTTATTTTTTATTTTTTTATTTATTTTTGGAGAGAGACACAGAGAGAGACAGAGAGAGAGAGACAGAGAGAATGGGCGCGCCAGCAGTCTCTCAGCTGCTGTGAACAAAATCTAGATGTGTGCGCCCCCCTGTGGGCCAGTGCGGCATTGCGCCCTTGCGTCACTGCATCTGGCTAAACGTGGGACCTGGAGATTGGAACCGGGTTCTTAGGCTTAGGAGACAGGCGCCTTAACTGCTAAGCCATCTCTACAGCCCTCCATTTTCTTATTCATATCTCGTATCGTTAAGTTCATTTCCTGTCTTCTCATGGGATTCCAGTGGCAGTTTGTTTTCTTTTTGGATTTCTTTGATGTCATCTTTGGTTGCTTTAAATGTATTAGAAATGCTTCTTTTTAATTTTCACTCTGGCACTTCATTAATACAGTCTCATTGGAGGTCATTACTTTTGGATTTATAATGCTTAGAGGAAGTACATTATCTTGATTTTTTGGTATTTCTTATATTATTGCATAGATATTTTTTAATTTTTATGGTTTTATTTTTATTTGAGAAAGAGAGAGAGAGTGAGAGAAAGAAAGAGAAATGGGAGAGAGAATGGGAACACCAGGGCTTCTAGCTACTGAAAACAACCTCCAGACAAATGTGCCATCTTGTGTATACGGTTTACATGGGACCTGGAGAATTGAACTTGGGTCCTTAGGCTTTGCTGGCACACACCTTAATTGCTAAGCCATCTCCAGCCAGTGAATAAAGATTTTTGAATTGCAATTCATTTCAATGCTTGTGTTTACTGCTGTCAGTTGTATTCTTAGATCTTCAGGGTACCAGCTCAAGGTGCCAGAGGTGGCTTCTGTGTTACTCCCAGAGTAGTGTCAGGAGTGATCTGAGATGTTGGCTATGCCTGCTATGCAGATATCATTGAGTGTGAAGCTGGTTCTTTCAACAACAAATATTATAAAGGGAATGAGAAGACTGCAGTTTACTCTGAACAGGGCCCTGTGGAATTTAAGTTTGGGAAATGAATCTCAAGATGATAGAAGTAAATGCATAAAGAGAGAGCTGATTGTCACTCAATGTTTGAAAAGCTCAAGCAAGGAGAAAATAGATACAAAACAGTGCAGAACTTGCTGGTAGAATGTTAATGAGATAGAATTTCCTAACAGTAAAATATGTCCACAATTAAATTTTCTGTCTTAGGAAGCAGAGTTCCTTAAGTAGATGAACAGTTGAGATCTTATGTATTGTGTGTGGGGTTCTTTTCTTTTTTAATATTAATGATAAAGATCTGACTTGTGCTTGCTCTTACTCTATATTTCTTATCATAGTAATTATTAAAACATTTTATATTCAATGTAGCATTATAAGCAACTACTTAGTTAATTTATTTCATGCAAAGTGAGGCTTTGGCCTGTCTGATTAATAAATAAATGTTGGGCAAGTTAAAGGGCATATAAGACAACTCCAAGCAGAAGCAAGTCTGAAGCTTGACACAGGTTTTCTAGGAGCCCTGAAGTTTTCTGTGAAGACATAGCCACTAGCCAGGCACCATCAGAAGAGCCATGAATATCCACTCATAATGCTTAAAGAAGATAGAAGCTCTTTGTGATGAAGAATCTGCTCATCACTTCAATAAAGTGGTATAATCCTAGCCCTTCCTGTTTGAGAGGAAGCATCATCGGATGTTTCATTGGTGTTGTAAGCCATAGTAAACTGGCTAGAGACTTTGTGATTTCACAGAGACATTAAGCTGGGGATCATTATAATTTAAAAGCAGAACATGGACAGTCTGCCACTTGCTATCATCCCTTGCAAAATCTCAAGTTCAAAGAGAAATGATTGAATATATTAGAATAGAAGTGTTGATTACAAATATCAAGTGTGTAAATGGCCAATTTTCCCAGTTTGTTAGAAAAATAGTATATTGATAAACATGTGAGGCTTATTATATATATTTAATTATACACATGTACATTTATCTTAATGGGCAACATGATGACTTGTAAGTATTTCTTGGCTATCTGTTCCTTTCATTGGATGACACCACAAGGAGGGAAGTATTCCTTTATTACTCATCTTCACAGTGTAGGCCATTTTTGCCTAAAATATTACAGACTACTTCTGCCCTGTGATCATGGTGGATAAGATACCCATGCAAATGGAATTTTTCAGAAATAGGAAAAGTGTAACAGCTAGCGCCTTGAAGATTTGGTAGTATTAAAAAAAAAAGGTGGGGTTGGAAGAAGAATTGCTGTGAGTTTGAGGCCAGCCTTAGACTATACAGTGAATTCCAGGTCAGCTGGGCTAGAGCAAGACTATACCTCAAAACAACAGCAACAAAAAGACACTGGACCCAAAGGTGATAGCTGTTGGGTAGAAGTGTTTCAAGTACACCTGTGGCTAAATAGGACATGTTTATTCGGCCAAATGAGTATCAATAACATAAAATCAATTTCAGAGTATAAGATTAAATATGAATATTCTTCTCAAAAATAGATGTGTATAGCTGCTGAGAATATAGTGAAAATATGAATAGCTTATTTTATAGTTCACCATCATGGTGCACTGTGTCTCTGTAATTATGCATACTGGTGGCTTTGGTAGACATCATGTTGTACATACATGTGTTAAAAGAGAATTCAGTTTTGTACACATGTCATGATTCATTTATACAATCAAACTAAGTAGGCAATATTTATAGAAGATTTTTTTTTCTCATCAGGGGCAAGTCCCAAACAGTTTATAGTCCCCATTATTGAAAATAGCTATCTCTAAAACTTATTTCAAAACAGCTCAAAGTTTTGTCTCCCATAGATTTGAATTGATAATTTATTATTAATATATTATATATAATAATATATTAAAATTATGAAAGATATTATTTTTAAGGTAGGATAAATGAGAAGAAACTTTATGGGAACTATTGTATTTACCTGGCACCCTTCCCATCAGTCTTTACAATGCTCATCTTATTCACTGCTGGGTTCAGAGATGATACATCATGGATATTGTGGTGCTGTTTTGTAGTTTCCTCCTCATGACATTTAAAAGTACTGAAGTTGAGAATACACTTTTAATTCACTCTCATCAGATATGAATTCTTCTCAAATAAGACTCTTTTCTTGAAAGATTCTTGGCCTAAGCTGAATTAAATAACTAAAAATTAAGCATAGCTCTTAAAGCGTCTACAGATTAGCATTGTGATATAATCTAATTTCTATTATCCTGCCTTTTTATTAGCATTTAAAATTTTATAAACAATTGCTGGCTCAAAGTGGATATTATGTTCTTGTTAATGTTATCTGTCTAATGCACTCTCTCTCATTCATAATAGCTGCTAATATAGTTTAACTGTTTGAAAGTTATTAATAATTTTTGTAGGACAAATTAACAGCTTTCAAATCAGCATTAATTATTTCTACATTTTATTATTGTAACAAATAAATATGCTTATGTCTCAACTCTCTGAAGAAATCCACAGAGGTTTTCATTCCAAGTTACATCTAGAATATTAACCTAAATTTGGAAATGAATATTAAAGACTCTTTCAATGTTAAAATAAATGCATGGGCAATATTTTGTTCAAATCTTGAAAGAAGTACTTGACATGAGTTAGTAGCATTGTGTGAGGTCCTATAACCCTTGAGAAGGGAGATGAGACTGGGTCAGAAATAAGAAAGTTTTCTTTTGGTTTTTCATTGTTTCAAGGCTTTAATTCAAATATTTACAAGTCTCAGAGAACTCCCTTTCTCTGTTTTCCCCAGCACGGTGAGTATAGGTTTATATCACCTCACCGAGATTTTAGGTAGGTACTGCGTGTCCAAATTGGGTCCTCACGCTTGTACAGCAAGCATGTTACCAACTGGGCTGTTTCTTCTGGCATCTGACTCTTTTACTACCTAAAAAAGTTAAAAGGAATGTTTAGTAATATTGATAAGTATTTCCTAAGAACTCACCTGTGGCAAAAAATAAAATTCCATATTTATAGAAATGTTACAATGCAAAAGAAAAAATCTAACACTCAACAAGTTAAAAACAATCACATCTGGCAAATGATCAAAACTTCCAGCAATGTAAAGAAGCAAGAAAATAATTAAGGAAAACTTTAATCCATGGAAAGTGACCCAGAAATTACACAGATGATAGAATTTGTGGAATGGTCACTAAAGCAGTTAATATTCCATCATCAAGATGAAAGACTGAAGATGTTAAGTGCAGATGAGAAAGATATCAACACAGCCTGAATGGAACATGTAGAAATGAAAATTACCAAGTTCACCATGGAAAACATACCAGATATGACTGATGGCAAATTTAATGCTAAAAGTGAAAGATTAGGAAGTTTAAAGTGATTGCAACAGAAACTTTACAAAATATGTGTGGGGTGTGTGTGTGTGTGTTACACAAAGAAAGACAAAGAAAGATAGGGACAGAGAATATGAAAGAGAATTGTGCCAAATGAATAAAACATGAACGGGTAAGATATAATTTCATTCTCTAAAAGGAATAGAAAGACATAAAGATTTGGATAAAAAGTGGCCATATATTTTTCAAATCTAATGAAACCCCATTTATGAGCCAATTATTTGAACAAACCTCCAGCCTTCTACATTGAATAAAACTAATAATCAAATTGTTCAAAATTATGTACTCAGAGAAATTCTGAGTCTTGTCTTTTTGGGGTGTGGGCAGGATATTTTTTGTTGTATGAACAAGAGAACAAGCAAAGCACCATAGTGATTTTTTGGCTGGAGTCAAGAGATAAGAAAGCAAAGTTACTAAAGATGAATTACTAAAAAAATGTCAAACTAGACATGTTTTACCAGGTAAAAATATATTACATAAATGAAGGTGAAATGATTTATTTAAATTATATAAAGCCAAGGTGACTCATATTTAGCATATAAGCTGAGAAAGATCAAAGGAAGCCTATATACAGAAAATCTAGATCTCTGTAAAAAATTAAAGACTAAAAATGGTAATTACTTAGATTTCTATAAATTTTATTTCAGTCTTAAAACTTACATCACAAATGACAATAACATAGATATTATAGTATACTTAAAATGTACATATATGAAAACATTTTTATCTATTGGAAAAAATATAGAGTAATACAATACTGAGTGATTTATATGATGATTTATACTATGTATATAAGAATATTACTGGAAAAATATCACTGGCAGGAAGATTACTGAAATTTTAAGCCTTAACACACATGAAGTGACAAACATGGTTATAGCTAATAAGGAATAAAGGGGGTAACACAAATTACAAAACTCTCAGTTATTCTGAAGGAAGGCAGAGACAATTAAAAGAAGGGGATAAATTCCAAATATATAATGAATAGGAATACGTTAGTTAAACTCAACCATATAAGTAATCAGACTACATATAACTTTTGATGCCTGTGAGCTTCATATTCCCAGACACAACCAACTGCAGATAGAAACTATTCTTTAAAATGTATTGTTTACATGCTGAGTATGTACATAACTAATAAAGAAAAAAGAGTTAAATGACTTCATTCCATCTCTAGAACTAAATATTTCTTATTTTACCATGTGTGTTATTTGTAATATATTTATATTATTTACCCAATCCCAATTTACTAGAGGCAACTGTTACATTTTGGGTTGATGGAAACTAAATATAAAACATACATAAATCAAGTAAGAAATAAATGTGCTTTGACCCTAAAAAAAATGTTTCTATGTTACATACACACACAATTGTTTCATGGGATTGTTCCCTAAATAGTAATAAAAGATTTTCACATGGTGAAGCTTTCATATTGAATAACAGAATGGATGTGAAGATGAACTAAAGCATGTAGATTGGATATTTAAAGATTTTGGCATGTGGGTAGAGGGCCTTACATTGACAAATCTCTTATGATTACCAAGAGATGACTGTCTTCTAAAGACCACAACTGTAAGAATGTTAGATTGAATGAAATGCAAACACAATTTGATGCTACTTACAAGATATCCTTTTAAATGTAAAGGTAAAACAGGTTAAAATAAAATAATGGATAATTATAAACTATTTTAAAAGGTCTTTATCAAATATAAAACATTTTCTTACATAGTAATAAGTGGATTGATTCATTAGAAAGAATACTTATCAGGCTGGAGAGATTGTTTAGTGATCAAGGTACTTGTCTGTAAAACCTAAGGACCCAAGTTCAATTCTCCAGGTTCCATGTAACCAGATGCACATGGTGGGGCATACATCTGGAGTTCGTTTGCAGTGGCTAGAGGCCCTGGTGCTCCCATTCTCTCTTCGCCTCTCTTTCTCTCCCACAACCCTGTCTCTCTCTCCCTCTCTCTCTCTCTCTCCCTCTCTCTCCCTCTCTCTCCATCTCTCTCTTTCTGTCTCTAATAAATAAATAAAATGAAAAATAAATTTTAAAAATATATTTCAAAAGAAAGAAAGAATAGTTAGCAATATGACATTCAATATAAATCATTTGATACAAAAACTTCAAATATAAGAGAAGCAACAGTTAGAGCCACAGGCAGAATGAACTGTATGATCTATGTGTATATTTGAAGTTTTCAATCATTTTTCTCAATAATTGATAAAGCATACAGATTAGTAATGAAAAATTTTATGGAAGATTTGAACATTTTCGGCCAATGTGACCCAATGGTTATTTGCAGACTACACAGACAGCGATGACAAAGTATCCATTTTTTGTCAGAAAATATGGAAATTGGACTGGAGAGATGGCTTAGAAGTTAGGTACTTGCCTGCAAAGCCAAAGAACCCAGGTTCAACTCCCCAGAACCCATGTAAGCCAGATGTACAAGCTGGCACATGCGTATGGAGTTTGCTTGCAGCAGCTGGAGGCCCTGATGTGCACATTCTCTCTGTCTCTCTCTGCCCCTTTCTCTCTACCTCTGTTTCTCAAATAAACAAATAAAAATAAAATATTTTAAAAAAATAAAATATGGAATTCTTTTAAAATTACCACATTTCAGTCATAAAATAATTCTTAATAAATAAGATAACAAATGAACAGAAACAAGATGAGTAAGAATGAAATATCTTATGTAAGTAAATTTAACATCTTATATACAACTTCTTTATATGTATGGTGACCTTTATTAAATTAAAATTAATAGAATTTATGTAAAATTATGTTATTTGCCATGTTTAGTTTGAAGAAAAACAAAATAAGCTCGGGTAAATGCACAAAATATTTATAGTATGCTTAATTTTGAAGATCACCAAATACTTAACTTCAGAAGCAGGCCAAAATACAAATCTCCAATTCTACTGATTTTAGGTACCCCGAAAGGGTCTCAAAGATAAGTCAGTTTCAGAAATTTGTGCTTTTAATCCAAGCATTAGAATGAGAATGTGTGCCTCTGAAGTGCATGAAGGAATGTGTTCAACATGGGTTTTTCATGAGCCATCAGTGTTTTTCAAAGAATTTTCCAAGGAAAATTCAACTTCTGTCTTTGGTCTAAGGATCCATTTAACAGGTGGTCATATCTTCAATTCTCAGCTTGATAAGTCATGGTGAACTTTTCAGCATAATCCAATTGGATCCTTGTGTCTTCCCTTGAGTCTTGAAATATTAAGATGGGCAGAAAATCATGCAGAGAATTTTACTAAGCTAATATTAGCTCTAAACCTTGTGCTGATCTGGGTGAGATTTATGGCTGAACAATGGCTAAGATTTGCAGTGATAGACTTCATGTATTTCAGTGACTTCTCTTAATGAGGAAATATGGAACTATAACACTCTGTTGGGTACTTGATTTATAATTCATCTCATCATTTTAAGTGACTTGATCAGTTTCCAATCCACTAGTAAATTCTTCAAACTCAGACACAAGCTATTCCTTCTCTTAAATCTCTTCCAGATCTCATTACATCTCTTACAGTTTTTAACATGAAGCAAACCATTGTTTCCTTAAGGATAATTGTTGGATGTGAGGTTAGCATGATGATTTAGGATCTTGAAAATGGGCATCACTAGAAAAGAATGAAAATGAAAATCCAAATGCAAGCTTAACTCTAAGGAAAATGATCTCAAGGTAAAAGAAGATTCTGGTCAATTAAATTAAACTCTAAACATTAAACACTCATCCTGCATTTATGCTACTGTCCATTAGAATGGGACCACCAACAGGCCTGCACTGTCTTTCTCCTCAACTAAAGGCAAACATTCATGAGGTATAGAAATCATTAGCATTCTTGTAGCTGAGGTTCCTGTAAGAACTTTAGGTTAATTTCAATATCTTTATTTTGCTAATTATTAACCATGAATATATTGACAGTTTTTGCCTTCACTTCTAATATTTAATATCTAAAATTTCACTTAACTAATTATCTAATAATTTTCTGGAAGTACAATTCAAAGTTCAGAGGGCAATCCATTGATTCAATCCTCAAATTTATACTGAACAGTGTGTCCTGTGCCAGCATGATAAGAGGCCCCATAAAATCAGGATAGAAAGGAGAGAGAGAGAAAGCATATTAACATGAACCTATAAGGTAGGTGTAAAGAAAATAATAAAACTTCTATTTCTCGGGGTTTTCAAGAGAACTTCATGAGTTAATGAAATAATCTAATAGCACAGAGAGTGGCATAATGCATGTATTTCATACACAGTACCAGCCCTGTGGCACAAAATGATGAGTTGGGCTAACAAAGGGTTTATGTGCCGCAGTTCTATGATGCAGCCTCGTAGATTGTTTTGTACCTTGAGACAGTTTTCCCTAGAGTTCAGCTTGCATTTTGATTTTTCCAACTCTCTGCTAGTGAATCCCATTTGCATGATCCTGAGTCACTCTACCAATCTCACATGCAATACTTCTGCGTAAGGAAACAAACAGCATTCACATGAGCAATGTTTTCACTGAAAGCCATTACCAATGTAGCTCTTCTCAAAACTCATATGTGAAGGGCTGGTAGAGATCAGACCTGAATCAGGTGAGGTCAGCCTGGGGAACTGGACATACTTATGATCAAAAGACATAGATATTCTTGGCTTGGAAGATAGCTTATTTGGTAAAGTGCATGCTGTGCATGAGGAACTGAGTAAATCCTCTGAATCTATGCAAAAATTAGTCCAGGAAATTACATGTGAGGCTAGCCACTGGCCTAACACACACACACACACACACACACACACACACACGGTTCATAATTTTTGGAGTATGCCATTCATTCACATTGTGGACACAGCCTTTTGCATCCATTACCTCTTCAGTAAACTGATAGCCTACATTAAAGATGGCCAGTGTATTCCAGCATACAGTGAATGACAAGCAAAGGTGTCTGAGTACCTGAGCTCTGGCTCAGAAATTACACTGGACAAGCTACCTTGAAGAAATCAGATATCGTCCAGAAATCTCAGTTCCCAGAGGCTTTCTTGGCCTTCTGCTTGCCTCTGTTTCCCATAAACAAAATCTCTTAATCCCCACTCTTAGCCAAGGCAGCCATACAGGAAAAAGAGTCTAATGCAACATTCTCAAGTATAGTGTATATATATATATATATATTTGAACTAAAAATGCAATTTTCCTAAATGTTTATGAATTTATCTTTATTTATTTTTATCTTTTATTAGTGGTATTTTGTTTCATGGATACATTATGGCTCTGACTTGAGTTTTTCTAAGCCTTGTATTATAAAGTATGATTCATGAGTGTGCTTTTTGTTGGTTTTATTTTGCTTTGCTGTGTTTTTATTTACTTTTATTCCTGACACAAGGAGATCAGTCTGAAGCTTACTGTGTAACTCAGAGTAGCCTCACACTTTCAGCAATATTCCTGCCTCTGCTGCCAGAATGTTAAGATTATATTTGTGGGTCAGAATGCCAGCCTGATGTGTGACTTAAAAGCAGTCCTCATGAACTCTGTCATTGTTGTATGAGATGTCGTTGAAAATATCAACTCATTACTGTTCATTGTATCATAACTCTGTCCACTCAGCTCAAATAATCAGTGAATACCCAGAACAAGAGGCTATGCTTAGGTATTGAGGGGTGTATATCACGTTTATATGTCTGTGAAGGTTGAATTCTGTCAACTTGATCACATCAGGAATTCAGAGACATGCATTGTGGGTGGGTCAGTAACGGCATTTCCATGAAGGACTGCTGGAGGGAGGAAGGTATTTGCCCTTTCAGTGGTGGCCTACATACAAGAAATTCTGACAGACAGAATCGTTTGCCTGGCTGTCCATGCTACTCACTGGCATGTGCATCTATTCTGTTGCTGTTACCCTTCGTGGACACTGGAACCCAGCTTCTTCCTACTTTCAAGAGGGACTGAAGCCCACCATTTCTGCAGGAATCCCCTAGGCTGTCACTGCCAGATTGGTAGTGTTGAGGCCTCCAGCCTTGTGGACAAAGAGGCTATTGGTTTCTTTGATTCTCTAGCTTGAAGACGGTTATTGTTAGGGTTCCCAACTTATATCCTGCCAATTAATCCAACACATCCCCTGTGTGATACATATTCATTCAATCAATTCTATTCATCTACAGAAGCCTGACTAAAAAAAGTTCCAAAATTAGTGAATATTTTCCAAGAAATAGAACTACCAGGACATGTATATATGTATTGGTCTATTGGTCACATAAATAAAGATTTTAAGTGACATATACTCATGTATGTACAGGTGTATATGCATGTATGTGTATGTAGAGGCCAGATGACAACCTCAAATGTCATTCCCCTGAAATACCATCAGCATTTTTTTGAGGGACAGGATCTTTTTTGGCCTAGAGCTCTCTGATTAGGCTTGATTAGCTAGCCAGTGCTGCACAAGGATCCTCCTATCTCCAAGTCCACCAAACAGAGATTCGATGTGTGCCACCACATGTGGCAGTTTCACATGAATTCTGGGAATTGAACTTAAGTCCTACTTCCTCTCATCTGAAAGATTTACTTAAAGGAATTTATTCTCAAAATTTTAATAACATGGTAAGTCCCAAATCTGTTGGGAGTACAATTTAGGTGTAATTATATTGTGCAGGAGAACCAGAAGGAGCCAAAATCACAATGGGTATCTGATGGGTGCATGCTAGAAAAGACTCTCCTTTCTACCTAGCCTTTCAGCTGATTGGATGAGCCCTGCCCACCTGATGGTGGATGGCCTGCTTATGCCAATGTCCACTGATTCACATGTAAACCTCGTCCAAAAATGCCCTCATGAAAACATTAAATGTAGTTTTGACATGTCTATGCCTCATGCCTCAGAAATTAGACACATAACACCAATCACTGGAGACCCATGTAACAGGAACCAGCACTATAATTTGGTGAAATAACCAGTGCATACAAATATACTCTGTTGTAGTGTATAACTCAGTTATGTACAGCACTTTGTAGAGGAAGAGTTATTGTCCTTAAAAGGATAAAAGGAAACAAAACAGCTATTTTTTTGTCCATATATTGACATAATTTGGAACACATATGTTTTGAAAAGGACCAGCACAGTTGGAGACAGAGCATCTTTTAATACACAGATATTGAATCTGAGCCCTCGAAGGTACTCACAATCCTCCCCTAACTATCCAAGATATTTCTGAAAATGATCACATTGGTTTCCAACTGTCAGATAAAAGAAATTCCCAACAAGTTAAGTTAGGTAAAACACAACTATCCATAATTGCTCTGTATTTAAAGTTTTATCAATTAGTTATATTTCTTTCAGACATCATCATTGCTGACCTTTCCTTCTTTTTAATATTTTATTTATTTATTTATTTATTTATTTATTTATTTATTTATTTATTTATTTATGAGAGAGAAAGGAGGGCAGATATATGGAGAGAAATTGGGTGCAACAGGCCTTCTAGCCACGGAAGCAAACTCCAGATACATGTGCCACCTTGTGCATCCTGCTTACATGGATACTGGGGAATCAAGCCTAGGTTCTTAAGCTTTGCAATCATTTTCTTCTTATTCAGATCTTAGGGTAGATATCACTTTTCAGAACTTATTTCCTTACCTTTTTAAAAAGAGTCATCTAAGTTCTTTTGAGGTAAATGAAGCTCACATGTTCACTCCTTACAAATATCATTCATAACACAACGTGACCATGGAACATAAGATCTATGAGGGTGGCAGGAACCTCTTGTGTGCTTCCTTCAGTGTTTCCAGGGCTTAGAATAGCACATGAAATATAACACACAGGAAATTGTGGGCTACAGTGAAGTGAAACTTTTCAGGCCAGTCTGAGTAATAATTTATTCTCGATAAATAAATATGAAAATGTGAAAAGTTGTATCTTTGAAAAATTATCCCCAATTATTCCAATGCATGACATATAGTATTATTATATTTTTTACAATTGAAGATGAAAGGAAGAGTTGGTTCTAAACCTCAGTTTTGGAAGTGAAGTTAAAGAGATCTAGATACATCAAGTAATATTTTAAATTGATGTAAAATTATTCCTTAAAATTTCAGAGTGCTTTACATAGTGGATATATAAGTTTGCACTCCTACCAGCAGTGGATGAAGGTTCCTCTTTCCCCACACACTCGCCAAAATTTGTTGTCATTTGATTTTTGATAATTGTTAATTCTGACAGGAGTGAGATGGAATCTCAGAGTCATTTTAATTTACAATTATTTCCCTGATTTCTAAAAGTATTTAACATCTCTTTTAGTGTTCATTGGCTATTTGTATTTCTCCCTTTGAGCACTCTCTGTTAAATTCCCTTCCCATTTTTGAGAAATTGTCTGATATCTTATTGCTTAGTTTTTTGAGTTCTTTGTAAATTCTAGATATTAAATCTCTGTCAGATGTATAGCTAGCAGTAAAAAGAGCCATCTTCCTATATAATATACACATTCATTTTTAAAATAAATTTAATCTCACTGGCTTCTGTGTACCTTGATCTGACTTTGAAATTTCCAAATGCACTATCATGGAAAATTTTGAGAATGTTAACTGTATCAGTTACATGTTTTCATAAATGCCTAAAAAGGAGCACAGGAAGGTTATTTTACCTTATAGTTTGATACTACATGGTAGTGTCATGGATCCCTCATGGTGGGTAAGATGTGACAGCAGAAGGCTGTTTGTTTACATCTGGTAGATCAGAAGGAGAAAGGTGTATTCTAACACTCATCTGCTTTCCTCCTTTTCCCTTTTTTCTTCAGTCCACCACATTCCCGCAGGATGGTGCTGCTTCTATTCAAAACTGCTTCTCCTTCCTCAGTTAAACTTCTCTCTAACATTTTTACAGTCATAACTAGAGATGTGTTCCCTAGAAGATACCAAATCTAGTCAAGTCAGCAATGAAGATTAACTGTCACAATAATATTAAATATGTTTCACAATAAAACATTTACTTTTAGGGGCTGGAAAGAGAGCTCAGCAGTTAAAGGTGCTTTCTAGTGAACCCTGCTGACCTGGATTCAATTACCTTGTATTCATATAAAGGCAGATGTACAAAGTTTTGCATGTGTCTGAACTTTTAATGTGTAGCAGTAGACCCTAGCACATCTCTCTCTCTCTCTTTCTCTCTTTCTCTCTCCCTCCCTCTCTCCCTACCACGTAAATTTATTTTTCAATTTTTGTTTCCCACAATTGTTAAAACACTCTTTCTCTCCCTCCCTCTCTCTCTCTCTCTCTCCCTGAAGTAATGTATGCTAAGCAAAATGTACATAATAATATACCATATGTTTAACTTTCTGATAGCTGGCTTTCCCTTTCATAACTCTGAGACTGTTTCCCGTAATAGAAAAGATAATGTTACTTGATTTTCTTTGATAATTGAAAGGACAAAATACAATTAGAAATGAAAGAAGTTTTGGAATATGAAGTAATTTCAAAATAATGTGAAGTTTGGAGGAAGAAGCAAAACTAATTTAAAGGAAATATTAAATAGAGGTTAGAGACCAGATCTTATTGGGTTTCAATATTGCCAAGAATAAAATATTGACAATGAGGCAAAACTTTCTAAATGAATGTAACCTATTATGGGATGCCCTACATTGATAGAGATCATATTTCCCATTTAAAGGAATCACAGTGTAGTTCCAATTTGGGTTACCAAACTGTCTTACAGAATACATATGGAGGGATTCCACATTTCACAAGACAAATGAAGAAAATTTCTCTTGCCCTGAGGAAAACCCTAACAATTTTAATGCATACATTTCATAAGAGAAATTCTAACTATTATAGCCACCCATATGCGAATGAAGTTTTAAAATATCTTTATATGGGGATGGATGAGAATAATAATGCATTTAGCTTTAAGAACAAAAATCTTTAAGTGATTTTTACAGTTTTCTTCAAATATGTAAATAGAACTTATTCTGAAATTATCTCATGTGTGAGAATTGGTACAAGTAGGAACCATAAATTCTATAGCTATTTTCCATCAGAAGAACATCTTAATAAACACAACTGCTGTTGAATGTATTGAAATAAATGCATTGTCTCCTACAAAATATTAACCAGTCTCCATGTGAGTAACTGAGGCAATTAAGCTCCTTAGTTCACTGTACACAAGAAGTTTAATGGATGCTGTGGGGAATTTTCTGTACTCAGGATGACTCTTGGATCACCATGACAACTATATGTTTTGTAAATACCAATCAGCTTTGGGGGACTTCAGATAATCCTCAGGTCAAACTCTGAGCATTCCTTTTAGTTTATTTGGAAAGTTCTACCTGTGTCATTACAGGTCAATTACAGTTATGAGGAGACTCTTCACAACCTCTCAAAATATTTTATTTTATTGTTTCATTATTGCAATTGCTGGACCCTGACTTTGTCTGTTAAACTTGGAAATGTCAGTCAACGCTCCTGAATCCTAGTTTTATCATCTATAAATGAGGTGCTTGGGTTTCAATTCCTGTCTATGAAGGGTGAATCTAGTCACCATCGAATGTTAGTTACTTCAAGGAAGTCTCCATGGTTTGCTTTCAGTCCCTCCTTTGAAATGTCTCTCTGAGTCAATTTATGAGCAAGGCAGGAATACGAGTCTCATTAGCTCATAATTCAATCCTGTTTCTAACCATAAAAGTATCCATCACCTAACATCCTCAGTCATCTTGTTCATTCACTAGTCCCAGCTCTTAAATGACTTTTAGTTATCCCTAAAAACTTAATCCTTCTGCATGATATAAAGATTCATACCCCCACTAAGGTTTTCACAAAGTGTGCTACATGCTTTGAAGAAATTTCCCAAAGACGTACTCAGAGTTCTGAGCTACAGCATTATCATCCGTAATGTTACACTTGTGGAGGCTGTGAAAGTCATGATAAAATCCACCAGATTCTGTTAGGTCAGGACTTGGTCTCTGCTTCAAGAAGGACACCTTTATGCTGCACCACAAGAAGCAAAAATGTTTCCTTCAGTCTCCTTTGATTAGCACACTGATCTCATTCATCAGGGCTCTACCCTCAAAATCTCATCAGCTCCCATAAGCCCTATCTCTAAATACTACAACATTAGTATTAGATATTAACCCTTGAATTTGGCTGTGTCGCAGACTTTCAGATTACAGAACAATTTAGCTCTAACTAAGAAAAGTATTACACTCTAATGATTTAGGACAATGACAATCGAAATTTCCTGGAAAGATTAAAAGGTCAAGGCGCGGGGGCCCCTTTTTAAAGCAACCCTAAGCCATGAAAAGCCAAATGAATGAATTCCTTGTTTCTGCCACCAGGGACCATCCCAAGTTAGTCAAACACTGGGGCCAAGTTTTTCCCATATGGGTATATATTTTTTACCCCCAAATCAAATTTGGTAGGAAATTGGAGTAAGTTAGTTCCCATTTTGTAGTCAGTCAGGGCGACAGTCCCAAAGAGTACAGAGTTTGGGGATTAAGTTAATAAAACCCTGACTCACTATGATTTCAACAGCCCTTTTACCTATGTCCCATTTATTTATTTATTTATTTGGTCAAAAGCCCTCATATACATTCAAAATAGCCAAGCCAGTCCACCCTTACTTGATGTCTAATTTCCATTCCCAAGGATGGCATCCCCATACACAGAAGTGACAAACAAAGTCACCAATCAACTAACACTGACCTGATTCATATATGACACCTCTGAAGTGTAAGGTCCCCTGGCTCCATTCATCACGTGTGTTTATAGCTAGGGTCCTCACAGCTTGGGAGCTTTCTGCACTACTTTGTAAGAATAAAGCTTTCTTTAACACGCCCTTCTGCTTTGTCTATCCCTGTCAATTCTTTATGATGGTAAGACAATGCACTCGAGAGAGTCCCTGGCTTGGGGAGTTCTACTTACCACTGAATATCTGGCATTCTAATATCTACACTAAGTCCAATCAGAGCTAAGAAATGTTGTGTTGCTCTCAAAGTCCAAATAAACCCAACACAACAACATCAATTAGAAACATAAGTGGGGTATCTCCTTGCCTGGGAAGCAAGTGAAGATATATGTGGCTCACATTTACCTTGAAGAGCTATTTCCTTCCTAACCCTTACTTACTTACACACACCAGTTTTCCTTTGGTTATTTATTTTTTTCTGAAAAGGAGTTTTGAAAACAAACTTTTGATTTTGACTTTTAGGACAAAGCCAAGAAGAAGAGCTATTAAGTGGCAATATTATCAGAGTAGTTAAAAACTCAGAGACATGTTCACACACAGACACCTGAGATGATGAAAATGAATAGACGTGTTATGTAAGTGAAGTCCACTTCCCCTTTCTTTCTTTCCAAGCAGACAGGGATGATGAATGTAAGTAAGCCTGTTTGTCACCTCTGTGTAGATTTTTAAGTTCTCTCACATTCCTTGGTGATTTCTTTGCCCTGGATTTGGCTTCAAGATCACTAAGGTACCATAATTTAATTAAATCTTCCAATGTAATGTTATCATAAACTAATTGAAACTTAGGTAGATCAAAAAATTGTATTCGTATCAGTATAAATGAAAAATGCACAAGACGTAAAACATTTTATAGTTGTATTTTGGTGTCTGTGTGAAGAAAATTATTGTTGAGAAGGATTTGAATAGGAAACCCAAATGATTGCAGAATACCATCTTATATTCGGGCTAGCCACCAAGTATTTTTTTCTGAGCCTCTTTTTACAAAATTTTTAATCTTAATATGTCAAAAATAAGTCAATAGCAAATCTTGAGTGAAGCAGGAAACTCAACAACAAATACTGCCTGGCTGTCATTGTTTAAACTGCAGTTTACTCATGAGCAATTGAGTCTCATTATTTCAGCCAAATCATGTTTTACTGCCGTGAGAAGCAGCAAAAAGAACAAAAATTAAACTGATGTTTTTGGACTTTAGATTTCAGTGATATGGAAAATGTTGAGCTCCTAAGAAAACAAGATTGTCTTTTTAGCCATTAAGCCCAGTAGAGTATCAGAGTTTCTCAATAATAATAAGCAGACATTGACCAAGAGGATCAGGAAATAAAAATCATCATACATATTTGTGTGTGCATATATATGCATATAAATATATGCACATACATGCATAATATATGATGGCAACCATGTCTTATCATCTACATCAGGGGTTTCAACCTTTGACATTGAGACATGATGTTGTCATTTACAAAATGTTGCACGACATCCATTTTTATCATGGGATGTATGTTGCTCTGGTTTGCAGGTTAGATCTACCTGATCTATCCAGTCATTTAGAGAAGTACTGTCACCATGGAGAATAAACACAAAAGATGCTGCCAAACGTTCTCTGTTTCACAGAAAAATGAAGAGCATATGGTATATTTCAGAATATTGGTCTTGCTAATGCCTCTGCACTATAGCTACTAATAGAACTACCTCCATGAATGAAGGTGAGTGACATGTAGTAAGTAGGTTATTTCCTAGAGTGTTAAAACTGAGCTTTTACAGATGGGAAAACTGAGGCTCAGAAAATTCAACAATCTGTGAATGACAATTGTAGAACTCCAAAGCAACTTAAACTTGATTTGAGTTAAAAAAAAATACATGCATTTTATTCATGAAGCTGAGCTACACAATGGCAGATATACCCTCAGGGTAACAAAGATATGGAGATTCAGTGTATGTATCAAAATTTCTCTTGATACATTTTCTTTCTGCGCACCTCATTTGTGGATTCCCTACCACAGTGACAGAGATAACTACTAGCATTCAAAGTTAAACTACATGCAGTAATTACACAGTGTCTGAAATGTAAAATTGCGGAAGTATGAATATATATGTGTGTGTGGGGTGTGTGTGTGTGTGTGGGTGTGTGTTGCATTTTACTCTAGAGTCTATTAATGTCAAAGGTAGTATAGACCACAGAGAGAGAGAGAAACACCAATTAAAATATCAGTCCAAAACTATCCTATCTATTTCTCTATTTCTTTCTATCATGAATGGTGATGGGAGAGGTGGCTCAGTGATATGCCTTTTTTAATGCCCCTTGCCTATTGGATCAAGACCATATGCTTCTGGCTTTAGGTTACTGCTTTTATCACCACAGCTTATCCCATATCCTGCACAGACTGAGGAATGGATGTGTGTAGTCAGAGGCGAGCTGCCTATTATCAGAGGGGCCAGTCTTCCTCTGTGCACTCACTGCTCGGTCTGCTAAGAACTATTCCAAAATATTGTGTGAAACACTGTCATTCCATTCCACATGTGAAAAAGAACACAAGCTCTCCCTGTTTGGATTTTCCCCTCAAATTTATTTAATTTAAAGCACTTCTTAATATTCTTCAGGTCAGTACATTTTTAATCACATTTTTCTATCAAAATTTCTTTTCATCTTCTTGATGTCTTCTGAAATGCATTTATTCTTTGTTCTACCTTTCCCTTTGCTTTGGGAAACAAAAGTCTTAGTAGTCATGCGTTGGCCCATGCCTGCGGCTCTTGGACTTTGAGAGGTTAAAGCAAGAGGAACAAGGCCAGCCGGGACTACAGAGCACAACTGTCTCACATTGGCCTTTGTGGATCATGCATATAATCCTGGGAACTGGGAGAATAAGATGGATTGCCATGAGTTCCAGTTCATCTTGGTCTACACAGTAAAATCCTGTTTTTTTTTTTTTTTTTTTTAATTATCATTATTATTTTATTTTTTTTATTTTTGGAGAGAGACACAGAGAGAGAAAGACAGAGAGGGAGACAGAGATGGGCGTGCCAGCAGCCTCTCAGCTGTTGTGAATGAAATCCAGATGTGTGCGCCCCCTTGTGGGCAAGTGCGGCATTGAGACCTTGCATCACTTTGCATCTGGCTAAACCTGGGACCTGGAGGTTGGAACCGCTGGAGATTGGAACCAGCGTTCTTAGGCTTAGCAGGCAGGCACCTTAACGGCTAAGCCATCTCTCCAGTCCTAAAATCCTGTTTTAAAAGAAAAAAGACCCTGTCATCAAACAAACAAGGAAACAAATACAATAAACATGTATGGAAGTGGAGCAAACAAAAGAGACTTTAGGAAGAATGGAAAATATAACATCACCACCAGGGTCATAATGTCTTTCATTCATTTTAGCTTTAGTAAAGGTATGAGCATGATGCTCGGGGATGCTATATGGGATGATCCTAAACGCAATACAAACCCATTGCTGTGGGAAAAACAGAATTATCCAATTGGTCTGGCTTACATCAAATATGATGAAGGAGGCAGGCATGCAATAAAGATTAGGTCAGTTCCACTCAAAGTATTTCAGTCAAAAGAGGCTAATACATGTATAACCAAAACAAAATAGTGGACCACAGAAGGTTCTATCTCATAATCAATAATTTAGTGCCTGTTGATTTAATGTGCATACTTGGAAAAACCAAGATATATATATATACATCAACTAAGATTATCTATCTATCTATCTATCTATCTATCTATCTATCCAATAGCCAGATTGATAGATAGATGGATACACTGATAGAACTCTTTATCAACTCCAGTAAACTGTCCTCAAGTATGCTGAGGTGGGATGTCTTTTGCATAAACACAGAAACAAGATGAAACATATATTCAGTGTTTCCCAATATTGAATGTTTCCATTTCTAGTGAATAAATTTCAGGCAATTTTCCAGGGTAAATTTTATATGCAATTTTAAAATAAAACTAATTCTTTACCTTTTCAGTCTAATTGTCAAGTACATTAGTTGCCTCTTACCAGCTGCCAATACACATACATGCACACTTCAAAGGATGATATTGGGTGCTTACAGCTAGCTCATTATCACTTTGGAGTTAAAGCTTCCAGAGTAACATTACAATTGAACTGCAGCCATAGCTCTGGCTTGTTTCCACACATCCCATGGATTTCTTTCCTTTTGTGTTCATATGTTTCCTTCTGCTTCACTGAAAGAACATCACTGTTCTTAACTCAATTTAATGTCAACTGGCATTGTTCTCAGATATACTGAGCCCAGCATTTGAGGCTTTTGTTCTCTATACCTGACATACTTTTCATAATTTGTTACCTAACCAACATGAAATTTAAAAAACAAAATTATCATGCTGGTGAGATGGCTTAGTGGTTAAGGTGCTTCTTTGTGAAGCATAAGAATCCAGGTTCAATTCTCCAGCTCCCACGTAAACCAGATGGACAAGTTGGTACATGCATCTAGAATTCCTTTGCAGTGGCTAGAGGCCCTAGTGTGCCCATTCTCTCTCTCCTCTCTCTTTCCCTCTCTCTCTTTCTGTCTCTAATAAATAAATAAATAAAAATAAATCTTTAAAAAATTATCAATCTGCCATTTGAGGATCTTTCTGGAAAGTGGAAATGGAAGACTTCACCTTCTCTCATGTTCTGGAGATTCCATGTAGAACCAGAACTTTTTTTTGTTGTTGTTGTTTGTTTGTTTGTTTTTTTTAGATGGGAATTGAATAGGACTGTTAGCATGGGCTAATAAACTCAAATATCTCAGGGACTTGGAAAAAAATCAAATTTGATTTTTTCCCTATATACACAGCAATGGTAAGTTGGATGGTGTTTTCCCAGTACTAATGCTAGAATGCTGCTATTCAACCTAATTAACCAAAAAGAAAATGTGCTGAACTCTTACTAACTCATAAAACTTCCACCCAAAAGAAAGACTTACAGCTTCTGGTTATACTTGTTTCTTAGCTGTATCTAAACTTATGGTGATAAGAACCCATTTAGTGAATGACATTCTGAGGAATGCATGTTAGGCTTTAAACTTGGTTGTCAATTGAAGGTTTCCAAATATGTCTTTGAGTTTCCTTTAGATAATTTAGAAATCCATTATTTATGCTGAATTTGTTATCCTCATTTCTAGCACCAGAAGAAAATACAATTGTATGTTATCTTGTACAAATAGGAATCAAACAGCATTTCCTGGTAAATAATTTATTTGCCTTTATTGTATTTTTAAGTCAATGCATTCAAAAATCATTTTATGTACCTATAACATATAATAATGATTTTTAAGAAAGAGAGGCCATTTAGTACCAAATCCGGGCAAAAGGAAGATCAAAGATGTTAACTTCATCTGCCCAATGGAATACAACTTAATTGCCAATAGATTATCTTCTGAAAAATTATCTATAAATTCATTATTTGAATATTCTTTTATATTTTCCATGGGGCAGTATTAATTATAGTGATTGATATTTCTGGGAGAATAATCCAATGCCTCATTAACTCATTAAGCTGAAAGTTCCAAACAAAGTAAAATGCAACACCTTTTCCACACTTAGTAATTCAAGTGAACAAGGAATGTTAAAATTCAAACAACATATGTTTGCTACATATATCTTATGCTAATACAGAGACAAGCCTTGTTAATTAGAGAAAAAATGAAGAGGTAGGTAGAGACGTTGCAGACAATCTGAAGGGGACTTATGAGTATTTTCAAGGGTTTCCATGTTACTGGCAGTGGGTCTTAATTATCCCTAATTACCACTTCAAGTTCTATGAGGTCCTTGCCTTAATACAGGTATATTGTGAACAATACTTTAAAATCTTAAACTGTGATTAGTCTATTGTTGGAATGGTGATTGCAACAATGAGGAATAAAATAAAAAAGTTAATGAGAAAGATAAAAAGGAATGAAAAATGTGTTCTGCTGAGTGGAACAGTTTTCGTAGGTGGAAAGCAGGCAGCAACATTGAAGTGAGTTGCTGCAGAGGGACCTAAGTTGATAGAGGCCTTGACTAGCATACATGATGCCCTGGGTTCAATTTCTGGCACCAATCGCTGATGCACAGCTGTAATCCTAATATTTGTGTAATGGGAAACAGCAAGACTAGATGTATAGATTGGGTTACATAGTTATTCTGAGGCCAACATGGGCGACATGAATCCTTGTCAATCTCAAAGCAAACCAAAAATAAAAATAAATATAAATAGCAATAAAGTGGTTATGTTGATATTGGGGAAAAAGTTGTCTCATGGTAAATACCTGAGCTAATTGTGCTAAAATATATGAGGAAAGAGAACTGGTATGTGAATTGTTTGAGAAAAAAAAAGGAAGTTGATTGTGGTATAGAGACATTTCAGTCAGAAAAGCTAAATAATGTAAGACAGGAGCAAAAGGGAGAAGAGAACAATATTAAAACTGAGATTGGCTACCTACTGGTCAGAAATATAAAACTTTATATTTTATATCTTGAAAATATATTGTATTAGCCGGGCATGGTGGCGCACGCCTTTAATCCCAGCACTCGGGAGGCAGAGGTAGGAGGATCGCCATGAGTTCAAGGCCACCCTGAGACTACATAGTGAATTCCAGGTCAGCCTGAGCTAGAGTGAGACCCTACCTCGAAAAACAAAAAACAAAAAACAAAAAACAAAAACAAAACAACAACAACAAATATATATATATATATATATATATATAGTATTATACATAATTAAGAATCATATACTTTTTTTAGACAAACGATATCTTAAGGCACTTCATGCCTTTCTGATTCAGAATATGCTTGGCAGGAGGGGCCATATCCTGGAGGTCTCCGGAACTTCAGAAGACTTAGCACAAGAGAGATTGGCCTCAGACTGTTAGAAAACTGGCAGATTTGCTGTCTTCTAGAAATATCCCTATCTCTTTTGTCAATCACTCGTAATCAAAGGCAATTATTCATTTTCAATAACTAACTATTGGTATCATTTTTTGGTCTTTTCCATGACAAAATTTACTCTGAGAACTGTAAGGTTGCAGGCTTTCATCAGACCTGCTTTGGTGTCCTGCTCTCTGTCCTAAAGTGGTAGGTAGAATCAGTGTAAATTGGTACCCCATTAGTGAGCTTTAATTCCTCCCTATTTGTGTTTTTCTTTGTTTTTGTAATGAATTCTAATGTACTTACATCTTCCCAGGGATTAGGCCTGACAGTTGCAGTTCACAATAAAGTGAGCATGAGGTCACATAACAATACAGCAGGAAGAATGAATTACAATTAAGCCAGCATAATTGCATACAAGCAAAGTCCTACAAAGTAGGAACAATAGCTCTTTGGCTCAAAGTAAGGAGGGTTGAGAATATTCAAGAGTTCAGTCAAGTGGTATTAAAGCTTGCAGTGAAGGAAAGCAGCAAAAATGCACCCCCTCTCCATGTCTACTCCTCAGAAGTAAGCCTACATTTTTCTCTTTCCATGAAAGGCAATGTCAGTGTATGTGAGGTCAAGACTTAGACATACGACAGAATTGTAAGCTTACTGGATGAGGGTGCAATCTTGATTTCCAAGTAAGAGGGATCACACAGAAAGAAGACATCCCTCAGAAGAAAGAAGACGTGACCATTATAACTGACTTGACTTTCAAATTCTTTAACCATCATCACAGATCTTTCTGTACACCTTCGTTCTTTCCTTTCCCTGAAAACTTGTAAAAGTGGACAAATATTTAGCTGATTTGAAAAGTATGTGAACCATAATCTTCTTCAGAAATAGTCCCTAACCCTAAAATCTTGTTCTTGTCAATCAAGAAGCTACATAGAAGGAAGCAGAACACATAAAACTTTAGGAAGATATAATTATGGGAATTTTTCTTAGATATGAGAGAGAGAGAGATAAATGAGACAAAGACAGAGAAAACAAGGGGACAAAGAAAAAGGAAGATGAAGACACAGAAAATTATCAACAAAGCAGAACATTGATGAAAATAAAATATCAGGTATGTTGGGTATTTCAGTCATTTGCATTTTAAAAGGATATATGCTTAGAGTGTATATATCTATATATGTGATAGAGGATCCCTAGCAGATCTCACCTTATGCTTGATCAGTTTCACAACTGATATTAGACAATTGCAAAATTTCTCTCATGGGACACTTGTTCACTAGGCTCAAAGGAGCAGGGAGCAATGCCATAGGTCATCTGGCTTCACTAGAGTATCAACGCTGCACACAATGTCAGTGGTACTTGCAGACCTATGAACTTGACTGAGCAGGTGTACATAAATTCCCCTTTTTTTCTCAAAGGGAGTTGACTTGAAAGCCAGTAACTGAACTTGAAAAGTCAGCAGTATGGGTTTTAGGGGAATTTCTCTCATCCAAGAAAATAAGTAGGCATCTCTCAGAAATGCTTAGGTCTACTAATTAAACCAATTCCATTCACTTTGGTGTCTTTTTTGCTTAACTAAGGGGAAAGTATGCATTATTTAAAGGAAAAGAAAAGAAAACACAAAGAAAAGAAACCATTTTGATTCAATCCTTGGCAAATATCCAACTAGCAATAACTTGAAGATTTAATATTATTACATGCACAAAAAAGTAAAGCCTAATGCTCATCCAAGCATATTTCAATCAAAGCTCTCTCTCTCTGGGAACCTTCCTACTGACAATACAATTTCGTGCAAAATAAACAATAAGATGCAGGAACGATAGTAAGCAGTTTAGGAAATTACATATCAAATATCTTTCTGGGAGCCTGGGGGTCTTATGAGCAGAAGTTTTGCCTAACAGGTCTCATTGCATATGCAGATTTAAATAATTCACTTGTTTAAGAAATCTTCTATTCTCTATTTACTCAAGCACGTCAGCAGTGGCTTGCCGCCGGTAGTCATGCCAAGAGTCCAAATTAACAAAAATAAATAAATAAAATAAAATAAAATAAAATAAAAAGGATTCTCCCCCCACCCCGGTTTTGAGGGAAGTGCTATGAAAATCAGTAGCATGTTTTTGATTTTGCAGTGAAGTCAGGTAACAATAGTATGTACATTCAGAATCTATTTGTGTGCTTTTGGAAGGCAGAGTGATTCCTGCAGACATGTAGACATATGCTTTCACATATTGTGTAGGCATGGTTAGCTACTGTTGTAGATTGAATTTGAAATGCCCCCTGTAAGCTTATGTGTTTTAGCACTTGGTCCTCAGCTAGTGGCACTATTTGGGAAGGTTATAGAATCCTTAGGAGGTAGAGCTTGATGGAGGAAGTAGGTTACCTGCTAGGCCCTAAGGAGTTATCATTTGATCCCACTTGCTCTTCAATCTCTGCTTCTAGATTCTGGCTGCAATGTAATGATCCAGCCGGCCATGCCTTTCCTGCCATAATAGACTATATCACCTTAAAACTTAAGCCAAGAAAGCTGTACACTTGCCCTTTCCCCACATTACTCTATGGCTTCAGCTAAGGCCCTGGTGAGGGGTGATTGGCTGATCCTTCCTTCAGGTTCGTTGTCCATCTGAAAAAGATAAGCAAATTCTCCAATGGAGAGAGAAGTTATGACTAGATAGATGGGATGGCCACAGTTATTTTAGAGAGAACTTTATATGTGTAGGCCCTTTTCTAGCCCACATTTGGAGGGCAAGAGAACAGGTTTCTTGGTGAACACGACACCAGAAAAAGGCTGAAGGAGATAAACACAGAGAACATCCAACTCCTACTAAGCCAGATATCCAGACACAAAGGCTCCCAAAACCTCATCACTGAAGTAGAACTAAAATGATCCCAACGTGGCTCAAGGAAATTCACGGAAGAGGGGGCAGAAAGAATGTTAGAGCCACAAGTTGGGTCATTATGCACAGAGACTTGGCCTATCCCCCATAATTTTTGACTACCCCCACAGTGCATGACCCACATTCCCCATGGATGAGGGGCCCTTTGGACGGGGGAGGACAGGGAGGAGGATAATGGAGTCACCAATACGAATGTAAAATTAGAAAAATATAAACAAAATAATAAATTATTTTTTAAAATTAAGCCAAAATAAACCCTTCTCTTTGTTGTTTCTGGTCATGAATGTGTTCATAGAGACAGAAAGATGAGTATACTCCTGTCTATTTACACAGGTGAGAATCCTGGAGAGAAAGAGGAAAGAGAGAGAAGACACAGATAGAGACAGAAAGAGAGACTGGTAAAGTCACTGGTGCAGGGAGAGTCCACACTGGGAAGAGAACAGAAGTGTTGTAGGTACCGTTTTGCATCTGGAGTTCTCTCTCTCTCTCTCTGTCTCTTTCTCTTCCTCTCTATGAAATACATAAAATTTGGGGGAAATTACAGCCTTGGTGGAGGAGGTATATTGTTGAGGGGCATCTCATTGGAGTCCTAGCAAGCTTCCTTTGCTAGCATGAGGCTCACTCTTCTGCTGATGTCTCCACCAGCTGTCAGAGAGGTCATATCCAACTTTTGCTAATGCCATGTTTGACCTTGCCATCAAGAAACTATGCCTCAAGGTTATAAACCAAAATAAATACACTCCTCCCATCAACTGCTTTTGGTTGGGTCCTTTGTGCCAGCAAAAAGAAAGTAATTACAAGTGTTTGCTTTGATGAATTCACTTATGTCTTTGTATTTGTATTTGTACAAAAGAGTGAATATTTAATTACAGTCCGCTCTTTGATGGTGCTAAGAAGAGGCCAGCCATAAAAATATCTAGGGAAGAACCATGTATGGACAGAGGTAATCATGCACAGAATGGTTCTATACCAGGAGGCCTCATACTAAGTAAGCATAGGCAGTGGGGGCACCAGGGATGGTTGGAATGAGGAGACATGTTTATTAGAAGTAATCTTGTATTGACCACACTGAATAGGGATACTTTCTACATCAACGAAGTGAACAAAGATTAAAAGTGCTGTTCCATCTTCATTTTCATTTCCAGGACAGCATCCTGTAATAACAGACATTCAAGAAATCTTATGCTCACTTCAACAGGACTAAAGGCACTCAAGGCTAAAGCTTTGGGTTCTTCCTTAAATAGATTTGTTTTTGTTTTTGTTTTTGTTTTTTGAAGTAGGGTCTCACTCTAGTCTAGGCTAACCTGAAATTCACTATATAGCCTCAGGGTGGCCTCGAACTCTTGGTGATCCTCCTACCTCTGCCTCCCGAGTGCTGGGATTAAAGGCATGCGCCACCACGCCCAGACTTCCTTAAATAGAATTTTAATAGCATCATCAAATGGAAGATTCATGATGAGTCAGACCTGACAAAACTGATTCTGGTGCACATTCACTAACAAAAACTGTTCCTGGTAGATTCTTCTGGTGCTTAGGCAAGTCCTGTAAAGAAATAGCATTTGTTATTTACTTGGGTGGGGAGGTGAGTGGAAAGACGTTTGGTCTTCTTGCTTGTAAGGAAACAAATTGGTTAGGTTTCTTTTGCATTTTTATGTTATTCTTCTTATATTCTATATATATATTCTTCTTATTTTACATTCATAGTATTGGTTCCATTGCCCTCCTCCCTGTCCTCCCTCTTTCAAAGGGACCCTCATCAATGGGGACTGTGGGTCATGCATTTTGAGGTTTGTCAAGAGTCCTGGGGGGTTGGCCCCGGTCTCTGTGCATAATGCCCCAACCTGTGACTCTAACAATCTTTCCGCCCCCTCTTCCGCGAGTTTCCCTGAGCCACATTGGGGTCATTTTAGTTCTGCTTCAGTAATGAGGTTTTGGGAGCCTCTGTGTCTCTGGATATCTGGCTTAGTTGGAGTTGGATATTCTCTGTGTTTATCTCCTTCAGCCTTTTTCTGGTGTCGTGATCACCATGAACGATGTATTCTTGCCCTTCCCCTGCATTGTTCTATGGTTTCAACTGGGGCCCTGGTGAGGTGTGTTTAGCTGATCCTCCCTTCAGGTTCATTGTCCATCTGAAAAAAAGATAAGCAAATTCTCCAATGGAGACAGAAGTTAGTACTAGATAGAATGGATGACCATATATGTTTTGGAGGGAATTTTATATGTGTAGGCTCTCTTCTAGCCCACATTTGGTGGTATCTTGATCTTGGAGACTGAGCTCATTTTTTTGTACCTGGTTTTGACTTATTTCCCAGTTCCAGCAATGAGTTCCATTCCACTAGTGGATCTATTAGCCAAATCAAGAGCAGTTGGTTACCCACCATGGCTGATTGCCACTTCTGCACTTGTATGAGCATTAGGTCAAGTTGTTTCCTGCTGGGTATCTTAGACTGCAAGTTGTTTGGACCAATGTCAGACATTTTCCCCCAGTTGCTCGTGTAGCACTCTCTGGTACTAGACTAGCTAACTGTCTGGGGACTGACCCTCTTCCAGATTCTGGCCAGGTCTCTCTGTGTTAGGTCTCACACACGTATGCCGTCTTCGACAGTAGGGTCTTACCATTAACCTTTGGTGGGTCACCAAGAACTCTGACAGAAGTCTGTCTTTTTTTGGGAAATCTTGTAGTTGTCTCAGATCAACAGCTCATTGTGGAAGTTAACCCCGTGCTGGCACTGGGAGTTATAAGTCTGCACCTAGGAAGGTGAGGGAGGAAAAAGATAGCATTTTGATCATCTTAAGCTTTGATCAGTTATAGCTCAACAATTATTTTTTGACAGAAGTTTTGACTCCTCAATAATGCATTGGAATATTCACAGTGGATTCTCTGAAAGAAGGTAAGGTGTCTTAAATTATGAGTCAAAATAGAGGGCTCATTTTGAAAGTTATAGTACTGAGCACTGTGGGGGATGGCAAAAGTGGGCAGAACCTTGACAGAGAAGGGATGTGATCTAAAGCACACTCACTTATAAAAGCAACAAGATGCTTTAACCGAAGAACACAGTTATTACCTGAATTTTATTTGACCTATATTGAAGTGCAAGCCAAAATACAAAACAATTGGTTAAGTCAAGCACAAGCTTGTCTTTTACACAATACAGTTCTTTTCCCCATCCTTAGGCCATAGGATTTTAACTAATAATTTCATAGTTAAATATGTTCTGGCATGATTATTATCATTAATCAAATTTCTGAATTAATGCCTTAACAGCCAAAATGCATTTTTTCTTTATTTTTAAAAACCATGGAAATGGATACTTAACCTGCTGTAGTATTCTCAACCAGCTCTCTACCACCACCCAGCTTCACCCAAATACTAAAATTTGATTTTGACATATCTAATTCAAGATTTCACAGCGTATTACCTCCTAATTCTTGTGACGATGAGGTAGTCAGTAATTCCAATTATTTAATTAGTGAATTTTGATAAGAGAGCTTGCAATTTAAACAAATCTGACTTTTAACTCAATACTATTAATTGCTAGTGACTTTGGGTTAAATAATACATTAGTATTAACAATTTCTGTAATTCTAAGCTTGAGGGAATAAAATAAACCTGGAGCTGGAAAGATGGCTCAGTAGTTAAAGATGGTTGCTTAAAAGCTTACCAGGAAAAATTACATTCCCAGCACTGATGAAATCCAGACACAAAGTGGCCCAAGAATGTATCATCCCAACACACCTAGAACAATGGGGTATTGTTGTAGTCAACTCCATGTTGCTGAGATGAACATCTAACCAGGCACAATTTGTCGGAGGAAGAGGTTTATTTCAGGCTTACAGGAATCCAGGGGAACACCATCAATGATGGAAGATGTGTGTTCCCTTTCATAGATCCAAGCAGAAAGAGACTCACATACCAAACACCATATAACAAGAATATCCAGAGCTCAAAATGCTCTGAATACACCTACTAAGATTAGACTCACATCTGCCCTCAGAGACACACTCCCTCTAACAGGAATCTGCCTGCTAGGGGCTCAAGTTTAATAAAAAATAATAATGATTAAGTCTGTGGGGAAAACATTCAAGGTATCATATTCAAACTCCCACAGATATGGGATAACCCAGGAAGCTCAGCGACCAGCTTGACTAATGCATGTAGTAACAAAACAAAGAGAAAGCCTGTTTCAGAAAAGGTGAAAGGAGAAGTCAAACGTCCTGAACTTGTCCTTAGACCTCTACACACATACTACGGAATACACACACGCACATGCACACACATGCACACGCACACTCACACACAAAGAAATAAATACACAATCCCAAGATTGATATATGAAAGAAAATAAGGAATGTGTAAAGATTTTCAAGCATGTGATTGGCATATTAAAGATGCAATAAATGCAATCAATTACTTCTGTTAATAACAGAAGAAAAAGGACATATGTTACCAGGGATTTGAACAAGCACTTACCTCCTTTAACTTGTCTATTGAATTTTGAAACTCTAGGCACTTTCAGTTTTCTTCCTAACAATCTTCAAATGTTAATTTAAAATTATTCTACATCAAATATCAGTGAACATTGATACCCTAGGGTAGGAACTTTGATTTTTTCACACTACATATCTGTTATATATCATCCAAAATGCTGTACTGGAATGCAAGGAGCTGGCATACATAGCCTTGAGATTGCTAGGTAATATTCATGTCATAGAAAGATTTGTGAAATATGAGTTATGAATGCCCTTCATATCTATTGCTATATTCTTTGAGCAAGTTGCATGATAGCAGTTCTAGCAATACTCATATTTATATAGTCACTTCCTCTGTGATGTCTCCAGGGTCTTGGCATATGTGGTGGAGGTGGCAACAACCACACTGAGAAGGAACTTCATAGGAATGGGGCATGGAAGAGGGGGTATAAGAGAATAACATGTGAGGAACGGCACCAGCACATGATTTGTTAATTTGAATCTGAATTTTTCCTTCTAGTATAGTGTTGGCTATAGGTTTGTAATGTGTAGCCTTGATTAGGATGAGATATGTTCTTAATTTATGAGTTTTTGAATTTTATTGATATCTGTTATACTGGTGCTCATATCATCTCATCTCTAATTTTATTAATTTTGGGTCTTTACTCTCTTTTTGTTCATTTCATTGAGGGTTTGTTGATCTTGTTAATTCTTTCAAAGAACAAACTTTTTGTTTCATTGATTTTTTTGTGCTGTTTTTGAGAGTTATTTTGCACTAATTTCTGCATTGGCTTGTTCTTACGTTTTCCAAATTTTTGAGGTATAGCATTAAATTATTTATTTGTGTTCTAATTTCTTAATATAGGTACTTAAAAATATAAATTTCGCTCTTAGGACTTCCTTCCTTGTATCCAATAGGCTGTGGTATGTTGTGTTTTTATTATTATCATTATTTTAAAGCAAGTTCTTACTCTAGCTCAGCCTGGTCTGTAACTCCAGACTGACCTCAGACTTATGACAATCCTCTTACCTCAGCCTTTTGAGTGTTCAGATTAAAGGTGTGTGAGAGCACTCCCAGCTGAATTATCATTTTGTTCTATAATATTTTTTCCTTTTTGATTTCTTCAGGGTCCCATTCAATGACATCCAATAGAGTATTGTTTAATTTCCATGAGATTGTGTATATATTACAGTCTTTCCTGTTATTGATTTATAGTTTTAGCCCCTTGTAAACAGATGGAGTACAATTAATTATTTCAATTTTTTCTGAATTTATTAAGAGTTTTTTTGTGTCCTAATATATAACCTGTTTTAGAAAAAGTTCCAAAGGGTACTAAAATGAATGTGTATTCTGCAGCATGTGAACAGAATATTCTGAAGATTATACATATATTTCAATTGTATCTATTTGCTCTATGATAACATTTAATCTAGATGCTCTCAGTTATTTATTTATTTTTTTTTATGTGATGACTTGTTATTTGGTAAAAGTGGGTATTGAAGTTGCCCACTTTGAACTATTTTGCTTGGGTTAATTTGTGACTTTACATCTATTAGTGTTTGTTTAATAATATTTGTTACACAGATATTTGGTGTATATATGGTAGAATTAATGTTTTCTTGTTGGAAGCAACTTTCTTTGTTTTTCTAATGATGGTTGGAAATTTATCATCTCAGATAGAACAGGGATACCTGGTTGTTTCCTTGTTCCATTTGCTTGACTTTTTCTAACCTTTTACCACAGAAGTAGTTTCTCTGTTAAGAAGAGGTGAGGTTCTTGGGAGGCAATAATCACAAGAATCCTGCCTTTTAATCCATTCTGTTAGGTTGTGTCCTCTGGCTGGGGGGCATTGAGGCCATTCATATTTGGAGTGATTATTGAAAGGCGTGTACTAATTTTTGCTATTTTTGATTTTGTGGTATTTGGTGATTTTCTGTCCCTCTCTTGCACAAACTCTTTTCCAAGCTTGGTCTATTCTTTCCTATCATTTCATGGATAGGTTTTCCCTTTTATTTAATCCCAAGGATTTGGATTCCTTCATGTATTTTCTGTAGAGCTGGCTTAGAGGTCATGAAAAGTTCCTATATCTCCTTCAATTACGACAGATAGCTTTTCTGGATATAGTAGTGTGGGTTGGCAAATGTTGTCTTTTGGAACTTGGAATATATCATTCCACACTCTTCTGGCTTGAATAACCTGCAGGTATCTGACAGGAAGGACTTTAAGGGTTGCTGGGTCCTTCCCTCTTTCTGCTTTCAAATTATTTTCTTTGGTCTTTTATGTAGTGGTTTAAACTTAATATGACAAGGAGAGGTTCTTCTTTTTGTATCTTTTCTGAATGGTGTTTTAAATGCTACCTGTATCTAATTTGGCATCTCTTTCCCCAGTTTAAGGAAAATTTCTTGTACAATTTTGATAAAAATATTTACTATGCCCTTATATTGATTTTTTTTTAATTCTCTGCCAATGCACAGAATTCTCAGGTTTGATACCTTCATAAATGTCCCCAACATCTTGAAATTCACACTCACACCTTTATATTCATTTCCCCTTCTTGGAATGTTCCAAAGAATTCACTTTGTCTTCAGGGTCATGTGTTCCTTCCTCTCTTTGATTTATTCTATTGGTGAGACAGACTTCCTTCAGAGTTTTTAATTTGACTTTATTTTTCACTTACAGCATTTTAGGCTGATTTTTCTTCAGTTCTTTCTCATGTTTTGTATCAATATGTTATTAGATTTATTTCCTGTGTTTTCATGGGATTCATTAGGAATTTATTTTATTCTTTGATTTATTTGAACATACTTAACAATCATTTTTTAATTGTCTGCCTGGAATTTAATCTAATTCATCCACAATAAAGATAATTGCTATTGGATTTATAATTTTAGAGGAGTCATGTTGCCTTTATTTGTGTGTGTGTGTGTGTGTGTGTGTGTGTGTGTGTGTGTATTTATTATATCCCCCCCTGGGATGTTCACATTTCATTACCTGGATTTTCAGTATATAATCTATATTCTATATGTGTAGGTCAGAATGCATATCTTCAGTGTATGAGTTCAAGATATCAAATGTGACCTCTACATTTCTCCCAGTATGATAGCAGGAGTAACACAAGTTGATGCTTTATGTCTGCTATGTGAATGTCTTTAGTAGTGAATTTACAACAATGGTCTTTTGACTTTAATAATTGCTGGTAGGTAAAAGAAAAAAAGAAAAGACTGGTATGAAGTATGCTGTGTTTTGCTTACTTAAAACTGAGAGGGCACAGAGTTTAAGGTCCTTTATTGCAAAGCGTGATGGTCTAGGTTTTATTCTCCAGTACCATATAAAGCCAGATGCCAAAACTGGTGCATGTGTCTGGATATTGTTTTTAGTTGCAAGAGGCCCTAGGATGTCCATTCTCTCTCTCTTTTCTCTCTCTCCCCCCCACCTTGTACATAACTAAATAAAATATATTTAAAACTTGGGAGGGTTTTAAGATAGGTTATATGCGGGTTCATATTACTTTGAAAATGATGGAAGGGGCACAAGTATCTGAGAGTGGGAAGTTGGGATGCTCTTACATTCCATAGCTTTCAGGGGTTTTGATTGTAGTTATGGAGAATTTTAAAAAAGAGGTTGGAAAGAGAAGGAAAGTATATGAGTTGTACATGGAAAGAGCAGTAGAAAGATCCCAAAATCAGTCTGGGTCCTAGACTCTCATTCTAACAAGGGTATTTCCATGTTTAATTTTTTCCACATCAGAGTACATGCTTGTAAAATTAAAGTTAGATAATCACAAATTCCTAATACAGAGTTTAGATTTTTCTTGAAATTTTTAGTTTATTTTTACCCAATGCATATGAAATAATTGTTATTGCTAAAATTTCACTATATACAAGGAAGAAAGACAAAAGGTTTAATGTGTTCTTTCTAGGTCCTTCCCTTGTCCTTGCCAAAATGTAGCTTGAAAAATGTTTGCGTTTTTTTGTATGTCTAATAGAAGTTTTCACATGATTATGGTAAAAAGTTACTCTATAATATTGCAATTTTTTTCCTATTCATACATTACAACATAAGTTCTTTAAGGGCAGTAGTTTTGGCATTTTCCTTTGTATACATAAAATTCATCACAAAAGAAGAGCCTAATAGGTGTCTAAATCAAAGAGGCAATTGAATTTTATCTAATCTGAGCAGAAAGCCTCAATAAGTGATGTAAATTTCACGTAAAATAGGTAATCAAGTGGGAGAAAGGCTTGTCTAATCACATGGAGATTGTATATTCTCTCTAGAAAAGATTGTGAGAGAGACAATTATTATATCTTTAAAATAGTAACCCACTGCACTCATCTAAAGACTTGATTACAGAAGTGATGAATTGATTCTTTCCTTCATTCTTCCAACAAATACTCATTATAAGCCTCCTATAGATGCAGGGCTGAGCTAGGCACCATGGGGGGTTACAGAGATAAATAAACCATGGTGTGGATTACTGATTTTCACATGGTGAAAATGAGGATAGTCCTATGTGGAGACAGCATCAAATTTTAACTCAAGGCAGAATATAGATGGCCAATTAGTCCTTGGTTGAGAATATTCCCCAGGAGGGAATGAAGGAAGACAGGGTATCTAGAAACAGGGTGTCTATTAAGGAGTGTGAGTTCAAGAAGGTGGTTAGAAATGGTTGAGATTGAAAGTAATAGGTCTGGAGAGATAGCACGGTTGGGAAGCCTGAATTCTACATTGAAAACCCAGGTTACTAAAAGCTAGCAGAACACATTTATAATCCCAGGTTGAGGAGGTGAGTACAGTCTGATTCCTGGATCTTGCTGGACAGCCAGTCTAGCCTACCTGGCAAATTCTAAGCCAGTAGCAGTACTGTCTCAAATAAAAGTGAGTCATGGCCTGAGGACCAACACCCAAGATTGTCCTACAGCCTCCACAAGTGCAGGGGCACACAGACTCCTATACTTACGTGAAGTTCATCCCACATGTAAGGTTGAGAGCAGAAAATATGTCTGTTCCCATTTTTGACTATAGAGGGGACTGAACAGGATGGGCATCCGAGGGGTGCTTCCTTCTTCCTCAAACAGAGCCCACGCCCTCAGAGCCTGCAAGCAATGACTGGGAACAAGGAATGCAGGATCCATGTCTGGTCAGTGCCTAGAAGTTCTGGTAAGGGCACAGTGTTATAATAGATGCTATGTGAATTGCTAACTTCTCCAAATGCATTCACTTGATATACACATGTATGCACACATGCGCGTGCACACACACACACACACACACACACACACACACACACTCACATGCGCACACACAGTGCATTTTCAGTGTTTAGCTTCCTGCACTTTCCCCAAAGACAGCAAAGAGAACATGAACACTGTATTTCTGCAATAAGAAGAAAGGAGAGAAAATGTAAAAATGTATATGGAAGTTATTAAACATTGATAAGGGTTAGCAGGGGAAGAGATGAAATTTATTCTTTTTTGTTTGTTTTGGTTTGATGATCACCTGCCTAGCCTGGAGGCAAGGGGATGGGACTATAAAAATGCCTTTGTATAATTCTAAGGCTGTGAAATACAGGGGACTGTGGCTTTAACCCCAAGCATTCTGGTAAGCCACATACCATTTTTTCTGACTTCTCATGTGGTGACAGCCCAAAGAGCTCAGATTAAAAATGAGATTGAGGGCAGACTTTTTGTGACTGGAGGTCCTGAAGAACCAGCAAGTAACTCCCTTTGGAGACTTCAGTGGTATCATTTGAATCCATAATAATATGTGCTAATCATTGGTTCTGCTCCAGACATCCAGCTGTGATGTCCAAGTCTGCTTTCATGCTCCTCTGTCAATCTGGGATACAAAGAAGCCAGGCCGTGCAGTCCCTGCCGCCTAATGTCCAAACAAGGGGAGAGCCATCAGCCTGAGGAGCTCCAAGAGTCAGCTGAAGACTAGGCTGTCAGTACAGGAATATGCAAGAGTGTTTCCTGTGCTGCTCAGTTCATGTTGACTTAGGAGCATGTCCTCCTGCAGGCAGAAGTGGCAATGAGTCCAGCAAAGCTGAGACTGGAAAATAGATACATCCTGTGCAGGCAGGCCTGGTTAACTTCTAGGATTCTTTTATGAAGATATTAAAAAATTCAAATTAACAGAAAACAGTAACCTACTATTTGTTTTTTTTATAATTATTTAATTTTAACACTAGAATCTATACCTTCTTGCATGCATAGTCTTAGTATCTTTTGATGACAAAACAGTGATTACATCTGAATGTCTGGGTGCAGGTGATAGAAATGAACAATTCAGGCATTTGGGTTTTGGTAAGTGGTATTTTTTCCTTATGTATATAAATATGAGTTGCTCATTCAAAACTAGATATAGGTGTTTACAGTGTCAATGAGTGTGAGATTGTATATTTTAAGTTGGGATATCAGAAGCTTTTGTGGTAGGGTTATAAACATCTCACCACTGAATCTGTAGGCAAATGTTAGGAAAGTTAGATTGACTGATAAATCTGCATATTTCGGTAGAAAAGATGATGAATCTAAAGCCCAAGGAGACCAGGAACACCTGCACAGAGCAGAGCAGAGCAGGCTTGCCCAGCCATCTTCTCTCTAAGAGACTCTGTTCCCTTATAGAACCAGATCTGCTTTCCAGAAAAGCAAGCGTTCTCAGATTCATATTTGCAATAACTGGTTAAACCTAAATGAAAAACAAAACAAAACAAAACAGAAAACCTTCTACTTGAAATTAAAAGAGGCCTTTTTAAACAAGTGTCTGCTAAAGACTCTCTTTTTTCTTATTGAATTCTCTTTATACATATTTCTGTCCTTTCTTCTTATCATCCAATCTACTAATCCCTGGTGCCTGCAGGGAAATATTTAGTGACAAGTTTTCTGGAAAACAAACAAATAAAAAGCAAACTGATTTGTGTGTGTCATGTGATCTCCATGGTGGAATACACTCCCATTAGCTAATTTGCCTTGCATGAGGAGCTATTAGCAGTCTCCTATGTACTGATTGTTCACTCCTCTTTCTCTGCACTGCCTATTAGCCATTCATCAGAGATATGGAGGAGATAAAGAGGAAAACCGCACAACCAAAAGAGTAATTCAAGAAATCTTTGATTTTTTTGATGTGCCATTTTGGTCTCATAATTGAAGTTTGGGACCAGCAATGGGTTGCTTGGTTTTTATGTGGAATTGCAAGGGGACATAGACCTCTACTTGGTTGTCACTTTTTAAAATTTCTTTGTTCTTTTACTTTTTTTTTTGTAAAATTATCCCTAGGGAAGAGAACAAAAATGAAGAGAGAGAGAGAGATAGAGAGAGAGTATGTGTGTATTAGTTGCTGTGAGATTCACAACATTTGCCCAATTGTCACTTTAAAACATATATTCATTTATCTTCAAGTCATCAGAGACCGGACGTGATGCACCTAGGGCATGCTTTCCGTCCTGGAGCACACCATTATGAGATTTAAACAATTGCTTATGGTTTATATACCTCTTCTTCCCAGGGAGTTCTAAGCTTGTTGAAATGTGTATGTTTTGCCCTCAACCTTCATTTTCTACTGACTTTCCTTCTTTCCAATTATTCCCTCCAAACTCTTCTCTCTTTCTCCTTATCCCCCCCTTTCTCTCCCCTCTCCCCATTTCTCCCTCTCTCTCCTCCTCTCTTTTGCCTTTCTTTTTTCCCTCATTTTTCACTATTAGATTCAGTTCATTTTTGCTTCTTCTTGTCCCAACATACTTTCTTTTACTTTTTAGATCTCTGTAGCTTTATTTCTTCTACCTATGACTTCACTTTTGATTGTCTTTGAAAGTTTTTCTCAAAAAAGATGAGGCAATCATTTTCCTATGAATGATATTAAAAACTTTTGGAAAGATGGAAGGTCATTCATATAAGTCATGAGCATCACCCAGAGAGGAATTAAAGGTGATGTAGATGAGAAGTCATATTCAGCCCAAACCTTCAGCTCACATCAGAGACACAGTGAACATGACTGTGGCTGTCATTGCCACCCATGCAGCTTACCCATTTCTTCTGCTTGTCATGTCACATGATCTACACACCCTTCTGTTCACCCCATAAGTTGCATGTGATCAAACCAAGTTTGGGTAGGTAAATATAAGGGTCCACAAAATTGTCAGGTATTACAAAAGCTGATACTGTGGCAATATACAATGTTATAAGTGGGAGACTCAGTTATCCAGAGTTCCAGCATGCATGTAAAGCAAGACTGGACTTCCAAAAGTCTGGCAGGGGAAACGAAGTTTGAACAAGAAATAAAATTTATCTTTAGCCTTGGGATATGTGGTTGTTTGTATACTGTATTTAACATGCCTAATTCTCAGGAGCACAGAACCAAGAGGCAAAAACATAAAATCAGCTATTGGCTTTCATAGACAAGAGTGGAGAGGCTCAAAAGAAAATTAGAAATGATTTTAAATTATTGTCTCTTTAAGGAAGATTTTTCCAAGAGTGTAAACGATGGCTGAAACTAATCCTGTATTTTGGATGAAGGCAGAAAGTGCTAATTTCTGTTGTCCATGCACATGACACAGTTAAGATCCAAAAAATACTTCAGAAATATGTAAATGCTACTGCAACTAGCCAAGTGGAAAATGCACGCTGTCAAAAGTGTTTCTTTCCATGACTTGAAAATCATTGCTAGGCTGGTGCCAATCTAGCCAGTAAGGGAACCTGGTGCCCTCTTGTTATGTGGGATATACAATGTTCTTTCCAAGAATTACATATGTTATCCGTTAAAATGTTAACTATCACATCAAGATTACATACAATATTGAGTTTTACTTTTATTATAAGCAGTGAAATAAACTGAGACACATGCAAACGGAAAACATGAAGAATAATATTTGCTCAACTACTGCTATCAAGTTTTATTTAGATGACACAGTCTCTATCTTGTCTAGCTGTATAATGGAAGGTGGTGTCTAAGGTCATATCTAGATGAATATTCCTCAAAACAAGTATGGAAGTAGCAACAGCTGAGAAGGGTCATTAATAACTGAAATTATAAGTACTATGATGACCCTATACAGTTCCAGAAAGGGCTACCAAGATCTGTGAAAGTGCTGTGAGTTTACCCTATATAAGAGCTAACCAGTTGAATTCCCATGGCTTCATGGACACTGAAAGAACTCATGATGTGCCTGTTCAAATACAAAAGACTAGTATTAGCAATAGGAACAACACTGAGAATATTACTGTATCTTTTGCTGGATTCTCAAGCCCCAGTTTTCACCAAGAATGTGAAAATGGCAAAGGGTCTCCTAGACACCTCATGCTTTGCATTTTAGAAGAATTATTATTACCTTAGAAAAGCAAAATATGTTGTAAAGGACATTAAGCAAGTTATCTACAAGCCCCTGAAAGCGATAATGTCTTGATTATGTCCATCACTTTTTTACTCAGAAAAAGGTGCCATGAATGTTTTCAAGGTAGTCTGAAACAGATTTCAAGAAAATCTGCTTTTTATGGATTAATATGCTAGCAAATTATACATATGTATTTGAAACACAACCAAGAACATAACAGTCATTCTATTTGATAATGATATAGGCAAAAATACATACATGGGTTATCATCTCTCAAAAGTATGCACCTATTTTGTATACCAGCTTGGCTTTTGTAATTTGTTCTTGTTAGTAGACAATTTCCCTAAAACTCTTTGATTAGTGTGGCCAACATTCCATTCCAGGTGACACAGGGTATTAATCCAATTATAGCAGAACACACTAAGCATTGCATCCTTGGCCTTCAAGGCCCAAGTGTACAGTAGCACTGTCATCCAATGAACTCTGGTGAGTTGTGAGTGACAAAGAACAGCTAGGTCCAACATGGTTTCAATGATCACTGCAGACAAAATCAGGGAATCTGGTTCAAGATAAATATTCCTAGGGAAAGAGAGTTTCTAAGTAATATTTATTATCCATTAATTTTTAATTCAGACAATATCTTTTTCATGATAACAAAAACTATTAAGAAAAAAAGAACACCTTAGTATGAAACCCATTAGAGGTCACATTTGGAGAGAAGAAAATGGAGAAAGTTCTAATGTGTACAAATGAAAATGAATGAATGTCTTGGATGTAATATAAAGACAAAAGGACAATGGAGAGATCAGATTCTACCTAAATCCCACATCTACCTAATCAAATCCCTTTAGGACATAGACTCATAATATGACTGCACCCTGGAAGTGGAGCTTTCTCTGTGATGGAGTATACCATTAAAGCATGCTGGTGCCTTTTATTTCAGAACAATGTTGACCCAAGTCCAATGAGATCCATCAACATCCCCTCTCTGCTGACTCATTTAGCTGCAAAAAGATGTTCACAAATCAACTCAAAATAGAAAAACCAGGAAGGTGCACAAAATAAGGGAAAATTGAAAGAGAGATCATTAAGGACTTCTAGCAGCCTTAAAATAAAGGGTAAATAAAAAGGAAATAAAACTATTTGGAAATCAGTTTAGGGATGTCTCTGAGACTAAGACCTCTGAACCAGATGCAATAATTACAATGCATAACCCTTCTAGTCTTAGAATGATGGCGAAATGGTGGTGCAACTGGGGTGTATGGGAATGGCTTCCCCACCACTGTGTATGAACCTGGCTTTGGCACTTTGACATTCCCAGGCAAGGCTTTATTGTCACAGACGCTAAAGAAAGTCATGTAAGCTCAG